>CM076144.1:15793500-16510000 GCA_038025085.1 Tetragonia tetragonoides | reverse complement strand
TTGAGGAAATTGTGTTCGAGGTTGTGGATTTTGAATTGAGGTAGGGAGAGTAGGAAATGATGGAATTTTAGTTGTATCAACCCTAATCTTTGAAGATATTCGACAAAATGAGGATCATTAACTAAATTCTCATTGAATTCGGGATTTTGTTGGGTTGGATGAATATTTTGTTGGTTCCTATTATTTTCACCAAATGAAAAATTATTAGGATTTATATTGTAAACAAATAAGGTTTTTTTTGAGAAATATAAGAAATTTTAGAGGAATATAAGAAACTAGGAGAGAAAATGATTGATTTTATAATTGTGCAAAAATATACCAAGTTTGGTCCCATTTTATAGAGGTCGGAAAAATAGAGCCGTTGATTTTTCTTTTATATAATTTAATGATTTTTTTCAAGTTATAGCCGTTACAAAATTTGCAACGGATAAATTAAATGGGCCATTCCAGATCTGACACGTGGCGCGCCAGAAATGGGCGCTGACGCGCGTGTCAGGCTGGTTGTTTAATTATGTTTTTCTTTTTTTTTTTGCGGAAAGCTCGAAAACAGTGTCGTTTCATTACATTTCAGCCAAAAAAAATAAAAATTGAACTGACGCAGTCCCCCCTTAAATGCGTGTCACATTCTGCGCCCGAGCTCACCTACGAACGCCTTCCCATTTTGTTCATCCCAGACCCATTTCACGAACGAAATACCGTTCGTTCATCTTTCTCTCTCCCCTCTCTCTCTCTCTCTCTCTCTCTCTCTCTCTCTCTCTCTCTCTCTCTCTCTCTCCCCTCATGAACAACCAATGTTCATGGATTTTTGCTATTTTTCTTGTTCATCTCATTTTCTCTCTCCTCATGAACAACCAATGTTCATGGTTATTCATGCTCTGACTACTTAACTAGATAGTGAAATAAGATCATTTTTTGGGAAGATCCAAATGCTCACTAATAAGACAAGGGGTTAATATAATAACAGACCCCTTGTCTGATTAGTGAGCATTTGGATTTTCCCAAAAAATGATCTTATTTCCTTGCTTTCAATCTAGCTTTTTAGTTTAATGTTCGTAGGATTATTAATAAACTATTCTTTTGTGGGAGATTGTTTGAGTCTTCGCGTTCGTCGGAGTTTGATTGGTCTCCGCGTTCGTCGGAGTTTCATATAGTTTTGTTTATCGAGTTAAGTTTCATGAATCGAGAAGACAAGTTCGATCTGCTATGTCAAGGGGATCTACATTTCCAAATAGTTGCAGCACGTTTCGTGCTTACCTCCGATCGTAGGGATCATGTGTTGGCGCCCCGCTTTCTTTATAGCATAGTTTATACTACGTTTAGGCAGTTGATGATTAATTGTCAGTTATCGACAGAGACGATCAAGATGCCGATTTCAAGCAACGATGGTGGAAGTCATATTCATCTTGGTATATTAGATTATTGTTCTTGTTTTCAGAATGTTAGGTGGAGTCATATTCGTAGGGATGATAATTGGGTTGCTTATGAGTTAGCCTATGTTGTTCCTTTGAAAATAGATCTTAGTTGTTCTATGGTATTTGGAATTCCTTGTAGGATGAACAACGCGTTGATGTTAGTTTTGAGTCAATTGAATGAAAATTAGTGTCGTATTGCGGCATTGAGATAAAAAAAAAAAAAAAGAAAAGACAAAGGGTTAAGGGAGTGTAATAGTTTTACTGCGTAGAGTGCTTACTATAGTTATAGATTGTTGTACTGCTTTGTTAAACTGACTAGTGAATATTGTACTGCTTTGTTAAACTGACTGCTGAATGTTGTACATTCTGTATAAAATTGTATTGTACCTTAAAAATTGGAGCAAAGTTTTGGCAACAATGTTTTTATAGTTTCTCTTGTGCTTGAATTAATATTTAATGTCTATTTTATTTTTAGTTTTGAAAATTTATTTTTTGAAGTTTTATTTATTAATGTTGATGTTGGAGTGGTTGAAGTTTGTACTTTCGTTTCGAATGAAAACAACAGGTGTGTCCGGCATCCGCACTGACAATGCGGGTGATATTGACCTCCCTATTTTGGTTGTTTTCCACAATTTTTTTTTGCACCCATACTTTAAATTTTTTTGGGTCCGCCACTGCATATTGTGCCCCTGTGTAGGCAACATAGCGTGGAGGATCGGAGGTTGAAGTTTTTTTATGGGTCCGCGACGATAACTTGTGTGGATTGGTGAAATTAGTGAAGCGTTCTGACCGACTGAGCAAGTGTGATAAAGAGCATATATTACTTTAACTTGTGTCAATGCCGAGTGGAATATACCTTATAACCTGTCATGGAATTAACTTGTGGAATTTGTTGTTCAGACGGTACAGTTTTTATTATCGAGTAATAAATTATGCGCATATAGATTATAATTTATAAGTCGCATATTACTCATGTCATTACTGTTTACATCCACTTTTATTCAACATTTATTATTGATTAATTTCATCTCTTATAATGCATGTACACACTGAAAAGTAGTTTGAATATTACTACACAAAAATCTATAAAAAGGAGATGTTTACTCCTATTGTATATCATGGAAGGAGTTAAAATGCCTAGTTGGATATGTATATAATGACGCACATGGATCTATATATAAGTAACAAGCTCTTGAACTACCACTACTGATATTTGAAGTAACGAAGGTCCATGAATCAATGACATACATATATAATTTGTCTCGGGTAAGATTAATGATAATGAGATAAGAGATACTGTTGAAAAACATTCACGATTTGGATATGACGTGATGTAAGATACAAAACCTCTTTAAGAGAGTTTTCAATGAATTGAATCATGTCTCAACCAGACGTTTGAGCATGTGAATTATAGGATTCATCGATCATAAAATCATTCTAGAATCTTCAAAGGTTGAGAGTTGATTTGAGTATCATATATACATGTATTTCTATAGGTAAGATTCGATATTGAAACTTCTAAGGTCCTAAAGTACCATACTCATGAAATAGATGACCATATTATATGATTATGCCTAATTACTTTTTAATAGAATAAAAATGATTATGTTTTAAGCACCTTTTCATTTTTTTTAATATTGGTAAGGAGGACCCTTTATCTTGAGTTGCCCTATTTTAAAGCCCAACCCAATACTTTAATGTGTCAGACACTTGGGAGGAGAGGTAAGCGGGTAAAGGGTAGGGAAATCCCTCCCCACAAATGCATTTAGTGGCCTAGTGGGATTCGAACTTGGATAGGGAGGTTACCACACTCAAGTCCTTACCATTATCTTTGGCAGCTAAACACCTTTTCATGTCAATACATCATTTGTTACACGTATTTCATAAGATGTCATGATAATTTAATATTCATTTTCCAGAGAAACTGGGTAATAACATTGATTTATACACTTTAATTTTCTTAGTGTTATTGTTGTGAACTTCATTTCATACTATTCTTTTTCAATGGGAAAGTGTTATAAGGTAAAGTCATTTCAGTTATTATTATTATTTTTTTAATTGCAAGAAACTCATCTTCTTTAAGGGTAATGAACCTCAATCCCAAGTTATGGTTGGGAACAACTAGTGCGTGTGCGCTATTCACCACAACTTCTTGGATTAGTTTTTCTCAAAAGGCATTTTAAACTTTTATTTTAATTAACTAAAAAAAGAAAAAAATACAAAAAAACTGTCGAAAACGGTTTTACCGTAACTTTCGGTGAGACGAGGGTCAGTTTCTAGTGCAAAAATGGTTACTCTACCTAGAAAGGGATTTATGTTATTGTGATGTTTGTCACAAACAACTAGATTTTAAATAAAAGACACAACTAGTATTTTGCAAATTTTTTAAAAAGTTATCCATACAATCTTTCACCTACTTAGAGCAACTACAACAAGTATAAATTGCTTGCCAAATTTAAAATTGGCATGTCAAAGATGGCATGACACCATTGTAGTGTATTTTTCCTCTTTCCAAATACAAGGTGTTTGCCAAAATACAGTATACGAAGCATACAGTAAAAAGAAAATGGAGCAGGTAGGTGTAGACACCCTAATCGGTTCTCATCCTCTGGCACCGCAACGCCCGATGATGATGGTAATGGATTAACATGGGCGTAAGTAGAAAAGGACATTGCTCGAAAATAGACCGAATTCCTTAAAACCTCAGTCTTTGGATAACCCTAGTTATAAGGATTCCAACGCCTTTGACCTTGCCTCAATTAGGTTCTTGGATCAAGAGATATCGCGTCTCGAAGATTTGGGTCAAAACCTCTTAATCCCGACCCCCTGGGTCCATCCAAGGGCAATTTCGTAATTTACTGAGCACAAAACCCTAGACACACGCGCGCCTCCAGGCCAAGTGGCTGAAGCTGTCAGTCCGGCGGCACACGCGTGACAGCGGGGGCCCTCAGGGAAGCCGCTGGGCCCAGCGGCATTGCCGCTGAGCTTCTGCGGCAGCCGCTGGGCTCCAGCTGCCTTCCGTATGGCCGCTGGGCCTGTTTTTTGGCTAGGCCGAGTTTTGGCGTCGGGTTTTTTACTCTAAGTCCTTAATTCCGTCCCCTAACTCTATAAATACTTCATTTCACCCTCTTTTGAGAGAGGTTGGTCAGTTTATAATTTTGAGAGCATTGAGAGCACAAATTTCCCCAAATCATAGAGAATTCAGATTTTGAAGACTCAAGCAAGCCATTGCACCCAACCTAGCACCCAAGATTGAAGATCGATTCCAATTCTACTAGTCCCGTTCGAATAGAACGTCTAGGTTAACCATCCTGAGGGCCGAAATTCTTTATTAAATCTCTTGTTTATTGTTTATAATCATGTTTTATTTAGCTTTTGATTATGGTTGAATAAATTTGCATGTTTGGGTCTTTGTAAATAATTATGCATGATTATCTTAATTTAAAGTTCGCATCTTTTTATTAGTTTATGCAAGTTCGCATCTTTTTATTAGTTTATGCAAGTTGGCATCCTTTTTATACTTTGTGCATGCATGTAGCAACCTCCTAGGTTTATTTTAGCATAAAGTTGATATTTTTGCATTGTTCTTCCTTTGAAGTTACTAACAAATTTATTGATGTGCATATACAATGCTTGGCGCGTTTAGCAAAGTGTGGTAGGTTGGAGCGTTAAATTATTGCTCTTATCTCTTGTTTATGTTTGATAATAGTATGCATGTAAATTGGATATAAATTGTACAAAATGATAACATAGGTAATTTGGTTGTCTTTAACCCGCCTAGTAAAAGTAGAATCTTGGACGATCGGATTTATGTGGAACCATATAGCATAGATAAATATTTGACATGGATAGGCTTAGTAGTGGCCGTTTATTCGGGCGATTTAGATGAGATTCGTTTTGTTTATTTCGTACCTACACCCCCGAACTCAATATTTAGGCCCATGGGTATGAGTCAATTCCCAATAGGAATTGGGTGGACTTTTTGATGGTTTCCAATTGTTTTCTTAAAAATTGGTGGCGGCTTCATTATTTGCAAATTGGTATTCCCCATAATTAATTTAAATTGCATCTAACGTATTATTTAAGAACCATTAATTCCAACTAAATATTTCAATTAGCGCCGAAAGGCGAGGGTTCTTATAGTGGCGACTTCACTGGGGATAATTAACAAGAGGGTGTAATTCGAACACCTATCCATGTCAATAATTTATTTTAGCTATTTGGTTCAATTACCGTATGTGTTTATGTTTTTTGCTTTGCATCCATATCATTCATATTGCATGCGTTATCATCGCAAGATGTCGAAAGACATCACCGCACCATAAACAGGAATTACCCTTTGGAACATTGTCTATGACTTAGGCGGTAACCCACTAGGTCCGAATTACCTTTGCACATAGTCGTGTTCCACCTCATGGCATTTACATGTTTCCATTCGAGATGTGTAAAATGGTACATTTAGTTTTACTATGCATCCCATAGATGACGAAACACATCCGGTCGTGGGTTACCTTACCCAACCATAGATTGTGTCAAAATATTGCATTTAGTGCCGTAGTCCATATCAAGGTGCTAATTGATTTACTTGCTATATTGTAATTGATTGTTTCCTTGCTATGTGGTTAGTTTCCATAGAATATTAGGATTAGATCCCCCCTTAGGATTTTTCTTGAGTCCTGTTTAGGGAAGGTTTTCCTTTTGTTTGCTTGTGCGTTTTGTCAAGTTTACAAATAGAGTCTAAGATCTTTTCTTTTTAAGAATTAGAATCCATGCATGACTCCGATGACGCTAGTGATCATATTAGAAGAAGTTCCTTTCCAGATGAATTAGATTGCGTGCAAATAATATATTCCCGTCAATGATCTTTTACAAAACAAAAAAGAGTCTTACTTTATTCTATATGCAAGTCAATAGTATATTTTTCCTTTCTTAAATTAGGGAATTTTATCCCATATGCAAGTCAAGAGTACATTTTCTTTTAATTATATAAAGTCGAAAGATCATTGACTAAAATATGCTATTTACATAAAATCGCGTCTTTTCCAAAAAATCACCATGTCGAGGATTAATGCTAGATTCTTTTCCCACATTTGTTTTAAAATAAAATCTTTCTTCTGTGGAGTTTTTCATTTACTTCTTATTTTCTTAAGTGGGGCTTTTTATGTCCAAAATTGGTAGGAGTAAAGATCACGGTCCTAGGAAGTGGGAGAGGGACGAGTCCAACAAGAGATTGATGTGCAAGTTGTCGTTCGAACCTTCACCGCAAGCACAGTTTGTGGGCCCCATTTGGCTCGATTAGACTTCGCACACCGCCATTGTCACCTCAAACCTCGCACCTGATTCACCTAAGTCCGTTTTGTCTGGAGACGCTGAGAAAAACGCTGACCAAAAGATGGATGACCTTTTAGCCCAATTGGTCGCCATGAATGCTAGATTCACTAATATGGAAGCCTGTGTCGCCAAGTTGGATCCCCTACTAGGGACGATGATGAGCCCAAGCCCAACGAGGATATGACTGAGCCCTCCACTAAAGAGGTTCAAGAACTCCAAGCTAAACTGAATAGGCTTGAATCCGTTCTAGGCAAAAGTCATGTCTTCAATGACATGATCATCAATTCTGAAGGCTATGCTCCCCATATCAAGGGAAAGTTACTCACTAAGTTTTCCATGCCTGAAGTTCCCACGTTCAAAGGAACCGATGATCCACAAGATCACATTAGAGCTTTTACCACTGCATTGGGCCTTAGAGGCAGAGGCATTGAGTAAGAGTTGTATGTTCATCTCTTTCCCCAAACCTTGGACCCTGCTATTAAGGCTTGGTTCTTCAAATTACCCACCCAAAAGTTACAGAAATGGGAAGACTTATCCACTTTGTTCCTTGAGAGATATGCTAACAATGTCTTGCCTCCCATGACATTGAGAGAATTGGACATCACCAAGCAAGGTGACAAAGAAGGATTCACCAATTTCGTAAGAAGATGGAGAACTTAGGTTGCTGAAATGATTGATCTCCCATCTGAAAGGGATCAAATTAGAATGCTAGTCTAGAACTTGGCATCTGAATACCGTGAGCACATGAAGTTTCAACCCATAACCACTTATGCTCAACTAACTGAAGTAGGCATGGCCATTGAAGATGATTAACTCCAAAGAGGGAAGAGCAAGGTCACTTACAACAACAACACAGCTGGTTACAAGGATAAGAAATACACAAATACCAATCATGCCTCCACAAGTAGGGAAAATGAAGTGAACGCCATTGCTGACAGGCGTCCAAGAAGGTTTACTCCCCTCGGGATGCCTTACGTCAAAGTCCTAGACAAATTAGTCAAAGGAGACTATCTACACCCGATTGGGCCTACTCCTGATCCACCCATAGAGAAAAGATCGCCATACTGGAACGAGTCTGCATTCTGCAAATACCATAGGAGTCGTGGACACTGTAGACGCCAAAAAAGCGCCTTCAGATTTCTCCGCAAAAGCCCGATGATGAAAGGAGTAATTTATAAACTTGAACTGCTATTTTGCTTTAATAGTTAAGATAAGGTCTCAGATTTTTTCTCCAAACACCCCTTCATTCCATTTCATTCAGAAGCCCCGTTCAAGAGCTTTCCAACGACACATCTCACGCCTTTTCCCGACCCCGGGTCGCCAAGTTGCGATTTAGGGGTAGAATCCGGTTTGTGTGATAAAAATAGACTGGATGACGTCATTATTAAGCAAACTTGAGTTAGTAGAGGCCGTCATAAAACAGGCGAGTTGGGTGCCTAACACCTTCCTACCTCGTACCTTCGCCCCCGAACCCTTTATTCTTGGGTACTCATATGTTCTATATGAGCGGGAGTCTTTCTGAAAACATGATTAGTTCACTTATCGCGCTATTGGGTTGTCCCTTCGGAATATCCCTTCTGTTTGTCCCTTCGATAAAACACCGATAGCAGATTTGTGACCTCTTTCATTGTTTTTATTCAATTCAAGTTTCTTCAAAAGCTTTTCTAGCACGATGGTCCCTTGAACTTATCTAAAGCCCCCACCTTACGAATTTTCTATAAGGACGCACTCCGTGGAGCAGGTAGAAATCCCGGGTCCTCACAGTGGCGACTTCACTTGGGATTTATTTAAGAGGGTGAGACTCGAAAGTCAAGTTTGCTTAATTGTTTAATAACATGTTCGATATTTTGCATCATTTGCATGTGCTTTGGCACAATTTTTGACCCTTATCAACCCTCGAGGAAGTTTGTGTCGCAACTCGTAGACAACCCATATATCTAAAGGAATATACAGTTGTCCTATCGTGCAAATTGACGCTTCCTCACCCATGACTCATCAATCATTGTTGATGAAAAGAATTACAATTGATGGGTCGACCATCCGCCGAACGGAAATTGTAATTTGTCGTGGTAACCTCACAGGAGCCAAAAGCCTCTAACCCACATTTGTGCATCCGCTTGCTTGTTGTGCATGTGTCGTTGTAATGCCCGTCTGAATCACATGTTTGCCTGTAAACTGCGTTGTTATAATGCTTGCTTGAATGTATGTATACCGTGATTATGTGCCAACATGTACTTACGTGCTAGGAGCCTTTTCTTTTATTTTTTTAAGCTAGTTCCTAATGCCCGAAGATGGTGCGAGAATTCAAATCAATGAACACTCATCATTTTCCTGATAATATATTCTAAAAGTCATGAACAATTTTCTAGGATCTTTTAGCAAAAAAAAAAAAAAGAGTCAGTCTCCCAATTTCCCCTCCCCCTTTTTCTATTTTATTATTTTCTTTTTTTTTTGATGTAATTCAGATTCGGGCAAAAAAAAAAATATCAAAAAAAAAAACAAAAAAAATCGAAAAATAAAAAAAAGGAAAAGACCGAAATCTTTTTGTTTTATTTTCCATTTTCTTTGAGTCTAGGAAATTGAAAAAAATAGGATAGTCCATCTTTTTCTATTTTTATTATTTTCGTTCAATTGACTTTATTTTCCTTTAATATTAGGGAAATATTCGGGCATTTAGGCTTAAGGCTTAAGGACTTTCCTTTCTAGGACAATGTGTTTTTCTATATCTAACTTTTATTAGATGAGAGTCTCGTGGTCTTTTTCATGTTACTAAGTGCTCCGTGCTTCCTATTCACGATAGGATCCAAAGAAGAAAGATTCGGCTAGGGTTTAATTCACCATTCTGCCACGCCTCGATTCAAGCCACCTTGTTCACATCATGATCAGGATAGTTCAGGAGTATCTGGTTGAGATGACTGACCGAATGGATAGGTTGGAAGCCGACATTACCAACATCAAGTCAAGACAGTTGTGGGATACACCAATGTTTGTCCCTTCGTCTGAAAACCGAAAATCCGTGACTTCGGGAAAGCCTGCTCCTGTCCCCCAAGAGACAGAAAAGAAACGTAAGAGTCACGCGTCTTCCTCCAATGTCTCATCAAGGGAATACCACATGCCCCGAAGTAAGCCGAATAGAGATTTTTCTCCATTGGGGATAGCTCTCAGTACAGCTTTCGAAAGATTAGTGGACAAAGACATACTCCGACCCATAGGTCCCACTCTAGAACCAAGTACCAAGGGCCGACACTGGAAAGAAGGTGATTACTGCAAGTATCATCAAGGGAAAGGGCATGACACCAATGACTGTTAGGCCCTTAAACACATCATCCAAGGCAAGATATACAATGGCACTCTACCATTGCCCAAAGCTGAAGAAACCGGAAATTTTGGCAACCTCCTGGGTACTATCAACCATATTACAATTGAGGAGCCCAAAGATTACTCTCACCTCATTTATGGTGAGGAAATCACCTTGATTTCCCAAAAATCCTATGAAGAAGAACTAGACGTAAGAGGCCACAAAACAGTAGATGACAAAAGTCAAATACGAGAAAGTCTGGTCCGTATAATGAAATGGATACAAGAGATAATAGAGAAGGTTGATATTCTAGAAGAACGCACCTCCAAGCCCAGGAATGCGGTCATCCTGACCTTCTTTATCATAAAATGTCCAAATATGGGTATGTTCGTCCGAAGACCCCCACATCAAAGCTCCTTCCGAGAGACGGAAATCCATTCCTAAGTTGTACCTACTGCGTGGCTGAAGGACATCACATCAATCAGTGCAGGCGCTTTAAGGGGCTAGTCACACGTTTCATTGACCAAGGGACAATGTGGCCACCATACACTTGGACAGTCAGCTGGTGTCGTCATAGTCAAGAAAAGTACACCCATCTCTTCGCACCAATGGAAGCGGTTATGAATGCGCTAGTATGGAGAGGTGAAATCCAACCCCACATCCCTTTGGAAGAGGCCAAGTCAGAACCGGGAGAAAACCGACCCTATTGCAAGTATCATCGAGTATTCAGGCGCCACACAGATGACTGCCTACGCCTAAATGACGACATCCAAGGTGTCATTGACAGAGGAGAGGTTCCACCACCATTAAGAGATGGCAATATGGATGATGAAGCCTGGAACTAGTAGATGACCCGCAAGAGCTAGAGGAATCGAGTCTGAGTCCCTAAGTTTTGTCGAGTTAGGACCTTAGCTAAATCTTTAGGTTGAGTCTTAAATAGGGAGTGTTTGTGATGGGAATTAGAGGCCCTCTTCTCTAAAGTCATGTGTGCTTATCTCTTTTTGCAAATCAATAAAAGTTCCTCTTGCTCATTTCTTTCTTTGTTTAGCTATCGATAAACCCAATGAATACAAAGTTGCACAGATCGTTAACTAACTAATTTAAGCAATGTAAGTAAACTTCGCAAAGCAAGAATACAGATTTTTATTTTTACAGGAATTTGAGTAGCTGAACTCTCTCAACAATGCCGCCCCATCAAGAAGAAGCGAGCCAGCCTTTTGCAACAACCTTGACACATAAATGACTTTGGCTCTGATCGAAGAGGATCCTTGGTACCAAGACGTCTTCAACTACATCACCAAAGGCATATACCCTCAAGACGCACCCCTAAGAGCTCAACGGGCCATCCGTCTCTTAGCGGCGCAGTACATAGGATACAAAGGGGTTTGTACGAAAAGTCCCACAATGGGGTCAACCTCAGATGCGTGAACTCCGAAGAAGCCGCATAAATTATGGACGAGGTACACAATGGTGTGTGCGGACCACACATGAATGGTCGAATGCTCTCTAGAAAAGTCATACGACTGGGATACTACTGGACTACCATGGAAAGGGATTGCTACGACTATGTCAAGAAGTGCAAGAAATGTCAGATATATGCTAACCTGCAGTATATGCCACCCTCGATGCTCCACAACTTCACGTCCCCTTGGTCGTTTTCCGCATGGGGAATAGATATCATTGGTAAGAGCACCCCGAAGGGGTCGGGAGGACATGAATACATCCTGGTAGCCATAGATTATTTTACCAAATGGGTCGAAGCCCAATCCTATGCTGTCCTTACCTCCAAACAAGTGTCCAAATTCATAAGGAACAACATCATTTGCCGATACAGTGTTCCGCATGAAATCATCAGTGACCATGGTTCCCATTTCAAAGCCGAAACAGCCACCCTCCTCAAAAACTACAAAATCCAGCACCACAAATCATCCCTTTACCATCCCCAAACCAATGGCGCAGTAGAAGCCGCCAACAAGAACCTCAAGACTATCATTGAAAAAATGATAGAAAACTACAGAGATTGGCCTGTCAAACTTCCATTTGCCCTTTGGGGGTATAGGACATCCAAAAGATCCTCCACGGGAGCAACACCTTATTCCCTAGTCTATGGAATGGAAGTAGTTCTACCCATAGAAGTCCAACTACCCTCCATGCGCATGGCCTTAGAGGGTGAAATTCCTAAAACCCAATGGTTACAAGCCCGCTACGAAGAGCTCATGTTCACGGATGAAAGACGCCTACGGGCCCTAGACCATTCCCACATGTACCAACAACGCATGGCAAGAGCATTCAACAAAAAGGTTCGACCTCGCAATTTAAAGTAAGGGGATTTAGTTTGGAAAGAATTACGTGCCCCAGAGGCAAATTTCGACCAAATTGGTCCGGCCCGTTCATCATCAAGGACATCCTGTCAGGAGGCGCAGTCAGACTCATGGATATTGATGGCATCGAGTTCAGCCAGCTCACTAATATTACGTGCCCCAGAAGTGCTACGTCTAAAAAAAAAAAATCCGAAAATTAAAAAAAAAAGACGTACACAACTTGAACGAACTTCGCTGGCCTGATTCCACACTGGATACGTAGGTAACTCTTTTAAGGGGGCCTGGCCAAAATCAATCCAAAATTCCATTTAACTCATTCAAAAAGGGATAATCTTTATTCAAACTGAACAAATAAGTTTACATTGCAAGAATTAAACTTCCTAGGGTTACAAAAAAAATAAATAATAATGCAACTATGAGGGTTTAAGCTAAACAAATTCTTATCTTTTTTTCAAAACTAGACTTGCTTTCCTAGAAAACTATTTTAATCCTTCTTCCCTTTAGAAGGCTTCGTTGAAGAGTTCTTCTTTGAAGTACCCTAGCTTGAGGACGACCTATGATCGCTCCCTTGAGCTGGGGGCTTGCCTCTTTTCAGTACGTGATAGCCTTCCATTTGAGGCCTTTCCTTTCTTTTCCAGCTTCCTATTTTCGAGTCATACTTAGGCTTTAGCTGGTCCCACTCCTCATGACGAAGAGCTCGTCTCGCTTCTCCATCACTGCAGGAAAGCCAGTTCACATAGATCTCAGAAACTTGAGTTGACGTAATCACCCGAGGTACAGTCCAGTGGTGCCGGCTATGCCAATACTTTCCCCACTCCCCAGCAAATTCAGTGGTCAAGGCTACGACATTTGGTCTCGTAGTCTCCTGACGAGGGATCACCTATTTCAAACTGTACTGCCTCATGACCCTAGAAGGAAAGAAGAAGGTAGTCCTATACAGACTCAATATGGTAGTGAAAGGAACAAAGGTATCACAGTCCACCAAGGAGGTCAAGCTCCACCAAGGCACATGCCAACGGATGACAGGTCCTGCATGGAAAAAGGCATCCTATTCAGCAAGGGACTTTTCAGAATATAGCCTTTTCCTAAGCAAGAAGCTAGCAGCGGTATAGGTTTTCTTTGACCAAGTCCGAGGAACACGAACTATCAAATTATCTGGCGACTCTATCAGCCTCAAATGCTCACATAACCAAATTTGAAGCAGCAGGGGGCTGCTGGAAAAAGCTTCTTGAGTGGATATTTTCAACCTGTCGAGCCCCATGATAGTCTCTCCTACAACCAGATGCAAAGGAGAATGCCCTTCAACCATTTGATTGACCACTCGCAGCAACGAGGCTCGACCCAAGTTAGAGGATTCTGCATTAACAAACAGTAGGCAGTTTAATAGGCGAAGCACAAAAGCCTTTCGACAACAACGCCTGAATATTACATCCTTTTCAGATGAAATAGCAAACTTTTCGCAGAGTTGAACCAAGTCCACATCGACACCAAGAACCATACATTTGGCTTCTGCAGATGACAAACCCAAGGATTTCCTGTACTGATCCTTAAAATCATCTCTCAAATAAGGCACAACTGGGGGAAGAGCATCAGGCATGTCAGTAATCGCCCCAAATTCCTCAACCAAAGGGCATAGTTCAGAGTTACCAAAACGGAAAACATGCAGGTCGGGGTCCCAATAATTCAAAGCAGATCGAAGAAGGGGCCACAATATTTTGGTTGGTTTCAAAGTCAACAGGGTAGAAACGTGAAACGGGGCTAGTTCAAGTTTATCTTCTACGGACAGATTTTTCACCAGGCATCGAATAGGTTCTCAAAGGGTTTCACCATGATAGAAGATTGGGAAAATTTTAGAAAACTAAAGTCTGAAAAGTGATACAACATCAAGTATCCCGTAAATCCTATTTAAAGGCAAATTCGTGGGCCAAAGAGATCAGAAATCCACAAAAAAGCCCAAACCAGAGCTGTCAACAGCTCTGGTCAGGGCCGCTAGCAGCCCTGACCAGCCCCGCTAGCAGCCCTGACCAGCCCCGCTAGCGGCCCAGACCAGCGCTGCTAGCGGCCTCAGACTGCAGCCCAGCGCCGCTAGCGACCCAGACCCTGGCCCGATCCAAATTTTTCCCTCGCTCCAGCTCGCTCCACTACTCCGGTCTGCCCGATTAAAGCCCAATTTTGATTCCTGCGCTGAATTTTAAAGCCCGAGACTCTCCTAGTTTTATCTTTTTCAATTTTTTTTATTATTTTCCATTTTTTTTAGGGGGTATAATATGTGTAATTATTGCTTTTTCTCGCAATTTTTACCATTTTCTTTATTTTATTCCCTAAATTGTGGCTTCATCCCACTGCATAACACATTGCATACTTAGATCAGACGAGCATAGTCGAGTCATCATATCATACATATCATAAAAAAAAATGCAGGAATCTCAAGATCAATGTCTACAAGGAGGTCCAAAACTGCTCAACCAGAATAATTGCTGTCAGCCTCATCCTCAATGGCCGGCTCCTGACTATAGTTCCCGGTCGAATAATGGAGTGAAGAGCTATAAATGGGCCTACTGTTGTCATGCCTCATATCCCGCCCATCATATGCCGGTGCGCGCATAGGAGTACCTGCCGAAAGCCCCGCATCAGAGAAATTCTCTGTGGCCTGACTAGCCAAGTCCATGGCCATATCCTGATGCGAAGGCCCAGCATGGGGCATATCCCATCCAGGGGCATTCGCCCAACCTCCACTCGAGGGCCTACTATCAAGAGAAGGCTGGAAGCCCGCGGGAGAGAACATCTCTGGAATGTATGGTACAGAAGGACCGGGCGCCTCATCAACAGGAGGCTTAGTCACCACTACAGGAGGAGAACAAGCAACAGATGGCCGGCTCGCTGAAGAAGCCCTCGCAGCAGAAGAATGGCGAGGTCCCATCGAAGATGAAGACCGGGACATCTGCAGATAATCCAAGTTAAAATGTTAAGTTAAGCACCTCACTTAGCTAAACAAAAAGAAGAGAGTCTACTTACATCAACGGTCTTGGACCGAGAACTCTTCCCCTTGCCCATCACTCGACCATAGCCCTTCTTCAGCAAGTGAATAAGCTTGAAGATCTGAGAGGTCTGCTCCTGGTTCAACTACAAAAGAGAGAGCCACAAGACAAAATCAACACCCAAAAGCAATCACAAACACAAGAAGGGATAAAAAGGAGCTTACCCCAGTACAACCGTCGGGCAAAGGCAAGCCCTCCACATCATCTCCATCAGCCATGTGAAGGGGGAACTCCTCCACTATGCATCCCCCACTCTCCCCAATGTACCTCACCTCATTGGTCGGCAAGGTCACACTTGGGGGCTGACCCCGAGGAGCTCTAAAATGAGACCTCCTAGGACCCTGAGGAGCTAGACGATCCGCCTGCAAGACACAAGAGGTCAGTATATCACACATATAGCTAAAAAAGGGAGATAAGTTTCCTACCTCAGAAGTAAGGTCCGGCATCAAACGGTCCAAGCAGTAAGCCAGGTATACGGCCGTGCGGTCCAAGCCAACAACCTCCGGCATAAGAAACTCCTGCGCCACCCTAACACGGATCACGACTCCCAGGTCCCGCACACTCATACCCCGCAGATAGAACATGGTCAAAGGAGGATCATCCGGAACCAAGTGACTACCCAGGGAGGGATAGACCAACCGAGTCAAGCGTTCCCCCAAATACCATACAAATCCAAATGGCCCCTCAAAGACCACCCGCAGAAAAGACACTCTAAAGGAGTCCGTGGTAATATGGGGTGGAACCCCGGGAATGTCATCACAAGCAGACAAAGATACCTGCAGATTACCAGCTCAAAAGTTCATTCACACCAAATGAACCAAAAAAAATATATATGTGTACAAGTCAACAACCACATACCGTAGAGGCGGCACGACTCTCGAAGAGAGTCCGAAAATGCTCCAAAGAGGTAAATGAGTGGGTATCCCTACCAACCCACCGTGAACCTAATGGGAACATCCTCAAACCAGGACGGTGAGGACCAAGAGCTGGAAAGTACTCAAATAACCACAGCTGCCATACAAGCAATCAAGTAAGCTCTAAATCCAAAAACATGTGCGCACAAAAGAAAGAAAAGCGGAATATATGAGAGCCTACCTCCAGTATCCTCCATGGGCCCGTGATGGATGTCCTCTCACTCGTCTCCTTAGGCCTACTGGCCCGACGACACCACTTCACCAAAGAAGCGTAAGCAGCGGCACCAAGGTTGTACTCATGAACCTTGGTCAAATCCTCCAAGCATGTCAAGAAACCGACTTGACACACGCTCTTCTTCTGAGAAAACATCATCGACCCCAGCAAGCAAGCCAGGAAAATACGAGGCATCTGCTCCTCGGTAGGTCCCTGCTCCGCCACTGCCTCCCACAACCGCGCCAAAGAAACCCGATCCTTATCAAAGTGGATGGATACGGGCCCGTAAAGCTCTATCAAAGTATCACTCTGTCGCCAGTAGCTCGCGTCATACTGAATACGACGCCCTCTAAAAGACAACCCCGTCAGCACAGCAAACTGATAGGGGGTGGGGAACATCTCTCCCACAGGTGTATGGAAAGTGTTCGTTGTATCCCAAAACCTCTCCAGCAAACCCCTAGCAGTAATCCTAGAATCCCCTGAGTGACATGCAGGGATGACAGTCAGAAACTCGTCAAGACCCGAGCCCAGTACCAAATTCCTGGCCCCCTCCGAAAGAGTCCCCAACATCATAGCCCAATGGGAGGTAGTCCCATGAGCCTGTAGCAAAACTCCGACACCCTAGCCAACAAAAAAAATTTCGTCAACACCCCATATACTACAAATACAACTAAAATAATTCCACACAGATTATATACAGCTGACCACCAATCCAGTACAAGTCCCAATTTGCTCGTGTGCCGAAGCACAAACAGTTCCAATTTTCAGCTCAAATATACTAAACAAAAAAAAGAGAGTCAGAAAACATACCAGCTCTAAGTTAGACAGATGACTCCCTCTATCCGGCAACAGAACACCGCGGTTCCAAACTCCAGGCGGACGCTAGTCCAACCGCATAAAAGAGTCCTGGTACAGTTGAGCTCCTTCTGCGTGGTTAGTCGGAGGTGCTCTAGTAGAAGCTAACCCAGTGCGGAAAAGGCTCTGGTCATACTCCTCATCACTCATAGGACGCTTTCCTTTGTCTACGGGAGTCATGGGAACACAATGGAGTTTTCTCTCTCTACAAGTGGGAAAATAAAAGTTTCAGATTCGCAAGAAACAAGCACCCATTCAACAATGCAACTCAAAATTCAGCAACTAGGCGGAAAAATAAGCAAGTTCAAGACAAAAACCGAGGAAAACGGTCAAGAATCGACTTACCTCAAGCAAAGTGGAGCACTCAACAATGGGGAAGCTTCGACAATGGCTCTCGACAATGGCTCGACGAAGAAGAAGGACGACACGCGAAAAAGAAAAAGAAATTGCTGAAGTCATTTTATTCGGCTCAAGCCTAGCGGCGCTGGCCTGGGCCGCTAGCGGCCCTGCAGACCTGCAGCACGGGCCCCACTGCTGACCCACGACCCCTTTTTCCAGTCCGAAGTTTGTTACTTCAGTTCATTTTACGGCAAAAATCAGTACCAAGCGCGCGGGAGCAAAGTACTCTGGCCGACAAGTTCAAATTCGACAGTTGGCCTATTTTACGGTACCAACTTTCTCAGGTAAAACTAACCTGTTTACTTTTGCAGGTCCCAGGTACTGAAGCCCGGATCTACACCGCGATGACTCTTACCGCCCGGAGCGCCCAAAAATATTTTAAGCCCGGAAAACCTGTTGGCCTTACTAATCATTACAAATTTTTGGAGTCAGTCCCTCTAAGAGGTTTACAAATTTTTGGGGCCAGTCCCTCTACGAGGTTTAAAAATTTTTGGGGTCAGTCCCTCTGCGATGTTTACAATTTTTGGGGTCAGTCCCTCTGCGCTTTTACGAATTTTTGGGGTCAGTCCCTTTGCGATGTTTACAAATTTTTGTGGTCAGTCCCTCTACACTCTTACACATTTTTGCGGTTAGTCCCTCTGCGCTTTTACAAATTTTTGGGGTCAGTCCCTCTGTGAGGTTACAAACTTTTGGGGGTCAGTCGAGGACCGCTTAAGCTATTGCGGTTAAACTGTCCCTTCTACGAGGTTACTTATTTTTGTGTCAGTCAATGATTGCTTAAAACTGCTGCGGTTATACTGTCCATTATTTATTTTTTATATGTTTCAGTCAATGATAGCTTAAGCTATTGCATTTAAATTGTTCATATGTCCTAACCACTTTATGGCCGATTATTTTTAATCGCGCTTATCTCGTTGACTTTTTCGTTTCTTATAAACAGGGACGGGATCTCGACATCCGCCGAGCGGTGTTTATTCACTGTTTGTCGAAGCACTCCGCGTTGATCATTCTCAAAGTATTACTAACTTTTTCATTCACTCTGAATACAGGACCCCAACAGACGTTCAGACCATCTACGAGCGGTTTTCTATCCTGCTAACATAACCTTTATTTTCTCTTGTGTTCACAGAGATGAAATCTTAGCACACTACGAGCGTGTCCCAACTCAGGTTTGTGTTCATATGCATGCATACTGTACACTCTCACACACCATGTGCACATCAGCATCCTGCATGTCGCATTCAGAGTACTTTGATCTTCGCTTTTACTCAAGCTCGATCAAAGTGGGGGCTTCTGTAGACGCCAAAAAAGCGCCTTCAGATTTCTCCGCAAAAGCCGATGATGAAAGGAGTAATTTATAAACTTGAACTGCTATTTTTTCTTTAATAGTTAAGATAAGGTCTCATGTTTTTTCTCCAAACACTCATTCATTCCATTTCATTCAGAAGCCCCGTTCAAGAGCTTTCCAACGACACGTCTCACGCCTTTTTCCGACCCCCGGTCGCCAAGTTGCGATTTAGGGGTAGATTCGTCTTTTACCGTCCAAGGGTAAAACAGTCTTTTCATATTTTTCGGAATACAAAAATTCCTCCGGAAAATAAAAATAGATTGGATCACGTCATTATGACGACATCCAGCTGGCTGCTGAGAGCCGTCAACGGCCCTTGAATAAGTCCTAGGGCCGCTAGCGGCGCTGACCCTTCTTCGGGCCTGCCTGATTTTTCAGGCCCGTCTGGTTTTTCAGCTCAATTTCTGCCGTCCAACCCTACTTCCCCACGCCTATATAAACAACCCTTCACCCTCAGTTCAAAACACACCGTCTACAGTTGACAACCTCTATTCTCGGGAGTATTGACACCGAGCTTCCCCCTCTTTCTTCCAAACTTGAGATCTATTTTTACTATTCTTGTCAAATATAGCCTACAGTTCAGGTACAAACTCCTGAGGGCTCTAATTAAACTACTTGTCTAACTGTTTATTTTCTAGTAGTCATAATGTAGATATCATGCTAGAATAACGCTTTTATTGCTTCCTAAATATCGTCTGTATAGTCGTTGTGCTGCCCAATATGTCAAATCGAATGCATGTCTAAACAAGGGTTAATAATAAATGTTGTGATGCTTGTGATGAACCAATTAATAGTCTAAGTCTAGGTTGTTAATACGGTTTTGTATGGGAATTATGTCTTTAAATTATTAAGCAAACTTGAGTTAGTAGAGGCCGTCATGAAACGGGCGAGTTGGGTGCCTAACACCTTCCCACCTCGTACCTTCGCCCCCGAACCATTTATTCTTGGGTACTCATATGTTCTATATGAGCGGGAGTCTTTCTAAAAACATGATTAGTTCATATATCGCGCTATTGGGTTGTCCCTTCGGATTGTCCCTTCGGTTTGTCCCTTCGATAAAACGACAATAGCAGATTTGTGACCTCTTTCATGGTTTTTATTCAATTCAAGTTTCTTCAAAAGCTTTTCTAACACGATGGTCCCTTGAACTTATCTAAAGCCCCCAGCTTACAAATTTTCTAGACGCACTCCGTGGAGCAGGTAGAAATCCTGGGTCCTTACAGACATGATACCGAAAAGTGTTACACTCTCAAGGAGAAAATCCAAGATCTGTTCGACAATGGCACCATACCATTTCCTAAGGACGCACCACCACCCAGTAACAATAATAATCCCCTCGGGAACTCTTTCGCCATTGATGTCGAAGAAGGGTGTGATCCATCTTATTTGATCACCCCTATTGGGCAGGTCATACCACCATACCCAAGCCCAAGGCCCACGCTAGACATTTACGGCCTTTGGGATAGTGATGAAGAGGATAATGGGTCTTATACTGATCCAGAAGATGTGTTGACTCCTTAAGTCCATGACATAGCAAATGGAAAAGTTTGGTATGATATCTCCGACGATGAGAAAGAAGAAGATGACAAAGCTCTAAACTACCTCACAAGATTAGGGCGGCAGTTCAGGCCCGAAAATATTTTCATGGATCCGACTCAAATCCAACCCGTAGAGCCTGTAACAATCCCCAATAGGGATCCAACCCAAAGATAAGTGGCTAAGGAAGATAATGGAACCAACATCCTTAGACAGTTGCAAAGGACTAAAGCTGACATATCCATCTGGCAATTGTTGACCACTTCTATCACTCATAGAAGGGCCGTGCTAAAAGCCTTGAACGCAACCACCATTTCTCCAAATACTACCCCCGAGGATGTGGTTAACCTCCTGGTCCAAGGAAAGTCATCCACACCCGTCACCTTTTCTGACAAGGACCTTCCACCTGAAGGTATCCACCACAACAAAGCCCTTTATTTGACTGTAATCTGTCAACAAAGACCAGTTCCCATGACTTTAGTTGACAATGGCTCTGCTGTAAATGTATGCCCTTTGAGGACCGCTGAGCACCTCAAAATAGATTGCAACAACCTCGCGCACTCCGCACTAGGGCTAAGAGCTTACGATAATTCCAAAAGAAACGTCTTGGGCACCTTCTCCATGAACATCAATATTGGGCCAATCGAGAAAATGGTCCAGTTTCATGTAATTGACATTCCAGCCACCTTCAATCTACTTTTAGGAAGGCCTTGGTTACATGGGCTAAATGTCGTAGCTTCGACCTTGCACCAAAAGGTAAAGCTATTCTTGGCAAGATCCACAATGGAAGTCTGTGCTGATACCATGGTAGCCCAGATAGAAAAAGCTCCAGTCTTAAAGATAGAGCATAATGAGCAAGATGAAGAATTATGGGGCTTCGAGAAGATAGCCTTCATAGAAACGATAAAGCCCACACTCAATGTGAATGCTCTACTTAGAAAGCAAGGTCACTTTCCAGGCACCACTCTGGGCCCTCACCCCAAGGTAGCCCAAACCTGTTGGAACACCAAGATAAAAAAATGATCTATTTGGGCTAGGCTACAAGCCCATAAGGCAAGTGATCCGAGCTTACATATCCAAGGAAATGGCTAGGAAAAGAGCTCACGCGGCCAACAAGCCTGTTCCACATAGTATGGATCCTTATCCCCTCACTCTCAATGGGCAATTTCTCCAAGAAGGCGACCCATATCCCTATTACGGATTCCCTGAACCATATATGATCAATGGAGTCCTAGTTCCAGGCTTTGAGGCATTTCAAGACTGCTTCACCATGAGTGAAGATGCACCCATATCTCCTAATGAGGACCAATCCACCAAAGATTGGGCTAATGACATGGCACCCAACGACTTTGGGATACTATTTGGCAAAGAGCGTCGCCAGTACGACGAGGCAACAAACAAACTTCCCTTACTGTGCTTTTTAATAAGGGTTCGACCCGTCCAAGCTGATCGCCCCAATCTGGCCCGACCGCACCACCTGAAAGCACGAGACGGAGTGGACTCCAGTCGAGGGAGCCAAGTACAAGTTCACGATTCGCAACGGTCCTGCAGAGAGGCCCAATTCTGATTCTGAGTCTAATTCCGAGTCCGAGTCTGATTCTGAGTCTGTTATCCTAGAAGTGTCGGGTAGTCCACCCCAGTCTATTCCTTCTGCTACTAAGGTCATTAGTGATGACCTCGTTGATGTATTGTCCGCTTCTATTAATATTATGAGTGTCGATTTTGCTTACTCGGATTGCCTCATTGCTAATAATTCAGAAAATATAACGGAATTGCCAAAAGAAGTCATTAAAGCATTAACCGAACATGAGCAAAAGACTTCAGTAGTCGAAGAAACAGAGACAATAAATATTGCAACTAATGATGAGCCTCGCCACGTGCAAATAGGCTTGTCTTTAACCTCTTATGAACGCGAACAATTCGTAACACTCCTAAAGAATTATACGGATGTTTTCGCCTGGTCCTACAAGGACATGCCCAGCATAGACCACAACATTGCCCAGCACACCATCCCGTTAAAGCCCGACTGCTAACCAGTCAAACAAAAGCTAAGAAGAATGAAACCAGAATGGGCTCTTAAGATCAAAGAGGAAGTCCAAAAACAACTTGATGCAGGCTTCATAAGAGTGGCCAATTATCCCGATTGGGTAGCGAACATCGTCCAAGTCCCAAAAACGGACGGACGAGTGCGAATGTGTGTGGATTTTAGGGACTTGAACAAAGTAAGCCCAAAAGACGACTTTCCATTACCTCATATAGATGTTCTGGTAGACAATACCGCTGGACATGCCCTCCTATCATTCATGGACGGGTATGCAGGATATAATTAGGTCCTGATGGCCAAAGAGGATGAAGAGAAAACCACTTTCATCTCACAATGGGGCACTTATTGCTATACAGTAATGCCATTTGGGCTTAAGAATGCGGGGGCCACATATCAAAGAACCGCGATAACCCTGCTCCACGATATGATGCATAAAGAGGCCGAAGTTTACGTGGATGACATGATCATAAAGTCTAAAGAGAGGGAAGGGCATGTACCCTCCCTTCAAAAGTTCTTCGACAGACTTAGGAAGTACAACATGAGGCTTAATCCCAAAACGTGCTCATTCGGAGTTACGCCCGGTAAACTTTTAGGATTTGTCATAAGCACCAGAGGAATATAGATCGATCCATCCAAGATCAAGGCCATAATAGACATGCCACCACCAAAAACAGAAAAAGAAATCAAAGGCTTCTTGGGGAGGATCCAATACATTAGCAGGTTCATTTCCAAGTTAACTATCACCTGTGAGCCCATATTCAAGAAACTCAAGAAAGAGGTAAAAAAGAAATGGGACGAACAATGCCAAAAAAGCCTTTGACAAAATTAAGGCCTATTTGTCCGAACCACCCGTTCTAGTACCGCCCACTCTAGGCATGCCTCTAATTCTCTATCTTAAAGTCACAGAAACGTCAATGGGGGCCATGTTAGCCCAAGAAATAAACAAGGAAGAGAAGGCCATCTACTATGTGAGCAAGAAGTTTTAGAATACGAAACCCGCTATTCGTCACTAGAAAAAACATGCCTAGCCTTGGTCGCGACAACCAAGAAACTGCGACATTACATCCTCCAACATACGATCCACATAAGATCGAGAGAAGATCCCTTAAAATACATATTTGAAAAGCCCATATTGAATGGTAGAATAGCCAGATGGACCGCCCTCCTCTCAGAGTTCAACCTCAAATTTGAACACCAAAAAGCCATCAAAGGGCATGCTATCTCGGAATACTTAGCCGACCAGGCTATACACGAACCCGATCGCAAAGATGAATACCACTTCCCAGACGAAGGGGTTATGACCTTAGATACCGAGACTTAGCAACTCTATTTCGACGGAGCATCTAACCAAAAGGGTTTTGGAGTAGGAGTACTAATAGTGTCCCCTGACGATGCACATACACCTATTTCAGTCAAGTTAGACCACGAAGTCACCAACAATGGCGCAGAATATGAAGCTTGCATAACAGGATTGCAATCCGCCATAAGTCTTGGCATTAAGACGCTTCGAATCTATGGAGACTCATCTCTCTTAATCAACCAAATTTCCGAAGTATGGAAAGTCAAAAGCGAATCCTTGGCACTCTACCAGGAATATTTAGATAAGATCATAGTGTATTTCAACCAAATACACTTTACGTACCTTCCACGAGAAGATAATCAATTTGCAGATGCCTTGGCCAAATTAGCAAGCATGATCAATATACGCGAAGGCATTCGAATGATGCCCATTTGGGTACAAAGAAGATCCGAGACTTCATATTGTGACGCTTTGGAAGTGTTCCATGGCGAAAAAGACGAGTGGTGCGCCGATATAAAGAATCTACTCGTTTATCAGCTTTACCCTCCTGATTCTAGTCCTAGAGCCCAAAAAGCACTTAGAAGACTCGCAACCCAATTCATAGAGGTACAAGGCCAGATATACAAGAAAAGCCCAAACGGGATTAATCTCTTGTGTTTAGGCACCGAGATGGCCCATAAAGCCTAAAGAGATGTACACGCCGGAGTTTGTGGACCGCACATGAATGGTATGATGCTATCTAGGAAGATAATAAGGCTTGGATATTATTGGACGACAATGGAAAAAGATTGTTGTGAATTTGTCAAAAGGTGCATACAGTGTCAGACACATGCAAATCTACAACACCTGCCACCAAGTCCATTATATACCTTCACCTCACCTTGGCCTTTCTCCGCCTAGGGAATAGACACCATTGGCAAGATAACCCCAACAGGAAAAGGGGGTCATGAGTATATTCTAGTAGCAATCGACTACTTCACCAAATGGGTCGAAGCGCAATCATACGCGAAGCTCAAAGAAAAACATGTGGTTAAATTCATCAAGAATAATATAATAGCTAGATACGGGGTTCCCCAAGAAATCATTAGTGATAATGGATCACACTTCATGAAAGAGGTAATTGAGCTCTTGACCTAGTTTAAGATCCAACATCGAAAGTCGTCTCCCTACAGACCGCAAACAAACGGCGCAGTGGAAGCAGCTAACAAAAATATCAAGAAAATCATCGATAGAATGTCCGAAAATTATCATGATTGGCCTGACAAATTGCCATTCGCACTTTGGGGTTATAGGACGTCTATTCGCGCATCGACAGGAGCAACACCATACTCCCTGGTCTATGGGATGGAAGCCGTGTTACCAATTGAGTTAGAGGTCCCATCTCTACAGATCGTCTTGGAAAGTCAAATTCCAGAAGTGGATTGGGTCCAAGCCCGCTATGACCAATTAGTCTTACTAGATGAAAAAAGGTTACAAGCTTTGCACAATGTGAGAATCTATCAAAGGAGACTAACAAAGCATTTTAACCAAAGGCTCAAAATGAGAAACCTCAAAGTTGGAGATATAGTACATAAAGAGGTAAGGGCCAATGTCACTGACCCAAGAGGCAAATTTAGGCCCAACTGGTCAGGTCCGTTTATCATTACAAAGGTCTTAACAGGTGGAGCTGCAAGATTGGCAGATTTGGACGGGATTGAGTTTAGACAATGGATAAACATGGATCAACTAAAGAGGTTCTATGCTTAGGCAAGACACCCAATATAGCACTTTCGAGAGGCCCACACAAGGCTACGCACATAATCAAGTAAAAAAAAAAAAGGGATTTAATGTTAAAAAAAAAACGCACGGATAAGAACTACGAGCGGCCTGATTCCCCTAAAAGGATACGTAGGACAACCCAATTGCAACTGGGCCTGGCCCCTTCATCATTTTTGCGTTCAAAAGTTGTTAAAAAAAATATAATAAAAATCAAGTTGCAATATGAAAACAAAAATGAGCATGTCTCCATAAATAATAATAAAGTCCATTACAAAGACTTGGCAATTCCCAAATAATAAGGCAAAAAATTAAATCTAAATCTAAAAAGGGGGCACATCACCCTTATTGAATTTAAAGCAAAATAAAAGGCAATCCTAAGCTAGACAAGCTCCAAAAGAGTATTCCCTTAATAGACTACTCCATAGCTTCGGTAGTAGGGACCGCATCCTCCATGGGCTCATCCACCTTTGGGTCTTCCACTTCGCGTTCCTTGGGAGCCCACCTCTCTCGAACTAAAGGCTCTTCTTTTTCCACGTCCATTAGAGGAACGCTTGAGGAGGCCTCATGGTCATTGGCCCGAATTTGGGGCACCACTTGCGGCTTTGTACTAATCTTTTCTAAAGCTTTCTTGGCCTTCGGGTTGAGGACGCCTCTCACATGCTTAACTCCCTTTTTCTTACCCTTCCCTTTAAGGTCATTAGGGTTTGAGAGCCTTAAGATAGCTTTGACCGATTAGGCCTTAAGATTTCCTGCATGCACGACGACCCTCCGCGGTCTTGCAATCCATCCAAGCTTCATAGGCAGAAGATATGGCCTTGGGGGCCTTGATGTGAGGAATAGTCCACTTGGGACGACTATCCCATGCGCACTCCCATGATCTCACCATGCTAATTATCAAAATCCACATAGTAGGAGCAACACTATCCTTTTGTGGGATGATTTGGCGTCTCCCGTATTGCCGCATGATACGGCTACGAAATATGTAAGTCAAGTTATGAAGGCCAAGGACTTGGTAATATCCCGTTTTCTTGCAACATCCGATTGCGGATTTTAGGCCCCACCACTTGACGGTCCATCGTAGCAAAGGACATGCTTTAAGGTACCCACGCCATTCATCAATAGTGGATTCATAATAAAGCCTCCGGCGGGCGGGAAATTGCTTTGGTTGATATTTGAGCGCATTAGCGGGCTTCTCAATGAAGCACATATGCTCAAGGAGCCATATCTACAAAAACAAAAAAAAAAAACAACAAGGCAAAATACATAAAGTTAGATATCCATTAAAGATTCAAACTTTATCAAAAGAAATTTATTCAAACACTCACTTGAAGGAGAATAGGGCTTCCCATCCATTCACCGGGTGACGAATCTTGTTTCTTGCGGTCCAAGCAAATTAAGGTTTCACCAAGAACAAGAGACATAGGGGTAAAATCGTTCTGGATTTGTTCAACAATTCTAAGCATACAAGTTTTACTATTATTACCTCCACCAACAAACAGGTACCTATGCAAGAGACATAAGATAAAAGCACGTTTATAATAAGTCTCACTCATCACATCATAGTTGTCTCTTACCTTGGGGAAGAAGATGTCAATTACACCATTGAGGTCTAACTCACCACTCCTAGCAACGGAGGAGGCTTGTGTTGGTGATAGGCCAAGATACCTTCTATAGTAGCCTTCAAGGTTTTCCCCGAGCCATGGAGTAGCGGGAGCTTTATCATGAGGGAACCCAATGATGGCGTCAAATTCTTTGGGAAGGGGGCATAATTCATTGTACCCAAATCGAAAGACATGGAGTTTGTCATCCCAAAACTCAATGGCGGCCTCAAGGAGGTTCCAAACGATTTGAACTTGCTTCAGGTGGAAGAGAGCATTCAAGTGGAAAGGCACAAGTCTCATCCTCTCTTTGGGGGTCATGGATTGTAACCACCTGTCAAATTTAACATCAAAGCTTGTCATGGCTGAAATCTAAATTAATTGGGAGGTTTCTCTCTCTAAAAGCTCTCTATTGCTAGTAAACTATGAAGGTGATGTCCGAAAACCGGACTAACCCAAGGCTTATATAGGGCTCGCACGAAAAAGACGAAAAAATAAGGCAACCCGTCAAAAAGGGGCTTCGGCGGCCCCTGGGACAGCCGCTGGAGGCCTAGCGGCCCCGTTAGAGCAGCCCAGGCCCAGCCGCTGGAGCCTGGCGGCCCCTATTTTCGCCCCCGCTGCTTCGCGTGTGCCGCTGGACGCCTCCCTTTGGCCGCCGGGCTATCTCTCGAGACAAGACCCTTTTTTCTCTAAATTTTGGACACTTTCCTTAACCGATTTGGACTCCAATTTGGCTCTATTTCCTATTTTCATTATTATTTCTATTTTGTACTATTTCCTTATTATTTATGGAAACTCCACAATTTCCTTATTTCTTTTTGGATGATTATCATCTTTTCTTCTTTATATCTTTTTTATTAATCCCTTTTTTTACTTATTATTTCCATTTCATTTTTTCACCCCTTTCCTTTTTTCATTTTTTTTTAGGGGGGATAGGGTACACCCAATTTTTAACCTTTTGGTTGTACCAATTTTTTGCTAAATGGCTATCACTTACGCTTTTGCTTGACTACTTGTGCATTTGCATTAGCCTAATTATATGCAGGGACCAATAAATAAGCAATATTTACAAGCAAAGTCCGAATGTTTGTCCAAAACAAATGTTCAAAATGTATTTCACACAAATACATTATCATAAAAGTCATCACCTGCACCAACATCCGTACGGGGCACCTCAAAGTGGTCCTCCGACCTCCGCGGCTCGTCACCAAAGATCGACGCCACGACCTGGCTAGGGTCAAAAGAAGAATGTCGGGCAGGCTCCCGGTATGAACTCCCTTCCCCGGCATAGCTCGAATCATACCCCCACGAAGAACGAGGAGGTATGGTAGGCATCATAGGAGCAGGAACCGGATGCTGGTAGTAATGACCACCATATGAAGGATACCCCGCATACCCAGGATAAGAAGGATACATCGGCATAGGCATAGGAGTAGGCTCCACATATGGAGTCATCCTACTCCCACCAGGATGGTCCGTCCGATGTACAGGCACCCCCTCCCTCCTAGGACTCTCCCTCCGAGGGCTCCTCTCGCACGAAGGGCTACGCTCAGGAGAGCTCACGACCTCATCATCCGACAACACTACCTGTCGTGACCGACGAGGAAGGGGTCGACGGTACTCAACCTGCAGCCCACCAAAAATACATAAGATACATTTCTCAAAGCATGTAACTTTGAAAATGCAAAATCAAGTTTACCTTGTCCAAGTCAGCTCTTGAGAAAGTACCCTTTGAAAGAGCCCGGGATATCCAGGACTTCATGAAAATGAAAATGAAAATGACAGTGTTATCTCTTTTAAGCATTTGAGCTTGGTTTATTCTTTCTCTAAAATACTTAGTGCTTAATTGCTTGAGTGTTCTTGAGAGGAGTAGGAAATCGAATGCTATTGTAATTAGTGTGGTGCTTAATTTGCTTTATCACTAGTTACTCTGGTTTTCGTCGATTTGATTGTTTCCTGGTGGTTGTTTAAGTACTTTAGCCTTGAATTACTCAAGTTGTTTAGGCTTGATGGTGGAAACTTTATCCAAGTCATATCCTTTATTGCTTTCCTTTGATATAAACACAAAAACCCACAAAAGATTTCTTCTTTGGTTAGAGAACGAGTTGATTAGCCGTTGTGTTGCGTAAATCCGTTGAGTTTTATGCATCACTTTGAAAGAGCCCGGGATATCCAGGACTTCATGGCATACATCATCTTGAAGACCTTCCCGGTCTGCTCACGATCAAGCTACACAAAGAAAAGTCAGTACAAGCATACAAAACGGTAAAGTATAGCACACGTCGGTAAAATTACGAATTTACCCCTGGATGCCCAACTGGAAGAGGAAGGCCCTGGATGTCCTCATCAAGGTCCTCCGTCATGCGGACTTCCCCCCCAGCACTCCTTCCCGCCATAGTCCCGACCTCGGACCCACATGTCCGGGACATCCACATCGAGGTCGTCAACCCGAGGCTCGTACGAAGCAAAGTAAGTTAGCATCCAACAAGATAGGAAAGGCATAGAATATCAAGCATTAAATTCTTACCTTCAAACCCACAAACGAAGGCATGAGGTGATCACGACGGAACTGCTCATAGTGCCCCGCAAGGTCCTTCGCAGGCTCCCTCAAATACCGCATAGCATCCGAGCCCACCATGGCCTCCGCAACCTGCTCGCGAGACAAGCACCTCACCAAGAACATGGTTGAGGGAGAATCCGAAGGAATCCTCGGCCCCGCCAAGTCAGGATAAACCTGGCGGAAGATCCGCTCTCCTAGATACCACTCAAAGAGAATGGACCCGCAATCAGGATCCTCTGACGGTCCACCGCCCTAGATGCCAGGATGGAATCCAAGACCAACCCATGATACTTCGCCCATGAGAAGTAGTCAATCTGCGCAAACATGCAATATAAGATATTTCCGCACCAAGAAATATAATCCATGCAACAAAAAGCAAATATTACGTTACCTTGTGCCAGTCTAAGCGCAAGAGGGCCTCCCTATACTGCTGAAGAGTCTGCAGAGGCACAGGACCCCTATGACGCCATGCCCTACAAACCGGGAAGTCTAACTCCCAGCCCGTAGACGCCATGTCCGGGAAGTGCTCAAAAAACCAAGGCTGCATCTAAACATGAAATTAAGCACCGCACACTTAAAATCACGAAAAGCAGATACAAAGAGAAAACGCACCTGCAACACCTTCCAAAAACCGCATAAGCTCACGGGAGGAAGAGTCGACTGCTTGTACCCCTCATCGTTCACGCGGCAGGCAAACCGCATGCATCTCAAGAGGTTGGCGTAGCCCGGAAACCCCCAGTTGTACTCTCTCCCGGTGTAGCAAGCTCGGGAGGTAAATAGCATGAATACGCTCCCCCTTATCACTAAAGATGGTGGTGGCAAGGAGGTAGGCGATAAACATCCTCGCCTTTTGCTCCACCGAGGTATTCCTCTTATACCTCGGGTCCTTCAAAGCAGTAAAAAGCTCGCTATAGAAACGATAATGGTGACCCCAAGTGTTCCCCCAGGGGCCAAACATCTCCATCATCTCCGCCTTACGCTTCCAAATGGAAACGTCGTAGACGATGGACGTACCCACGCAAGGTACCCCGGTCAACATAGAAAACTCCGAAGGAGTGATAATCATTTCCCTATTAGGGAAATGGAACGTATTGGTAGTGTCCCAAAAACGTTCCAGAAATAAACGAACAATACATCTCTTGACTCGCTCAACCGAGTCCGCCGCTTTCAAAAGGGGCCCAAACCCCCCATTCAAAACCGTATCCTGCACCTCTTTGGGCAAGATTTTATAAAGCCTCATTGAAGAGCCATAGTTTCCATGGGCCTTCAAATTCCCATCAGGTTCCTATGATCAAGTTTGCAACCTCTTAGGTTCACATTTTCATCAAATGTTCAATCCTAGGCATGCTTCTAAGTTCGTTCAAACCGCGCAAGATCACATGCGCTACAAGCTTGACAATTGCATACAATTTCTACACAAATTCTACTCAAGGCAAGCACATAAACTTAAATTCAATGCATAAAAAACTATGAATTCAAAGTTTGAGGCTTACCACGAACTTGGAAGCCCGAGAGCTCAAATGAGTCGCCGGCCGGAAAAGCAACTCCGATCGATCCCAAACAATGTCGGGCATCCTATCCGACCGGGTGTATCGATCTTGAGGGAAAGCCACATTAGGCCTCCTCTTTGAAGGCTTCACATGAGAGGGAAAAGCCTTGGTAAAAATGTCGATCTCCTCGACCTCCTCTCGCACCTCGGCCCTTCTACTCCTCTTCCTTGCCAATTTTGGAGCCATGGAAGAAGGATGAACAAAGCAAGCAAGAACAACAAGCAAAAATGGAGCATTTTGGATTTTCTCTCTCCAAGGGTTTCAAAGACCCACTCTCAAATTCACCCCAAATTTGTGAGAAATCACAAATAAACTTCAAATTATGCAAAGATTATGCAAAACCAACCAAATGCAAGAAAAAAGGAACAAATTTGAGTAAATTTGAGCAAGAAATAAAGTTTGGGCAACAATGGAGGTAGAGAGAGAGAGAGTCTCGAAATTTTGGGGAAGAAATGACCCAAAATTTGGCTCTCCCCCAAATAAAACCCCAACCGCGCCTCTAAGCCGGCCTAGCAGCCCGGTTCAGGGCCACCAAGGCACCGCGGCCCAGCCGCTGGCCCTGGCGGCCTAGCCGCAGGCCCCGGCGGCAGAACCGCCAGGCTGGGCGGCTACCCTCAGCACCACCGCACGGACAACTGAGCCGCTGAGCGGGCCCGATAAAGCCGCCCAGCCCTCAGCGGCCCTGCGCCTGGCCGCTGAACCCAATTTCTCTTCCGCCTCTCACGGGGCGGGCCCGCAAGTTCAAATTCCGCGAGGTATTGCATTTCTCGACCGTTAGAAGTCGGGGAGATACGGGCATGTCACCTAAAATGACTCTTTTGCCCCCACAATAAGGTTTCCTATCCTAGAGACCCGTTATTATCTATTTTCGCAGGCACATGCATTCGATCTAATTTTCGCAGGCATAGGCACTTTATCTAATTTTTGTAGGCACAATTTTCCAAGACACAAGAATTATTGAAGCAGAGCTCTGCAACGCTCTTCGATGTTGAGGCTATTAAAATTAGCGTCATGTTGGCACCCGCAAAGTAGAGCTACGCAACGCTCTTCGATATTGAGGCTATTAAAATTAGCGTCACGTTGGCACCCGCAAAGCAGAGCTACACAACGCTCTTTGATGTTGAGGCGATTAAAATTAACGTCACGTTGGCACCCGCAAAGCAGAGCTATGCAACACTCTTTGACGTCGAGGCTATTAAAATTAGCGTCATGTTGGCACCCGCAAAGCAGGTAACCCTGACCACAAGAGGTCAGGATCTACCTTTCTATCTTTTCTCTAACATAAGCATTTTCAAAACAAAAAAAAACACTCCAGGCATTTTTTAGCAAATACTTTAACCTTCGCTTTCACAAGCTCGGCCAAAGTTGGGGCTTCTGTAGACACCCTAATCGGTTCTCATCCCCTGGCACCGCAACGCCCGATGATGATGGTAATGGATCAACATGGACGTAAGTAGAAAAGGACATTGCTCGAAAATCTAGACCAAATTCCTTGAAACCTCAATCTTTGGATAGCCCTTGTTATAAGGATTCCAACGCCTTTGACCTTGCCTCAATTAGGTTCTCGGATCAAGAGATATCGCGTCTCGAAGATTTGGGTCAAAACCGCTCAATCCCGACCCCTTGGGTCCGCAAAAGGACAATTTCGTAATTTACTGAGCACAAAAGGTCAAAAAACCTTAGACACGCGCGTGCCTCCTGGCCCAGCGGCTGACGCTGTCAATCCGGCGGCACACGCGTGACAGTGGGGGCCCTCAGGGCAGCCGCTGGGCCCAGCGGCACTGCCGTTGAGCTTCTGCGGCAGTCGCTGGGCTCCAGCTGCCTTCCTTATGGCCGCTGGGCCTGTTTTTTAGCTGGGCGAGTTTTGGCGCCGGGTTTCTTACCCTAAGTCCTTAATTCCGTCCCCTAACTCTATAAATACTTCCTTTCACCCTCTTTTGAGAGAGGTTGGCAGTTTATAATTTTGAGAGCATTGAGAGCACAAATTTTCCCAAATCAAAGAGAATTCAGATTTTGAAGGCTCAAGCAAGCCATTGCACCCAACCTAGCACCCAAGATTGAAGAGCAATTCCAATTCTACTCGTCTCGTTCGAATATAACGTCCAAGTTAACCATCCTGAGGGCCTAAATTCTTTATTAAATCTCTTGTTTATTGTTTATAATCATGTTTTATTTAGCTTTTGATTATGGTTGAATAAATTTGCATGTTTGGGTCTTTGTAAATAATTATGCATGATTATCTTAATTTAAAATTTGCATCTTTTTATTAGTTTATGCAAGTTCGCATCTTTTTATTAGTTTATGCAAGTTTGCATCCTTTTTATAGTTTGTGCATGCATGTAGCAACCTCCTAGGTTTATTTTAGCATAAAGTTGATATTTTTGCATTGTTCTTCGTTTGAAGTTACTAACAAATTTATTGATGTCCATATGCAATGCTTAGCGCGTTTAGCAAAATGTGGTAGGTTGGAGCGTTAAATTATTGCTCTTATCTCTTGTTTATGTTTGATAATAGTATGCATATAAATTGGATATAAATTGTGCAAAGTGATAACATAGGTAATTTGGTTGTCTTTAACCCGCCTAGTAAAAGTAGGATCTTGGACGACCGGATTTATGTGGAACCATATAGCATAGATAAATATTTGACATGGATAGGCTTAGTAGAGGCCGTTTATTCGGGCAATTTAGATGAGATTCGTTTTGTTTATTTCGTACCTACACCCCCGAACCCAATATTTAGCCCCATGGGTATGAGTCAATTCTCAATAGGAGTTGGGTGCACTTTTTGATGGTTTCCAATTGTTTCCTTAAAAATTGGTGGCGGCTTCATTATTTGCAAATTGTTATTCCCCATAATTAATTTAAATTGCATATGACGTATTATTTAAGAACCATTAATTCCAATTAAATATTTCAATTAGCGCCGAAAGGCGATGGTTCTTATAGTAGGCATCAAGTATTTACCTGTGAAAGTCACGCCACTCACTCAAGGGAAGAAAATGGGGGGTTTGAGAACCAAATGCACGTACAACATGATTCCAATTTCATGCTGAAATTGCACATGGGGTATTTAAGCTTAATCCAATAAAACATGCCATGTGTAAAGTAACTCATGCCTTTATTTGTAGTGAAATGAAATGCTGCTACGCCTGGTAGTGTCATTTATTAAAGAAATGCTGCCAGTGGCTATTTTTCAAAGAAAAAATCATGTTTTTATTGCCAGCTAGCTTTAACGAAACAAACTTCATTTTTTTTTTTTTGCTATGGAACAAATTACATAGGCTGATGAAGCTAGCACGTGGCCGTGTGAAAAAATTGTGGCTGTTATTGTCTGTAGTTTTAGAATCTATATAAAAACTATTGAAAATAATTGTGTCCATAAAAAAATGAAAAGAGAATAAAAAATAATTTGGTCTATAAATAACTTGGATATGGTTAGATTATTTTTCACATCTCCATCCAACCTCCGTGAAAGTTTCTTTGCTTCATATCTAGTAGTGCTTTGTTTAAAATTAATTTTGTTACAAATTATGTCTAGAAATCATAATTTTCAAAATTCAAATTTTGAGAATTCCTATGATTATCAGAACCAATATCCGATTAACCCACAAATTCCTCAGACCCACAAAATTTTTCCACTTACGCAAGTCAAAACTTCTCTACACCTAACCATTCAGCAAATAATTTTGTTTTTTCACAAGATCCATATGCTCAATTTCAAAAAGTGACACCCAATCTAATTTTGGGGGTTTTGATCTTAACCTCTCAAATGTGCCTAACTTTCCAGATGAAGAGCCACAAATGAGAATATTCGGGTATGATTCCCATATTCAACAGTCAGTCGTCGGAGACGAATCTCCAGTCGAACAAGTGACGCCAACGTCTAGAAGAACAAGACAAAGATACCAAATATGGACTCCAGATGAGGTAACTTCGATACTCAGCTCTTGGTTAAACGTTTCAAAATACCATGTGGTTGGCATAGATAAAAAATCTGACACTTTTCGGGAGCGTGTCTTAGAGTATCATAGAGGTTGGTCAAGGTCTGTATGACAATAGAAATATTATGCAATTGCAAAAACATTTTGGTGGCATCTCCCAAAGTGTCTCTAAATATGTCGGATGTCATAGCCAAATACTTCAACATCACTGTAGTGGTTACAATGAAAATTTGGTTATGCTTGAAACGGAGGAATTGTACAAGGTAGAAACGGGTAAGTCATTCAAGTATCAGGTGGCATGGAGAATGCTGAAGGATGAACCCAAATGGCAAACTTATATAATTTTATGTCAAAGTTCAAGTAGCAAGAGGTCAAAGGTGAACGAGTGTGGAACCTATACCTCTGGATCAAATGCTGAAGAAGGTGAGGGGAGTGAAGCTCGACCGATGGAGCGTCCAATTGACCAAAAAGCGGCAAAAAGGAATACTAGGGGAAAAGGAGCCGCCGCTGACATCGATAAGGTGACACAAGCAACTGCCCGAATGAGTATATACAATGATGCCCATATTAAGAAAATGAATGCACTGAATTCGCTAACAGTAGCGCTTTCTAATCAAAATGCGCTTAAAGAACAAGAGCTAGAAGTTCAACTTCTAACAATGGACACCTCCACCATGAATCCACAACAACTTCGCATTTTTCAAAAAAGGATGGACAATCTACTCAGTATGATAGATTAATATTGTAGTTTGTGTGACTAGCGCACTAAAAAAAATATATGCTTTAATTAGTTTTAAATTAAGCGCTAGTTTATGTTAAGTACTTTTAATTTAATTTTAACCTTTAGTTAATTTAGGTGTGTTTTTATTTCATGTTTAATTAGTAGCTAGTGTAAGTTAATATTAGCCGTTTAATTTAATTTAAGTACCATTTAAAATTGGGAAAAATATGTAATTTTAAATTTTTAATTCAAGTACTATTTGTTTACTTTTTTTATTTTTGTAATGTCTCGTGTCGTACAAAAATATTTTGAGACATCCAACCATTTGGAGGGTGCGAAGAGCACCCCGCCCTTCGAAGGTGTGAAAAGGCATCCGCCTTTTTGAGTTCTGAAACAACAAATTTTTACCTTTTCAGAGTACGAAAAGGCACCCTACCTCTATATATGTGAAACCAATTAATATATTTTATTTGATACATAAAAGATCAAACACCCTCATTGAAAGTTCTCCTTTTCTCACTGAACCTTTCTTTCATTAAACCATTCCAAATAATGTCCGACGACTTCAATCCATATACAATTATGACCTAGTAAGAGTTAATAGCAACTTGTATGGAAGAAGATCCACAAGATGAACAAGACATACAAGTGCTAAATGAGTTCATACTAAATCCAGGGTCTTCTAGTGTCCTAAGAAGGCCTCAAGCTTATATAGAGAGGAATCGTGAAGCGGGTCACGCCCGTCTCTTCAAAGATTATTTCGATCCCCATCCTACATATTCTGATGAGATGTTTCGACGACGATTCAGGATGCGAAGGTCTCTGTTTCTTCGCATTGTGAATGGCGTTACTAAGGAAGATATATCCATGGTTTGAATAGAGGGTAGATAGTCTTGGTAGGAGTGGACTATCTACATTACAAAAATATATTGCAGCTTTACGTATGTTAGCCTATGGTGTAGCCGCTGATTTTATTGATGAATACATATGTATTGCTGAAACCACAACGTTGTTGTGTGTTAAGAGATTTGCTAAAGCTATCATCTCGAAATACTCCGTTGATTATTTGAGAAAGCCTAATGCTGCTGACATTGAACGACTTATGAGATGGGGAAAGCAACAAGGGTTTCCTGGTATGATGGGGAGTATAGATTGTATGCATTCGGAATGAAAAAATTGCTCAGTTGCGTGAAAAGGCCAATATGCTCGAGCTAGTGGGAAGCCAATAATCATGCTTGAGACATTTGCTTCAAGAGACTTGTGGATATGGCACGCATTCTTTGGCGTGCTCGGTTCAAACAATGACCTCAATTTACTTGCTCGATCACCTATTTTCGATGAAGTATATGTAGGGCGAGCTCCTAAAATCACTTACAAGGTGAACCACACAGAGTACAACTTGGGATATTATCTAACAGATGATATTTATCCGGAGTGGTCAACATTTGTTAAAACAATTTCACTTCCTCAAGGGCCGAAAAGGAAGTTATTCACTGAACGCCAGGAAGGGGCGAGGAAAGATGTCGAGCGAGCATTTGGAGTGCTTCAAGCTCGATTTACGATTGTTCGTGGTTCAGCACGTATGTGGAAATAGGAAGTATTAAAAGATATAATTATTACTTGCATTATAATGCACAATATGATCGTAGAAGATGAACGAGAATCATATGCTTTTATTATCGATCCGGAAAACACATATGAGCAACCTGAAGATTTTGTAAGTATGGCAATTCCCGTACACGACCCCCCTCTTGACGAATTTATAACTTTTGTTCGGCGATATATGCGTGTTAGGAATCGAGGAATACACGAACAACTGAAAGCCGATCTGGTTGAACATGTGTGGAAAACATTTCCAGCTGCTCATTAGTAGTGATGTATTTTTAAATTTAAGTTTAAAAAAAACAAAAAAACATGTACTTTGTAAGTTAAAAGTTTGCTTTTATTTTTGTATGCGTTATCTTTTTTTAAGTAAGTTGAAATTGTAATGTTTGAATGAGTGTGCTTTTAGTATTGTGTGAAGGTGGAAAAAAATCTATTGTTTGTTGCATTATTTTAAGTTAATATAAAATTTTAAATAAGAAATATAGGGTTGTGTTATGTGATTTTTTTACTAGTAATTCTCATCTTTATCATTATAAAATATAAATTAAAATCCAAAATTAAAACAAAAAGCTAAAAAATAGTAAACGAGATATTAGAACCAAAGCCGAAGATTATTTCAATTCAAGTTTAATAATTTATTTACAATACTACATTTCACAAAAATATATAAGCCAATAATGTAAATATTTAGGAGAGAGAAATAGATGGGTAAGATGGGGCAAACTTTGAGGAGTGAGGAGAGAGAAAATGGGAATCTTGCATTTTTGCATGTGGCGCTTCTCATATGTTGTGTCGCACGGTATAGTGCGGACACAAAATTAAATTATTGCCGTTTGATGAAGTCAACTCATCAGAGGTCGTCCATTGCTTCTAACTTGTAACCGGCTGGGCCTTTTGGTGTTTCTTTTTCATTTAATTTTTTTTGGCAAAGCAATTACTCTTGTAAAACAACCGTTGCTTGCATTTAAAAAAAAAAAAGAAACCCACGCCCACCACCTTCCCCTCTTCTCTCTCACTATCTTGTTCCTCTGTAAATTAGAAATTTCCTATAATCCTACATTTTCGAGCCCCTGTGAAGAAGAAAACGTGTAGCTTTCCTCCATTGTTGATCCATTTTCATTTGCCCAGTACGAAAGCAAAATCAATCATTGAAGCGCGCCCATTGAAGAGGTTAGTGTTGTTGAAATTGGCCCCAAAACAAATTGATATGGTTAATTATGTTCTGAAATTCTTCAATTATGCTATAGATATTGTCTTTCATCGATAATTTGGACATGCATGTGTTAAATTGTTGAAATTAGTTTGGTTGTTTTTTAAGTTGGAACCGAAAGTTGTGATTTTAGTGGGACTAAATTAAAATTGATTTAGGTTTTCGATGATAGAATAGAGTGTGAAATAGTTGAAAACCTATAAATTTGGGGGTAAATGGAGTATGTTAATTTTGATGAATGAAAAAGAGAGAGATAGAGAGTGGCCAATTAGTATTATGGTCGACGATAACGTGGAAATTAGTTAGCTTTTTTTGTAGTTGGAACTGAAAATTTGTGACTTTGGTGGGACTAAATTGATTGATTATGATTTTATCGATGGTAGAATGGAGTGTGAAATAGTTGAAAACCTAGAAATTTGGAGGGTAGATGGAGTAGGTTAAATTGGATGAGAGAGAGAGAGAGAGAGAGAGAGAGAGAGAGAGAGAGAGAGAGAGAGAGAGAGAGAGAGAGAGAGAGATTAGTATTATGGTCGACGATAATGTCGGAAAAAGAATTAAATTTAGAGTTAAACAGAGTAGTTATTGTTTATAGTATTTGTGAAAGTTGAAATGAGGGACACAAGATAGTCGACTAAATGTAAAGATGGTGCAATAAGTTGTTTTAGATATGAAATTCGAAAATTAATATTATGAAATGGTGGACCATCATAGATAAATTAGTTGATAATTATTAGTACGTATTTTGTGGTCCAGTAGTTCTATATGTATGATTATAAGAGGTTAGCAAAAAATAAAGTATAGTGTGCAATAGTATATAGTGTGTAAGAGTTGTTGGGTGGAGCATGATGAAGTTGAGAATTGAAATTTTTTAGTTTTTGTTACCTTGTTTTGTTGCATAAAATTCACTGTGTATTTCATAATGACGTTTTGAATATACTCTTATTACCTTGGTAGGTTTAATTTGATGGCATCAAAACAGAAAAAGAATTGGGCCACTGATACTCTCAAGTGTCCTACTTCTTCGAATCTTCTATTCTCGTAAGGACTTGGATTCATTAAAAATGTGTCAATCAGTGTTGTACATTTGACAAGTAACTGTTTGTGTTTCTTTGGATTGCAGAAAAGAGTTTGTGAAAAACAATAGTGAGAAGTTGCAAGGATTAACATTGAAGAGACAGGTACATACCATAACTGAAGATGGACATCCTATTGATAGAATAAATGCTGGCTTTATATTTGATGTTGAATCAGACTGATGTAATATCAGAGGCTTGGTGGGGAGCATCTTTGGAGGTGAAGTCCAAGCATGTGGCTGAGCAGAAGAAGATGTCAGAGGAGTATAAAGAGCAAAAAGGCGGGCGAAAGAAAAATGTTCGGTGTGACCCTCACGGTGTTGTGAAGTTGTTGTCTGAGTTGCCCGCTGAGAAAAGAGAGATTGTGAGGGAGCTAGGGCTTGGTTCACCTATAGGGATGCCTACACACCATCTACGAAGGAGTATTGTGAACTGGATGGTGGACCATTACGATTCAACCTCCCACATGGTTGAGATGAATGGACGGTGGTGGCCTATTACTGCAAATGAAGTGGAAGCTCTGGTGGGTTTTAAGAATGCAGGAGTAGTTGCTGATGACTCAGGCCCTTACCAAGACATATTCCTCCTTAAGCAACATTATGGAGAGATGACGAAGGCTGCGTTTGAGGAGGCACTAATGGGGATGCCGATTGATGAAGAGAAGGAGTTGGAGATATTCAAAGTAATGGTGGTACTGTATGTGTTGACGGTTTATTTGTGTCCTAACACACTAACAACCCCAAAGCAATCCATGTTACACGTAGTGAAAGATATAGAGCGTGTCCCAAATATGAATTGGGCAAATTATCTATTGCGTTTCCTGAGGAGCGGAATAGAAAAATACAAGAGCAGAGAGTGCAAGAATGTTGACGGATGCACGCATATTTTGATGGTAAGAATATTATATAATAAATTATGTCATTAATATATTTGAATGATGCAAGTAATTTGAGTAAATGAATATTTTGCTGTAGCTATTTTTTTTGGTGCACATGGGAGATGCAAACGACAGCGAACAAGTGATCGGCACCAAAGGCCCTCTTCGGGGGCTGTAGAGAGAGGAGAAGGTAGTTTCGACGGTGAAACGACTATCGGTGAAACTGAAAACGAAGAGTGTATGTGAGCAGCCACCTAAAGTTGATATTTCTGCCGTGTTGCAAGAGCTGGCGTATTTAAGGGAAGCCCAAGAATGACAGGACTTGGAGATTGCAAGTATGTATCGTCAAGTTTGCGATATTGTGAAGAGGCAAAAATCGATGGAAGAGTCAAACATGGAAAGGCATAGTCAATTATTAAGCATTTTAGGTGAAGTAAAAAGAAAAGAGAAGTCGGGGCAGAAAAGAAGAGTGGGGGAAAGGGTCCTAGTGAGGGGAGCCGTAGGGATGAGGAAGCTGGTGGCTCGGTTGCAAAAGTATTGAGCTTTACTGGGAAATTCGCAAACGATACCCTTCTTGAGGAGGAATACAATTCTCCGTCCCCGAAAGGTTTTAAGTTGCCAGATAACTTATTAAGTGAGAAGGTTCTTCAACAGTTGGAGAAGAAGGTTGATAAGCAATTCCCTTCCGGGGTGCACACTCTCAAGGACGCTCCCCCTATGAAGAGTCCTTGTAGGGTTCTTCGAACTCCGCAGAAGCACAAAGCCGGGAGCCAACAAGGAAGCCCTTACACCATTGCTCGAAGGCTACCAAGGAAGTCACCGAAGAAAAAGAAAACTAAGGAAGACAACGACGATGGACGAAGAAGCTGCTCTTGCTAAAATAGAGGAGTTAATGAGTACGAAGCCGAAGCTGGGTGATAACAACAGTGGACCAGTAAAAACTGTTAGTGAAGTACAACCAGAAGAGAGGCCTGATGTGGTGCTAGAATTGGGGGGCTATGGATTGTGATGTGGCTCTAGTTGGTGACTTTAAATATATGCGGTTATTGAATATCAATCCTCCGCAGAACGTCACAAGAACAAATGACTTGCCTACCCCTTACAAAGCACTTGAGAAGGTGGTGGACAGATGCGATTTCACAACGAGGGAAATAAAATTGATACAGTTTGTGTTCAACAATGTTGACTATTGTGACAAGTTAGTTTGAAGACGACATGTTAAAAAAATTTCTTATTTACTCAAAAAAGAAAAAAAAAATATTATTAGAAGCTTAAACTAATTACCGTTGTTATGTTGCAGTGAAGTTCTTTTCACACACACCCATTTGTACAGGCGGAAAATGAGCCGTGTCGATTTCAGACACTTCTACCCGGAAAGATGGATAGGTACCGGGGTAAGTTAATATGACTTTGGAATTAGGTTATTGCATGCGCATTATTAAAGATAGGCGGGTACAAAAACTGTACACTACACTTGTGCTGTCATTTTAGGCAATGGACGTTGTTGTTGCTATGTTGAGTGATGAGGGGACAGTTGGATGGCGGGAAGGATATATTTCTGCCGAGTATGGTTGCTGTAAGTGAAGACGTGTTTCTGAATTAAAGGAAAAGCCAAAAAATAGAAAAAATAAATATATGTAACATGTGTTTTATTTTGCAAAATGGTAATTTGATGCCAGATCCCCCTCCAAGTGTGGAACTTTTGAAGCACACGTTTATAACACCGTATTTCATACCCCGAAGCTCAAGAAAAAAAGTAGAAAAGGTAAAATGAAATTCAGTAAAAGGGTTGGACCTTGTAATTAGCACGATAGTATTGAAAATGATATTAAATAAATGACTTTGTTATTGCAAATTTTCCTTCCATTTTGTATCGACGACCCCTGGACTTTGTGCATTATCGACATAGTTGATAGAAAAGTGTATAATCTGGATTATTTGGCTTGGGGCAAACGGTATATTAAGGTTAAAAAACTGATAAGTGTTCAAAGGTTGAGTTTAGTCCACCTTTGTGCATTTTTGTTATTCACATTCTTTGTGCATTCTATTCTTCCCATTAAGTTTAGTCTTTTGATTTGGCATATTATGGGTTGAGTCCAGGTTGAGTTCCTTGCCGAATATTTTCGTGGTGGAGGAATATTTCCACTTGGGGAGAATATTGACACCTTTGAAATTGAGAATTCAAAGGTTGCGACACAACCCAACGGATAGGTCTATTCTTATATTATTGTTAAATGAGAATAAGTTGAAACGCAATTGGCAAGTAATATTACAAGTAATGCAGGAATGATTGCTGAATATACACAATGAAATTCATGACTGAGAGAGGGGACGTGGCTAAGCTAACCACCCGGGACTTTAAGGTAATCCCTTCTGAGAAAACAAAATAATTGTCGATAATTTCCAATTTCTATTATTCCATTCCTTAATTGAGTTCCTTGTATTTTAGGATGGTGTTGAAATATGGCTTCGTTTGTTGATGAAAGTGTTGATGTCAGACAACAACTTAATGCTAGACACAATTGAGACAACAACAGTTCATGGGGAAGTTATCGAAGACAACTTTGAGCTTCCTCGTAAGAAAAAGTTTAAATAGAGGATAATGTTTATTTAAAAAAACATATTGTAAAGCACTGTCTCTTTCATTGTACCATGCGACAAGGTTTTTGTAAAGAAAACTGTGTAGGTGATGTGTAATTTAGGGACCAAATAACATAAAATGCTTGACCATGGTGTGCAACAACTAAAATTGGCCGACAATGTAATAGAATATATCCATATAGGATGACACATTTTAAAATGAATCTTGTTGAAGTAAAGTTACGTAGACCATTCATATATAGTAGTGCAGCAAATGGAAAGTTACGTAGACCAACAAATTCATAGTAGTCCACCAAATGGAAGTTCACTAGACCATTCATGCATAGTAGTGCACCAAATACTTTAATATAGTTTAATTGAAATGTAAGCCAAGTGACCTTGCCATTGCGAAAGTGACAACTGAATGCCCTATGGAGAAGACAACCACTAAAACAACATTGACTATGAAATTAGTTAGGAGGAGACAATATCGTAGTTGTTAGGTTAAAGCTCACTGCAATTTATTGACCAAGATTTATAGTTGGTCAACAAAAGGTGGATATAGGAGTAAATACTACCTAAAATATTCATCGACTAATGTTTGGAAACATGTTCTTGGACCAAAGGTTGGAAACGTAACAATGATTGGAAACATACTAGTGGACCAATACTTGTTGCAATAAACGAATATATGTTGTAAACACTATGATAAATTACATATGTGCACGAAAGAGAGGAGTAAGATTGAAAAGATTAAATAAAGGAGAATCATATGAAACTGAACCATGAAAATACAGTTAAGTTAAGTATACCTTATACATAAACCGAAATGTAACCATGCATAAACCTCATACATAAATCGAAATGTTGAGGAAAGTTGGTGGATAGAGCATTAAAGTTAACAAATACATAAACACATAAACCCAAATGTTAAGGCGGAACAAAGCATTAAAAACTTATCGGTAGAGGGGAGATATCATTAGTTGAGTGTCGAACAACCATCATTGTAAGGACGTTGAAGTTGAACTTCCAGCTTCCTCTGAACAATGGCATGGATGATGAATTTGCCCTTCTTGATGACTTGCACATCAATGTTGTCTGTCCACAACAGCAGCATCCCCCTGCTAACCCATCCGGTTCCACGACCAACGACTGTTGAAATGGCAATTCTCTCACTATATTCTCAGTGTTTGATGGCCCAACTCGGGTCTCGGTAACCAGAAACAGGTCATGCCAATGCAATTGACATAAGAACAGAAAATTAGAGAGAAATGAGGGTCGAGCTATACCTCTTGCATTCCAAACCATCATTCTGCTAGTAGCATCAAGGTTGTGTACATGGTGCGGGTTGGGGTGTGCAGCCATGTATCCCTCGTCGAAGCAATCGATGATAATGTTCTCAGGCAGAGCCCTCCAGTATTGGGGCATAGCCTTAAAATCCGAGTGGTATTAGTTCCTAAATTGGTTAGGCTGAAACCAATTACTTTGCTTAATCTCAAACTCGGCCTGTTTCACCTCGTGTTGAAGCTGGTACACGTAGACAACGTTGGAGTAAGCCGCATGAGTGCCCTTGGTAGCTACGTTTTGTCAAAATACAGTCGACAAACGTTTCAGGCAGCACCATGGCATGGAAAAGGGTACAACCACACTATGTGTGGAAAAATAGTTTCACACAGGCCAATAGGAATGAAGATAAATAAATTATTATTTATAAAAGTATATGGAATCTTTTTGAGATAAATTTAAAATTTGAGAGTTTGAAATTTAAAATATATAGTTTGAATTTCAAAATAGTGTTATTGAAGGGATAAGTATTATTTTGCATTTTTTTTCTTTGTTCACTTCCAATAAATTTAGGACTTGGGGGAGGGGGGAAGCGTTCCCAGACTTCCCACGTCTTGTTTATAGCTAGTTAGATAGTTTTCTTTTTTTTTCTTTTTTTTTTGTTCTTTATTTTGCCACGTTTTGTTCATAGCTAATTTGTTCCTATTGCGGAGCTTTAATTTGTACTTTCATTTTCACCAGCAACAAAAAAAAAAAAAAAAAAAAAAAAAAAAAAAAAAATTAGTAGTTGATTAGTGCGCACCAAAAATATAAAAATTAATAGTTGATTATTAAAAAGTCTAGAATAATCGCTACTAAATTAATGAGCTATATAGTTTTTTTTTTTTTTCTAATGAACTATATAGTTAATTACTTAAATTATGTATGTTAGGCCACGAACCAAGCAACAACAATATACACTTCTTTACGTTAGACCATTTTTTTTTCTTTTTTTTTCCCCTTCTTTTTTTTTAGTTTACAAATAACGTTCTTCTGAATATGATTGGTATTAAGTTATTTTTTTTTTGATTTGCTAACTAAACTGAAACTCCATAGTTCTGCTGAAATCTAATAACATTCCTGTAAACGCTTTCCTTTATTTTTACCTCCTTATTTTTAGGGAAAATTTAACTACTATTTTCACAGTTTCCCTCCCATCCTCAATATTCCCTCCCATCCTCAGTATTCCCTCCTAAGTAAAATTGTTTCCCTCCTACAATTCCCACCATTGTGAAATACTTACCCCCTAAAAAGATTCTATCATTTGCTATGTGTCATACTTTCACTTGCTTGTGTGAAATTAAATTTTCACACAATGTGTGGCTTAATAAGGGTCCTCATGGGATGGTCTACCAACACTTTGCAATCAGCAGGAAGAATGTGCCACCTTGGGTAGTCTGTTAAGGACTCAAGGGCTTGGATTCTTCCTTCTAGGCTCCTCCACGGCAAATGGAAGACATCCGTCAAAGTAAACAAATGGCCAACCACCAGCCATCCTTCAGCATTCATCATTTGCAGATCTCTCATTTTCCCCTCTGCCAAATTTGGATGGAGGATGAGGTGACGAAGGGCTGAAGCCCTCATTGGTTTGTATGTCTCATCCTCAGTGGGGACAAAATAGCGAGTGTGGTTGGTCACCACCTCCGACGTGCTAGGTGATGAGGGATTATAGTTTGACAGTAGTTGGTGGTTCTCGAAGGTTGTCTTAAATTGATGATGGGGGGAAGTGGATTCTCAACCCACTCAGGAAGGATATTAGGAAAGATCTCTTAAAAATGAAAGTTGAAAATATAATAGAGCACGATTCTCTGTTGTTTCCCTCCATTGAAGGCGAAAAAGAAAGCTTTTGAGAGAGCTGATTTGTGTGGGAGAGGAGGGAAGGAAGAGTGTTTGGCTAATTTGTTGTAGTTTAGGGAGCATGTTGTGATTTTGGAGGCAGGTTTTTATTAATACGCTTATTAATAGGTCTACTTTTGGACACTTGAAATTCGGGTCGGGTTAAGACCCAGTCATCCAAAAAAAAGTACGCACAATAGTATACCATTTTCTTCAATTGGTCGACCATTACCATGCATATGAAGTTCAACCTTCCATGTCTTGGCCATTAATTTGAAAGGCAATTTTTGAAGCTTTCCCCCGCCCCCCTTGGTGGGAAAAAAATCATCAATCATTAACATCATTGGTGACCATTGCGTCACAAACCTTACAAGGAGTGGTACACCAATTATGCCATTCATTCATGTCAGCCAAATAAAATCATAATAGCTTTGGGTAAACAACAAAAACTTATTACAAACATAATAGTACCATAGAAATGGAGGAGGGAACTAAGAGTAGCAGGCGGAGTTTAAAAATTTGTTACAACCACAATCACCGGGCATACCCGGGACCAAACAAAGCAAAGTACGTGTTTAAAACTTATTACATTAATCATACCCAGGCATACCCGGGGATAAACATCTGATGACACGGCTGGTCGTCTGAGGCCTGTCAGTTGTGCGTAGGTCGAGGCAAGACGAGGTCATACTGAGAAGCAAGTTGCTCAAGACAAGAGACAATCCACTGATTTGAATCAACCAAATACTTACACTCACACGCAAGTTTGTCTTGGTTAGTCTTCACATCTTTCACCTGCTCCACCACAGCCTGGGTCTCGACAAAGTTTCTTAAGAAACACCTTTCCAAATGAGCGGTGCTCTCCTTTATCATGTCCTTCTTATTGGTGGATCTAAAGACAAATCCCTCACCACCACAACCAGTACCTTTCAGGAAGGCAGGCTCCATAAACATCTCACTCACCTTGGCATGTACACCATCTTTAGGCAAACCATGTGTGGAAGGGATACAACAACCTTTCTTGTGGCGGTTTCTTACGAGCTTGCCATCTACCTTCACATATTTCATCCTAGAAAGGGTTCCAACGTCAAACATTTGAGGCTTACCACGTTCTCTCTCCAATTTCCACATTGAAATCTTGCTCTAAAAAGAACAGGGTGAACAATCCTTTGTATGGAAGGCCTGGTTTTGTACCTTCCATTATTCTTGATCATGTGCATCATTATACTAGGCAACGACAGGTTGAACCTCCCAGTAACCAACGAATTCATCACCAACAACATTTTATCATTCATTGCATTGAAGCTACCCCTCTAGGTGCGACAGTTCGGCTAAGAACATAAGTCCCCAGGCAAGTCATTAGCATTAATATGGTATCCATCATATCCTTCAGTAAACAAGGAATTTATAATGATTTCCCTTTTCTCCACGGTCATACGCTTCACTAGCTTATCTAAATCATCACCTTCAGTTTTCAAACGTAATACCTTCACCAACTTAGCCCTTTATACATCAACTTGTTTCCCCATAAAATAACCAGAATACACATTGCAACCTAATTGATCCCTCACACAAACACGAATTTTGTTCTTGAACACTTTTTTTTGACAAACTAGCAAAAAACATTTTGAACATCTCTTGATCCATGAATTAATCAATTGTCGCAAATATAAGAAGTCAACCATCTCTTTTAAACAAATCAGTAAACAAGAAGTTTTGTTTGTTCAAAAAGGCCATATCAAATGAGAATTGAGGTAAAACTGAACGGTCAGCAAATAAATGGATGTACCTCACGAAGTAGAATAAATCTAAAAAAATCCATTTGTCCACTGGTTGATATTGTTGACAAAGAATCTCTTCATCAATGACCTCACAATCAGAAGAGCTTGATGTGCTATCATAAAATTTCATAAGGATAAGGAATTGGGTCACCCACTTATTCTGTGACTTCCTTCGTCCGACCCGTCGTCCTTCAATTTTTGACGATTGGCATCCATGATTTTTACCCCTGTTTCTTTCGTTTTCACTTCTCCCATTGCTGCCTTGCCCTTGTCAATGGTCTTCCCCTTATCCATGTCCCCTGTTTCGATGTTGGCTACACCTGTCACCCCTAGCTGACACATATTAGCCTTCCATCTGACTCTGGTGATACGGGATCTGTTTACAGTGGTTGAATTAGTTGGTAGGTTAGCTAGGGTTTCACATGTGGGTTTAGAACTGGAGGGTAAAGGCGATGAATTAGGTGGGACTTGGTCTGAATTGGAGATCTTTGGTGGTTGTTCAGTTAAATTGAGAGACTTTTCGGGTGATATAAGCGGAGGAGTTCGTGGATTAATACTCTTACCCGGTTTTACGCAGACTTTACTTCTCGTCGTTGTTGTAGGACTGTTGAATGATGATGGTGGGCGGTGGTTGTAGAGAGAGAAAAAGGGAGGGCGGAGATATCTATAGTGTCTTTATTTTTTTACTACATTTTTTGACAAAGGGGAGATAAGACAACAATAAATATTTTGGGTAGGAGGTTGAATGATAGTCGACCAGATGAAACGGCCAATACGAATACTATTAAATACATATAAAAAAACCACTTTTAAATAAAAATATAAATAGTTGACAAATAATATTAATACTAGTAAAATTATTTTAACATTCAATTAGTTGACTAATAGTAATAATGGTGGACTTAAAAAAGTGATATTCGACGGATAGAAGGAGTGTGTGGAAGGAAAATGAAACATGAAACTATTCTGCCTTTGGAGTACATACTATTTTGTGTAGAACTACAATTATGAGTCTCAGAAATCCTTACATTGTCTATTTCAGTTTACTGTGATTGGTGCACTTATCAAGTAATAATAAATGTAAATCAATTATATATGAATATAACTTGAAAAAAAGTAATTTTAAAAACGTAATACTCCTATAAACAACAACTATGTTTTTCCTCCCTTAAAAATATTAAAGAAAAATAAAATATTTTTCCAAATTTCCACTGTGATTGGTGCACTAATCTTTAGAAAGGTCGACTGAAAAAGACATATTGTCCAAATAAGAGAAGTATGTCATGGTAGACTGCATAACTTATAGTTTGTCAAATATAATATACTAGTTCCAAAACATCCCAATATATAAGCATAATTGATTTGGAGTCTAGACTTTATGGCCAACTTTTAAACTATCTAAAAACAGCCCAAACAATTGTCCGACTCCAACCGACAAAGTACATACGCTTATAACGTACAAGTTACAACAACAGTGATGGTATACAAACAATATTAGTTTTTCTCAAACACTTTGGGAAAACCCCAAATAGCTACAACTAGAATACCACCAATATACACTCTTTAGCCATCGAAAATATGCCTCTTGCTCTCCCCTGTTCCAAAGTTGCCAACTGTTCATGAGCAGACCCCTTCTCCAATTTCAGTAGGTGATTTAGTTTAGCGATATCATGTTGGCATCTCAGTATTTCATCCTTGTAGCTTGAGGTGACAGTGTCCTTGACAAACTTCGCGTTGTTCATCTGGATCAGCTCATCTCTCATCAAAGGAATGAACTGGGAGGCAAATTCGCAGACCGAGGCGTCAATCCAATCCCATTCTCCAAAACCATGATCCTTCAACACAAAGATATTCAAATGATTAACATATTGGTCGACTATATAGTTTCGAAAAGTGAATGAAGTGAACTTACATCTCCACCTCGACATGTGCAAAACCTTATTGCAGGATTTTCATCCGTCATAGAAGTGAGGACGTCAAATTGAGTCCCACACCTGCATTCCTGGCTCTCGAGTAGTTTTTTCCCTGCAGCATTCCAGTTCTTGATGAAGCGGAAGGAGTTCAGGCCATAACCTCGTCTTCGCTAATTTACTCAAACATAGGCCAGAATTAGAAACATTTTTGAGTGAGATAAAAAACGAATAAAACAAATTAAGCAACTTACACCTCTGTTGCCCCTCGTATTCTGCGACCTTTCGCCGGATCTGGTCGTCATGAGCAAAGTTTTGTGGTGTTTGGGAGTTGCAATTATCAAACCCTAGGTGTGTGGTCTTTGGGTACAAGCTAAATGCAAAATGAGGCCGAACCCTGTACTTTTCTAAGGAGGTGGCATGAGAATTTCTTATCAGATTTATTTTAAAGGGTAACCTTTTCCTTTTGTTCTTTATTTTTAGTCAACTAGTATTGATATTGGCAAACAAACCATTGTAAGTCCTATAATATGGATTTAATTCATGGTTGACCATGAAAGTAATATATTGAGTGAAATTACTGAGTTAAGCTTCCAGTGATATCTTGAACTTCTAAGTAATTATGAAGAACAAAATACGTAAACAAGGGATAAAAATTTGGTCCACTAATCCATATTATTTATAGGCTTTTTGGGAGTACATAGTAAGAAAAGTGAAGTTTCCAACTTAAGAACTGCAGGCTGTATTGTGCACTACGTATCACCCAAAAATTTCTAAATCGGGGTATTGGTCTAAGATTGATGCAGCACAGACCTCATTGAATTGGTTGTCTTCTTCTTTGTATTCGTCTTCAATTCCCAAATGTTTCATGATCTGCTCAATCCGCCGATTTGTTTTCTCTTGATGTCTACTAATGGTCTCAAACATCCCCGTCACAATCCTCCACCATGATTCGCGTGACACACATGGAACTTCTTTAATTTCTCTTTCTAGTTCTCATGAGTTTGGTGGACCTCGGATCCATTCATCATCAGTTAGTTTGAAATTCATGACTTTGATGTTTGAAGCACCAAAACGCTTAACGCGATCTCCAGAGAAATCTTTACATAAATAATAGTATGGCCCGCGTCTTTAAAATTGTGGGTTTCGGTTTTTCAGTTAACCGGTTTGCCCAAAACGGAAACCGTAACCGTACCGGAAAATCGAATTAATTATCGGTACGGTAACCGTACCGAGATTTTTTTTTTCTCGGTCCAGTAACCTATTTTTCGGTACAGTTTTACGCGGTTTCGGTACGGTTTTTGGTTACGATTTTTTATGAACAACCCTACCCCCTGTGTCACACCAAGCGCATTTTCGTAATTTACTGAGCATAAAAAGTCAAAAATCCCTAGTCACGCGCACGCCTCCGGGTCGAGCGGCTGACGCTGATGACCCAGCGGCACACTCGTGACAGGGGGGCCTTTTGGCCAGCCGTCAGGCCCAGCGGCATGCCGCTGAGCCCCAGCGGCACGCCTCTAAGCACTCAACGGCAGCCGCTGGCCCCAGCTGCCTTCCGTGTGTCTACTGGGCCCGGTTTTCTGACTGGGCCGAGTTTGGCGTTGGGGCTGCAGCCCTAGGTCCCTAATTTCGTCCCCTAACTCTATAAATACTCTCCGTCACCCTCTTTTGAGAGAGGTTGGTCAGTTTATAATTTTGAGAGCAAATTGAGAGCACAAAAACCCTAAATCATAGAGAATTCAGAATTTGAAGACTCAAGCAAGCCCTTGCACCCAACCTAGCACCCAAGATTGAAGAGCAATTTCAATTTTACTAGTCCCGTTCGAATAGAACGTCTAGGTTAACCATCCTGAGGGCCTAAATCTTTTTATTAAATTCTTCTTTCATTATTTATAATCATGTTTTACTTAGCTTTTGATTATGGTTGGATAATTATGCATGTTTTGATCTTTGTAAATAATTATGCATGTTAGTTTAATTTAAAGTTTGCATCTTTTCTATTGATTTATGCATGTTGCATCTTTTTTTATGTTTATTCATGCATGTAGTAACCTCTTTAGGTATATTTTAGCATAAAGTTGACATCTTTGCATTGTACTTCCATTGAAGTTACTAACGAATTTATTGATGTGCATATGCAATGCTTGGCGCGTTTAGCAAAGTGTGGCAGGTTGGAGCCTTTTATTATTGCTCTTATCTTTTGATTTGTGCTAGATAGAGGATGCATGTAAATTGGATATAAATTGTGTAAAGTGATAACGGTAGTTAATTTGGTTGTCTTTAACCCACCTAGTTAAATTTAGGATCTTGGACTACCAGATTTATGTGGAACCATATACCTTAAATAAATATTTGACATAGATAGGCTTAGTAGAGGCCGTTAATTCGGGCGATTTAGATGAGATTCATTTTGTTTATTTTGTACCTACACCCCCGAACTCAATATTTAACCTCTTTGGGTATGAGTCAATTCCCAATAGGAATTGGGTGCACTTTTGATGGTTTTCAACTGTTTTCTTAAAAATTGGTGGCGACTTCATTACTATAGAACTATTTTTCCCATCACAATCGAATTATATTGCTTATGACGTATTGTTTAAGAACCATTAATTCCAACCAAATATCTCGATTAGGCGCTTGAAGGGCGAGGGTTCTTACAGGAAGTAAAATTGTGAAGAAGAAGGGTTTGGGGGGGGGGGGGGGGGGCGTGTTTTGTTTTGGTGCGAAACGAAATTATTGGGAAATTTTTGTAACTCAAAACAGCCAGGTGAATTTATTACTTATCGCGAAAAGAAAATTTTAGCCTTTAGCAGCATTTCCTATGATGGCATTTCTATAAATGCTACGCAAGTCTTCCATCTTGTAAGCTCCGTGCCACCTCTAGTGGCATTTGTTATAAACGCCGCTATATAAATGCCGCTATAGGCTTGTTTTCTTGTAGTGTGGGACCTCCACGCGTAAACAATCCCCCAATGCCACCTCCTCATAACAGGGGGATGGCTTATCCCAAATGCGGGCTCCCTGGTCATGTAGGTCGTAACTGCCCCAGCCTAGCATCGACGCAACCCCGTGTTCCTGTATCCACTACCCCCGGCGTCGGTCCGTCTGTCCCACTGAGGTCTGCTCTGTTTAAAGAGGAAAGTTAGCGTCCACATATGGTATCTCCAAGCGCATCCATTTCGCAATCTCAAATCAGCCTCCAAAGCCAATCCAATGCATACATGCCACTAAGCCAACCGGAAGACTTAGACTTCTTGGTATGTCATCTAACCCAATTTGCGTACTATTCATTTTTTGCAATTGTTACGTGAAGTTTATGTGCTTTTTCAAAAAAAAAAATACAAAAGGAGGATATAAACTACATTTGTGGTCGACTTTCTTGCGGCACAACAAAATTTGATATGTGCATTGTAGTTGTGTATGCCAAATTTTGAAAAAAGAGGAGAGAGAAGAAATAAGTGGGTATTTGTGATGCAGCTATGTTTGGGGACTGGGGAACAGGATTTGGATTTGTTGCTAGAGATAATATTGGTGGTGATCTATTTGTCACCGGTGTCAGGCAACAAGAGGTATTCTATGAGGTTGATGTTGCAGAAGCAATGGCAATCAAATTTGGTATGACTACTACTTTGGAGAGTGGATTTCATGACGTAGTTGTTGAATCAGACTCTTTGAAAGTGATAAATGCGTTGAAGAAGAGACATGCATCGAAGAATACTTTGAGTTTTCTTGTTGATGATATTTTATCCCTTAGTAATATGTTTACTTCATGTAGTTGGTCTTATATTTGTAGGTCTGGCAATCAGGTGGCTCACCATCTTGCTAGGTTGCAGCCCTTTAGTATTGAAGATAGAATTTGGTTGGAAGAAGGTCCAAATGTTTTAGATGAATTTGTATCCATGGATATTTGTAAATCTATTAATAATAACTAACTAGTTACATGCCCCGTGCGATGCACGGTTCGTGTGTTTCTAACAACTAAAATATTTTTATTGGTATAAACTTGCAACAAATTTTTCGCATATGTCACATCTTGCTACGAAGTTCCTAATCTTTGTATCTCTCCCTTTCTATACTCAAATCAAAAAAAAATTTGCTTTCCTGTTTAATTCTAAATGCATGTCCCGTGTGATGCACGTTTTTATAAAATATATTTCGTTTCATATAAAATAAAACTTTTTTATTGAATTATTAATACAATAGTATATTAGATACATCCCTAATAGACATATAGGTGAAGCGAATTTTTATTGAAATTTATGACATTAAAGTAAGAATTAAATAGTATAAAGGAAGATACATGCACCTAGGGTATTTGATGACATGTCAAATTTTGTTTATGTGTCGAAGCCTATGTGTCAATCTAGTATGGGTGCACATCCACTATTCTCGTGCGATGCACGGCTTATGTGTTAATATTAAATAAAAAAGTTTAATTGATATAAATTTCTAAGAGCTTTTCACATATGTCATATGTTGAATCAAAAATCCTCTTCTATGAACCTTTTCTTTTATATGGTACAAACCTACAACATTGCATCACTTGTTCGGCAAAATACCAAAATATACAAAATCTCATTCAATGTTAATCATAATATAAACCTGGTTTGTGTAGCCAAACTTGTTTAGTAGTTTTGCTGCATTTTACCTCGGTATCCAGTGTCCAATATCCAGTCTAAAAGACCACCACTACTACTACTTTTTGTTGCATTTTACTCCAATATCCAGTCTAAAAAAAATACCCTAAATATCAAACGAATTCATTGAAATTATGTTTAATTAGTTAATAGCCATGTATTCCGGTCATTGGAAGCTAATACACTTATCATTTCTATTAGATATATTTTCATAGAACAAATAAAAGAAGAGATGAGTATTAATAGCAAAATATTAATAATTATTAATATTGCATGTTTCTTTATGAAAATTAAAGGGAAATGTATTTCCTAGGTACATACACTTTATCTTTGAATTACAAACATTAATGTATATTCATGCATTATTGTAGATTTACGCATTTTATCTCAAAATGATGTGTCAAGTTATGTGTGTATGCTTTGCTTATGTGGATGCCCACGTGTCCATCAAGCAAGTATGCATATCCACTTATATTTATTACATTCCCGTGCGATGCACGGTTTGTATGTTAATATTATAAAAAATATTTTTATTATTACAAATTTCCAAGATAATTTTCGCACATCTCATATCTGGATACAAAATCCTCTTCTATGAACATCTCCCTTAATATGCTACAAACGTACAATATTGCATCAATTGTAGGGTAGAATACCAAAAATATACAATATCTCATTTATTGTTAGTCATGATATAAATCTGGTTCCTATAGCCAAACTTGCATGTTTATTATTTTTGTTGCAATTTACTTCAATATTAGTGTCCAATATCCAGTCCAAACCACCACTACTACTACTACTATTTGTTGCAATCTACTCCAGTACCCAATTCAAAAAAAAAAAAAAAAAAAAACAAACCAAAAAAATCACACCCTAATTATTAATTGAATGCATTTAAATTATGTTTAATTAGTTAAGAACCATTTATATTAGTCATCGAAAGCCGATACAATTACCATTTCTACTTGTCAATTGGCTTAATATCAAAAATGTGCATTAATTTAGATTCATGCATGTTATATATGACTAACATCACATATACCGTACCCGGTTTTAAAATAAAGAAAAGAAAAAAAAGACGCACCCTAAGTATTAAATGGATGCATTGAAGTTATGTTTAATTAGTTAACAACCATGTATACCAGTCATCAAAAGCTAATACAATTACAATTTCTACTTGTCAGTTGGCTTGGCATCGAAAATGTGCATTTATATAGATTCCTGTATGTTATATGTGACTAACATCACATATACCCATTCCCAACAACAACAAAAAAAACCATTAAAATTATGTTTAATTAGTTAACAACCGTGTATACCAGTCATCAAAAGTTAATACAATTACAATTTCTACTTATCACTTGACTTAACTTCGATCGTGCATTAATATAGATTGTCATATTCGACTAACATCACATGGAGAAATAGACCACTATCAATAAAGACCAATTTTCTTTTATAAAGAGTACAATAATGTTTTTTTTTAATTACCCTTAACTTAAACTTTGTTTTTTTTTTTTTGCTAATCACTTAACTTAAGATAATTAGAACATTCATATGGTACATGGATACGCATATGTCCAAGTCCAAATAAAAAGTAGTCTTATAGAAGGAACTCTTATGTTTTAAATTTCGCACATATTGCAATAAAATGAATGGGAGATTAGAGGTAGAATAGGTATGTAGCTTGACTTAAATATTACACCACATATAAATAGGTTCGATGAATGAAGTAGGATCCTTATAAATTACACTGATTATGATAATAAAGATATTTATGGCAAATGAATGCCTATGGATAAGTTCTATGAATCATTTGACCACCTGTGCTTATGTGTCGTATGAATTAACATTGTCACTGCTTACATGTCAAAACGCTTAGATGTCAATGTCTACTTGTCAATCTACCAATTAACAACATATATATATATATATATATATATATATATATATATATATATATATATATATATATATATATATATATATATATATATATATATATATATATATAATAGATGGCCTTCTTTCTTGTAAAAAAAAAAAAAGTGGGTATTTGCATTTTATACTTGTCAATATTAACATGTGGGTTGTGGGTGCTCTTAGGTAGATATAACTAGTTTATTATTGTGAAACAATTAGAGAGATAGAGAGTTGAGAGTAGAGGGGGGCAAGAGGTGTCTGTATTATTCACATGAGGGATATATATAGTACAAGAGAGGCTAGGGTTTTGCTTGGAGAGCAAGAATCCTAGTACAGTATATGATAAGTATCTATGTACAGTATCTCTACAGTATATTGTACATCCACATATAAAATATTTCATAACACTCCCCCTTGGATGTACATCACTAAAGAATATGCCTCATTAAAACCTTACTAGGAAAACCCAGTGGGACAAAAACCTAGTAAAGGAAAAAGAGTACATTATTCTTCAATACGCGTGAGATGCTGCCTCATTAAAAACCTTGCCTGGAAAACCCAGTGGGACAAAACCATGGCTAAGGGAAAAAGAGTGCAGCGCGTATTTTCTCCCCCTCATGACAATATCCGTCAAGATCTTCAAGTTGATGCAATTGTGATCTTCAGTAGGAAATGTCTTCGTAATGGATAAGAAACTTCAGTGTTACATATCACAATCTTCATGAATTCCCGCAAGTTTAGAAAATATGCTTCCAACCAATTTCATATTTCTTATGAATATGGTCAGTACATACCTTTCATTCATATCATTATCATTCCAACAATTGTTTATCCAACATATAAAGTGAGACATTAGAATGGAACTCACTAAGTTCCATAATATCCTTGTCATGCTGCCTCGTTAAAAACCTTGTTAGGTAAAACCCAATGGGATAAAAACCTCAACGAAGGGAAGAGTACAACCACTACTTCACCAAAACCTTTTCTAGGAAAATTCGACGGGAAAAACCTACACAATAGGAGAAAAACGTGAAGTGCGTAAAGTCTCATCCTTTAATTGCAATTCCACAATCTATGAGCAATTTCCACAATTCCAAACCATCTAATATAGACCTTCTTCGGGAGGTCTTTTAGTGAAGCAAATATAAACCTTCTACATTAGGTCAATATTGGAACATAATAATATCTAATTTGAAATATCTTTCACTACTCATATTTTTCATATCATCGTGAAATATTTGAAATTTGGGAATGAGAGGGAATATTTTATGGTACTTCAGGACCATAAAGATCACCTATCTCATAACTATGGTACTTTAGGACCATAACAATCTCATTTTAAATATCACCAATAGGTCATCACAAATGTGATATTCACATCAATTCTCTACCTTTGAGAAAGTTTCTTATGATTTTGTGATTGATAATATCATATGCTCAAACTTCCGGTTGAGACAATATTCAGTTCATTCAAAACTCTCCTAAAGAGGTTTTGTATCTTTCATCACGTTATATCCAAATCGTGAATGCCTTCCAACAATATATCTTGTGTCATTCTCATTGATATTACTTGAGATAAATAATTTATGTATGTCATCGATTCATGGACTTTTGTAACTTTGAATATCAGAGGTTCATATAATTTCAATATAAGCTCTTCGGGAGCTTCTCACTTATTCAAAGGTCCATGTATGCCATTACATATCCAATAAGGCATTTTAGAATCCTTCAGAACTATATTTTCAATCCTTCTGGGATTGACATAACATAGGAGTAAACATCTCCTTTTATAAGTTTCCTCTCATAAAATATGTAATAACTTACACAACTATATATTTATGAAAATGTGTGCATGCATTATGAGATGAAATTAATAAATTAGTAAATGTTAAATAAATAGAAATAAGATATAAAATATAGATACATGTATGATGTATGACTTATAATCTATATGCACACAATGTATGACTCGATAATGTAAACTGTACAGTTTGGATTTCAAATCCATAATTTAATTGGACTGCATGTCCATGAGCTCCTTTTCTATTTCCAATTAATAATATGTCGACAATTAGATGGACTTTACATATATGATCCCTATTCATATGTCCATCGCATCTTGCATATGCATATCGGTTCCTTCATATACCGGTAATAAAATTTTAAACGTTGAAATCTCATAATCAACTTTATTTATCCATCAGTACTGGTAATTGATATCTGAATATTTTCTTTGGGGTACCTTTTCCTTTTTTCATATAGGCCATCTATTTGTGATTCAGATATCCATACCTCTTCAGGGGTATTATAAGCTATTAAGCCTGTTTATGTTTGATAACTCTTCAAGAGTATCAACCAAACTGCACGATCTTGCCATGTTTGTATAATAGACATTGATTAGGAACCGATCTCAAATTAATTTGAATGAAAGTAAACTCAATAGACTACATCAGGTGTATCAGTTTTAACATGACTGGCAAGATATCTCAAGTCTCACAACATGAATCTCTAACACCAATCTATGCCTCGATATGCCTCCCAAAGGGTCATAGTTGTGCGACAGTCAAATCATAGAGTTTCATGCTTGAATATATAGAGGTTTGAGATAAAGCTGGTATATATGTATATGTATATGAACCTCAAATTTATATCATATTCTGAACTTCTGGTTCAGATGGGGATCAACATTGTACATACTTAATGTATGTCTTTGTTTTCTTCAGCTTTCCTCTATTATTCTCCCCCTAAGCGGAAAAAACTATCTCTCATGGACAGTTATAAATGGGCATTTCACTTTATTGAAATTCAGCTTAGATCAACCACTTTCTCATCTTCCCTCGATGAGTGTTACTTAATTCTCTGGTGGAGAACGATAATTTTAGGGAGTTATGTAATTTACAGTTGGTTATTTCTGTGCTTATATAATTTACCCCTTACAAGAGATTAAATATTGATAAAAACGCTCAAAACATACTTTATAACGAACTTGCATAATGCAATGCAACTCATCTTTTAAGTGATCTTCTGGCCACTTAATCTCAATTTATACAATTTGCTATCAATATCTTCTGTCTCTTTTCGAATGAAACTATTTATTGTTCGAAACTATATATATACTCAATCTCGTTGATAGTCTTGCCTTTAAACATGATAGTAATAAAACACGAGAGAGTATGAGCACGTTATCATATATTCATTCAAGAGAAACTTCAGGTTCTCGGAACGGGTGTCTTCATACCCGGATGGCCTAAGCTGTCACATCAACAAAATATTTCACGTAACTAACTTCTGGTTAGTTTTTGCTCATTAATAATAAACTTTGACGTGGTCATTTACACGTGATTCTGGCCAGACAATATATGATGTGACAAAGACATAATTTATGTCTATTTAATAATAGCAAGACTATCTCATTGATTCTTTCGGGGAAGATAGTTGATGCTCTTCTAGAGCATGTTCTCAACTTATTCATATAACTATCCATGGACATTATCTATCGATTGGATAGATTTCTTTGTTTATGCATAAGTCCATTATCATAGTACAAGGTCATCAATATAATTAACACTTTGTGTTTCTTGCAAAAATCATATGACCTTGTTTATCTCATGTTTGAATGCGAATATAATTTCAGTTCACATTCTATCTCCCCATTTTCCGTATATTCGTAGTAGGAAATAAAATACCATCAAAATTATTGTCCCAACAATAATTATATAGGGGTACAAGGTTTGAGCTTCATATGCATATTGAATATACGCATTTTCCCACTTAATTTTCGACTTCAGGCCAAAGATTAATTTTGTTGCATTATTGTGTTATCCAAATTGGACTTGCAACTTTTGGTAACTTCTGACCCCAAATTATATAAATTGTTATCTTAAGTGGATGCAATGTCAATTTGTTATCATGATCTTCAGGCCATGATAATTTACCATCAAATAATTTCTCCTTTATTCAATCGGAGATAGCCCTATTGTGATATTCAAGATCACTATCAAAATAATTTATGTCAATCTCCATGGACATATATTTTCCAAATCAACTTTGGACTTCGGGCCAAAAGATTGTTTCATCATTGTAAATATTTACGAAACTTCACACAATTTTATGGGACTTATAGCCTAACAATATATTATCAATAAATCACGAGTCTCAGGTCATGATTGTGTCATCATCCAAATTCTGTTTCATTGGAGATACCCCTTTTTGTGATCTTCAGAATCACTATCAATAATTTATTTCATACATGGGGTTTCATACAAGGATAGGTCTTCTATAGACCATGATTTGTAATAGCTTATAATTATTATTTAATTATCCTCCCAAATGGTAAACATTAATTAAGGACATAAACATGATTCTATAATGTTGTATAAGCTATATAGAGGAGCAAACATACTAATAAATCTTAATTGCCCAATGCGCATAAGTTATGTGACGATCATGATATATCTCATAGACTTTTTATGTTGCAGAAAAGAAATGTCATCAATGCTCGACAATTAAACTCTAGCATGTTGCAATTCGTAACTGAAAGCAAGAATAGGAATATACTATAACATGCTGCATGCCATAGGAACATGCAATTCATCAAGATGCGTTTGTACTTTGTGGAAAGCATGCTACAGAAACATAAATCTAATTGGTAAAGACCATCTAATAGAGAAGATATCAAGCTTAGTAATACTAATACATGAAAGTGTATCGATTTTCACCCATATTAATAAAGCATCATGATGGAGAAAAGTAAACCATTAAACATATTAATAGAGCGATCAATTCCAACCCAAAAATCATTAGAAGTCAGCCAATCAAGTCTTAAGCCAAGAGATATAACTGGTGCTAATCTGCTAATTATAAATTAGAGTTGGGTTCTAAACATGTAATTTCATCTATCTTCAATACCAGTCCCAAATATCATGATCAACAACAAAGCACAGCCATAAGAAAATAATAGGTGGCATGCTATGTGTATCAACTATACAAATACATAAGGAAAAAATACATGCAGATCACTAGAATTACACAACTATGAGTACCTTGCTTGTAGATGCTAGTATTTTCAAGCTCTCTGCATCTAATTATTTTTTTTCGCCTTTATCTAATCTGTACAGTAAACGATCTGACAAAACAAGCAAATTGCTATGTACTGAATGTTCAAATCCTCAATCCATTAGCGCAAGTATTTCATATTTTCAAACGCTGATAAATTTCGTGCTCAATGTCACTTGTTAGAACCAATAGATATCAATAAGTCTCATAATTTATACGGTATAAAAGGTAAGGCAAATATCAGTTGTTATTCTCCCATAGTTAAAACTATAATAGTGCAAGGCAAATAACCTCTGTGAAAACAATCTGCAATAACGACTTTTGACCATATATAAAAGATTAATTTGGCAGCTCATGAGAAGAATTGCTATGAGTATTAGAAACACTAATAGAAGGAAGGTACTACATCGCCACATGTACACCATACACACATGCATGAACCATAAATCAAACGACAACTATAAAAGATATGTACTATTAACTCACAGAGGGATTCGGTTAATTTTGCGATCACAAGTGTGCAGCAAAGTTCATGAGACAAAGCAAGTATAATAATATATATCAACTTCATCGGGTGTTTAATAATCAAATAATCCAATTGAGGAGAATTACTAACCTGACGACAATTATTAGATGGACTTTACCTATCAATATTGCAATTTACCGATCAAAGTGAGGAAGAATGATAGACATCACCCACGTGTCATTGAAGTCAAATCGCTTATCAGACTGATATCTGAATTGATGCTAATAACGTGTTGTGAAACAATTAGACAGATAGAGAGTTGAAAGTAGAGGGGAACAAAAAGTGTTTGTATTATTCACATGACGGATATATATAGTACAAAAAAGACTAGGGTTCTTGCTTAAATACAGTATATAGTAAGTATCTATGTGCAATATCAGTATATTGTATATCCACATATAATATATTTCATAACATTTATTAGTATTTCATTGCGATTTGTAGCAGTTCAAAAAAAAAAAATGTCTTAAAGCAAAAGAAGATGAGTCGGGTGGCTGGCTGGCAATCAAGCCACGCCCTCCTTAATTCCTCACTAATGCAGAGAATTCCATTCCATTAAACATGAAATCAATCGCCATCCTCATTTACCCTTTTTCTCCTTCTCACTACAAACAAACAAAATCCCCAAATTCCGACGAAATTAGGGTTTCTTCATTGCTCCTTCACTGTGATCAATTTCCATGGCGGATCACTACAAAATCCTTGGCGTAACAAAAAACTCTACCAAACGAGAAATCAAAGACGCATTTCGTAAATTAGCTGTCCAATTTCACCCAGACAAACACGCACAATCTCCCAAATCATCTAGAGATGCTGCAACTCTTAAATTCAAGCAGGTTTCTGAAGCTTATGAGGTTTTAATTGATGATCGAAAACGTGCTGCATATAATTTGAGTAGACCGTACAACAATGGCGGGAATTTCTACTCTTCTGGTACTGGTTATTCGTATAATAATTATAATAAAAATAGTTACAATACGAATTATCATTACAATGGCGGTGGTGGTTCGTCGAAGTCGAGTAATGCGAATCGTTGGGTGTTGAATTTTGATGCTGCTATGAGATTTATGACCACTCGTGCTTTCCTTCTTAACGCCGCCTTTGTCGGGTACTTTCTCTCTCTTCCTTATAATTTTTGTTTTAGGTTTTTGATTTTTGTTTATTGTGGTCTTGTTGCTGTTTATGTCATTGAGCCCAATAGCGTCATTTTTATCGGCTAACAGGAGTATGTTGGCTTGGGGTTGTTATGGGGGCCTAGGTGTTCGATTTTGTTGTTGTAGAATGTAGATGTTGATTTTCATAAACCTAGCTCGATTAAAAGAAATAGAGAGAGAAAGGATTAGAGAGAATTTTGAGCTGAAGCTCGAGAGAAAATTTCTGAATTGATTGATTGCTTTACAGATGATGAGTATGTTCTAAGAGCTTCTCACAGACTTTACTCTAACAGAAGTTGTAACTAACTAATGCTGAGATGGAAGAAATAATAACAGAACAATACTACATAATTCCAACAGTAGATTTGCTGATATATTAGTAATTGGGATGATATGATTGAATGAGGACTGATAAGTATCTAAATTCTACTCGGTGCAACTTGTTTGTTTTGTTTTATTTTTGTAATGCTTGTGTAATTGAAAACAAGGTAGACAGGTAATATCAGGAAAGGATTTTAAGGAGATGAAGGGAGAAGCACTTAGCAGGGCTGAAAGAGGGAGACTAGGTGAGAATGGGGCGAAAGACCTGTGGATATTTTGATGAGACGGTTTGTAACTTAGAATGAGAATGGTAAACATGGTGCATGAGATGAGATGCCTTAAGATTTGTTGAGAGCTTGGCGTTCAAGAGAGTGTTGATCTCTGTGATTACGTACCATTCTTAGTTAGTAAGGGAATTCATATTAATAAGAAAAATATAATAGGCTTTACAGTTTTGCGTGTCTATAAGTGTTGTGCGTTTTGCAATGCAAGTAAGTGTATAACCATTCTGAGCCTTAGCCACCTTTAAATGTATAGCTCAAGCAAGGAGGCTATGAATTGGAGGCTCTTGCAAATTATGGCTTTGGAAGGCTCCATTGGAGGCTCTTGGACATCTTGTCCTCCTAGATTGTAATTTCTTTATTCTTCATTAATAAAGAATTTCTGATAAGAAATAAAAAACCTCAAAATCCAGCGCAATATCCCAAAGGTCCTAGGTTTGAGTCCCCCAGGGCCACTGGAGGTTTTCATGGTCGTTAACTTCAGGGCCGATGGGATTAGTCAAGCTAAGCTTGGACACCCATGTTATCTAAGAAAAAAAGAAATCTGAAAGATCCTTAGTTGTCACGTCATGTTACTGAGATAACTGCTAGATAGATAAATGCTACTAGTACTGATATACATTTGACCTCATTCTTTTAAGAGGAGAGAACCCATCATGACTACTCTGCACATGGGTGTCAGTTTATGTTTCTTTGCAGCATGCATCTTAGTGATTGGAATCAATTGTGACTTCAAGACCAAGATCTCTCACCTCTTACTTAACAATTGCTTATATGACAAAAAAAGGAATCTACATTTTTCTGTGAGATTTCAGGTTGAAATGTCTGTTCTTTAGAAGTTTGTGGCTTGGTGCTGTAATTTAATCTTCTGGCGAAATATTCTGGAAATGGCTTTATATTCTTCCTAAATTTGTGCTTTTCTTTTGTTCGTTTTTCGTTCTCAGTATATTACTAGGCGGGACAGTAGCAGTTGACTTGAGCCGGGAGACGTTATGGAAGATGCACAATCCTGGGGTATGCATGAAAAGTTGTGATCATGATTCTTTTTGTTATAAATCAGATTGTGATTCTTTGTTAGAGATTTCCCCCTCACCCCCACCCCTCCCCAACTATTCTTAGACATCCCCAATTGCCCATGCTTGGTTATATCTATCAATACTTCAAGCCGAATAATTATTCTTCCGCGTTGTTTGCTCTTTAGAATAAGAAAAGTTACTTTTATGAAGAGATGAGAGACAAATATGAATAGCATAGGAAGGACAAGGTGTCCTGATGAGAAGAATGTGGAAACCTAAGATGCAATTTAAGAAGGGTAGAGACAATTATGCATAGGGAGGACAACTTTTTACTACTCGATTGGAGTTCTTATATTATTATTTTATGATTGATCGTCCTTTGTCTAAGAAGGTATGTAAGAAGAGCTTCTTAGCAAAGTATGTATCTGTTTAAGGCTTGTGACTGTCTTGTGTGATATCTGAAATACTTAGATGATCATTTCAACCCTGGTAGTCAAAAGGTGCTTGGTGGTTGCAGAGAAAGGTTAGTACTTTTGTCTCCTACTTTGCCTCCTGCTCCTGCTTGAGGTGTTTCTGGATTTGGAATTAAATTTTAGTATTACGACTTACGAGAAATTTACACACTTCCAGCCCAACCATATGTAAGCTAAAAATTGGAAAGTTAAGGAGCACCAAGGATTTCAGATCAGGATGATGTTTGGACAGGATGTCAGATATTTTAAGGCTAACTATTTTCTCCCATTACCTTATCCTTCCCCCGAAACAAAGAAAAAGAAGTAGAGAGAATTTTATGCCCATTAGTTTGGTGATATGTGTGTCTTCTATATAGGAGACTCCTGTCTTTTTCAACACAGGCACACAGCTGAAAGTCACCATTTTCTTAGCTTCTGATTATTATGGACAAAATCAAGTGCCTCATTTTATTAGGCTCTATTGTGTGCTTGTTATGAATTTGTAGGCTATCAATGCTTTCAGAGTAATATCTGACCCCCCATTGAGCCCCTTAGGCTGGAGCCTCATGATAGACACTAGGCTGATTGTTTGGCGCATGTGATGGCTTGGATGCTAGGACCTTCAAAAGTTGTGTACATTGTCTGAGTGTGTTTGCAGCGTCTAGACATTTAAGGCGATCAGATTTCTCTTCACAAGTTTTCTGAGTAGGATGTTTTATTCTAGGATGAATGTTTGAGTGGAGGGTACTAAAGGGGGTGGGAATATGCGTGTGCATTCTACATATATTTTTCTAATAGTTACTTTCATATCCAGAGAGATCATATTCTGCCCATCAAAGTGGCTGTACATTCAAAGCTATGCCTCTTCATATTTTCATAGAGTTTCACATCGTGGGATGAGTTTGTTTTAGGCTATTTAGGCGGGTGCTGAGTAGTGGTATGTCCTCTATATGTATTCCTATATTGTCAAACTCCAGTGTGATTCTCACTCTCTGACTTCTTTTTAATGATGGACATTGATAATTTTTTAACCGGAAGGTATGGTATACACCTTCTGTATCTGGAAATCCTATGAGCAATATGGACCATTGATTTCATGGTCATCAGCATTGTTATTCCCCTTTGTTAGGAAAGTTGAACTGCATTGTCTTTGAAAAAACAAAAAAGCAATATCGGTACTACTGGTAATGATTGCTGATGTCAACTTTGGACCTTTAATTTGGGATGAAGGGAGTGTTATTTATGCCCCATAAACGTGATCCTTATTTAAATTGAATACATCAAATTGTTATGGTATTGGGAAATTCACCACGGCGGTATTATTCTCTGGAGCTATGGGGTTTTTGTTGTCTTATTCATCTAAAAATGAATTGACATTACTTTGTGAGAACATCAAGATTGTTTCTAATGTTTGGCAAGTACTTCAACTTCTCTATATTTCTCTTTTGATTTGGATATAGTTTGGATAGTTAACAATATCAGTTGCTGTTTGGATTTGATAAATGCATGTTGTTAGGGTTGGGGTTGTATAATTCATGCTGTTGCTAATATTTGCAATTTCTCTGCTTACTAGAAATCATTTGAAGAAGCAATGGAGTCTATTGAGAAGAACAAAGCTCACAAAGACAAACAATAGACATGGTGCTGTTCTTAGATTAAGTTGTGTTTTGCGGCAATTTGTATATATTGTACGTGAGTGTCCCACTCTATAGCTTAGGTCCAGCGCTACTCAAAGGCGTTGAGCCTACATAATTGTAAATAAATTGGATTGTTTTGTATAATTGTAAATAGTGAGATATTGGACACATCAGGTCCCAGGTTCAAATCCCCTCTCCTCTGTTGTATTGTATGTAGATGTATTTTACTGGCATAAGTTGGATTGAGTTGTACCATGCCATGATTCTACAATCATGGTTCATCGGGATTTTACCACGAATGTATGTGACTTTACTCATTAGTTTTGGAGACTTGACTGGGCTCACCTGTGCTTTTACCTGCTCCCTATTAGAATATCACTATACGTCTATACTAGCAAGGGGTCATAGCTAAACATAAAACCAAATTTACTAAGCGCAATTCCCCAGGAATACTTTAAAAGTAATTAGCATGAACGGGCAATTTTTAACTTAAAATCCCAGTTCCCCACCGGTTGCTTTTTTTTTTTTTGTTTTTTTTAAAGAACAAAAAATGCTAGAATAATCCCTTAAGGAATTACCCTACCCCGTCTTTAACCACAACAGTGGTGAGAACTTGGTCAAAGGAGTTCGACCAAGTCAGACGAGAAGGACATAGATGTCCATGGTAAGCCATAAAATCTACTATTACATTGGCTTCTCTAAAACAATGTAAAACTTCCACATTATCAAAGAAGTGCAAATCCTTCTTTGTATCAATAATAATATTTTCAATTTCCTAAAGGATGTGCTACTCACCCCTAATGGCCTTGATGACCACTAGATTGTCAGCTTCGATCATGATATTTTTTATTCCTAGATTTCGGGCTTTCCGAGGACTCCTTCTCTAAGGTCTATTGCCTCTGCTAACAGAATAGAACTAATACCACATTGTTTTGCCCTAATCTTATGATCTCACTCTCCTTATTACGAATGCTAAAACTTGCAGCTGCAAGTCCTGAAGATTTTTTTGAACCATAAAAATTTAGTTTCACATAATATGCCGAGGAGGTTGCCAAAAAATATTCTCTCTAGAGGTTTTCTTTGTTTTTTTTCTTATTGATGACGCCTCTATAATCAAATTCGAATTCCATATTCAAACAATGTTGCCATTCTTAGTAATTTCTTCTAATAGTTTGCACTATTTGTGATGGATTGGTGACTAAATTGTCAAAAATACTTTTATTTCTAACAAACCAAAAAATCCACCAGGAGAAAATAAATAGGTTAAAATCAGACTCCACTTTGTTCTTATGAAGAAAGCTAAGTTTCTTGATAAAGGAAATATTCGAGCTTGTATATATATTATTTGTCTTACCCATCAGATGTTGGATATCTATCCAAACTCTTAAAAAGATAGGACTTCAAGAAAAAGATGAAATATATCCTCACAGTGGTGATTACAAAAAACACATTTCTGTGGGACAAACACGTTCCCCACCGGTTGCTGGTAATTGTTATCTTCCTCGAACAGGTTGCCTCAGGCTCAAGAAACAACCACTGCCTCCAGTAACCACCCGGCCCGTCCTCATCTCTCTCTGAGCCATCCTCCACCTCGTTCCAACCGCACGACGGAAAAAAATTGAGCAAGTTTTCTTTCTTTCTTTTTTTTTTTTTTTTTTTTTTTTTTTTTTTTTTTTTTGCGGGGGAATGGGGTTGTTAGAGGAGAGAGGTAGAGGAAAAAAAAAAAAAGAAAAGAACTTCACAAGAATTCTAGGGGCTCTAGAGGATCCAAACACCACAACCAGATATAGCATAATACTCATGTGAGCCTCACGTGATTTTACTTATAATAGACACTGTATCATGATAGTCATAACTTTGTTCGACCATTACACTAACCACATGGGTTGTCTTCAGACGGGGACCCCACAACGCCCTCCTCCAGTGGCCCGTGCTTTCCAACAATCGCCTTGTCTATCATCAAGCAACCCACAAACCCTAATTTGAATAAAATAACTAAAAATAAATAGAAAAACAATAATAAAAAAATTACAATTGCAATTGCAATTTTTACCTAAATGAAATTGCTTATTATTTGCATCAATTATATGATTTATGGTGTTTAAATTCAGTTATTTACCTTCTTATGATTAAAGTAAAAAGAGTTAGGAAATAATAAGATAAAAATATTTGCATTTATTACTTTTGAGGTTACGTTAAGCAATTCTGCAATGGGGGGTTTTTAACGAGTGGATTATCCTATTTTCTAGAATATGAGAACATCCTTAGCTAATCCATGTCGACATTAGTGGAGATCGAATATTATGGGATACTGTGTCTTTCTGTTCATACTATTGCGCCTAGTTGAACCGTTAATATTCTCACGTGACATAAAATATAATCCTTTTGAGTCCATCCATTGAGATAAGAAAGAGCAAACTCTGGTTTCAGTCATCAAAATTCTCAAAACTGGAATGTGGCGTTTAGACATTTGCTTTCTGCGCATCTATATGGCTTCAGTAACCATTGATTAGATTACATCTGACTAATGTTACATTAATTACTGAGCATTATACAGGGATTGAATTGAAATGATGGGTAAACCATTATTCCTAAATAATCTAAACTCAAGAAAACTAATGTTACAAATCGGAAACTAATAATGAATATGCTAATGGTACAAAATGTTACATCTACTTATCAGCTAGCACCAAAAAAAAAAACATCTAGTTATCAGCTAGTGCTGCCAGAATGTTCAGAGAAAGCACTTCCATACGATGTTGATCCTGTTTGGGAAACCGTTCCTCCTCTAGATTTCTGCATCTGGCGTATCCTGAAGACGTCTTTGGGAAGTGGTACGCTCTGAACACTAGCAGTTTCATCGTCATCTTGCCCTGGCAATGAAAACAAGTTTTCTTAGCAAGTGATGCAGTGCTATAACCAATACCACCACTTAGAACTTCCCAGAATGGCAGTTTGTTTGGATAACCCAGTTCAAACACTCGTACAGGAGTGAATATCCAACAAAAGAAGCTCACATCAAGATTAGGTCTTGCAATGAGTTGGTTGACGTATAAATAGCCAATGACAGTTCACAGAAGAAAACTGCTATGCCTAATAAATTTAAGCTGATATCCTTAAGTTTAGAACTTTTTGATTCCCAAGCAACTACTGGAAAAACCAGCATTAGGTCTTAAAGCATATTATCTATGTTGGAGATCTATGACTCGGATTCACGTGTTTTAAAACATAGGGAGCATCTTATAACTATCTACAAAACTATACGCTAAAACTAGGAACATCACGGATATTTGAGCATCACTTTGCCCAAGCTAGATGTCTTTCCAGAGACAGGCTTACTTTGTTGATTTAGAGACATTTAATTACAAGTTTACAATATGAACCTCCATTAATACATTGGAAGGAATAAAATATATTCAATGTGCAGTATTTACTAACGGCCGTCTAAACAGTAGAAGTAGCTTTGTACTAATAGATGTAATGGTATTTTTTAGATAAGAGAAAATTTTATTAATCAAATGGTAAAGAATACAAAAATGTGGAGGATAAGGTATCCTCATAAAAAGAAAACTATCTACACATCACGCCAATTACGTTGAACTAAAGTCAACGGAACACCCTTAAAGGCCCCCGCCACTTTAGCCCAACGCGAAGCCAAGTAAACTATGTGATCCCAAACATAATCAATAGTTTTCCCAGTCCCTGAAAAAATCCTAGAATTTTTCTCCAACCAAGTACACCAAAGTAAATCCATACAAGCACAACGCCACAACAACCTCCCCTCCTTACTCCTCCTCATCGCCACAAATCGTAACTGTAAGAATTCACCCACCGTGGCTGGACACACAAAGCTCTCCCCGCACAGCAATCTAGCCCATAAACTCTGCGCAAAGTCACAGAGAACAAACAAATGCAGACAATCCTCCCCACTATGCCGACACATCACAAATAGATGTAATAGTATTATCAGGTTCATTATGAGTAAAAGACTCCATACTCCATAGGCCTGAAGATCATCAGCTTTGAATCATATCCATCATCCATGTACTTAAATTCACACCCTAATTCTCATTATTCCTCCTACACCTGAGAGACGTCTGAGTAAATTTGCAACTTCATGTGAGCGTATATCAAGAATTCTTACTACAAGATAGACTTCCTCCATAGACTATATGATTCCAATAATTAGTTGTTCTGTGTTAGGCAAGCATGTAGACGTGAAAATTAGAGGGAGATCAGTCTTGACTCTCATGCATAAACTAGGGGTTTGTTAAACTGCCACCTAATTTCCATTGTCTAACCCCTCCCCCATGGAAAATTCTTAGCTACACCTTGGAGTAGCCAATTTGGCTACACCCACAATGAAGTAGTAGGTTTATTGCAATGACGTATTTTTGAAAAATATAAAAATTTTATGAAATAAAAATAAAAGTTAAAAAAAAAATGTGGATAAGTGTAGACAAGTTGGCTACACCAAGAACCATTGCTCCCCCATCCCCCAGGCGGGTTGATAGTGCAGGCATATAGCATGATGAAATTAAAGAAGCAAGTAGAGCAGAGGAACATACTCTCTGCAGCTTTCCTCTTCCCAGATGGTCTATCTCTTGTCATTCTCGCAGATGAACCACTTGGAACAGGGCGGGATTTGTTTGAACCAGAGGGCTCGCTCATACTAGAAGCAGCACCAGCAGGTACTTGTGTCACTGACGCCGCATGCTTTACGGGTTGGCCTGCTATAGTATTGCTTTGCAAACAGATAGAGAGCACAAAATCTACATCTGGTGCTGGACCTGTCATTTAAGAAAAGTAATGGTTCATTTAGTATCACAACTGCCACTTGGACGTAGTCTCATAGTACACAATAGGTGACACGTGGTTACAGCTTCACAATTTGGTAGAGGGACACTTTGCCAAACAAAAACATTAGACGAAAACAGGTTGGTACTTCCGAAGAGCACTGGGTGGATTTGATACCATATGTAGTCTACTTCTATTATCATGTCTCACTCTTGACAAGAATTTTTTTTGCTCAGATGATGTATATGATATGTATTTGTTTATTTTTTTTTATGGGAAGAAAGATATATATTTTTATTTACATTGCCAATGCCACATAACGATTCCATTGAACTTTTGGCTGGAAAGCAGGATTGAGGGTTGATTTGTACACTTGGGACAAGTTGCAGGCCCAGTTCGCTGTAATCAAAACCTAAGAGACTTTATTGCACAATGGTCACAAGTCATGGGGGGGGGGGGGGGGGAGTAATTTGCCCCCTTCACCCACCAAATCAGTAAAACATAGCACATCCCCCAAAGAACCTTACCCTACTTAAGCCCACAGCCCTTATAACCATCTAAAATAACTGTTGCCAACCATTCCAAGCAAAAGGGAAGAGCAGAAACAAAAGCTCACTAGTCGCCCCACTCCTATAACACATCATGCAAACATTTGGCAAGAGAAATATGTAAGGCCTAATTTTCTCCTGCACAGATTGTTGGTGTCTTCTCTGTCGAGAACCACATTCCAAAGGAAAGCGTGCACCTTTAAGGTCACTTTGGCACCCCAAGTGACAGAGCTACGAAGTAAAGAAGAGTTATGGGTACTATAATAGTCAGATGCAGGAAAAAGGGCTAACAAGAAACGACCCCTGTGTTAAATAAATTCCAAATCCCCAAACCCTTCACACTCCAGCACCGTGTTTAAAGAATCAAGCAGAGGAAGTAGACCAGACAACTCATCCAACTCACTGCAAACATCTCCCGTACACGAAATCAATCTAGGGCGCAATTCTACAAGAAAAATTACCAAAAATAACTAAATAAATTAGGGAAAGTGAATGACCACATCTGGCTGGCTAAACCCTGTCTACTAATAGTATAAAAACTCTCCCAAAAAATTACTCAACGGATTTTGGTAACAAATGACGTTATCACCCTTCATTTACTATTTTCTCTTTCTGGATAAGTAAAACTACTAATTAAAACATTAAATATACACCAATGGGTTGTCACTGATGTACAAAAGAAGGGATGAAAAATATGAAGCCCCTAGGGAAAAGAATCATGCAATCTTATCAAGAAAGTTAAGATAGTCAAGAAAGACAAATGTAGCTAATGACGCGCTCGACCCCCAATGCGAACAACCTCAAAGAAAACTCAAATTCTTGACGCAAAAAAGCTTTGCCCTCAAAATCACCAATTCCTTTCCTTCAAAGTAAACCACCAGATAGCCAAAGGAATCAGCTTCAACGCTCTACCTACCCACCTTCTCTTCATCCTTTTCTCAAGCAACTAAAATAACTTTTGTTGCTCATAGGCTGTACCCAGAAAATATGAAGCCCAAGCAAAGACCAGCTCCAGTTCCAAAGAGAGAGTAACCAAGGACAAAGAACCAAAAACCGCCAAATCTTCATACTTTTGACAAAGGTGTGTCAACATGCTAAATCTATAGTACCTTCCCTTGGTTGAATTCTTCTCTTTAGTGGTAGCCAAGCAGAAAACAGGCTTTGAGAGTAACCTTAGTCCTCCAGATAGCTGCGAAAGGAAAGCTGGATCTATCTACCTCATCCAACAAGTAGCAGAAGTTCTTGATTAAACAGCAATCTTTGCTCTTCAGCTAGTTCATCAAATAACCACTATCGAGATTGACATGCACGAAGGATGGCAATCCCATGAATCCAAAAAATGGCTTCTTGTGCCCAATCATTAGGGAAGTCTTCTTTTTTTTTTTTTTTTAGATATGGGTATCCAGACTTTGCCCGACTAATCCCATGGGCACTGAAGTTAATGGACAAGAAAAACTCCAGTTGCCCTGAGCGGGCTCAAACTTGGGACCTCTGGAATGGATCTCAGAGGTCTTACCAACTGAGCTACCCACCCAGGGTTCCCAATCATTAGGAAGGCTAGAGTATTTTTATTTGGTTTTTTTGATAAATAGGAAGTCTAGAGTAGTTAATATTCCAATGTCATATTACCCTTCCTAGTCACTACTTCCTACAATGTTGCTTCTTTGAGGGGATGTTGTAAACATTTAAAGTTTAGACCCCGCATCTGGGGGTGTAACTGAGTCGAGTTGACTCGGTCAGCCCTCGGGCTCGGGTGAAAGCTCAGCTCGAGCTCGGGTCAAAGATCAGCTCGAGCTCGAATTTTGGACAAGATTATTAAGTATTTATAGAATTTCATATATTTTTTTAGGGTTCCTCATTTTATAACTTAAGGAGCACTTATAGTTGAATTCAATTGCAAAATGTTTTAGACCGATCTTTTTTTTGTAACATTTGTAATAGCGAGTTTGAATTCGAGTCGAGCCAAACTGAATGAATCGAGCTGAGCCACGAGCCTAAACCGAGCCGAGCCCGAAGCTCGAGCTGAACCAAACTAAACCGAGCCAAGCTTCGAGCCGGCCTGTCACGGGCTCGGGCTCGGCTACACCCCTACCCGCGTCAAAAATCACGGAAATACAGTAACCTATAACCACTCTTCTTTCTAAACCCCACTTGTGAATTGGAATAGTGAAATCTAGCCCAAATTAGACTTTCCAATCCCCACTTCATGAGAAAAAGAGATGTCTTTATTGAGCAACCTAATCTCTCTAGAGCATATTTCACCTAGATGACATTCTTTTAAAATAGCTCATCTTCATTACAAACCTAATCTCCACTTCATGTCGAAAGCTTTCTATCATAGTGGAAAATGGGTCAAATACCAAGACCCAATATTGTTTCCTATTATATACCTCCTCCCATTTGATCCAATTAAAACCCTTGAATGCACCATTTTTAGCCCATATAAGTCTCCCTCAATCTTCTCCAGTAGACTAGCCACACCAGCAGTAATGGTGAAAAAAGATAAGACATAAATTGGAAGATTTGCAAAGTACTCCTCAGGAAAGTAAGCCCCTCTGCGGATAGCTGAACATTACATCTAGCACCCTTAATAAGCCAAATTTCAGAAAACTTTTTAGCATGCTTCCATTTGTAGCTTTCCTCACTCTTCTCATTTGTCTTAGATGGTGAGAGTACACGTGTAAGGATTTAAACAAAAGTTGTTGCACCAAGCTTTTGCCATGCCACAATTTGGGGAAGACATTAAAAACTCCGTGTGAATCAAACAAAGACAATCAGTCTACATACGAAGTGAGAGAAGTACTAGTCTAGAAAAGAAGAGATGAAGTCCCAACCAATTCATACAGATACATTTCTTCCATATGCTTCTCCAGATGCAAATATTTAAATGCATGGTGACAAGTTACAACTGACCCCTAGTAAGTCATATCTACTGGCAAACAATTGTCCAGCAACTCTTCTAAAAGCTTCAAGTACTGTCAGGGTCAAGACAAAAAAATAAGGATGGGACATATATTCAAGATTGGGCCGTCACTATATCTATAATGACTATTTAAAATGCAAACATCTACAGAAATTTAAAACAAAGAGCTTTGCTTGAGATACAAAAGCAAGAGATGAATAGAAACTCTTCATGCATCTCTAACCACTTAGTCTATTTGGCATACTGTGACACTCAGATTAAGTTTGAACGGATAACCTTCAACAACAGGCAGATTTGCTATAAATGCTACAAGTGCTGGCGGAGCAGCTTTCAGAATCCCATCATATGTTGACATGGTACTAGAAACAACTGTTGTTCCGCTAGGAAGAACTCCAGACCCTGCAGTCCATGTTCAGAATCTCAACAAATAGGGAAAACAAATGTAATTAAGACACCAGACAAGCAGAAATGACATGCTACAAGATAGTTTGAAATGACTAAAAGATTTCAAGTTTTTCTTGTTATCTCTGAAAGCCCCCAATTAATGCCTTGGCCAAATAGAATGTAACACTTGCATTTAAAGCTTGCAATTAGCAAGGGAACATCAAAACAACTTGCACAAAGTATTGGACAAAAAAAATTCATAAATACAGTCGCCACGTAAGACATGACCGAGATTGGTTGCATACCAGATTTTTGCCCTGGCTCATATATCACCATCTGGGTAATATCCGGGTAAACAACTTTTGAGGATTGATCTGACAGGTTGGTCAATCCTGAAATAACTTTTTCTTCACCTAAAGGTTTATAAAGTAACCAGATCAAAAGCCGACAAATCTAAACATCAATTACATATAACCACGCAAATACAGTAGAATAATGTAATACCTTCAACTTCAACCTATCAAGTAAAATAATACATAAAAATAAGCTGTAATACCTGCAGCACCAACTCCATTTGGTAGACTAGGCTTCTCTGCTTTCTTATTCATGTTCTTAGCTAGCCACTAGATGTTAAAACAAATATTTGTTATAGTACTTATAATTCATCAACATGCTATTTTAAAAGGGATCGGAAACAACAAACAGAAACGCCGAAAATTAGGAAACCTGTAAACGAAACTAAATTTATTTGACTTCTTAAAACCTAATATTCTTTTGGTAGTTCAACATCCTAATGGTTCAACTCCGAGTGCTAACTTCAAGGCAAGTTGAGTTAATTGACAGCATTTTTTTTTTTTTTTTAGACAAGAAGAGTTAATTGACAGCATTAATCTCATCAGTCTTATCCTGCAACTCAAACTGGAAACAAAAGTTCCAATTTCACTATGCTACAGGCCTAGAAAAGGAGAAGCTAGCCAACTCTGGCGATAGAGCTATTGTTGATATATATATATATATATATATATATATATATATCCCATCCTAGGATGTCAGAGCCCGAAAAAAGGTTTAAAGCCTTCACTTTAGTCCTGTATATAGTTTATGAAATGACAGAGAATTATAAATTTGTTAACTTAGTAAAACTCATAACCTCTATTTACAAATATCACTATCACTGGGTTGATTCCACAGTCCACACACAGTCCTACATCCTAAAGACCAAAAAAAAAAAAAAAAAAAAAAAAAAAATTGAAAAAAAAAAATTAAAAGAAAAAAAAACAAGAAGGGAAAAAAAGAAAAGAAAAAATGCTCTTAACGAAGCACAAGGCCCCAATACCTTAATGTCGAATTAGAAAAATAGTATATCAAAGAGTGCAAGTCAAAAAATAAAAAATTCTTAAAATAAACTACGGGCCAGAAAGTGTTGGTAACTATTGCTCACAAAACTTACTCCAGACAGTTCTTTTAGAGAAGAAATCATAATCATTATATCTATATATTAGAGGCATTTTCTGACAGCATTGGAAGCGTCCACCTAAGCGAGCCATTGTAATAAAATTTAAAAATAAATATAACATAGAAATATATATTTTGGTATAGAATATATACTAAAGTTGTACTTTCCTAAATCCTTAAAGAGTACACTATTAATTAGAGGTTTTAGAATATATACTAAAGTTGTACTTTCCTATATTATTAAAGAGTAGACTATTAGATTCTAAAAAGCATATAACTTTAGTTTCATCGCTTAAAACATTAAATTCCTTACACCATTGGAACGAGTACGAAATATCCTTTAAATGAGACTCATTTTTAGTATGTTCTATTGATTTACAATATTAGATGCGTCCACCTAAAAAAGGTAATCAGTAATTAGCTTGACAAGTTGACACAACTAAAGAGTTGCATGTAAAAATAAGAGAAAAGATATGTATATTAGTTATAAAAGTTTAAAAAGCAATCTCAAGGTAAAATATAATAAAAAGAGTATGTGTAGAATAAAGAAATAAACGATGAATCTAAAATGATTCTAGGTCCAATCTTTAATAGGAAACTTTGCCATTATCACATATAATTTTATAACTGTTACGTAATACACTGATCCCCCATGTTATTTTAGGGTTCCAAATTATGTTCCATTCAACTTTATAATTACTAATGTACTCCCTCCGGAGTCCGGACCACAAATAAAATTGCATTGGACTTTTTGCGTTCTTCAAGGCAGTACTTTGACCGCATATAACTTTGAAAAAGCAAGCAAGCATTGAAATATGTTTTCCTATTCTAAGGTTTACGTCTAAAACTTCTGTATTTTTTGAAAAGTAGTTATGTATACATTAGACATTTTAACTGATTTTACCATAAAAGAAGGATTATATCTTTGAAATGTTAGTTGTACACTTATATCAATATAAGAGTATTGGCGTACCAACATCAAGCATAGAAAGACTTTGAAACTATTACCTCTTGGATCATGTAACATATGGGATGAGTTAATTAATAGTTGATTGAAATTGATGATAAGAGTTTAAATTAGATAAGATGCCCTATAAAGTCATAGTAATCTTATTATATGGCATTCATGATATTAAATGGATTATAATACATATTTATCCATATATTACTAAAAGTTATTCATAAGTGACAATTACACTTTGATTTTTCGATGAGATTAATAATCACCTTATATTAGTTTCATTATATAGTCACAGTCGGTGCAACGCACGGGCATACTCACGGGCATCCACCTAGTAGGTTTTATTATAGAATGTCAGAACTACAGCCTAAGGAGTCTCTATGAAGTAACTACATACAAATTAGCCCAATGTTACTAAATCTGTGAAAGAAAACAAGTTCAAAACCCCCCGCTTCTTTAGCCACAAAGAAGCCAAGTAAGTATTCCTATTCCTCAGCATATCAGTCGACAAATATGACCTAGAAAACACTCGTGCATTTCTTTCCAGCCAGATGTACCATAACACCGCAAAAATAGCATTATGCCAAAAGCAAAGTTACTCCATATGTGGCCTGACATAGCCAACTCCCCCAGCAACACGAAACAAACTACTCCATAGACTCCGGACTACACCTCACATGCAATGAGGACCCAGCAAAGCACACAAAATTAATAGAAAAATAAAACCAGAACAGGCTCCTCCGGTGGAAATCATTAGCGCTATTCCTATCAAACAGCAAGGCCTACACAAACGCCCGTCCGTACCTTAAGAGGTACCATTGCCTTCCACAACCACCTTCCAATAGAGCACCCTGGTTGTTTTCTAGCACTCCCAACCATTGAAGGAAAGACTTACAAGAGAATTCCCCGGAGGAATCACCAATCCACTTCCGAGCGTCATTACGATTAGATAACAGTAGTCTCTGCAAAATTTGAAGCAACGCAAGCTCTTGCATCTCCCAATCCTAGGGAGGCCTCCGTAGATGGAAATTCCACAAGTTCATCGAAAGGGAATAGAACTCAGAAACAGTAGCTTCATGGGGCGTGAAATCTGGAACAATCTAGAATTCTCGAGCACAACTGCTGTCCAGCCGTCCAACTATCCTCCAAAAACCTAACCTCAAACTATTCCCAGGCTGCAGAGTCAGTAGCGAGAACCGAGAAGAAACGAGAAGAAACTAGGGAAACAAACTTTGAGAGGCTTGGGTGTACGCCTGACAACCTGTGCATCCCACCCATTAGGTTGGAAACCATACTTGCTTCATGTAGCCTTATGCCACAAAGCTTCTGTCTCAAGTGGAGCTGATGACCAACGAATACACCATTCAAGCAAGCATGTACTCCATGAATCACATTTTTTCTACAAAGAGGTTGCTCCATTACGCTGTGTGTCTACTGGAATCCATTGCACTAACAGTTGCATACCAAGTCAACCCTGGTTACAGGCATAACAGCCCTCTTGAAATTTGGCAATCAACACATGTCAAGCAATCTGTCTCTAGCAACATTTGAGCACAAATGGCACCAATTCTACACTCAGACACCCCAAGGATCAAGGAGCTACATTCCGAGGAATATCTGTAGCAAATTGGCACCATACTAATTTTTTTTTATTTTTAAATTGCTTGAATAATCTCAAGGGCCCTGAAGTTCATGACCAGGGATACCTCTGGTGGGCCCGGCGGGGATTCGAACCTAGGACCTCTGGAACAAATTTCAGAAGTCTTACCAGCTGAGCCAACCCCTCAGGGTTATAAAATTGGCACCATACTAATACTCAAATTCCACATAGAGCGAGCCCATACATGATCTTTATTTTGTATCGGGTTGGGAAACATGTAAATACGTATGTAATTATGGTGACAATAGTTGCTTCAACATCTCCATTTCTCTTTTCTTTTTCTTTTCTTCTTTTCAATTTCAAAAGAGGAGGGAAAAGTGAAACGCACCGTCTGCCGTGCTAAATGATCCAGATCCTTCGCAGAACATGGCCAAAGATCCATATAACTATATCGTGAAATAACATCCTGAAGTGAATCCTCCAGTGCTACGGCTCCATCATCGCTGGTCCTAGACAGAGCCTCTTTCCTTCTTTGCTCAACCTATCAGCAGAACATCAGGCAATATCATCAAATCATGAAAAACACCAATATCATCATTATGTACAAACAATAACAAGCACAGAGCACACAGATCTCCAGAATTTATTTTTACTAAGACAAAATTGTTAAGAACTTCGTCTTCAATCAAATTCATACCGGAAGTAGACAGAATGCAAGATCCATGAGGATAACCATATCATCAATAAGAAAAATCACACTTGGGCCAATTCAGTATTCAATAGCCACAAAATTAGAGCTCAGAAGATTGGCACAAGATTTACTACCTTGAGCATGCTAGCTAGATCTCCGTATGTTTGCTCAAATTCCGCAAATCGCTTCCAAACCTGTACGGTGAAAATGACTTAAATAGATTTCTCAATTTCATGAAGCCAAAACTGATATGTCAAAGAAAATAAAACTGTAGATAGAAAAAAGGGATTATTAGGTGATAGCAGCTGCACCAGAAGAATTACCAAATACACCAGTTAGCCTTACATTGACATGTATTTCAATTTGAACAGAGAATATTAGAGCAATTCCTACCAAATAAAGAAGTCTGAAGAATGAACCTTCAGGGAAATCCTAAATTCCACTCTCATCCTTCAGAAGATGAATACTCAACAACAGAGAGGTAAGAAAACGGAAAGATGTAACACCTACGACAGCATAAGTTTTAGGATAAATTGGCCAAAACCCCCTAGACTTTTGAACATTTTGGCCAGAACACCCAAATACTTTGAATTTTGGCAAGTACCCCCTAGAAAAATTAAAAAGCCATGTTAATCCCCCCAAGCTTGATTTTCCGGCCACTTTATAAATTTTTGATCCCATTTTGCCCTCATGCGTTTTGCAAAAGATACGTTTTTTTCCATACGAAATGAAAAGTTACCACATAAAAAGAAAAGCAATGGGTATATTACAATGTGGTAAATTTTCATTTTTTATGGAAAAAATGTATCTTTTGTAAAACGCATGAGGGCAAAACAGAATCCAAAATTTATAAAGTAGTCGGAAAATCAAGTTTGGGGGGATTAACACAGCTTTTTGATTTTTCTAGGGGGTACTTGCCAAAGTTGAAAATATTTGGGTGTTCTGGCCAAAATGTTCAAAAGTCTAGGGGGTTTTGGCCAATTTGTCCTAAGTTTTATTGACTCTAAATAGGATTAATCGTTCATGGTAGACTGTAAGGGCCTCCACATCATACAAGACCAGTACTAAATTCTTCTATTGATGTTTGGATCCCATGAACGTGTTTCTAAATCTTAGGTTTCCTTTAGGGATGCTAGAGGTCATGATAGTATCCCTTAGGTGTTTTAGGAAAATGAATTACTTTCAGTTGGTGATGAAGGGTTTTATATAGCCATCAAGCATAATAGTAGTTATAAAGAGGTATCTGCTTTTTCAGCTGGTGAAACCTCTGAGATCTAGTCCAGAGGTGCCAGGTTCGAATCCCCTAAGGGCCATTGGAGGTTTTCCTGGTCGTGAAATCCATGGCCCATGGGATTTGTCAAGCAAAGCTTCGATACCCATGTTATCTAAAAAAACAAAGGTTTACGAATTAATGACAATTATAATTTGGGTGAAGGAAAAGACAATTGTTTGCCTCTTTGAAAAGACGCACTTGCATCACTATCATCTTGCCGTAAACATAGAACAATCTCTTCTTCTGACAATGTAACAAACCAGATTAAACTCATCCCACAATCCATCGAGGAAAGCATAAACCTCAATGTCCTCCACTCTCCTAAACAAGAGGCTCACAAAGATGACGTCAAGAAGGGCCAAATTTTGATGGAATGTCTTTATCCGTTATTCAGACAGATTGGAAGCATTTATCGTATTGGCGCTTTCTTTCTATTTGTGATGACTGCTTGTCCTCTCACTTGTACACACTTTCTCATCTATATTTTCTTCTTTTTCATTACTTTTTTATCTTTTATTTTGATAAGTGGGTTTCTGGGCTTTGCCCGAATAGTCCCACAAAGTTAACAGCAGGAAAAGCCTCCCATGACCTCTGGAATAGAGCTCAGATTTCTGACCAGTTTTTTTTGCTTGTCAGATTTCTGACCAGTTGAGCTACCCACTCAGGGTTACATTCTTGGGCTTTGCCCGAATAGTCCCACAAAGTTAACAGCAGGAAAAGCCTCCCGTGATATCTGGAATAGAGCTCAGATTTCTGACCAGTTGAGCTACCCACTCAGGGTTACATTCTTGTCTAACAATAATTCTTCTAACAAGAACACAAAGAAAATCATTGACAACATCTACTTCTACCCCACAGAAAGATGTATTATTTGCTAGATACTTAATGGAATTGGAAGACATTGTTACTTCCAAATTATCCTTCTTTGTATTAGTTTAGAGGGATAGCTTGTTCTCTAGTAGTCTTCAAATATTCATTTTTTCCTCTTTAAAAATGTGTGTTTGTTTAGCTGTAAACTTCAGCCTGTATAACATCTATAACAGCAGCAAAGAACTTCAATTAGCATCCTATCAAGTCCAAAAGCAAGTTAAGCTAAACTACCAAGAAAGATGAATCATGCAGCAGCGAAGACATCAGAAGAACAGAGTACACTTGAGCCAATACAATCAGAAGAAAGAACAACTCTGTAGAAGAAAAACATATCTATACCTCTACAGATTCCTCTGGTGGAAGAGAGTTGAGCGCGCGTTCAAACAAAGCTCTGATATTTCTATCATCATTCAGACGTGACAGAAAATCTACATATCTGCAACATACTGTTAGTATCTATGAAATGAAAGTCGGTACCAAAAAAATTATTAGATGGCTGCAAAAACAGCAGTAATTTCCTTTGAATGGCTGTTCAAGAATTCTTCATCTTTTTTCATCACTACTACATTCTACTTCGGTCCATTATATGAACAATGTCGAAGCTCCTACTTGAGGGTTTAATCATGAAGTTGCAAATCAAGAGCTGAACTCACTCAAGAATGTATCCTGACTCATGCATAAATCGCTTTAGTCCTGCTTCAAATATATTATGCGCAATCTGTATGAATATACAACAGAAGACTAGTAGTTAAAATTTTCAGATAAGAAAATTGTCATTAATAGTAGAAGAGCTTAATTACAAAAGAAGGATTTTTTGTTGAAAACTACCTTCGCTTTTACACTGTTTGTGGGAAACTACCTTAGTTTCTTAAATTTGTGGGGAACTACCTTGTTTCCAACTTTTTTTGTCAAAGACTACCATTTGACAGAATTTCGTGTAACGGAGTTAACTTTTCTGGTAAAAGACCTTATTGCCCCTCACTTAAGTTAGGTTGACTGAAGTCAAATTCATTTCCCTCTCTATAATCGTATTCTCTCTAAAACCCCCCCCCCCTTTTTTCCTTATCTCACTTTCTCTCTCCTCTTTGCAGCAAAAAATCAAGAGAGAGCAGCTAAGAGGAGAGAGAAAGTGAGATAAGAAAAAAAAAGGAGGGAAAGTTAGAGAGAATACGGTCAAAGAGAGGGAAATGAATTTGAGTTCAATCAACATACTTAAGTGAGGAGCAATAAGGTCTTTTACTAGAAAAGTTAACTCCGTTACATGAAATTCTGTCAAATCGTAGTCTTTGTCAAACAAAATTGAAAACAAGGTAGTTCCCCACAAATTTAAGAAACTAAGGTAGTTTCACACAAAAAGTGTAAAAGCGAAGGTAGTTTTCAACAAAATTCCCAAAAAGAAAGACGAAAAGGCGTCCTCAAAAGAAAAATTAGACTACAGTCCCTTGTCGCTGGATGTCAATGAGAGAAGACTAGTAGTTAAATAACAAGTTAACATTTTTCCTTAACAGAAAAAAGATTAAACCGCAACCAAAGAAAGTAAGTTGAGAGACCATAGCAAAGATGATACTTCAGCCTTGTCTTAATTTTTCCTAACGTTGTCAACAAATAATAAACAAACTCAGTAACTGCACCAACCTACACAAATGTCAAATTCGGCCCTCGGTAATTATCTTGTTCTCTTTTCCTTAATTGGAGTAAGAGAAGAGGATGGTAGGCTTCACAATATCTAATTTATGTGTTTAGTTATTAGAAGTTCATCCAATGCCCCCAATCACCAGAAAAGACAGGAGGTAATTCTCCACTTGTGTTAATTCTCCATTTGTGTTACATAGTTTATCCAGTTTACCACCACTTAAACAAGCCATCTCAATCAAAAGTTTTGGGGAAGAGAAGTTGAACTACCTTAGGATCTTTGTCAAGACAAAATGCCATCATAGCATATGCAACATAAACGTGATATGTGCAATTTGGCGACTTGCGGACATCCAGAAAGTACTTGCGGGCTGCTTCAACTCCCTCTGTTCTTCGAAGAAATCTAATAAACTGAAGCATCAAAGACCACAAAAACCAATGTTACAGTTAACTGTCAATGTTTACTCAATAAAGTGTCACACATTAACCACTTGGGAGGAAATTTTGCATAATTGGTGCAAAGAAACTAGGTTGACAATTTGATGCATATAGGCAAGATGAGTAGGCAAAACAGTCACAACTCTTTGGCCTTGATCTATAATGGACTAAATCAAAATGACTCATTAAAGTGTGATTCTTATTTATTGTAAAGTTGCCAATGTCCCTATGGCAAAATGCTGTTTTCACTATTCTCTGGTGTTGTTGGTTAGAGAGGAATGCCAGAATAATCTCTAGAGGTTCCCTACCAAGTGAGATACTTTCGGACAGTGACGCATTCAGCTTTTATGTGAGCTAAGGCGGGGGCACTTTTAGGAGTTATTCGATTACTGAGCTTCAGAGAAACTGGCATAATCTGTTTAAGGAGGACAACTTGTCCTCTACTTCTGTTGGCAGGTTTACTAACACAATTTTCTTTTGTCTAAAGTTGTGTACATCTGCCCCACCCCCAACCTACCCCCCACCTGAGCAGGAGCCTCTTCAGAGGCACTGCGTAATGTTGATTTGATGTTCAATTTAGTTGAGTAGACTAATAACTCTTTACTCTAAAACCAAACAAGTTAAGCATAAATCTCAAATTAGCGAGAGAGCAGCTTTCCTCGAAAGGGGGAGAGTAGCGCGCATCCTCTCGACATTCAATTTAGTGACCTACTGAGTTCTCTCTAGCACAAGGCACTATGCCTAAATCATGCCACAACCAACTAAAAAAGACCCTCTAAAGCGTTAAACCCTTACTTGAATATGTGCAAGGGCTGTTGCACTCACACCATCCCCCAGTAAGCACTCGTAAATCTTTTTTGCAGGCTGCAGAAGGGAGAACATCTCTTATCATGAATGAGAAATGCAATCTAGATTCCAAGATATAATAAAAGGAATGTAAACACAACTTGAAATGTTCATACCTGGATTGCTCCACGTGATTCCTCCAATTCAGCATACGCATACTTCAACATTTCAGAATCTGGTTTTGAAAAGTTAATGAGTAGGCAGGGAAAAAGGCCACAAGGAATAATGCAGAGGCAATCCGTAACTAGAAATTGTAGAACACTACCCTATTAATTGGTCATTGTCTTCAAAAGCTATGACTTCCTAATTTTAGCAAGTGAAACACAGAAAGGAATTTACCTGGAAGAGCCTTCAGAGCTCTCTGATAAACTTTGATAGCAGCATCTACAGAGCCACTTTTTACATGCCATGTAGCATAGTCGTACCATATCTCAGGATAGTGGTATAAATACATTAAACACTGGTAACAGACAAAAAAGAAAGCGTAAGATAAGAATATCAAACAAAAATCATAAGAAACAATCCAGAAGCAGCAAAGAAAAAAGTCTGCTTTTTTTTTAGATAAGAAAAATTTATAATCAATTATGTAAAGAATACAAAAAAGAGGATAAGGCATCCTCATAAGCAAACAAAAGAAACTACAAATCTCGCCAATGGCGCTGTACAAAGGTAAGCGGAACACCCTTAAAAGCACCCGCCGCCTTAGCCCAGAGGGAGGCCAAATAGACCACATGGTCCCAGACATAGTCTATAAGCTTCCCAAATCCCAACACCACAGAATACCCTAGAGTTCCTCTCCAACCAAATGCACCAAAGGATGGCCATACATATACACCTACAGAACAATCTCCCCTCCCTCCCTCGCCTCATCACAGCGAAACGAAGCTGTAAAAAATCTCCCACCGTAGCAGGACATGCAAAACTGTCCCCCTCCAACAACCTACTCCATAAAGACCTAGGAAAATCACACATAACAAACAGATGCAGACTACTTTCCCCATCATGACGACACATCACACAGAAACCCAGAAGAAGTGACCATCCAGGCCTCCGGCGTTGCACCATATCATAAGTATTCACCCTACCAAGCACTAAAATCCACACAAAAGCTCGGACCTTCAATGGAACCTTAGACTTCCAAATAAATGTGGCTAAAGGGAAAGAAAAAGTCTGCTTTCTTGCAAAGAAACATTCCAGCTAAGGTAGTTTCCATGTTATCTCATATATAAGATATACACCAGTATAGAGAGTGGAGACCGAATTATATCTCGGCTCAGAAGCACAGAAATTGCTTATAATACTGTGCACAAGTCACATTTTAGAATATGTTTCTGCATCGCTCTAATTCAATTAATGTATTTTCTAGTTGGTTAATTACTTTATGTGTCATGTTAACTCAAAAAAATGTAACCGTACCCATTTTTGTCCCTTTCTATGTTTTCTTTTCTTGAGTTGATGATGAGTTAGGATCCTCTCCATTAAATGGAGAGGTAAATGTACCCTTTTGTGAGAGCAAGTGAAGGGGAGTGGGACAGAGAGGGGAAGGGTATTGATACAGAGAGAGCAGTAACTCGTTGATGATGTTATTTCCTTCATAAAGAGGAAGGGTATTGATACAGAGAGAGCAGTAATTGTTCCCTCCAGATATATGACTAAAAGACCGTTTGGCCTAGCTTCTACTAACTTTAACCTTTCGATTCACAATCCCCCTTCCCCACCCACCCTTCCTCCACCTTTGACGCCACCTTCAACTTCTACAAAGTTGAAATGTGGCGGAAGCATAGTTACACTGAACGTGATACGTTCGGGGTCGTATGGGAACTGGAAAGATAGGGAATAGATTCAGTCGGGAGTCTCGACACGATAGGAATGTTGGTATTTCTAGGGGACTTGTTTTCTTTTTCTTTTTTCCTCTTTCCTCTAAGTTGTAAAAATGGCTATGTGCTACTGCTACAGTGCTACTAATAAACAACCAATAAACTCTGATTGAAATAAATACTACAGAACAAGAGGTAAAAAAGAAAAAAGAAAAAATCTGACTTGGGTCAACGTCAATCCACTTTCTCAGTCACTCTTTCCATCTTCCACAATTAAGGGCACCCATAACTCCCTTCCTAATGGTCATTATTGTTTGTTTTACTTCGCTCCCAATGCCCCATTATTTAATTGCAACCATTCTCTCTTCTTTTCTCTTTTTACGGACATAAAAATGGGAGAGTAACTTATGTTAAACCTTCTTACCCTTGTGCACAATAGTTAACGACACAATGACAAAACCCAATTACCCAACAACACAGTTAAGCAGAAAGATAAAAATCAAACAGAAAAGAAGGAAGGAGAGCTTCACATAGTCGCCGGAGAACACGAACGGCAAGCAGCGGCACCTGGCAAGCCACTTACGCCTATAAAATCGGCTTTCAATCCCGAACAAGAGCCCTAACCTCCTGAGTCTTCATCTCATAGATCTGGCCTTCAATTGACAGATCTGGGTTGTCGCAAGCCGGGTCGCCGAGACCAGCAAACTGGGTCGCGTTCCCGACCGGCCCAGTTCGTTTTTGACCCACGAGTAGGGATTATTGACCCCGGGTCAAGGAACTATGCTCCGTCCCGCATTCCCTACAACTATGTGCGGAAGTGCAGAAAGAGGACATGGGAGAGGAGGAAGATGGGGTAGAAATTAGGACAAACAGGCACTAGTACTAGTCTAAGAGCTAGAAGGGCTAATCAAATCAAAGTAAGCCGTGTAAATATTGGTGTCAGCCCCACTACCATCAGACACTAGTATGAATTCATTCGAGAACATCAAGGGGAAATCACTATGCAGAAAGGGGAAGATTGAATCAAAGCAGGGAACACTGCACCAAAGACCTATAATGAACTTTTGCTGGATAAATACACTCATAAAACATTACCTGCTCGTAGGTGAAGACAATTCTCTTGTTTGAAGATGCACTATCAATCCTTTGGGGGTTCCCTCTGTGAAGCAGTCATTCGCAATAAGAATAAGTAACTCTATTTATCAAAATCACAGCAAGATAAACATAAACATGAGAAATAAATGAAAAGGATTGTGGGATTTTCAACCAGAGAACTATCTCACTTTACAGCTAATCATAGTTAATGAGTATAACAAGAAAAAGTATGTTTAATGAGTGTCAGAAATACAGCAGAAGAGGACAAGACATCCTCCATAAAGGGAACGAATACAATTTGGCCTACTTCCGCTGGACCTCAGAATCCTCAGTGATACATATGATATATCCCCTAAAAATCCATGATTCTCTACACCGTAAAGAAGTTAACTTCTATTTCAAAGTAGCTCAAAAGACTCATCCTTTTCTTCTCAAGACATATGCAGCATAATACCACCAAACAAGCATTAAACCATCACAAATTCTTGCCTAATCTCATGATTAGGAAGGACCCTAATCTCATTATAGGGTGACATTAAGTGTGCAAGTGGGGGAGGGGGAAGGAGAGAGAATGGGGAGGAAGGAGAGAGAAAGGAAGAGGAAGGAGACAAAGAGTAGGGAGATTCCAACTCTTGAGATCATGATTTAACCATTGTTAAACCATAGCAATCGCTTCTCCTTCCCTTCTCAAAAGTCAAAATCCATAACTCGTCTGCAAGAACTCCATAACAGTAGATATGCAATTCCAGGCCTCCTATACAAACCAAACAGTTATTTCAAGGTCCCACTAGAAGCCCTACAGAACAAACAAATGTCTGGTGGCATATCTCGTTCTGCCTGGTTGGATAATAAGCTGAACCTTAGTCTTCGTCATTAGGCTGCCCCTTATGGTGTTCCCAAAAATGGTAATGAGTAGACTATCATGTCAAAGTTATGTGGGCCAACTCTATAGCTCCTCGGGATCTTCTACAAATCCAAAACATCCCATTTGATCTGATAAGAATATAACAATTGAAAAGCTATTAAATCGTCCAACACTCTTCAAAGCACAAACCATGGTTAAGGAACAGAAAAAATAAAGGATATGAACTGGAAGAACAGGGAGTTCAGGAAACGAAAAATTCAGTACTACATTAGAGCCTTTGACCCCTTTGTATAAATCAATCAATGACCTGGCACGCAATACTGCGTAGCCCCGACCCAGAGAGAAGCCAAATAGCCAACTTTTGTTCAACACCAATGCTCTGGGAGAGCATAATTTCTAGAAACTAAAAATCTTTTCCACCCTACACACTAGAATTTGGCAAGAAAAACACTTTTCTAAAAGAGTCTTCCCTCCTTTCTCCTACCAATACCTTTGTACTTAAGCTGCAGCCACGAAGCTGAACTATTAATATTAAACAAGGGAATCTATCCATGTTCCTCGAATAGACCACATGGTTGTATCCAAATACACCATCCGTTGGTTCCTTCATTCAGAGATAAGGACTTACAAATATAAAGAGATAATTGCCTTCTACAGGTCTACTGAGTCCTTAATTGGGTGTTTATACTGCCAAAGATAGCAGTTCAAGTGAAAGATTTAAGCCTTTAACCTGAAAAAGGAAACTTGGCGTTCCACCTCTATACGCTCAGGTTTTGGGAGGATACTTGGCAGGGAGGGCAGCCTCTATGTTCGAGATTTCCGCGAGTTTTCCAACTTTCTTTTTTGCATGATGCTGCTTAGCAGAGTTCTATTTCGGGCAATCAGCTCATGGAACCTTCATTTACAAAGGGCTCCCCAGGATTGGGAGATGGATGAGCTTACAACATTGCTTGCTCTTTTGAATACGATACAACTTTCTGATGGTGTTCATTCCAGGAGTTTGGTTGAAAATTCTAGTAGAAACTTCTCATGTAAATCTTTCCTCCAGCAAGTGGGTACATCTTATCCCTTGTTTCCGGTGGCTGATCCCATTTTGAAAGCAAAGGCACCACTGAAGGTCAGAGCGTTTGTGTGGACTTTGCCGTTGGATAGGGTGAACACTCATGATTTGCGCCAGAGGAGAAGACCGGGGATGTGTCTCTAGCCTGATATTTACCTTCTTGTCGGGCGAGTAGAGAGACGGCATTGCATATGTTCCTTACATGTGATTTTGCTCACTGCTTTTGTGTAGGTTGTTTGGTGTGTTTGGGGTGGAATGGGCTGAGCCTTCTAATGTAGTGGAGTTCCTTCAGATGTGGGTTTTAGGATTTCGGAGAGGAAAAGAGAAGACATTATTGTGGCGGAATGCGGTCCTCGCGATCTTTTGGTGTCTTTGGTTGGAGAGGAATGCCCGTGTCTTCAATGGGGTGGCCTTGTCGGTTGATTTAATGGGATAGGGTCACTTATCTAGCAACTTTATGGGCTAGAGCTGCAGGAGCATTTAGGAATTATTCTAATACTGAGATCCAGTATAACTGGACAAATCTGTAACCAAATACTATTTTGGAGGGCAACTTATCCTCTTGTGCTGTATTTTTACTACATCAATATATACTTTCTCTTTATCTAAAAATGAAGATTACAGTTTTTTTTTTTAGATAAGAAAAAGTATTATTAATAGTACCAAAGAACAGAATACATCCTAAGAGGACAAGGAGTCCTCAAGAGGAATCTAATTACAATTCAGCCCAATGAAGCATAACCTGTGTAACAGGATAACTACGGAAACACCCGGCAGCCTTAGCCCACAAGGAGGCAAGTATACTACCCTATCCTATAATACGTCCACAGGCATAGAAATACCAGAAAAGACCCTAGCATTCCTCTCTAGCGAAATGCACCAAAGTGCTGCAAAGATAGCACACTCACACAGCAACTTCTTCTCCTTACTCCACCCTAGCCCCACACGCCTTGCCTGCAAGAACTCCATAACCGTGCCCTCATACTCCCATAAAAATGAAGATTACAGTGCCGATGCAGAGTATTATGAACATGACTAGAAGTAGAAGTAGCAGACATAGTGAGCAAAGTAACAAGCAGCACCACAACAGAACTATGTAATAATAATGAGATGTAGTGACTAGTGAGCTAATAGTAATGATGCTTACTTTTCAAATGCTAAAAGCATTTTCCATGCCATCCATTGTTGTTCTTCCTGTAAACATCCAAATACAAGTCAACTTCGGCATGGAAAAAACAGCGAGTTCCTTGGATCAGAGATGTAGCATTTTCTTGAATATCGGAACTTGCCAGTAATACAAAATTTTCTGAAAAGGAAGCGAGAACAAATGAAAAAATGCACTGAAATCTATGCAGCATAATGAAAAGATGGAAGAATCAGAATTGCCTTGCAAGACCCAGCAGGCGGGACTGCTAGCATGTTCCAATCAATTTCATCAATGTATTTCTTCCTCTCTCTGTACACGGCCCTTGCACTGTTATATTTCGGTTGGTACTCAGAAATTAGTCCCTTAGCCTGTAAAATAATCACCAACAAATTGCTACTCATCAATGCATGGAAGAATCAACCAACACCCTCAGGAATTTTTTTTTTTCTTTTTAGATAAGTATAAGTTTTATTAATCAATCAATGAAAGAATACAAAAAAGGGGGAGGACAAGAAGTCCTCAAATGGTAACAAAAAATATCTACAAGTCTCGCCAGTGTAACTGGACAAGTGTAAGTGGAACACCCTTAAAGCCCCCAGCTGCCTTCGCCCACAATGATGCCAAGTAGACAATGTGATCCCAAACGCAATCAACTGTTGTCCCAGAAGCGGAGAAGATCCTAGAGTTCCTCTCCAACCAAATACTCCACAAAATGGCCATACATGCACACCTCCACCATAACTTACCCTCTCTCCCCCTCTGACCAGCAGCAAAGCGCATTTGCGAAAATTGCCCCACTGTAGCCGGGCTCGCAAAATGCTCCCCCCAGACAATTTATCCCACAACATCCTGGCAAAATCACACAACACAAACAGATGCAACCCGTCCTCACAATCATGACGACACATTACACACAAACCCGGCGACAAACACCCCCAGAAATAGTATGGGTCGAGAAAAAGCACACACAAACTTGTACAATGGAAGAATTAAGCATCATGTGACATGATGCAGCAGCGGAGGCCTGGATGGTTTTTGTCACCGGATTTGTGTGTAATGTGTCGCCATGATTGTGAGGACGGGTTACATCTGTTTGTGTTGTGTGACTTCACTAGGATGTTGTGGGATAGGCTGACTGGGGGGGAGCATTTTGCGTGCCCGGCTAGAGTGGGGCAGTTTTTACAGATGCGTTTTGCTGCTGGTAGGAGGGGGAGAGAGGGTAAGTTGTGGTGGAGGTGTGCGTCTATGGCCATTCTGTGGTGTATCTGGATGGAGAGGAACTAGAGGATTTTTTCCGCTTTCGGAAAAACAGTTGATTATGTTTGGGATCACGCTGTATATTTGGCATCACTTTGGGCAAAGGCAGTTGGGGCCTTCAAGGGTGTTCCCCTTACACTTGTCCAGTTATAGTGGCGAGACTTGTAGATATCTTTTTGCTTTCTATTTGAGGACTTCTTGTCCTCCACCATTTTGTATTCTTTCTTTGATTCATTAATAAAAAAAATTCTTATCTAAAAAAAAAAGCATAATGTGCATAACTGTTCTTCCCTTCCTAAGCTACAAGCACATAAGCCATTATTTGATGCAGTCATCAGCTATTTTGCCTCTAATGAGCTCAAGGACAAAACAGCATTTAGATTTTAGACTGCGACCGGAAACTATTTAATTGAGAAATTAAACAGGTGGAATTGGAGACATTACTGGAGAACTTCAACATATGTGAAGCAAAAAAAAAAAAAAGGATACTTCTGCTCAAAATTGCAATTAATTTCAGTCAGACATTTAAAACAATTTTTGGCTGGGAAACTTTTACCAACCTAATAGGCTGGCAATTTCGAACCTGAAAAAGGGATCTGCAAAAACACATGTCTAGAACCCAGGTCCAAATAAACTATTGTGTCCAAAATAAAACTAGGTTCAAACAGTGATTGTTTCAAGAAAAATTTGCTCAAATGTTCAGGTGTCAGTTTCAACAAGACTCCATGGCCAAGACCCTTTCCCAAGTTACTTGGTTTATCCTATACGTTCAAGACATTTGAACCAGTCACCAGTATGTACTAATTTTGATAAAACAATATAATTAGAGTTTAGATAGTAACTACGAGAACAAAACAGTAGTAAAGAACACCCTCCATATGAGACAAAATTCAATTTGGTAGAACAAATATTCTCGAACCGTTTGCATCATAGTAAGGGTTCGTTTACTTGCTAGTATTGCAATGCAATAATTTTACAGAGTAAAGGTGGAAAAGGAAGGAGGGGCAGGAGAAAGATGGAAAATGGGAGATTGATTACCCCATCCAAAGTAATTTTTTTTACATGGCTTAAAGTTGAGCAATTGTGTTACATTTGATGGTGCAATCAACCCCACTTTTCTCATCTCTCTCCTCCCACTCCTTCCCTTTTCACCCCACATCTACTCTATAAAATGATTGCATTGCATCACGAGCAAGTAAACGAGCCCTAAGTACCAGCAGCCATAGGCCTAGGTAGGTGAAAAAATTACCCTACCACGAATAATTATATATATATATATATATATATATATATATATATATATATATATATATATATATATAGTCATTCATGTCTCTGATCCCATGTACACCAAACCCTCAAAAAGGAAGTATTCCTCCACAGCAACTAATTATCATCTTCCTCGTCAGACCCCGCACGCTGTACTTAGGCATAAATGACACCATGAGCATAAATTGAATCTTCTTTTAAATAAGAAAAAATTTTGATAAACAAAGCATACATGAATCTTAGAAAAAATTTTCCAATATTGAAAAATTTCCTTTGACTCTCCCTCAGGATACCCCACTGAAGTTTTTCCTATGATTTTTGAACATTTAATGATCTATTTTCCTCTCTTTATCATATCGTGAAGGGATGCAGGATACTCGTGAAGTAAGTGGGGAAACAAATGGAAGGTTTTACTTGGAGGCCAGTTTATGGAGGGAAATGAAGTTTGGAGTCTATTATCCATTTCAAAAATCTTTGTGGCCTAAAAATGTATCGAAACTTCTAGTAATATACAATATGACAAATTCGTTAAATGCAAGGCTTCTCAATTTGCAGTTATTGCCCTGCTACAATTAAGGAGAACTTTTTACAGAACTTTTTGCCATCACTATATACCTTTGTTTTTGTTTCAATGAGAGTCATTTTACACCTTTGTAGGATATAGTCCATGTGTCCCTCATTCAATTTTTTTCTTTTTTTTTTTTGGCTGTTGATCCACCTTTTTCACATAAGCCCAAATCTTACCTGTTTAACAAATTATCCCAACTAATCTCCCATAATACTTCTCGTTATCTAACTTTTAAAAAATATCCTTTTGATTCCAGTTCCATCCCACATCAGCCACAGCAACTGGCGCTATGGTCAAAGCGTATACCCTCGATAAACCATTCCAATTTCCAAGTGTCAGACTACTAGCCAAGGTGCTACAAACAACCTACTAAAGAGAACCTTACTGACCAATATTGTAGACATTACTTATGACTTTATGAGTAACCAAACTTATTAGCCTATAATCTATTATAGGGACAAGAGCAGCAGAAGTGAAATTTCCAAATCAAATCACAAATACACAGTTCCTGCAAAACTGTAAAAAAAATCACCCTTAATAGCAACCCGAGAATTTCATTGGAAAAATGCTTATCTTATCCACCTCCATCTCAAACACAGCTCTAAGAACCTCCCTTTTGCAAAATAAATGTTCGAGGTTTATCTTAAACGGAACATTTTTGTTTTTAACTTCTCTTTTTCCTTTGATGCAAGACATGTTTCCTTTCCTGGTTGTTAAAAATATATTGTAGAAAATTGCAAAACATCCTTCAATATTTGAAAACGTATTTTTTCTTATAGATAAAGAGAAAGCTTTATTAATGAAGTATCAAAGAAAACAATAGTTGAGGACAAGATGTCCTCCAAGGAGAAACTAATTACATATTTGAAATTGTATTAAAAGGCTGAAAATTACCAGTGCACGGCTAACAGAATTTTCAAAATTCTCATAGTCCTTCCATAGTTGTTCAACATGGTGAGTCGGATTCATAATTGCTTTTTGATACGTTTTACGTACAACAGTCATTCGTTGAGTCTCTTCCTGTGCCGTATGGGTCTGTCAAATCAACATGTTAGAGTGCAGAACACCTTGTGACCATAGCATCTAATAAGTATGTTGTAATATGAAGGAAAGGGAAATTGTTACGAGAAGTTTAACAAACCGCTATGGACTTTAAAAAGCTGATGTACTCCATCCATACAGGGCCAGAAGCAATTTCTGCTCCTGTTGTATAGCATTTGAGAGGGAAAAAAATATTAGTATACTCATGGAAAGTTCAACCTTTAGGTCGGCATCCAACTTCAAACATTACTTCTACTTATACATGGAAGAGATATTTGGGAGAATCCTCAAGCCGGAAAATGCTTTTTCTAGCTTTCACAGGTGAAGAAGAGCTAAGTCTCTCTACAGGGAAGAGATGGATTGGATGCAGCAAATTTTCCTCGTTAAAAATCATTTGCAGTTAAGTAGGAAGGGTAAACTTTAAACCCCCAGACAACTGCATACGTCATTGGATGACAGTCAGTAAAATTTATTGCTCCATGCCTTCAAAGAGCAATTCTTAAAGAATAGAAGCGTAATTGTGCAAGCGACGAGAGGAACAACACATAATGCCCCTCAGTTGAAGGCTATTCACTCTGTCTAAGACTTACAACTAAAGCGCATGCGCAACCACAAAGTACATCAAGGTTTTAAGAGTGAACTCACAGTAGAGGTGAAATGGAACAAAGCTTAGTAGAATTTTGTCTGGGTGAAGAATCATTTAGTATAATCCAACATGACAGTAAACTTACCAACATAGTTCAGCATAAAATCAAAGGCTTTCCTCGTCTCTTCCTGACCCTCAAAACCCTTCTTCTCATTGACCTTCTTTATAAAACGAATGTAGCACCTCCTATAGACCCAAAATCAACCACGTTATGAGAGATGTGATAGTGAGCTCAACCAATAGATATTTATAACGAAAAGGTACTGAAGACCTAGGTACCACATTATATACAGCAAGCCAGAACCTCCATTCAAAGCAAGTGTAATAAGCAATTAAGCATACACAATTCAAACTCAGTGTAGTGTGTACGTAGAGAAGCCAAAATGACAAACCTCAAACAAACACTCACCAAAGAGGAACTTGAAGGCAGTTCAATAGGCAACGACTAAATATCTGTTTTGTTGCATCATCATTATTAACAGCCATTTGTGCCTCCACATACTGCTTCCAAAATTTTGCCTGTACACCATGATAGTAAGTATAGATCAATAAATGCCTTCTTCGAGATGCAAAGCAGAGAAAATGAACTAGTGCATCCAGGAAATGTGCATGGATACAGTCTTTGAATGCATAGAAACCATGCAGACATTCCTCTTTCGTTTGGGATAATGTGGATGTCTGGCCTTTGCCTGACAAATCCACAGACCCTGAAATATATTTTACAATCTAAGAGGACAAGAAGTCCTCAAAAAGAAAACTAATAACAAGGAACCCCAATTACACTGGATGTTAGTAATTGACACCCTCCTAAAAGCTCCAGCTGTTTTGGTCCAAAGCGAAGCCAAATACAGCATCCTATCCCAAACTCAGTCCTTAGATGGGACACCCCTGAAAAGACCCGAGAATTGCGCTCCAACGGTAAGCACCAAAAGATTGAGTGTACACCACCAAAGCAACCTATTCTCATCCCCCCTGCGAATACCAAAATGCCTTGTCAACAAATGTTGCTCAATAGTTACAGGGGAAAACCCAACCACCTCTCCCCCAAAGCATCAAGAAATTTACGCCACAACGACTAAGCCAAGTCACATGCGCTGAAGACTCACTATTCCAGAGGCACATCACACAATTATCTAGGCAACAGGTCCAGCCAGGTCTCTTCAGCTCCAGCATGTCAATAGTGCTAACCCAACCAATAATCATAGTCCAGACAAAAGCTCACACCTTAAGAGAAACCTTAGCCTTCCATATCAGCTTATGAATTGGGAAAGGGGGATAATGTGAGGGCAGACTAAGATGATGGAGGAAGGATCTACAGGAGAAGACCCCGATTGAGTCCCCTTCCCATCCCTCATATCCCACTCTTGTGGATTCCTCCAAAGCTAGAGATCCCAAGACCTATTATCACTAGAGTAGAAGTCAACATGTGCATCATGCAAAGTGGATAATTGATAAACCCAAGGAGACCTGGAAGAAGTTGAATTGCTCCCATTCTAAGCATCCTCCCAGAACCGAACCCGATGTCCATTTCCCAATTTATAGTTTTATACTTAACCAAAGGAAACAAAAAGACGACGAATGCGCGATGAATTTCCAGGGACAAGCATGGGAGACAGACGAACCGCCACAAGCATCCAACCATTTTGCTGGAGATCGTGATAATTCGGTGCCAGAAAGCCCCAGACTCCATCGGGAGCGCCACAACCACTTACCCATCAGTGAGATATTCTTGGACACCAAATTCCCAAAACCGAACTCTCCTCGGACTTAGGCCTACATACGAGATCCCAACTAACAAGATGGTCCCTCCTACTCTCTCTAGAGCCAGACCATAAAAAATAGCGTCAATGGTAGAAGGAGGAGGAGTTAAATTAAGGAGTTGGACGGTGGAGATAAAAATGTAAACAGAGTTGGTGAGAAGATCACAGCCAAATACGCCATAACACGGCAAAACCAGTGTTTTGTCACAGCAACCTCTTCTCCTTCCACCCCCAAAAACCAACAAAACGCGCATAATGTCAGATCATTTCATGGCCGTCTTAAAATAATAAGGAATCAATTGAAAGTTGAAACCAGGGGCAGAATTTCACTTATGAAGCTCCAACAGGGACAAAGCTACATGAAGCTATGCTATCCAAAAACTCTTTTTAGATAAAGAAAAAGTATATTGATAAGGATTCAAGTGTACAGCTTAAAGAGGATAAGGTATCCTCTACAAGAAACATTTACAGACTACCCCCAATTCCTCTGCATATCAGTTTCAGTGTAATCCCTAAAAGCCCCCGCAGCCCTAGCCCATAAAGAAGCTAGATAGGTGACCCTCTCCCAAAGCATCGCAGGAGTTGCTGAAATTCCCTTAAACACACGCGCATTCCTCTCTAGCCAGATGCACCACAAAATCACAAAGTAAGCATTGCGCCACAGCAACTTCCTCTCCTTTCCACCCCCAAAGCCCTGAAAACGCATCTGCAAAAAAGCCTCAACACTAGACGGGTAAACCCACACTTCGCCCGGAATCAACCTTCGCCAAAGACTATGTGCCACATCACACCAAAGAAAAAGATGTGCAGAAGTCTCACAGCTAGCGAGACATAACGAACACATATCGGGCAACAAAGGCACCCCGGGTCGGTGCCTTAAGTCATTCGTATTGACCCTATCCAGCAACACCAAAGTCCACACAAAAGCCTTCACTTTCATAGGTACCTTCGCTTTCCAGATGTAGTCTGCTAGAGGAAATGGAGAGAGAGGTGTCCCCAATTCTCGAAAGGACCTACAAGAGAACTCCCCCGAAGGATCCCCAACCCATCTCCTAGAGTCATCCGAACTCGACAGCTGAATGGACTCCAGAAGTGTAAGAAGCGAAGAGAGCTCCACCATCTCCCTATCATGAGGTGGTCGACGAAGATGCAAATTCCAGGAACCACTCGAGAAAAAATCAGCAACCCTACCCCCATGAAGAGTGGACAACTGAAACAGCCGAGGGAAACTCGTACAAAACGACTGACGCCCCCCTCCAATTATCCTCCCAGAATCTAACACGTGCACCATTCCCAAGTGCCAACTCAACACGAGAAAGGAAGCACGGGAAGACCTGTGAGATGAACTTCCACGGACTAGCATGTGTATAGGTTCCTGTAAACTGTGCATCCCACCCATTCTGCTGCATTCCATACCTACTCCGAATGACCCGATGCCAAAGACTATCTGGCTCCTGTGGAAAACGCCAAAGCCATTTGCCCACAAGGCGATATTCTTAGCTACCAACCTGCCTACACCCAAACCCCCTTCCTGCTTAGGGCGGCACACCTTATCCCAGCTCACCAAATGATCTTTTCGCTCCCCATCCACTCCAGCCCACAGGAAGCCTCTCATGAGCTTCTCGATCCTACTAGCTACAGCTGCCGGAATCCGAAACAAAGAAAGGTAGTACAATGGAATACTGGAAAGACAAGACTGAATTAAAGTAATCCTGCCCCTCAAAGAGAAATAAACTCGCTTCCAACCATCCAAGCGCTTGGCCACCCGCTGCACAACTGGCTCCCAGAAAGCCTCCGATCGTGGGTGTGCCTTTCCTCCTAAAGGCACACCCAAGTAGGTAAGTGGCCACCCTTGAATTTGACAGCCTGCCAAACATGCTGCCGTCACCAAAAAATCTTCACTCACATTTATCCCAGCCAGACTACATTTCGCAAGATTAACTCTCATACCTGAAATCAACTCAAAAATTTGAAGAATTGTCAAAACATTCTTGAACTTATCAATATCTGCAGCTAAGAAGAGGATAGTGTCATCCGCGAACTGAAGATGGGAGACATGTACCCCCTCCCGACCCACCTCCAGACCCTCAACAACTCCCGTCTCAACTCCTCTCTCCAACATTCTACTGAGCACGTCTACCACCAGTGCTATCCAAAAACTCTTGCACACCAACAAAAAGAAAACAAAATTTTGAGGTGGCTCCAAGGATTGTACTTCAAGGGTTCAGCAGTTCAGTTTCAGCGCCTTTTTTTTCCTTTTAGTCTTTGCAACAATGAGTAAATTTCCATGAACTTTAAATTTTAAAAAAGAAAAGGAGTTGTACAGTGGTAGATAATTAGGAGATCCTCTGTCCAAAAACCAAGGGGAAAAAGACTGAAACTGAGAATCTATCAAGGACATTCTATTTATCTTTTTATTGACAAACAAAAACTTTAAGCAGTCCATATCTGTGCAATTAACATCCCTTTTCCTTTCATAGTTTTACCTCTCACTTATGCTCTACCAATCAGCTACCACCCACTTCGGTCACCTCGCCGCTACCCCACCCCCCAAAGAAACAAAAAAGAAAAAAAGAAAAAAAAAAAAGAACTTGATGAAATTCCAAAGCGGTATTTCATTAATCTTCACATGGTTATGAGACTTATGACCTATGTTAGACACGTCATAAAGATTGAAATCAAGGGAAGTATCCAGCACACTATGTCAGTTTTTTTTTCCATAAATTTCTATCATACATGAAGGATAATCCCAGAGCCCAACACCCATTTACATGAAATAGGACAATATGAGGCCCTCCATATACAACAAATATGAACCACGGCATTCAATTTTACAATAGATGACAATAGGTCAGATCTTGGGGATTAAGAAATCTGGCTCAACTGTGTCAAAAGAATGTTCTTAGAAGAGTTGGTAATGGAGATGCATTTAGATCGACCACGTTAAATCGACTGTTAACGGCATTTGTCTCGGTAAACCAGGAGCAGAAAGGTCTGGTGGAATACTTTGGGATCATCATGCAAAATCAAAATGTCCTTTTGTAGCTTCGGTGGGCATATGGGACTGCAAAGAAGCTAAAATCTTTTGTTCAGATATAAAAGAAGAAGCTAGAATCTTTTGTTTAGATATAAACGAAGAAGCTAGAATCAACGTGATGGCTTTTCCCTTTGAGACATCCATCTCTTAGCCATGGTTAAAAGAGAAGAACATCATGTTCCAGTCCCCTCGTGAACTTCAGGGCCCATGTGATTAGTCAAGCAAAGCTTAGATACCCATGTTATCTAAATAAATAAATAAGAGAAGAAGATCCTCACAAATTCTATTCTTTATACATATATCGGGTGTTTCAGGGCTCAGACCGGGTTTTGGTAGATTGGTGTCCAAAAACATTTCGCTAGTGGGTACGTGGTTGTGGCGGTTTCCTATGTAGTCTGATTCCCTTTGGCACCGAGTAATAAGGAGCAAGTACGGTCTTATGTGCAACGGATGGGACGCTCATGCTGGCTCCAACATTTCTCATGCCTACCCTTGGAAGTTCATTTGTCAGGTATCGTCTCTTTTCTTTCCACTAGTCATATACAATGTGGGTAATGGTCTACGGGTTCGGTTCTGGGAGGATGTGTGGAAGGGTGACCTTCCTTTCTCTTCCACATATCCCCGGGTTTTTCGGCTGTCCACACTTCACGGGGCCCCTGTGACTGCGTTTTTCTCAGTCACGGGTGGTTCTTGGGACTTACATTTACGCCGACCACCACATGATAGGGAGATGGGGGAGCTTGTTTCTCTCCTGAGTGGTCTTAACTCTACTCTCCTCGTCCCTAGGGATGATTCTAGGACTTGGTTGAGTCTGTGGGGTCTTCTCTTGCAAGTCCTTCCTTTACCATATTAGCCTTCCCTCTCAGTTTCCACAATTTCCCTTAACTACTTTTATTTTTTTAGATAAGAAAAATTTTATTAATCAAATCAATAAAGAATAAAAAAAAGAGGATAAGGTATCCTCATATGCAAACCTAAAAAAAACAAAACTATAAGTCTCGCCAATGGAGCTGTACAAAAGTAAGCGGGACACCCTTAAAAGCTCCTACCGCCTTAGCCCAAAGGGAGGCTAAATAAACCACATGATCCCAAACGTAATCTGTGTTCTTCCCAACATCACGGAACACCCTCGAGTTTCTCTCTAACCAAATACACCACAAAATTGTTCAAGAAAACAAACTTGAATTAAATAAGCTAAGAATAGTAAATAAGTGTTTAGCAATTCACAATTAATCTAACATCTTAAGAGGTTATAAATGAGTTTCATTAGATACCTTTGGTAAATTTAGTATATGAGAGTCTATAAAAGAGATGTTGTAAATCAGATATTTAAGGAAGAAAGTGTGAAACAATTTAGCAGATTGTTATACTTCCTATATTCTTGTTATTCTCCTCCTATTTTGTTTATATATTGAGTGAATACAAGAATTAGCAAATTCTTGTTTTCTTACATTTGGTATCAGAGCAAGGTTTCTTGCGAATATTATAATCGGGAAATGGCAACAACAAGCAACTCATTTCAACTGCCCCTTCCAAAATTAGTTGGAAGCAATTATGATGATTGGGCTATTCAAATGAAAGTATTCTTCCGCTCTCATGATATGTGGGAGGTGGTAGAAAAAGGATTTGAAGATGTGACCGACCTAACAGCATTTGGGTCGATGTCTAAGGAGGAGAAGGACACATTACAAGAAACCCGCAAGAAAGACCAGAAGGCCTTGTTTTCTATCTTTTCTGCAGCTGAGCAGAAAACGGTATTTTCGAAAATATCGTTAGCTGAAACGTCTCATGCGGCGTGGGATATTCTGCAAAAATCCTACAAAGGAGACGAAAGAGTGAGGCAAGTTCGTTTGCAGACGTTACGTGGAGATTTTGAAAATCTAAGCATGAATGATTCAGAATCAATAAATGATTACTTTGATCGGGTCCAGTTAATTACAAATCAGATGCGGGCTAATGGTGAAACCATAACCGATCAACGGGTTGTTGAGAAGATAACGAGAACACTCGTATCAGAATTTGATCCTATTATGGCTGCAATAGAACAAGGAAATGACTTGTCGACTATCACCATTGAAAGATTGTTGGGTTCGTTGGCCTCTCATGAGCAGCGAATTAACCAATGAAACAACAATTCTAGGGGTGAGCATGCTTTGCAAAGCAATGCGAATGTATCCAGTGGTCGTGGCGGATACCAAAGAAGTCGCAGCCGAGGTCGTGGTCGTAGTCAAGGAAGAGGTAACTTTTATACCTCAAATAAAGATATCAATGGTGAAGGCAGTTCTTCAGGTGAAAGAGCAAATGGTGGGTGTGACAAATCCAAAATCCAGTGTTACAAATGTAGACAATTTGGGCATTATGTATTTGAATGCCGGAAAAATGTACAACATGGTGAGCAAGCAAAAGCGAATGTCGTAGAAGTGACTGAAAACTTAGTTCTTGTCTACAAAGAAAGTACAGATGCCGAAAACAGCAATATTTGGTATCTGGATACGGGATGTAGCAATCATATGACCGGAAAGAAAGAAATGTTCTCCTTCCTTGATGAATCGGTGAAAGGAGAAGTGAGTTTCGGAAATAAGTCTAAAATTCCTGTGAAGGGAAAAGGTAATATTAGTATTCAGTCGAAAAATGGTACTAATGTTACGATTGCAGACGTATTCTATGTGCCAGGTTTATTCTGGAATTTGTTAAGCATTGGACAACTTTCAGAAAGGGGGCACAAAGTTCATATTGAAAATGGGGTGTGCGAGATCAGAGGAAAAAATAATAAGTGTATTACAAAGGTGAACATGACGAAGAATCGTATGTTTCCTTTGTCGGTTCAAGCTAGAACATCGATGAGTTTACAAGCAATGGTGAAAGATAACAAGTTGGTTGGGTATAGCGATAGTGATTGGGCTGGTGACCTTGATACACGCAAAAGCACTTCTGGATATGTCTTTTATCTGGGTAGAAGTGTCATATCATGGTCGTCAAAGAAGCAAGCAGTAGTAGCCTTATCGACAGCGGAAGCTGAGTATTATATAGCTGCAACATCAGCAGCATGTCAAGCAGTTTGGCTACGAAAAATGTTAGCAGAACTAGAACATCGTGAAGAAAGTCCAACAACTATTTACTGTGATAATATGTCTGCTAGGCCCTAGCAAAGAACCCCGTGTTTCATGGTCGATCTAAGCACATTGATATTCGTTATCATTACATCAGAGAACTGATTAAGGAAAACGAGATTGAGCTTCAGTTTTGCAAATGTGAAGAGCAAGTTGCCGATGTCTTGACAAAGCCTCTTAAGGCTGATCTATTTGAGAAATTCAAGACTATGCTCGGAGTAGTTGCTCCGAAATGAAAATTCAAGTTTGAGGGGGCGTGTTAAAGAAAACAAACTTGAATTAAATAAGCTAAGAATAGTAAATAAGTGTTTAGCAATTCACAATTAACCGCAGATTAATTGTAACATCTTAGGAGGTTATAAATGAGTTTCATTAGATACCTTTGGTAAATTTAGTATATGAGAGTCTATAAAAGAGATGTTGTAAATCAGATATTTAAGGAAGAAAGTGTGAAACAATTTAGCAGATTGTTATACTTCCTATATTCTTATTATTCTCCTCCTATTTTGTTTATATATTGAGTGAATACAAGAATTAGCAAATTCTTGTTTTCTTACATTGGTTATGGCATCTTCGATTTGGCCATTTGAACTTCCGAGGCTTGAAGTTATTGGTGCGGCTACATATGGTTACGGGCTTACCTCTTATTGAAGCTCTTAGTAGCCCTTGTGAAGGTTGCATTCTCGGAAAGCATCATCGAGACTCGTTTATGATTGGAAAGTCTAGACGAGCGAAGCAACCGTTAGAGTTGGTGCACACGGATATATGTGGATATATGTGGACCAGTTGAGGTAGAATCTATCGGGAAGAAAAGGTATTTTCTACTATTTGTAGATGATTTTTCTAGAAAGTTATGGGTTTATTTCTTGAAAGAAAAATCTGCAACATTCAACAAGTTTATGGAGTTCAAAGTACTTGTTGAAAAACAAAGCGGTTATCCTTTAAAGACCTTGAGGTCTGACGGAGGTGGAGATTTACATCTAATGAGTTCAATAATTATTGCAAGAAAGAAGGGATTCAACATCAATTAACAGCTAGCTATACTCCTCAGCAGAATGGTATAGCAGAAAGAAAAAATAGAACCATATTTGAGATGGCTAGAAGCATGTTGAAGGCCAAACATCTGCCCAAAACGGCAGAGGCCGTTTGTTGTGCAATTTACTTATTGAATAGGTGTCCCACTAGGAGTGTTCGTGGACGGACGCCAGAAGAAGCAAGGAGTGGGAACAAACCAGATGTGTCTCATTTACGTGTATTTGGGTGCATTGCATATGCCCATATACCAGATCAGAAGAGGAAAAAGCTCGATGATAAAAGCAGAAAATGTATATTTATTGGTTAGAGTGATGTGACCAAGGGTTATAAGTTGTATAATCCAGATAGCGAGGAGATTATAGTAAGCAGAGATGTCCGATTTGTTGAAGATGAAGAATGGAAATGGCATCAAAATAATGACACTTCTAGCAATGTCATTATAAATGAAGTTCCCATAGATGAGCCACAGACTCATTCTCCAAGTGGCTCCTTAAAACCACCAGTTAATACTTCCTCTATGACGGAAGATGCAAGGCCAGCAGGTCGTCCACAGAGAAATCGTGTTATGCCAACACGATATCAAGATTATGCAATATACAGAGATGATGATGAGGAAGATTCTACTGATGAGACCCTCGTAAATTTTTGTTTATTTGCTGATTGCGATCCAGTTTCATATGAAGATGCTGCAGCACATGAAAGGTGGATCCAAGCCATGAATGAGGAGATCAACTCAATTGAGAAAAATGAAACTTGGGAGTTGACTTCGTTACCAGCTGGAAAAAGGCCCATTGGAGTTAAATGGGTATACAAGACAAAATATAGACCAGATGGTGAAGTTGACCGTTATAAGGCAAGATTGGTAGTCAAAGGCTATAAGCAAAAGCCGGGAATTGACTATTTTGAGGTATTTGCTCCTGTTTCTAGAATGGATACTGTACGAATAATGTTGTCTCTTGCAGCGCAAAATAAGTGGAAAATTTATCAAATGGCTGTAACTTAAGATTAATATGAACCACTATTTCTTAGGAGTTAGAAATAGTATATAAGGAGAAGATTATGTAATGGAGAAAACAATGAATTAAGAGAAGATAGCCTGCAGAGCTATCATGGGTGAGCATAGCAATGCTCACCACCATTGTTCCCCCTCATATTATATATTCACATATGTTTGATTAGTGAATATTATTATTGTTATTTAAGATTGAGTCCACTACACATCCGTTGTGCTGAAATTCTAACAAAAATGGCCATACACAAACATCTCCAGAACAATCTCCCCTCCTTTCCTCTCCGCATCGCTGCGAAGCGTAACTGTAAGAACTGACCTACCGTAGCAGGACACACAAAACTCTCCCCCTCCAACAATCTACTCCATAATGACCTAGCAAAGTCACACAAGACAAACAGATGCAGGCTATCTTCCCCATCATGACGGCACATCACACAAAAATCCAGTAAAAGTGTCCAACCAGGCCTCCGACGTTGCACCATATCATAGGTATTCACCCTACCTAGCACCAAAGTCCACACGAAAGCACGGACCTTCAGAGGGACCTTAGACTTCCATATAAAAGTGGCTAAAGGGAACCGTGGAAACTGCGAAGGAAGGCTACGCTGATTAAGGAAGGACTTGCAAGAGAAGACCCCAAAAGAGTCCCCAATCCAAGTCCGGGAATCGTTAGTGTGAACGAGAGAAGTAGAGTGGAGGACACTCAAGAGAGAAACAAGCTCCTCCATCTCTCTATCATGCGGAGGACGTCGCAAATGTAAATCCCAAGAACCACCCGTGCCTGAAAAGAAAGCAGACACGGGCGCCCCGTGAAGGGTGGATAACCGATAAACCCGAGGATACGTGGAAGAAAAAGGAAGATTACCTTCCACACATCCTCCCAAAACCGAATCTGATTACCATTACCCACATTAAACCTAACCAGTGGAAAGAAAAAAGGCGATACCTGTGAGATGAACCTCCAAGGGCAGGCGTTGGAAACAGAAGAGCCGGCGTGGGCGTCCCATCCATTATGCTGTAGACCGTACTTGCTCCTGATAACTCGGTGCCATAAGGAGTCAGACTCCAAGGGGAACCGCCATAACCACTTACCCACTAGCGAAATGTTTTGGACACCAATCTACCAAAACCCAGACCTCCCTCTGATTTGGGCCGGCAAACATGCTCCCAACTGACCAAATGATCTCTCCTACCCTCCCCTGCCCCGGACCACAGAAAGTCCCTCATCAGTCTCTCGATCCGATTAGCCATACTAACTGGAATCCGAAAGAGGGATAGGTAATAAAGAGGGATACTCGCTAAACACGACTGCAAGATGGTGATCCTTCCCCCCCCAAAGAGAAATACACCCCCTTCCAGCCATCAAGGCGCTTGGCCACTCTAGATACAACCGGTTCCCAAAAGGAAACAGACCGGGGATTCTCCAAGAGGCACCCCCAAATAGGTGATCGGCCACTGTTGCACCTGACAACCCACTAAAGTCGCCAAAGACTCTAAATGAGCCACCTCAACATTGATCCCGGCCAAACTACACTTAGACAGGTTAATCCTCATCCCCGGAAAAACCTGCAACAGAGTGAGCACCCTCTTGAAGCCGACAACATCAGCCGAGAGGAAAAGAATTATATCATCAGCGAACTGAAGGTGGGAGACTTGACACTCTTTCCTGACCCACCCGAAAACCCTTTACCTGACCCCGCTCCACCCCCCTATCCATTATACGACCAAGGATGTCAACTACCAAGGTGAAAAGAAAGGAGGACAAGGGGTCTCCTTGCCGAAGACCACGGGAAGAAGAAAACCACTCACGCGCCGATCCATTAACAAGAACATAGAAACTAGCATTAGACAGACAACCCCTAATCCACCTACGCCACCTCCCACCAAACCCTTTCCTATCCATCACCCTATCCAAAAACTCCCAACTCACCTGATCATAAGCCTTCTCAAAATCCAATTTAAACACAACACCACGAAAACTAGATCGGCGAGAATCATCCACCACCTCGTTAGCTACCAAGGCAGCATCGATGATCTGACGCCCCTCCACGAAAGCACTCTGGGCCACTGAGATCGTCCCGGATAGAACAGCCCCAAGTCGAATAGACAAAACCTTAGTGATGATCTTATACACAGTCGTAACCAAACTAATCGGCCTGAAGTCGCTAACCTTAATGGACCAGTCCTTTTTGGCAACAAGAGTAATAAAATTCGAATTCATACTCTTACCAATCACTCCCGTAGCATAAAACTCACTAAAAACCCCAAGCAAGTCCTCACTAATCACCTCCCAACAATCCTGGTAAAAAACCATAGTAAAGCCATCGGGACCCGGAGCCTTCTCCCTATCCATCCCAAAGACCGTTGCCCTAATTTCTCCTAGCTCAAAAGGCCTCTCAAGCCAGTCTCTCAACTGGGAGGAAATAGGGGACCACTCAACACCCTCAATCATCGGCCTATCTCCCACTTCCTCCGCAAAAAGACCCCTAGAAAACTCAGTAATCTCCATACTAATCATGTCCACATCAGTAACACGCTCCCCATCACTAGTCTCTAGTTCCCTCACAAAACTCCTCCGTCGTCTCCCATTGACTACCTTAAAAAACAACTTGGAACTCACATCCCCTTCTCTAGCCCACCGACCCTTCACTTTCTGCCTCTGACTCTGCCTCTCCTTCATCAATACCTCCTCCAAACAGTTCTTCAACTCAACACTCTTCCGTAAAAGATCATCATCATGCCCCTCGGTAATCAAAGCCTGATCCGTAACCAAAATCTCCTTAAGAATCTCCCTCTTCTTAGCCCTCACATCCCCGAACACCTCCTTATTCCAAACCTTTAACTGCTCCTTGACAAACCTCAACCTCCTCATAAAACAGTAGCCTTGCCATCCCTCTACCTCGCAACTCGCCCACCAATCCCGAACCCTTACCCCAAAACCCACATGACTCGTCCACATATTCTCAAAACGAAAAGGGGTGGGGCCCCACTTAATGGGAGAAGACTGGAGGACTAGGGGAAAGTGATCAGAGCAAGAACGGGGCAATACCTCCTGGACTAACTCAGGGAACTCGTCCTCGAACTCATTAGTAACAAGGAAACGATCAATCCAAGACGCCGCATTACGTCTCCCACTGACACTCCAAGTAAACTGCGCGTTACCCAAAGGTAAGTCTCTAAGAACTGACTCCCTAATAAAGGAGTCAAACTCGGTCATACCCCCGGTCAAACCTCTCCCACGCCTTTCCCCAGCATGACGCACCACATTAAAATCACCCCCAATAACCCAATGAGGGGAGCACAGCCCAGCAAGGGCAGCTAACTCCTCCCAGAAAGACACACGAACAGCAGCCCCACATGGGCCATAGACAGACGACACCCACCACTCCCCCCTCCCTCGAACCCTCACAAGTACCGAGACAGTATGGTAACCTAGGTGAACCTCGACCCGAGACGCAAAACAAGTATCCCACACAATTAGAATACCCCCAAACGCTCCAACTGACGGCAAACAAACCCAGTCCTTCGAACCAGCCTCCCAAAGACTCCTAACAAAAAAAGAATCAACACTCTCAACCTTCGTCGCCTGAAGCAACACAACATCAGGAGACGCAAGACACACAACTTCCCGCACCAGACCCCTTTTCTCAACCCTCTCCAGACCATTGACATTCCAACTTAGAATCTTCATTTAAAACCATTAGTACCCCGACACCTACGACCTTCTACCTCTCCAAAATTAAGAGAAGACTGAAGACCCCTAAGCTCCCGAATACCCACCCGACTCCTCTTACCCCGAAAGCCCGAGGGAGAACCTAGACATTAGCAACCTCCCCTGCAGAATACACAATTCTAAAGTCAAGATTATCTGAGGGTTCCGGTCGTCCCTCTCACCCGCCAGTGGTGGCCCTTATCTACTTTTATTTGGAAGTCTAAGGTTCCATTGAAGGTGCGCGCATTTGTGTGGACTTTGGTGCTAGGTAGGGTGAATACATATGACATGCTGCAGCGTAGGAGACCGAGTTGGACCCTGTTACCGGGGTTTTGTGTGATGTGTCGGCATAGTGGGGAAGATTGTCTGCATTTGTTTGTTCTCTGTGACTTTGGGCGGAGTTTATGGGCTAAATTGCTGTGCCCTGGGTGAATTCTTACAGTTACAATTTGTGGCGATGAGGAGGAGTAAGGAGGGGAGGTTGTTGTGGTGTTGTGCTTGTATGGCTTTACTTTGGTGTACTTGGTTGGAGAGAACTTCTAGGATTTTGTCAGGGACTGGGAAAACTATTGATTATGTTTGGGATCACATAGTTTACTTGGCTTCGCTTTGGGCTAAAGCGACGGGGCCTTTAAGGTGTTCCGTTGACTTTAGTTCAACGTAATTGGCATGATGTGTAGATAGTTTTCTTTTTATACTGAGGATACCTTATCCTCCACATTTTTGTATTCTTTAACATTTTATTAATCAAAATTTTCTCTTATCTAAAAAAATCCGACACATCACCAAAGTCTAGAACATTTTCATGGGGAGGGAACTCTGATACAACGGTGTGAATGAAGCAAGCTGTCTAAGTATAGGAAGGTAATGTTTAGAACAGATATTGTTTCGAAGCATCTGAATACGATGAATTTTCTTTTATCTTGACATTGCCTTTTGAATGTATCCCCTACAGGCCCTTAAGGTAATAATTTCTCCCCATTTATCTGCGGTAAAAATACGTCATGAGTGTCAAATTGGTAATTGGGAGAAAATGGATATCCATACCAATGAATTGACTGATTATACCAAGTGATCTCTGGTCAGTAACATTTATCACCCTATAAAAGAACCTAAAGAACAGTATTAACAGCATTTGTCTCAAGTCAAGACGAGATCATATGCCTCCTTATATTCCATTTAATACTTCGGATGACAGAATATACCTACTCAACATGGAGACTACTCTGTTAAGTCAGACTACACTTAATTAACTAATGAATATTGTGATGAGTATAGTGGAGCTATAGCAGGACCGTTTGGATGTAAAGCCTTTGCTTCCTTTCCGTGGTAATGTTAAAGGGATGACAAGGCACTCATTCAGAGATTGAGTTGTCATCTTTCACTAATGCGAGGAAGTAAGTTAGGGGTCTCACTCCTGCCATGGTTCTCTTCGTATCCTGATATTGTTAAGAATATGATCAGCTCAGGCAGGCTTTGCAAGGTTTGTCTCCGATGCTGGTGATAGTAACCTTTTGGGCAAAGGGGGTGACCTGTATGCTAGTTATTTATAAAGTGAAGATTTGGCATTGACTATGCAGAGCATTGGAGTTGTTTGTTTCTAACAGGTTCTCAATACCTCCTTGTTACAGGTCCCAGAAGCTTAAATTCAGATGTCAAGTGCTTGATCAAGACAATAAATCCAGCAACTTTGGAGTCCTCTGTATTATGGAAACCCCAACGCAGGAGTTCATGCTGCTAGTCAAAAACAACTTGAAAGCCACATCCAATTTAATGTTTAAAGATCTTAAGCCCCAAGCACCGATTATTGATAACCCATTTTGTTTTTTTTTTTGCACAGCCCATTATTGATAACTTTAACTATGCCAATAACAAAGACCTAGAGTGATCCAACCTAGTGCTGGATCTAGGGAGATTAAGATGACACAGCCTTTACATTAAGGTCATTCATCAATTATAATCTTTTCACAAATTTTGATAGTGCTAGAATTATGTACCCTACTTCCCTAGCAAACATCACATAAGTAATCAATACTCATATAGTAACATAGATAGAATGAAATTAACTTACAGCAGTAGGGTATATGGCCAGAAGTTGCTCATATATAGGTGCCGCCTCAGTGATTGGCAAATGCTGAAAATCCAACACGAGTAACAAATTCAATGACATACAATAATAATCATTCAAAACCAAACCCTAAAACAAAATAAATGAACAATAACTGAAAATTACCAGTGCCTCATTAGCCAAAATTTCAGCGGCTTCAACATTGTATTTGTTATTATTATCACTCTCAGCCATATTAATTTACAACAAGTTTCAAACCTGCAACACAAAATTCAAATTCAAATTCATATAAAGAGAAATCCCAATTCAAAACTTATATAAACAAATAAAAATCAATCAATTCACGATGAAATCAACTTCAAAATAGTGTGTAGACTCCGCCTTTAAGTTAATCAACACAATGGGCATGAAAAAAGGATGACATTAATAGATGATTGTGAGAGCTTGGACTTTATGGCAGCCATGGCAGAGGGTTAAAGGTGGATGGAAGAAAGAGAAAAGAAGGAGACAAAAAAAAATTAAAGATAAAACGCTCAAACCTGATTCCTATACGCCAATACGCGAATCGGTATGAGGGATGTGGTTTTGCCAAACAAACAGCGAGGATGGGTTTTTGATCAAACGCTACCTTAAAATTCAAAAAGCACGCTACCAAGAGAGGGTGATTGGCTCACTTATAACTTTGTTTGCACCAAAAAAATAACTTATATATCATGTCATGGGTTTAAGTCTTCTGGGTAGGACCTACACAAATCATTTTTATGGAATATTCGAGGCCGTGCGTTAGGAGGTGCTCTTTAGCTACGCCCAACGAGAAAAAAAAGTTCCTCTTTGCCTAACCAAAAAAAAATCAAAAAACACACTACACTCAACAATCCTAAAACCAATCTTCGTTGAATTTGAAACAATAATTGTCATTCCTTTAAAAAAAATAATAATAACTTACCATTAAACTTAGTTCAAAATAGTATAAAGGTCCACCTTTAAGTCAATCAACATTGTTTACAATCAATATCATACACACCAAATTTTACAGTTCTATAATAATTTACCATTAAACATAGTTCAAATTAGTACAAAGGTTCCACCTTTTTAAGTCAATCAATACAGTTGAAAAATCACACTTCAGTTAACAATTCTAATATAAAAAACAGACCAAATTGTACAGTTCTGAAATCAATTTTCATTGGTCATGTCTAAAACAGTGATCTTTCGTGTATAATTTTAGTAAACAATAAAGTTGCATCATAATAATTAAACATAGATTGTTACCTTTTCTTGACGGATTAAATAAGTGACAACTAGGGTTCGATAAAGTAACCTAATACTCTAATTCAATGGCCAACAAAATCAACAGAGGAGTTGTTGTCCACATGAATATTCTACTTCTAAAATATGAATGCTTCTTTCAAGTGAAACCTATAAATCAGAAAATAATGATTTCTTGAAAGCTATGGAGATCAAGGGTGGGTGGGACCTGAGAAAAGGATGGTGGGTTGGTGGCTGTAGGGTTGTCGGGGGACCTTGCTAGGGAAACACACTGTGTATGATACACCACTTTCATTAATGTGTTGGCAATTTTTCATTGGCTAAAATTTGGGGCCAAAAAGAAAAGGTAAAAATCTAATAAAAACACATTTCGTTTGAATTTCAAACATTTTCAGTTCAAAATTCAAATAGACATTCCTAATTAAAGAGGTTTAACCAGTTTTTTCTCTCTCCTCACTTAATCATCTGTGTTAATATTTCTTGAACTTCCAGAAATAATTTCCTTCTACCAGTTTTCTCTCTTTCCTTTCCCATTCTCTCCACCACCACCACCACCACTACGACACGTCCCACCACTCCTCACCAGTCACCACCACCACACGGCCCACCACTGTCAACTGCCCACCAGTCCGCACCACCACCACCACCACCATCCACCTCCATGGATGTTACTCATTTCTCTTGAAATAAAAGTTAACTTTTTATTTGATTTGGTGGCCTCAAGATTGACCTTGCACTAATCATTTCTTTTTCTTTTGCAGATTAATAAAATTGGTGGATTCCTTCATTTAGAGATCAATATGAATTAGGGGTAAATTTTCACTCAACCCCCATAAAAAATATTATCAATTGAAGTTGGATATGCATAACTATGAGCTTGTGTTCTTGTTCATGGACTTCATTTTTTATTATTGGATGAATTTCTTTCGTTTTGCCTCTTCAAATTGAATTAGTTTGTTGGACTTAATAATTGTCTCAAAAGTAAAAATTATTTTTCACCTATTCTTTATCAAGATCTTACTACTCTACTTATACTTTTTCAGTTCTGTATTGTGGTTTTCTTGCAAGTATTTCTAAGGAAATGTGTGCATTCTGGTGCAGCTCAAGTAAATATCTATGTTTGAGGAGATCAACCAGAAGAGGCTTTTTTTGGAAGCCACTTTATTTTACCTTTACCTTTGTATCTTAAAAACAAATTTATGGGCTTGGGTGGAAGTGTAAATCTATGTTTGTATATAGCAGATGTATTTATACTATCATTATTCAGAATATGAAGATGATTAATCAAAGTCCCTTTGTGTCATTGATATTTTGTCATTTATTCGTTCTTTCTTTTATTTTGTGCTCAATTTTTTAATGTATTAGTTGGTTGTGACGATGATACTATTACACAGAAGAAAAATACAATGGTTGAATTGGTCACAAATAAGAGACACAATAACACTACAAAGTTCTTGTATTTGAAGCTTCGCCTCCAAAAAAATAGGTTCCTGAAGCTCTTTTTTTTTCATGACACTTGAAAGAAAAACCAAGTTATTCGCATTTAGCATAAGTTGTACTACTTATAATATTTCTTAGTATTTTTTTAGTAAGAAATCAGTTGGATGTCTGTGCGTTTCACGGTTCACGAATAATATAACATGATAATTAATCTCATCGTAAATCAAAGTTTGATTAAGCATTTCCTTCTATTGTTTGGTAGATTTTGACATTTATTTTTTGTTCCTAAGTAATAAAGGTAATATAGTGACTTTAAGTCCCTAACCCATCATTGAAAATGATGATTAGCAGTTTATGTGACCAATGAGTTTGATTTTGAGTTGGGATGATCTGAATCATTAAAGAAATTGATTTTGATCAATTATTTTACTCCCCCAGTTCAATTTTATCTTCTCATTTAACTTTTTGAGTTGTCGTAATATATGACTTTTCAATTTATGTTGTTAAGTATTGGTAAAAGGGATTATAATACGTCTAATAAGAAGACAGGATAAAGGCATATTCTCATCGATCCAATGTGGCTGACCAATTTTACTTCACTTTCAACATTAGAGTTTCAATCTTTTACGACACTTTCAAAACTTAATTCAGTCATTGATTTCAGATGAGCAAGTTTTACTCTATTAGGAACAAGTGTATGTTTACTAGGAACAATCATGAATTTATTCCTTTGCACATCAATAAAAGTGTGAATAGAGTGTGTCACATGCATTCGTATTTGTCTGATTTTCATTTCTCCCAATAATTGTTAAAATATAATTAAATAATTCACAACACAATGCATATACAACACCCAACAGTAATCTTAAATAAGTAAGTAGTTCATTGCTCAAAAAGCCGATTTCAAAGTGGCGCCATTACTATTTAAATAGTAACACTTGGACATATCTTCATGTAAAAACTTCAATACGGCGTTGTTCATTGTATGTGGAGTTTTTGTTCATCATGTTCTTCTTCGTCCTTTTTGAGTTAGCGATTTAGTGTAAACTTTTGGGGAGTTAGAGCATCTGCAATGGTAGTATAATTCTCTTGTCAAACACTACTCCAACTCAAATAGCTGTCTCGGTTAAAGCTAGTTACAATGAATGGAAAGCTTTATCTGATAAACAATTTGATTTTGATACCAGTGGAGCCTTTCATAAAAATACTGCCAAGAAGGGACCACGAGAAAATATCTCTTGGTCTTCTCCTCGAAAAGACTACATTAAGCTAAATTTCGATGGGTCTAAAGTAATTGACTTAGAAGCGGCTGCAGGGTTTGTTTTAAGGGATGATAAGGGTGAAGCGCTTTGGATGGGTGCTCGTGCTTGTGGAACGGGCTCTATTCTGATGGCAGAAGCAATTAGCCTACGTGAAGGGGTCAAGTTGGCTCGTACGAAAGTGTTCAAGAACATCACTATTAAGGGGGATAACCTTGTTGTCATCAAAGCACTTCGGGCAGAATGACACATTCCCTGGGAGATAGAAAACATCATCATTGATACAAGAAAGGATCTGCATTTCTTTGATAGGGTGGAGGTCCTTCACTATTCCCGGGAAGCTAATGCTGTGGCTGACTATCTGGTCCATGTTGGAAATTCTTGTTTCTCGTTACACACTTGGTCAACTCCTTTTGACCAGTCCATTACCAATTTATTGGTAAAGGACACTTTAGGTTAACCTTCGGGTTACCTGGTTATCTTGCCTTATCAAAAAAATAATAATAATAATTCTCTTGTCAAATATTTAATTGGAGTCCATTGTAGTGTTTTTTGTCCACTTGCCAAATACCAAGCTATACTCCCGGTTGCCAAATATTTGGCAATTTGTAAAGCATGTCAAATCCCATTTACCAAGGTGCATTAATTACTCATGTGGAGAATAGTACAAGTGGGAAGTTGTTGTGTGCACTGGACGCAAAGGAAAAAATGGGAAGATGAGACACAAGGCGCGTGAGTGTTTTGATGGAGAATATCTCTTTTCTGTTACACGACATACGAGGCAAATGAAGTCACCCAATTCCGACTGTTACCGCCATATCCACCCGGGGATGGATATTAGGCTTAAGATAAAGTAATTTACATAATTATCCAAAAAGAAAATAAAAACTAGGTTATTACATATAAGCATTCCTTCACAACCAAGCAACCAAAGAAGAAACATAAAGCCTCGATCCTTGCCATACACATACGTTCCACCATCAAACTGCTCCAAAAGTTACCATGCATTCAATACAAAACAAGAGAGAAAATTAGCGGAAAGCTAAGTAATTTCACCCAACTTCGTAAAAATAATAATAGAGTTATATTAGATTAAATAAGCATAATAATTGATAAAACTTTAAATAAAGGATAGAAATAACCTTTGAATGTCTCGGTTGGAAAGTAGACATTCATTTATCAATAATTATAAGATCAATAGTTAGCAAGTATACGTATATGAATATATGCATATTAATTATACATATATTGGAATATGTATATATAGGCACATATGTATACGCATATACGGTATACATAAAATAATAATAAATTTCAACATAGACTTTCTTATTTCTTAATCTAGAATTACCTACTTATCACTAAAGATTAATTTAGACAAATTCTACTTATTTTCGAAAGGTTAGGTGATATGGAAGAGCATGCATGCCTTGGCTATCAAGTATATTAGCCAAAATCAATCACTTATGACACTTAGTCATATTCATCATCATGATATATCATTCACTACGCCAAAAATCATACACTATAACGCCTAATACATAACATTACTAGAGAAAGCGTTATGATAAAGAGGCGAAAATTAAATAGTTGCCTCTAATAATGATTCATGAAAAGTGTTATAGTTATTTTGACCTACTATAATGGTTCTTTGAATAAGTGTTATCATTGCCCAATTATAACGCTTTTTATAACAAATGTTATATTTGATGGTGAATTCTTTTAAGCGAAATAGTTACTTTATAACCGCCCAAAGTCCAGCCCCTTCATTAGTTCATTATATCGCCTCTCTCTCTCTCTCTCCTTTATTCCTTTGCCCATATTTTTTTTCTTCTCTGGAGCAATTCCCCAACCACCGCTCCACCAACAGTGAACCCCTCCTCTCCTTGTAGATCCTCAATTTGCTGTGAACCTCACCTCTCTTCGACATCCTCTCACACTTCAACTTCTTTAGATTTTTCGTGAATGATTCAATTCAATTCAACTCTGCCACACTGGAGTTTTCGGCGATCGCCAAAAAAAGTAATTGCAGGTTATGCATACACTATACTCCTTAAAAACAACAAGCTCTCTGATTTAATTGGAGAATTACACGTACCTTGAGTTTATTTTTCACCATTTTTAACTCTTTATTGTTGTTTTGTTTGTTTGTTTTTGCTGGTAATTAGTAGTTGAGTTTATGATTTTGATTGTTTCTCTCCTATTTAATTGACTGATTCGCTTACTTTGGGTTATTTTGTTTTTGTTTTCAAAAGGCGTTGGTTTGTGAAATTGGATGGTTTCTTGCTTTATAGTGGTTGATTGTTTGTGGATATTGTTTATTAATGCGTAATTTATTGTGTAATTTTGGTTTGGGTTTGTGGGTCGATGAGAAAAATATTCGGTTTTGTAATGGATGTCGCTCTTCGCCATTTGCGCTCAATCATTTCCTCACTTTTTTTTTTTTTTTTTTTGTGTACAGATCTTAACATGCAGAGATGATGCGGCAATGGAAGACACTAGGGTGTTGGCTAGTACAACTTCTTTTTAAGTTTTTTTTTTTATATCTGTATTTGATAGTAATAGATTGAACATGGGTTTCTTTTAAATTTTGTAAATTGTAATTTTACTGTAATTTTGTTATATAATTGTAATTTCTGGTAATATGATGAAAATCTCGTCTTTTTTTTTTATAGTTTTGGTTTAGACTCTTATCATTCTCATTTTCAATTTGTGTTACAATTGTACAATGCAGTAAAGTGAGGAAATGGTGATGGCAGGGTATGATAATGTAGAATGAGTGTTGGTGATTGGGGCTGCGTGAGATGTGAATTGTGACCTAGGGTGGGGTGGGGTGGGGTGGGGTGGGGTGGGGGGGGGGTTGGTAGGGGGGTGCCGGGGTGGGGGGGGGGTTGGGTAGGGGGTATGGGGTGGACGATTTTTTTAAAAATTTTGTTTGATATCTAAAATAACGTTTCCTAGTGCAAGTGTTATTAGAAGCCTTATAATCATAACGCTTATAAACGTTATAATTGCCGCCCCACCTACAATAACACACGCCTATATAACGCTTAAAAGCGTTATAAGAGGGAGATTAGAACCGTTATCTTTTACCAAATCTGTTGTAGTAATTTCGGCATTTTGCCATATAATCATCATTTAGACATATTAGTCTCAACATTTCATATTCTTGGGTATTATAACCCCACAAAATAAATCATATTATAGTGAGCTCACTTCCAAAACATGCTCTTCACAATTCTAAGGGCGCTACATGATTAAGACTTAGAAATAGTTGCAACATGATTAAGACTTAGAAATAGTTGCATGTCCATATTTAATCAATATATGAACAAGGCTTATAAACATAATTCAATATAATTTCTTTTTGAAAACATAACTACCGAATTGGATTAAATTTGTAATCCAATTTTTCTTTCATTGAGTCCATTTCGAAGCATAGGGTACTAAAATATTCAATCATAACCTTATATTATTCAAGTATGATCTCCTTAAAATATCATTAGCACCCTAAACATCTTATTCATCCACTTAGTTCACGACATGGTCATATATATATATATATATATATATATATATATATATATATATATATATCTTTCTTCTTTTATTTTAAAGAAATATACATACTTCATAATTTAAGTTATAAAGTTTAAAACTTTGGAAATAAAACTCTCAACTAAACACATATCATTCAGTCCATATAAGAAATCCAAATATCATTAAAAATTACTTCACATTTTCAAAATCAAATATTAATATAAGATCAATTGCAAATTTCCTAAAATCAAGATTAATCATCAATCATCAAAACAATAATTTTTGAAAGCTAAGGGGGAAAGTTATGGACATGAAAGTTACCTTTGAAGATTAATCACAAGCTTTGATCTCTCTTTTTCTTCTTCCTCCTCTAACCGAATCCCCCTAGATTTTTAAGTCAAAAATCAAAATTAATTCTTTAAAATTTATTCATTTTTGTTCATATCAAATGGATCCTTAATAAAGTCTCATTTCCTCATTAATTTTGTCATTTTGAGATTTTTAGGTGAAATTCTGATTTTAGGGTTTTGTCTTACCAATTTTCGAAACTTTTCATTTTTAGCAAATTTGTCTAAAATCAACATGCAAGTGCGTAAAGGGTCTAGATGATCTTGGTCTAGCTTGGTTTTTGTTCAATGTCGAAAGTATAAGGGTTCATTTTAGGGCTTTTATGATTATTGGTGGTTTCTTTTATAATTTCGATTTTTCATTAAAGAAAGTGTGGAAATTTCTCACCTTGCTTGATCTTTCTTGAGTGGACTTCAACTCTTGTATTCTTGAGCTTTGATTATGGAGTTTCGAATATAAACAAGAAAATAAAAGTTTATAAGTTTTTGTTTTAGTAAAAAGATATAGAAATTTTTAATTAGAAGCTTGAAAGATTTTTACCTTTCCTTTTTTCTCTTTCTTTCCTTTTTCTTGTTCTTCCTTCTCTCGTTTTTCTCTTCCTTTCTCTCTTTGTTTTCTCTCTCTAAGTTTTCTGATTTGGAAAGATTGAGAATGAGTTTTTGGAAGGATCTTTAGAGATTGGTTTTGAAAAGAGAAATAAATTGAGTAGTGGTGTTGAGTGGCATTAGAGGGCCACACTTGGGTAGTAGGGGAAAGGGTAGATTTTTGCTTGTAGTGTTAATCAAGAACTTGGAAAGGGAAAAAGGATGTTTGGCTAATGATGGTTGTAGGTATAGGGTAAGCAAATTTGATTGGGCAAATTTGAGTGATTTAACTTCTCATTACTTTTCTTTGTTTTTCCTTCTCTTTTCCTTCTCCTCTTACCCGGTTTCCCCTTCCCCTTCTTATAGCATTTTGGCTGAATTTTTGTTCCTTGCTCTTTCACCCTCTCACACCAAGATTATTTTAATCCCTTATTTCTCCAATCATGTGCAAAACAACTCTATGCCATGCAAAACCATTGCGTCACCATACCAAATACCATGGGTTAATTTTTCTGATTTTTTTACTTCCCATTTTAGGAAGTGCCACCTATGTGGACACTTGTTCTATTTTTAGATTGCTCTATTAGGTATAAAATAATAAGGTAAGTCTAAGTCAATGAATAGTAGTGTTTTCCCAATTTCTTCCTTCCCAATTTCTGAATTTCAACACTTAGCAAGGTGGTTTAAAGATTTTTAATTGAGTTTTGGAGCTTAATTAATGATTAGTTAAATACTTAAATAGTTTAGTCAAGCATTAACAAAATCCAAATGATTCCGTGTAACATAGCCTTAATCGTGAAATCAAATAATTAATAAAAATAATAATGAAAATATGAAGAGGGATTATTTACGCATAATTGCATAATTAAAACTAAAGTAGCTAGATTAAAAATGAATTAAAAGTTTAGATTTTTCGGGTTATTACAATATGATTATGACAACCAAAACCCGATTAACCCACTAAATCCGCCAACCTCACAAATTGTTTTGCAATACGCAAGTCAATACTTCTCTATACCTAATTATTCGTCAGATAATTTTTTATTTTCACAAGAGGCATTAAGTCAATTTTCAGAAGAGGACTCTCAATCAGATTTTGGGGGGTTTGATTTTAACCGTTCAAATCTACCCGACTCTCTAGAACAAGAGCTACAAGTGAGAATATTCGGATATGATTCTCATATTCAACAATCAGTCGCCGGAGACGAATCTCCCATTGAACAAGTGACACCAACGTCTAGGAGAACAAGGCAGAGATACCAAATGTGGACTTCGGACGAGGTCGCTTCACTATTAAGCTCATGGCTAAACATTTCAAAAGACCCCGTGGTTGGCACTGATCAGAAATCTGACACTTTCTGGGAGCGTGTCTTGGAGTATCATAAAGGTAATGGTCAAGGTTTTATATAATGGCAGAAATCTAATGCTAGTTGCAAAAACATTTTGGTGGGATTTCACAAAGTGTGTAGAAGTTCGTTGGGCGTCATAACCTAATAGTTCAACGTCACCGTAGCGGTTACAATGAAAATACAGTAATGCTTCAAACTGAGCAATTGTACAATAGTGAAATGGGTAAAGCATTCAAGCATCATTATGCATGGAGACTATTGAGGGATGACCCAAATGACAATCTTATATTATTTTATGTCAGACTTCAAGTAGCAAGAGGTCCAAGACGAACGAGTCAGTATCTATACCTCTGGATATAATGCTGAAGAAGGTGAAGGGATTGAAGTTCGGCAGATGCAGCGTTCTATGAATCCAAAATATTGGTCCATGTCTAACAACGTCTAAGTCCGTTACTTGGTTAGCGTTAATTTCACCTAAAATCATCCAATAATTAGATAATTAAATAATCAAAATTTCCACTACAAAAAAAAAAAAAAAATAGAATAAGAATAATCAAAATTCCCCTTCTCTCTCTTCGGTCTTCAACACCAAATTTTACTTCCTTTTACTCCATTCACCATCATCATCATTCTTCATCATCGTTTGTTGAAGATTACTCCAGCAACTTATTAGCATGCCTAGAAGAATCTGAATTGAATAAAGCTTTTCCCCTTTTAAATTAATAATTATTGGAACCCTAATTTGAAGAGCTTCAATCACTACGCACCCATGTGACCCCGTTACAGTACTTCTCTTTTACCCCATGCTGGTGATGGTGGCGAGGTCGTCAGCGATTTCAAGGTCGGGAAAGGGGATGGGGATGTGAGTGGGGCCACAAGTATTGTTTCCGCCGTTGGGGCTTGTAGCGTTACAGGGAGTGGGATTGAACTTGGGTAGTGGAGAGAGTAGTAATGATGGTAGTGATGCCGTGGTGGTGGTGGTGTCGTGGTGGTGGTGAGAGGATGAGTAGTTAGTGGTGAATTGAAGAGAGAGAGGAGGCGGTTTAACACCTTAGATCAAAAATAAGTTTTATTTTAATTATTTTATAATTAACGATTAATATATAGTAGTAATAATATAATGATTAATCATGGAGGTGTGTTTAACTAGCGCTAAGCTTAACGGAAGTAGACGGTGTTAAGTGATGGACCAATATTGTGACAAAACTAGCAACTTGGGATTATTTTTGTGTAAATTGCAACTTGGGATTATTACTGTCTAACCGCGCAAACTTCGGATTATTTTCATCAAATTTTCCTTAATTAAATTGCCACTCTGAAAAAAAATGTATTTTTTATGTTTAATTTAAGTAGTTAGAGTAACTTTTATTTCCGTTTCAATTCTGAAATGTCATTCATTATAAAGTGTACAACAATAATATTCTAAAATTTAACATGCACACATATCACTGGAACTGTATCTGATCAATATTGTGAAGTGTGGAAAGGAATCTTGTCCTTTGAAGATGTGAAAAGCAATCTTTTATTTTGAGCTCTGAAAGGGCACTACCCTTTGGAGGCACTACCCTTTGGAGGTACGAAAAGACATCCAACCTCTATATATATGGAGCCAACTAATATAATTCATCTCATAAATAAAAAATCAAGCACCCTCTTTCAAATCTCTCAATCCTTACTAAACCTTCCTTTCATCAAACCATTCTCAACAATGTCTGACGATTTTAATCCTTATACAATTATGACCCCACAAGAGTTAATAGCAGTTTGTATGGAAGAAGATCCTCAAGAGGAAGAAGACACACGAGTGATGAATGTATTTATACTAAGTCAAGGTTCTTCCAGTGCACCAAGGAGGCGATGAGCTTATAACGATAGGAATCGTGAAAGGGTCATGCCCAAGTTTTCAAAAATTGCTTCGATCATGATCCTACATTTACCGACGAAAAATTTCGGTGGCGATTCAGGATGCGAAAGCCACTCTTTCTTCATTCGCATCGTGAATGACGTTACTGAGCAAGATCCATGGTTTGAACATAGAGTGGATGGTATTGGTAGGAATGGATTATCTACTTTACAGAAATGTACAACAACTTTACGTATATTAGCATATAGTATAACTGCTGATTATGTTGATGAATACATACGGATTGGAGAATCCATAACGTTGCAATGTGTTAAGAGATTTGTTAAAACTATTAATGCAAAATACTCTAGTGAGTATTTGAGAAAGTCAAACACCGCAGACGTTCAACGACTAATGAGATTGGGTGAGCAGCGTGGGTTTCCAGGTATGATGGGGAGTATAGATTGCTTGCACTGTTGGGATTGGAAAAATTGTCTTGTTGCGTGAAGGCCAACATGCTCGAGAAAACAGGAAACCAACAATCATGCATGAGCCAGTTGCTTCAAGAGACTTGTTGTAATAACCCCGAAATTTTAATCACCTTTAGCTATTTATAACTATAATTAGCCATAAATAATCATGAGTTTAGACCCCTAATTTTAAGATTAGACATTTGATATTGAAATTAATTAAATTCTTAATCCCTTAATTTATTTTTATGACTCATCTTGCCACATGTCACATTATGTGAGGTTGTTGGACACTTGTTAATTTGTTAGAAAGCCTTGAAAATACTTGTCAAAGTTTGAGAAGGTTTAGGGACACTTGACATGCATTTATATAATCTGAATTTTTAATTAGAAATTGTCATATGCTAAAATAAAATCTCCAGAAAATTCTCTTGGAAAATAAAAATAAAAGTGTTTGGGTATATTGTTATATTATTAAATAAGTTCAATGAATCAATATAGCAATCCATGTCCCTTCCTCTTGTTTTCCCATTTCATACGTGACTATGATTATTGATCAAATCCTCCCAACATTCTCACACTTTGTTTTGCTCATTATAATTAGAAAGCAATAGCTCAAACACCAATAAAAACATATCTTGACTTGCCCCAATTAGCCAAATTGGCATTTAAAAAGAGAGCTCCATACCAAGTTGGCATTTTTAATAATTCCGGCGACAAATTGACATATTTATCTTTTGACTCGGTCACTTAAACCCAATTATGTCGTCGACGGGGAATCTCAGGCCAAATTTTGAATTTATTTCACTTACTGCTGATTTATTGCATCTTTGCTTATTTGGTGAGAAATTATAAAACATAAAAAAAAGTCTTTAAAATCTCAAAAATCACAGATGGCGGGATAAACTTCTTTTTCCCATGATTGCCAATTGGAAATTGAAACCCCTCACCTACATTTCTTACCTCGTCATTACTGTTGCTACTGCTTTGGTTGCGAAAGTTATGTGCGTTTCGAGCCATTCTCGCCTCAAATCTTGCAAGAACCTGCTCGATTATGCTCAATCTACCAAGTCCTACACTCAATTGCTTGGAAGTGGGCTCAATTGATGTGCCAACGACTTAATTGGGTTTAAGTGACCGAGTCAAAAGGTAAATATGCCAATATGTCGCCGGAGTTATTTAAATTGCCAACTTGGTCTGGAGTGCACTTTTAAAATGCCAGTATGGCTAATTGGGGCTTGACTTGGAACAAATTAAAACTAGTAAATTGATCACTTGCTCCCTTCTCATTTAGTCACTCACGCCAACTCACCTCAAATCTAAGCCACAGTTGAGCCATCTTCGACACAACCACCAGCCACCTGCAGTGGTAGCTCCACCTTGTAATCCACCAACATGAGTGGGCTAGAACCCAGCCACATCACGGCACAAAGTTTGATCAAACAAGCTATCTTTTCGTCACTATCAACGCTGACCAACGGGGCTACTTCGACGGACGATTGTGGCTACCTCGGTTGTCCAAATCACATTCTGTAATGTGCTACGTACACCTTGCATTGCCCTATTTCTAGACATGTAAGTACTCCAAAAATCCAGTTCCATTTCAACAGTATAATCTTGAGCCCAAAAGCCTTTGTTAACACATTTTTATAAGTTACTTACGTAGGAATTGTTATTGTGTTATATGATTCTTGGACAAATTAGATTATAATTACTTTGGATATTATCAAATGGAGTTAGTACTTGAGGTAAATCTACGTCTACCACTTTTCAAACCCCAACCAAATGTTTTATTACGTGTTTATATACACGTTAAATATGTATGATTATACATATGGTGTTTTCAAGTGTGAGCATGATTATAAATTAAATTATTAATTATCTTGTTAGTATGATGATGAGGTGTTTAGCATGTGATAATTATGATTAGTGACATTAAAGTTTAATTATATTTTTATTAATTGTTATCATGAAGGTTAATATGCGATTATAATACATGTGTAAATAATTATATATGTGAATTGGTGTGTGTTAGAATTATACTATGAGATGATTAATGAAATAAAATTAGTAGTAGCTTGTATTTGTGGATGCTAATTATTATTTATTTAATGTCTAGTATGTTTGATTTGCAAGAAAATAAAGTAAATATTGTTATGTGCGACTAAGTTATATGGTGTAAAGTTATGCATATTAGGAATTAGTATGAGTTGATTCAGCATGTAAAGTTAGTTTATAATTTACTAGATTTGGGTGTAGGTGATTTAGGCTCTGTTTAATTCACCTTAATTTTACTTAAATTCCTTAATCTTTTCTTGTAGTTCTAGAGTGTGCTAATAACAAAATAAGTAAATAAATAAAGAAGAAGTGGGATTCAAATCCACTCTATTATTGTTTGTCTATTTTGAGCATGAATCTTGTTCAGTTAATCTATGGTATAAATCTGACAGAGTTTGTGAAATAAAAATGATCTCCCGTCAAAATTAAGGCCAACAAAGGCCAAGATGCATACAATTGTAGTTACCAGATAACCATATATTGAAAAATGAAGGGAAGCAACAATCCATACAAAAACTCCCGTCACACAACACTAAGAGTATTGGACACTGAGGCCATTAAGCGAGAACTTAATTTTAAAAATTGAAATCAACACAAAATGTATCAGTTAATAATTCAAACTGTGTTAACAAAATTTGTTAGAATCTACCAAATGTGAAAATGCAAACTATGTGTCACAAAATTACATAAAACATTTGTTATATAAAATTAAAATAAAACTGTGTTCAGTAGATTAGAGACAAACAAACAAATTAGATATTTACAATTACTTACCTTGATAAGTAGATGATGAGAGTGATTATGAGTAGGATGGTCGGCTTCAAATGCCCACACGCCTACATTTGAAAGAGGAAGGCAATAAAATATCAGTATACCACTGTCATTAAGAATGTGTAGAATAGTGTTATAAACTACGTTGAAATTATAAGCTATGTTGCAATGAAGCAAATGCAAATACTTAATGAATGGTCAATCTATATTATTTACTGAGATCTAACCTTTCACAAATTTTATGCATACAAAATTTATGGGCAATGAAGGGATCATGAGAATGTGTACTTAGCAACCTTTTTATAGGCGAATTGTGAAGAGGCATGTCGGTTGGTGTTTTTTTTTTTTTTTTTTTATCTTGTTTGTTAGTTTCAATTGGTTATCAAAAAAAAATTATGTAAATTGAATTTATCTATATAATTAGTAACCGTCAGTAATCTATTTAAATAATTTATATATTAATTAGAGTATATAATCTATATATATATAATTAATCTATAATTCATTAAAATTAGAGTATATAACTATATATAAAATTAATCTATAATTCATTGAAATACAATTCAGCAATAATAAATTGATTTTGTTTAGTACCTGTTGGTCTCCTTGAGATGGTTGTCGTTGATGGTGCCCAATAGCAGTGGCGCAAGAAGACGAATTTCGCCATCGTCAAAACCCTTGATTTGACTTTTCAATTGACATGGATATAGCGGATTGGTAGTGGGAAAGAAAGGGTGGAGAAAGGATACTGGGGTTGGGTGAGTTGGTGGAGGAGAGCATCGATGTGGTGGAGCAGGGGGCGGTGGAAGTGACTACGCGAGAAGGGAGGTTAAGGGTGGTGGTGGAAGGTGGCGTGGATGTTGTGAATCGGTGGTGGGAGAGGGACGGTGGTCTGCGGAAATTGGGTTAAGGGTGGTTTAGTGGTGATGTGGTAGCGGTGGAACGGTGATGGTGGTAGTGGTGATGGTGAGCGGTGACGGTGAGGAGGAATTATTGTGTAGTGCAGGAGCACTGCTTCCTCCTCTCACAAAATAGAAAATTATCAATTTGAATTTAAAGTGGGCTCCACTTAGTTTGTGAGAAGAGGGAGCAGTGCTCCTGGACTATGCAAAAATTTCGATGGTGAGGTAGGTGATGGTGTGAAGAGTTGGGTTTTGTTTGAGGCAAGAGATGCGTTGGTTTTAGTCTTTTAGATGGCTTCTTATTTTGTATTTTTTTTTGCTTGATCCAACCATGAGGTTACACGTCAGCAGTAGGCCTCATCAAATTGTTAACATGTCAGCGGCCACATCATTTGCTTACTTGTCAAACTTTGGTTTAAAATCTGTGTTTTAAACTGATTATATAGATTCCATTTTTATCATTAAAATTTAAAAGCTTATTAAAAAAAGAATTTAAAATATGCAAAAAAAATGAAGATTTAAATTAAATCCGAAAACTATTTTAATTGATATACTATTTTGATTTAGGAGAGAGAAAATGGGTTGATTTAAGAGAGAGAAAATGGGTGGGCGTGAACTTTAATAAAGAGGAGAGAGAAAATGGGAATTTGGCATGCCAAATTTGTCATGCCCATTGGAGAGGCGCATGCCAAATTTCACAAAGTATGAAAGAGAAGAGAAAAATGAGTTTTTGTACAAAATACATGCCAAATATTGGCATGCTCTTAGAGCACCTCCAACCCCATGCCAAAATTTGGCAAGTATTTTATACCAAAAATACCTTTTCTTTTCTCTCTCCTCTCTTGTGAAAATTTGGCATGAGTTATTCTAATGCACATACCAAATTTGGCATGCCAATTTCCATTTTCTCTCTCCACTTTCATCAAAGTTTGTACCCAACATATTTTCTTTGTCCTAGATCAATTAATATTATTTAGGACTAACTTTGTTGTGAAATGCTTAACTATATTTAAAATATTATACTAATATCTCGTTTATAAACCAAATTATTCACATATTAGATTAAAATCGTAATTTTTTATTTCCTTTGCATACTAAAAATTTTTATTTAAAAAAAAATATTTTTTTCATTTTTGAATTTCAATGATGAAGCTGGTAATTAGTGCAAACAATAAAAACAAAAACATTCACATAAGTTATTTTAATGTAAAATAAAGATAATACAACACACGAAACTATAAACAAACTAATTTAAATATTACAATTTTTGTATTTTTTGTTTCTAGTTAGACTAAAATAAGACATACAAAATTAATAGCATACTAAACTTACAAAACACATTTTTTTCAGACTAAACATTGAAATGCAACACACTAAAAACTAATGAGCATGTGGAAATGTATCCCACGCATGTTGAACTAGATCGAATTTCAGTTGTTCGTGTACTCCTCGATCCCGAACACGCATATATCGAGCCAGATAAATTATGAATTACTCAAGAGGAGGTTCATCTTTGGGGATCGCCATACCTACGCCATGCTCACTTTGCTCATATGTGTTTTCAGGATCGATGATAATAGGAAATGATTCTCGTTCGTCTTCTACGATTATATGGTGCATTATAATGCAAGCAAGCATTATCTCCTTCATTATTTCTGGTCCCCACATACGTGCTGGACCACGAATAATCGCAAATCGAGCTTGAAGCACTCCAAATGCTCGCTCAACATCCTTCCTTGCCGCTTCTTGACGTTCAGCGAATAACTTCCTTTTCGGTCTTTGAGGAAGTGAGATTGTTTTTACAAAAGTTGACCACTCTAGATAAATACCATCTACTAGATAATATCCCAAGTTGTAGTCGATGTGGTTCACCGTATAAGTGATTTGAGGAGCTCACCTTGCATATACTTCTTTGAAAACATGTGATCGGGCTAGCACATTGAGGTCATTGTTTGACCCAGGCATGCCAAAAAATGCATGCCATATCCACTAGTCTTTCGAAGCAACTGCCTCAAGCATGATTATCGGCTTTCCACTGGCTCGAGCATATTCGCCTTTCTACGCAACTGGACAATTTTTTTCACTCCCAGTGCATGCAATCTATACTCCCCATCATACTAGTGAACCCACGCTCCTCTCGCCATCTCATAAGTCGTTGAACGTCGGCGGCGTTGGGCTTTCTCAAATACTCAGTGGAGTATTTTGCGTTTATAGCTTTAACAAATCTATGAACACATTCCACCATTGTGGATTCGACAATACGCAAGTATTCATCAACACCATCAGCTGTTATACCGTATGCTAACATACGTAAAGCTGCGGTACATTTTTGTAATGTAGATAGTCCACTCCTACCAATACTATCCTTACGTTGTTGAAATCATGGATCTTGCTCAGTAACACCGTTCACAATGCGAATAAAGAGTGACATTTGCATCTTAAATCGTCGTCGAAATATTTCATCGTTATATATAGGATCAGGGCCGAAACAATCTTTGAATAGTTGAGCATGACCTCTTTCACGACCCCTCTCTATATAAGCTCGTCGTCTTCTTGGTGAACTAGAAGAACCTTGACTTAGTATGAAATCATTCACAAGTCGTACATCTTCCTCCTCTTGGGGATCTTCTTCCATACAAGAAGCGATTAACTCTTGTCGAGTCATAATTGTGTAAGGATTGAAATCGTTAGACATTATTAAAATGGTTAGGGAAGGAAAGGTTTACTATATAGTAGAGTAAGAGTTTCTAAAGTATGTATCTGGTATTGATTTTATGAGATAAATATATAATGTGCTTCATATATATAGAGGTAGGATGCATTTTCACGCCTCTAAGGGGCAAGTTTTCACGCCTCTAAATGGCACGTTTTCACACCTCCAAAGGGTAGGATGCCTTTTCACAACCCCAAAAGGCGGAATGCCTTTTTGGACCCCCAAAGGGTGGAATGCCTTTTCGCACCTCCAAAAGACGGAATGCATTTATAATAAATGAAATTCGAGAATTGGTTTAAGTAGAACGCAAATTATTTTAAACTTGTTATATTAAAATAACAATAAATTTGGAATTGAAATTAAGTTAAAACAAAACAACATTGCTTAAACATTAAAAAAAAAATACAAGTACATTTTTTTTTTGGAGTGGTGAACCAGTAGTTAAAAAAGTAATTAAACTTCTAAAATTAAACTAAAAAACTAAAACTACTAATTAAACTTCAAAATACAACACACCTTAATTTACTAAAACATAAAATTAAACTCAATCTACTAAAATTAAACTTCTAATCCATCTTCCTGAGTAGAATGTCCATCCTTCTCTGATAAACGCGTAATTGTTGTGGATTCATGATGGAGGTGTCCATTGATAGAAGTTGCGTTTCTAGCTCTTGTTCTTTAAGCGCATTTTGTCGTTCGTTAACCGCATTTTGATTATTAAGCGCTTCTGTAAGTAAATTCATCGTATTTGTTTTTTGCATATGAGTATCATTGTATACACTCATTCAAGCGGTTGCCTTGGCAACCTTATCAACATCAGTAACGACTCCTTTCCCCCTAACGTTCCTTTTTGCCGCTTTTTGGCCAATAAGACGTTGTATTGGTCAAACTTCACTCCCCTCACCTTCTTCAGCATTAGATCCGGAGGTATAAACACAAGATTCGTTCATCTTTGACCTCTTGCTACTTGAAGTTTGGCATAAAATTACGTAAGATTGCCATTTGGGTTCATCTTTGAGCAATCTCCAAGCATAATGGTTCTTGAATGCCTTACCTGTTTCTGTCTTGTACAGTGCCTCCGTTTCAAGCATTATCGTGTTTTTACTGGAATCGCACGGTCATGTTGGAGTATTTGTTTATGACATCCAACATACTTAGACACACTTCGGGAGATGCCACCGAAATGCTTTTGCAATTGCATAAGATTTCTATCATTATACAAACCTTCACCATTACCTTTATGATATTCCAAAACGCGCTCCCAAAAAGTATTGGATTTTTGATCTGTGCCAACCACAGGGTCTTTGGAAACGTTTAGCCAAGAGCTGAGTAGTGAAGCTACTTCATCATGAGTCCACGTTTGATATCTCTGTCTTGGTCTCCTAGACGTTGGTGTCACTTGCTCGACGGGTGTCTACGGCGACAAATTGTTGAATATGAGAATCATACCCAAATATTCTCATTTGTGGCTCTTGGTCTGGAGAGTCGGGTAAATTTGAGAGATTAAGATTAAAACCCCCAAAATCAGATTGGGAGTCATCTTGCGAAAATTGACTTCGTACCTCTTCTGAAAATAAAAAGTTAGCTGACGAATGGTTAGGTAAAGAGAAGTTTTGGTTGCATAACAGTAAAATTTTGTGGGTTTGTAGGATTTTGTGGGTTAATCGGTTTTTGGTTTTGATAATTATAACAATTATCAAAATTTGGATTTTGAGAATTTATATTTCTAGGCATAATTACTACAAAAATAATCCTAAACAAAGTTGCAAATATATACTTTATAAGAGATAAAGATATATATATATATATATATATATATATATATATATATATATATATATATATATATTTTCAAGCCAATATCATTTTTATTAATTTTTTTTACGGTATAAATTAACTGAACCAAATTGTAGCCGAGCATAATGTAGTTGGAAGTTAATTCACAGAGAAGAGCACTTTACACGTGTCACATTGTAGCTGGTTAATTTATTTTTGTGTGAGTAAAAAGACTGGTCAAAGTTTGCTTGCTGTGAATTGTTAGCTCTCACACTCCTTTTGTTAGAATTGAGTTACACCTTGCGTTTTTATTATGTGGGCCAGGGAAATTGTAACCCACGCATCCCTTTTCCCCATTTCTCCAGCCTCACACACTACCCCATGCACCTTGGTTTTGGCAATTTGGCATCTGATACCAATTGCCAATTGCTTGTATTTGCTTAGTATTTGGCAAGGGTAATAATACACTCCAGTGAATTTGGCAAGACAAAAATACACCCATTGGAGGTGCTATTAGATCTAACTTGTGGGATATGATTTTGTTTTTAGGAGGTAAGGAGGCACACTCCCATGCTGGCCCATCTCGGGATTAAGCCTAGGAGCTTAGTGCGCAGGCATTTAGGGGGGAATGGGGAATAAGGGGAAAGGGATCTCAAATGCCCCTAGTGAGATTTGAACATTGGTGAGGGAGGGAGTAAGGAAACCAAAGTTCAAGCCACTAGACCAACCTATGTTGGTTAACTTGTGGTATATGTATTGTTAAATAATGGATGATGAAACCTATGGATACAAGCATCATGTAGTTGAATAGCAATTGATATTCTTTTTCCTTTATTTCTCTGTAATTGATTTTCAAGCTATTTTGATTATGGGGGTTCACGATCGCGGAAAAGAGACGCGCACTAGTGTTTGTGGAATTGACCATAATCGGTATACACTTAGGGGCCGTTTGGTTGGGGCTCACTACAACATTTCAGCTCAAAGAGGGCGTTTTATATTAATCAAATAGGGTGTTTTGGACTTGCCTTAATAGAAGGTATCAAATAGGACACTTTATTTTTGCCCTCTTCGAGTATATCAAATAGGGCATTTCTGAAAAAAAAATGCCATTCCTCTCGATTATGCATTATCTTATAGGGTACTTTCAAAAAAAGTGCCCTTTCTCTCTATTATGCATTATCTAATAGGGCACTTTCAAAAAAGTGCCCTCCTAGTTACTACTAAAATCTCAAAGGTTGCTATGCGGTATTTGTCATTTTTAAAGTCGTTTTTTGCTGCATTGATTTTACTTTAATTCGATCAGAACCGCCGGCTTGTCACTTTTTGTAACCTCTCATTTTAGTCATGTTCTTACGTAATTGTAATTAAATGCACTCTGAAATAGATCTTTGATAGTATGACTTTTGTTGTGTCTTGTTGTTCTTTTTTTTGTTGCGTTTGCAAAGAGTGTGCATGTGGGGAGAGAGAGAGAGAGAGGGAACAGAGAGAGGAGAGAGAGTGGGGGGATGACTGATGTGAGAGAGAGGGGGGTGATACTTGATATCACTAAAATTTTAAGTCAAGGAGTTTAGTTGAATACTTCCACTCAGTATCCCACATCGGCCTGATGGAAGGAAATTAAATTCAAGAACCACTATTCCCAGTGATCCATCCGTGAACTAAGTCCCACATCGACGGGATGGAATCAAATTTCTATCACCGGCAAAGCTAATAAGCATCTTTGATGATTTTACATTCGTGCTCTAGTTGGCCCAATAGGCAATAGCCCAAAAGCCACGTTGAAGTTATAAACATTAATTTTTTGATTGGGTTGACCAAAATTGGTCAGATTAAATTTCCATTTTTAGGAGAAAAAAAATGCTAATTGAAATGTTCTATACAATTTCTTAGGTATCAAATAGGGCGTTTATAAATGCCTAATTTGGTATAAAGCAATGAGGGCAATTACAAAATGTGCCCTATTTGTTGAGGTTTCAAATAAGGCAATTATAAATGCCCCATTTGAAAGCAAATAAGGAGGACAATTAAAAATGCCCTATTTGTTCCTTATCAAATAGGGCGATTTTTAAAAAAATGCCTCAATAAGTTAAGACAACGAGACAAATAGGACATCTTAAGGGCATTTTAAAAAACGCCCTCTTAGCCTAATAGAGCGTTTTTTGACCAAATAAGGCATTTTAAAACGCCCTCTTTGAACTGAAATGTTGTAGTGGGTAATGATTAAGGGAGTAATGGAATGAATTTAAAGTGTAAAATAATAAGGTAAAGTAGTGATGAGGGTAATGATTAAGGGGGGTAATGGAGAAAATGAAGGGAAAATGGGGGAAAACCATTACCCTAGGGGGAGGTGGGTTTCTAATATCCCTCAAATAATGGTAATCATTACCGTCCTAATTCTCACAAAATCTAACCCCCACTACCTCACATACATCCCATTTTAGCCTTTAAATTTATTCCATTACCCCCTTAATCACTACCCCCCACCAAACGACCCTTAAGTATATCATATACTCTTATTATTTTCCTAATAAATACATGATTGTACATAATAAATGTATACTCGTTCCTAATAAAAATAAAATTTGCTCATCTGAAATCGATGAAAGAATTATATGTACCTAATTATTTGATAACTATATATTTATTAGGGATAGTCTTATATTTTTCAGGAAAAAGTAAAGACTGTATGATATACTCCGTGCATTATCAAACACATTTTCCTAGTAAAATAATTGACTCAAACAAGCATCTGCTCTATTTATTTCATTTGCCTCAACAAAAAAATCGGCATATTAATTATGGTAATCAGTTTTCCCAAAAACTATTCAGCAATTGTCCAACAACAAAAACAACAATCAAGGTAATACAATCCCTTATGGTTCCCACATTGTTATTACTAACAAATTTGGTAAATTGATATTATTATTTTTTATCCGGGAATTATGATTTGCTCCGAATAAAGTTGGTCAAAATATGATTAGGTTCCACCTTAATCTTACTTATTATTCCTCTAAATGTTGGTCCAATAATACTAAACTAGTTAGCACAAGGTACAATGTGTAGTATTGGTATCAAATAACTAATTTTGTTGTTTCACGAGCAACAAACAAATAACTTATACAAAATGAAATCGATTAAATACATATGCATGTGACACACTCTATTAACATTTTCATTGATGTGCAAAGCAATAAATAAATGATTGTTCCCACATTGTTATTACTAACAAATTTGGTAAATTGATGTTATTATTTTTTATTCGGGAATTATGATTTGCTCCAAATAAAGTTGGTCAAAATATGATTAGGTTCCACCTTAATCTTACTTATTATTCCTCTAAATGTTGGTCCAATAATACTAAATTAGTTAGCACAAGGTGCAATGTGTAGTATTGGTATCAAATAACTAATTTTGTTGTTTCACGAGCAACAAACAAATAACTTATACAAAATGAAATCAATTAAATACATATGCATGTGACACACTCTATTAAAACTTTCATTGATGTGCAAAGCAATAAATACATGATTGTTCCTAGTAAATATATACTTGTTACTAATAAAGTAAAACTTGCTCATTTGAAATCGATGATAGAGTTAAGTTTTGAAAGTGCCATAAAAGATTGAAACTCTAGTACAAATGTTGAAAGTGCAATAAAATTGGTCAGCCACATAGGATCGATGAGAATATGCTTTAATTTGTCTTCTCGTAATACGTAGTATAATCTCTTTTACCAATACTTAACAACATCAACTGAAAAGTCATATGTTACGACATATATGATTAATTAAGTTAAGTAATTGAGAACAAAAAATAAGTTGTCATTCAAAATCCATGATGTGCACTATTATCCGATAGTCGTTTAACACTCTATTTTATTATGATATCAATTATCACAAACTAGTAGTTGCTTTATGGTAATAATAGGGTTCATATTCGTAGAGACAAGTACGTTTTAATAATCAATTTATTGTACAAATATTTTGACAATAATACCTCAAGAGTCATAAGACATTTGCTAAAGAATCAAATCGCAAGACGAGTTATCGCAACTATTGTAAGAATACACCCATATGGTGTATTGTTATTATACAACAACCAAATAATCCAAACAAATGATCTTATATTAGTCATTCATGTAATTTTGTCTATGCCCTATACCCCTTACCCAAAACCATAAACGCTAAACCATATACCCTATCGCCTATACCCTGAATAATAATAAGAATACTAGCAATTACGGGAGAGTAATTATTTATTTAGGAACAACGTTTGATTATTGAAATTTTTACATGGAAAATATGTACATGTATTCCTAATTAGATAGATAGGTAAATATCTATTTAGTATTAACAATAGATTGAAATACCAATGTTTTAAAAATGAAGATACTTGGGGGTTGATAAAGATTATATGTAAATATCAAGTTCCTGAATGATTCAAATCATCATCACTCAAAATCAAGATCATTGGTCATATAAACTGCTATTCATCATTCTCAATGATCGAAGTGATTTTGACTAAAACTATGAAATACATTTGCTAAAGAAACTTATATAATAGTAATCTAATTGATCGAAATCAATTTCTTGAATGATTTAGATCTTCTCGACTCAAAATCAAGCTTATTTGTCACATAAAATAATGCTAATCATCATTCTCAATGACCCAGTTGATTTTGGCTAAATCTATGGAATACATTTACTTAGGAAACTTATGTAATTGTAATATAATTGATCGAAATCAATTTCTTGAATGGTTCAGATAATCCCGGCTCAAACTCAAGCTCATTGGTCACATAAATTGGTAATAACGAAACTTATGTACCCCCTTTGCCCATGAAATACCAATATTTTAGAATTGATCAATGTCAATCTGTAATCAATGTATTCAAATAAGTGTAAAGTGACTCACCTATGATCACTAATGCTCAATATCTTAATCCTATGCTAAACAATCCATGACCACACCGTTTTCCGAACTCATACACTATGTACCTCCGTCATACATGAAATACCAATGTTTTAGAATTGATCAATGCCAATTTGTAATCAATGTATTTAAATGATGTATAAATTGACTCACCTATGATCACTAATGCTCAATATCTAAATCCTATGATAATCAATATATACATGATCACCAATTTCCGAGCCTATACGCGTACTATTTATCTCCGTCGCACATGGAATACCAATGTTTTAGAATTGATTCGTGCCAATTTGCAATCAATGTATTCAAATGAAGTATAAAGTGACTCACCTATGATCACTAATGCTCAATATCTTAATCCTATGTTGATCAATACATGATCACTCTTTTCGTGTATAAAGTGACTTACCTGTGATCACTAATGCTCAATATCGTAATCCTATGTTAATCCAATACAGGATCACCATTTTCGAGCCATACACTATGTACCTCATTTATTTGATTGGCGCAAGTTCATATTGGTTACTAAAAATAACAATCTGTCGCACCATCCTGCTTATTTGCTCCCAATAATAAGTAACTTTGTCACTATTAATTTCTCACATGATGTAAATGAGGAATTTAATGAAAATTGGTTTATTGTGCGCTTTTATTACGTGAGGTGATATATTTTCAGTATTTCATTTTGGAGTAGTAATTTGGGCTATAGAAAGTCGTCAACGCTTAAAAATAGGTTCTATAGAATCACGCTATTGTAATTTTGGCCGTGTAAGCCATTAGATGTGGTGTAGGGCCTGATTCTCGGGTTTTCTGGATTGGAACATGGAAATCGCTGGGTAACGTGCCAAGAGAAACGTCCCATGTAAATCGACCGATTAAAGTTGTCAATTGTGAAGGAATTATCATAAGGTTCGAAGTCACCACTTTCTCATGACCTAAATAAGGATGGATTTTAAAAGGAAAAAGGTTTTATAGAAGATTCTAAGAAAAACCATTTAAGAAATCCAAAAAATGACTTCATCGCGATAAAGCACGAAAATTATTTGACAGGTCTACTAATGCAAAAATCTTGGTTCGAGGTCTAAGTTAGAAAGTCCGGATGTCCTTAGACCCGTCTCTTCCTTCGTACTGAGTAAGAGTCTTTAGGTGTAACTAAGGCGGCCACGTTTGTTCTTTCCTGTAAAGAGGGATAATATAATTGAGAAATTTACAAGATTACTCGCTTCTCGGAGTCGAATTGATCAGAGTAACCCCTTACTCCCGGGTATATTGGAGAAAGAATAGGATCGAAAAGATTCAAATTTCAAAGTGAGTTGATTAATTCCTATAAAACGTGCAACTCAAATTTACGTATTAATACGGGGATCAACCCAATTCTTTACTTTAAGTATAAGTATTAGACTTCTAAAAAATATTCGTTCTTCGCTGAAGATGGATAAGTCGATGATTTGAATAGAGTATGGGTATGTGTTTGGTGGGTAATGACTTGAAAGAGTCTTTTTGATATGATCCCTCATATGGCCCAATGCCAAAAAAAAAGGAGACGATCAATTATTCGCTTGTATTCGGTCATAGATATTCAATTTGGGAAAATGATATCACTGGGAAAATTATGATTCATCTCTTTTGTTTTCTAAAATGTCACTCCAAATTCTTTCCTCATAAATACATGATTGTTCCCAATATGTACACACTTGATCCTAATAAATTTAAATTTGCTCATTTGAATCGAATCTAGAATTATATGTTCCCAATTATTTGGTACCTATATATTTATTAAGGACAATCTTTTATTTTTAAGAACAAATAAATAGTGTATGAGCATCTCTTTTACCAATACACTACAAGAAAAATAACTTATAGAGGCAGTATTTTGAGGCATCAATTTTAATGGTGACTGTAAAGTGTACTTTTAGAGGCATATGTTTGATTGTTGCATCGAAATATGTGAACCTCCTATGAGTTGGAGTAATCAAAAATCATTTGCCTCTAAAAGCTATAATTTGAAGCAAGTTACTTTTGAGTGCCCCAAAAGGGTTGTTGCCGAATGATTAATGCCTCTAAATGTTGCCTCTAAATGTTGCCTCTATTTATATGCATCAAAATCATATTTTTTTAGACGCTGTAATTTTGTAACTTGCTTGAATCATTATGCACCAAAATTTTGCATGCCTTGAAATTAAATAGCCTCTAAATATTAAGATCGTTTTAAAATACTAATTTCTTTTATTTGACCTCAAGATCAGTCCTAATTATTGAAGCTCGTATGTGGTATAAGGTCAAACTTTACTTTAGCTGTTCTCGTTTTCTCTTCTTTCTTTTCTTTTACAAACCCTAACTTCTATATATCTTCGTCGTCTGAGGCTCGTCACCGACCTTTCTTGTGCGCTAGTATTGTATTCCCTAATTTGTTTTGAATATCTAATAGTAATTAAACACCAAAGAATCACACAACTTTTATGATTATGGGTGTGATCTTTAGAACTTATTTGTTCTGATTTGGTAAGTCTACTTTATTCTGATTGGGTAAGTAGCCTTCTACTTATCTAACGTGAGAGAGAAAGTAAATAATCTTCTTTTGAATGGGTAAGTATATGATTGATCCAATTGATGAGGGTGTTACACATCTGATTGGGTAAGTAGCATATTTACTAATTTGGTAAGTGGCATGATTTATTTAGTTTGCCATTAGATTTTCAATTTGAAGCTAGAGCTGCAACTAATTTTGTGAAAGCTATCCATGCAAGCTTTCACCTGCAGATACGGCTACAACTAGTTTACTAGCATTTTGTAGCAATTTTTAGCAGTTTTCTACTTAATTCTTTCCATAATTAACATTTGACAGCTAAAGTTAAAGCTAATTTTGCAAAACATAGCCTGAATGAGTAAGTAGCCTATAATGTTTAGGTAAGTAATATTTATGTGATTGGATAAATTGAATCAAGCGGAACACACATATAGCCACTGTGGCCATAAGGACACGTTTTGTAGAAACATGAGTAATTTATTATATATGAATAAGGATCATATTTATATATACGAAATCTAACCAAATATCATATTGAGACTATCTGAGTATCTCACACAATACTTGTTCCAAAATATTAAAGATAAAATACTGATAAAAACAAAAATGTAACTACACCAATAATAATAATAACATACATATATTATGATTATGATTATGACCAAATATCATATTGAGACTATCTGAGTATCTCACACAATAATTATTCCAAAATATTAAAGATAAAATACTGATAAAAACAAAAATGTAACTACACCAATAAAAATAATAACATACATATATTATGATTATGATTATAATTATAATTACAATTATAATAATAATTAATATTAGTTTCTTTGTATCTCTATCAAATTTTAGTTAATATTAGTTCTGATTCCTCTTCAAAATATAAAATGATATTCTCTTCATTTCTGAAAAATGTTAACATTTATTTTTGCACGGTCTCCAATGCACTACTTTGTTCATAAATATTTGTGTTTATATGAATAGAAAAACTATAAAACATAGATTTTTCGAAAGTACTAATTAAAGCGAATCCAATGATAGTATTTTTTACATTGTAAATCCTTATATTTTTCCCAAAATCAATGATCAAAGTTTGTAAAGTTTGACCTTCAAAAAGTAAATGTTAACATTTTCCCGAAATAGAGGGAGTATAACAAACAATATATTATTATCAAATTGATTTAGGAAAAACAATGAAAATTAAATATTGCAAAATGCGGTGTATTGAAAAAGTTGGGGAAAATGAAATTTCAGGAGGGAAACGAAAAACACTTGAACTAAAGAAATTTGACAAATATTACGAATTGCCCAAAGGCCCAAACTGCACGATGCATCTCTCCTTCCCTCACTCTCATTTCTTCTCAATTAGACATCCATATCAACAGTCATGCAGTGTCACAAAGGTACATCCAGTTCCTTCGCTCTCCTCACCGCCATCTTTGTGCTCCTTCAATCTCCTCCATCGATCTGATCTATCCTTCAATGCTTCAATTTCGTTGTGGTTAGTTGTTCAATTCGTTGCCCCGTGGCTTGGATTAATTTGGGACTTTTCCTATCGATTTTCGAGGTTAGGATTTCAGTTTGTATTTGGAATTCGTGGTTTTTCTGATGTACGATTTGTCAATTAAGTTATGATCGCCATTGTTAGGGTTTAAGAGGTTTTTCATTTCAATCACTTTTCTACTCGTAATAACCCAATTATTAGGGTATTAATGTCGAATTGATTATGTTCCTTAATTTATTGTTCTGAATATATATTTCGTGTTATAGTTCGCTTCAAGTTCGAATTCAAAAGCCATGGTTAATAAATAAGCAAAGTAGCAGAAGATAGTTAATCTCAGTGATGAAGACGTTCCAATCTCTTGGTCAAATATTGCGCTCTCTCTCTCTCCATATCCGTCTGTCTCTTTTTTGTTGATTTTGATATCTGACAATTGTTTATACTTGATGAAATTAGATACTCAACAACGCAAGTACTAACATTGCTATGAGAAATGGCGCAATCGCCCCATGTCAAGATTTATTGGAATGCCTTTGAGAAAGTTGAGCTCTGGTATGCTCTCTTTTCTATACATCTTGCATGTCTAGGTTACTAGGTATGAAACTCAAGTAGGGTTCTATTGTTTAGCTTCAATTCAATTTGCATTACTATCACATCTTTGTGCATCTATAGGTCAAAGATTGTGAAAACAAATTCTGTTTTAATGTTCTGAAATTCAGAATTGGTTTTCAATTTTATCCAATGATTTCGGTATGTTAAAAGGTTTTATATACATGGAAATACATGTGTCTCGAGTGGGAACTCAAAGTTGATTTGGTAGGATAAATTTTCATGAATTTTATGGTGTGAGTTCTTTATGCTTTGAACTGAAATTGTCTTCTGTATTCTGAACTAATATAGCTTTATATTGTTAAACACACAAGATAAATCAGGTTGGTAAGAGGTAAATCAAAGTGAACTCGGTTGAATGAATTTTCTGCACACTTTAGATGTTTTAAACTGATTATCAGAGCTCAACATTAAAATTTGATTTTTGTTATTTGGAACTTTGTTGGAGGAAGGTTTTGATTGCTGAGTTGGTCATTGAAGTAGCAAAAGTGCAGAAGTGCTGAGACAATTTAGAATATGGCTTTTGTATTTAGAGCTCAATAGTTGAATAAATATGATATTAAGGGGTTAGGAGTGGTTCTTGGTAGGATAGATGGATTTGTAAGAATGCTATTAGCATATGGAGAGAGCTGCTGGCAGCTTGTGAACGAGGGTGCAGTGAATGAGTATTGTTGTTACTATTAGGGACGATGCTCTCTACTGCTTGTTTTCTATTGCTGCATGATCCCTCTGCCTACTGCTGTTATATGCTTCTTCTGTCTATTTTTTCTTTTATTAATGTTGGGAATAAGTAAAGATTTTATTACCAATCTTAACAAGAATTACACCGAAAAGGCAACCTAAAGGGAATGCCACATACAGATTTATCCACTCGACTCAACTTCTAAACTGAGACTTTATGAGTTCTTTCTGGTGCATACTTGCATCAGTAGAAACAACATGATTGAAGTACATATTTCTATTATTTTCTTCCCCTCCATAAGTGGTAGACTAATGTAGCGGTGCTAGCTGAATAAACTAGCCTCTGAAACTTTGTTTTCTTTATAGCTTCTCCATTTAGTAGACCTTGTATGGATATTGCCATGGTGCCACATCCATGCCACTACTTCTGTCTCTTGCATGTTGTTTATTTGTGCTTTAGGCTTGACATAGGTTTTCTTGTTATAGTTATGGCTGGGGCACTTGTTGTTTTTATGCCTATGGTTGTGGTGCTGTTTACTTTGAGTGTGTCTTGCTGGTTTTTTAGTTTAACTATTGTGCTATACAGTTTAAGCCCAACATATAGTTTTACTTGCTAAGAGTATAAAAAAAAGTTTAGTCATACTGTTGGAAAACGAAATTTGCCCAAGCTGCCTTTGAAATGATGTCTGTAGTATACTTGTATGTAGTTTTTATGCACATTGTCGTAGTGTTAGTTCAATTGGAACGTTCTTTGTACAAAAGAAAAGGAAGAAAATGGATTATCGTGTAATAAGACAATCATATTTTGGTGTTTAGACTAATTCTTATTTTATGATTGCAGTTCAAGAAAGACAAAGCATGCCCCATTATAAAAGGATGATATATGCTGATATGTAGATGACGAACCTGGAGCATGATGAAGCACATGAGTTTAATGACGAGGAAAAAGACCTAGGAAACGAATTAACCATTTGGGACGCTATTTTACTTCTCATTTCCCAAGCTGGCTTTAATAAGTTATTGTTGGTGGTTGCTTTGGTTGTATATCTCTAAGATGGTAACTAGTTATACTTATAATGCTAGTTACAGTGATTAGTCAAAAAGAAAAGAAAAAAAAACTCTAGTTAAGTGTTCAAGTAACTATATTGCTTTGAGTTTAGTTATGTTTAATTGGGTTATGCCCTTGTGGCGTTTTCAATTGAATGGAAAGTCATTTTTTCTCTATGAGTTATGTTCTATACATTATTAAATGCATTGACAAATAGTTTTGATTTATATACTTTTTCTTCTTATATTAATTTCTAATTAATTTTCATATATGCATGTTGCTCAAAAGCCTGCATCGAAGGGTAAGTTGCCCCAAAATGTAGTTCAATAAAAGAACAATATAAGGTCATCTTTATGGATTTTTAGAGACAAGGATTTAGAAGCAGTTCAATTTTTTTTGTTGTTAAATATCATTTGAGTTAGAAGCTTATAAAGCTTTTGAAGGGATTTTTAGAGGCGATTTGTGAAACTGCCTCAATATACATTTTAGGGCAAATTGGGTATATTGCCTCTAAATAGACAATTAAAGGCAACAAGATTAAATGCCTCCAAAAGTAGTTTTTCGCATCAACTAAAATTGGATGCCTCCAAAGATATATTTAGATGCAACTATATATTTGGCGACAACTTTTTCAGGGGCATTTAAATGGGTGCCTTAAATGACTTTTAGAGGCTACATCATGCCTATAGATGCAACTTTTTTTTGCCTCAAAAAAGTATTTTTCTTGTATATACTTAACCACATCAATTGAAATGTCAGATATTGGGACATATGACTAATTAGGTTGAGTAATTTAGGACAAAAACTTGTCATTGAAAATCCATAATGTATGTTATTATTCGATAGTAGTTTAACATTCTTTTTTCTAAGATATGATATGTTACAAAGTATTAGTTATTTTATGGCAAAATAAGGTTCGCACTCGTAGAAACAAATAAGTTTTAACAATCAACAATAATTAACTTATTGGAAAAGTATTTGACTGTAATACCTTAAGACGTGGATTAAAAATGCATCGAATCGCAAGAGTGGGTATAACAAATATTATTAATTGTTCTAAATTATTTCCTTTTTTTTTAAAAAAGTATTTGTTGTTCTACTCGTTTCTTTAATTCTTTTTTCATGCTTCACTTTTGAGTTCTGATTATAGATATATGTCTTTTTTATTTATAAGCCCATGTGCGCCATGTCACAAGAAAAAAGAAAAGGCTCATGTTCATAGTTCATACCAATATTATCTTACAAGCTTCATAATGTCAAAGTTTTAGTGTATTTAGTTTGGCAGGTTCAGGACTTCCATAGTCAAAGATGTTGCACAATGCACAACACCTCGAAGGCCACCGGTGGCCTCCCCGCTGCTCCCACCTATTGCTCTCTCTTCTTGGCTCATCTCCCATTTTCTAATACTAGGAAAAATTGGACAAATGTATGACAGGAAATGACTATAATTTCATGATGCAAATTGAATGAAGGCCCTTTGACATATTTTAATTCAATTGTTAACACTAGCAAAAGAACATTACATAATCAGCCCATATCTCCCCACTCTTTCTCTGTCTCAAATTCCACTCGTTACCGTCTACCTCGCCGAAAACCTCGCGTCTACCACCACTAATCACACCGGCACCTGTTCCGACCTTCCCACAACAACCCGACAACTTTGTCACGGGAACACTGCTTAGGGCGGGAGGTCGAGGTTTGAGGAGGAGGAGAGAAAATGACCACCATTAATACAGAGCATTGGTTTCTTTGTCACTGGCAATGTTTGTGTTTAGTATTTACTACAGTAGATGTTTTGTTTAATTAGTTATGAGGGAGGACAAAGTGAAACTTAGGTTCTTAATCTTGGAGGGAATGATTTTGGGTGCTAACTAGCTATTCCCCCTCCCCCCTCGTCTGAAATATTTTCCCGCTTCATTGCAAACATTTTCCCTCCCACCCATATTTTAGACTGCCTTGCTGTCAAGCTCTGATTGGTCACATAAAAAGTGTGTATGGTACACAAAGTCAACCGGTAGCATTTCCCCAGTCGTCGAGTGTGTGAGCAATGAGCAGAGATGGGTGATGAGTTGTTTCAAGTGAAACCTATATATAAATCCGAAAATCGCGTCTTTCCCATGCGTTGCATGATTTTTATAATAAATAAAAACAGTTCACATTAATATCATACCCTTTTTACGCATACTATTTTCAATTTGATTAGTAACACCCAAAAGGAGGAGAGTAGCATTCATAACATGACCTATAAAACCACTTAAAACAGCTTTGACAATGGTACATCTCCCAACTATATTTAGAAGCTTGGTCTGCCATCCTTGAATTCTAGCCCTAACTCTTTCAAGAAGATAGTGATAATCACAAATACTAAGCTTGTTAGGAGCTATGGTGACCCCAAGTAGGTAGCAAAGGAGGTGGACTCAGAAATATGACAACTTGATGCAATGATATGGCGTAGCTTATGATGCATCTTTGGTGGGAAAATAATTAACTAATGAAGAGCCCCGAGCTTAGACCAAATCATAATCATATCATAATATCTACATATTAGAGGCATTTTCTGACAATATTAGAGGCGTCCACCTAAGCGTACTATTATATATATATATATATATATATATATATATATATATATATATATATATATATATATATATATATATATATATATATATATATATATATATATATATATATATATATATATATATATATATATATATATATATATATATATATATATATATATTATGATATATATATATTAAAGTTGTACCTTCCTAAATCGTTAAAGAGTATACTATTAGAGGTTTTGATATAAAATATATACTAAAGTTGTACTTTCCTAAATCGTTAAAGAGTAGACTATTAGATTTTAACTAGCATATAACTTTACTTCTGTCACTTAAAAAATTAAATTTATTCCATCATCGGAAAGAGTATGAAATATTCTTAAAAACGAGACTCATTTGTAGTACGTTTTATTGATTAAAACAATAAAGTATGAGTTTGTAATAGATTGTATAATTTTTACAACATAGGATGCTTCCACCTAAAAAAGTAATTAGTTTGACACAACTAAAGAGTTGCAATGTAAAAAAGAGAGAAAAGATATGTGTATTGGTTATAGAAATTGTAAAAAGCAATCTCAAGATATAATATAATAAAAAGAGTATGGGTAGAATAAAGAAATAAAAGATGAATCTAAAATGGTTCTAGGTCCAATATTTAATAGGAAACTTGACCGCTATCACATACACTTTTATAACTCTACGTAATAGATTGATCTCTCATGTTATTTCAGGGTTCCAATTTAGGTTTCGCAAAAAACTTCAAAGAGGTCGCCTTTTTGAATAGGGCGAGTGCCACAGGCGCGATTCCACTTGTATAGGCCCAAATGTATTTCTGTATTAGCACGCGCAACTCACCAGACTCACCTCCCCCCTCTCTCTTGACTCTGTTTCTTCTTGGCGGCGTGACTCCTTTATTTTTCGATCATCGCCAACACCCTCAACCCCATCGTCATCGTCCTTCGTGTTACCACCAGCCCCATCAACCCCATCGTCGTCGGGCTTCGTCCTACCACCAGCCCCATTAACGATCTCATCATTGTCAAGTCGTCATCGTTCTCACTCCTCAAGTCGTCATCGATCGACTCATCGATCTCGTCATCATTGTTACCGATCATACCACCACCGTATCATCGTCATCGATCTCAATGTCTGTGGCAAAAGACATGGTACTCGTGAACTCATTGAACTTTGTGGATAATGAGTTTTCATTCAATCTTAAATTAAAGAATTGAATTTGGGATCTATAACACTAAATAATTAATACAGTAAATATCAAAATAAAATAAACAGAACCATTCATCTTAGTTCTACACTTTTCTAGTTTGATTGATTCCAAATTGTCCATATATAGACCAACCTTTCACATGCAAAAATCTTATATGTATGTCCCATTGCATGCAAACTAGGTGACGATTCAGACTAAAATATTGACACTACAGCTCAATAAATTAAAATAACACCAGTTTTGCATTATACTAAAATAAAGTTACAAGTGCACCAAAAACGATTGACAAAACCTATTAGGAAAATTGACACTAGAGCACCCAAATATAATACTAGCAACTGTGTATACAAAAATTGACACCAATGATTTAAAAAAAAAAATGGCAGTGTGTATACAAAAAGTAACACTAGTGTTAAAAAAAATTGATACTACTGCTAATAAACTGAAACCGGTGAAAGAAAAACAAATTGACACCAATGATTAAAAACAAGTGGCAATAGGTATACATAATGTGACACTAGCGTTCAAAAAATTGACACTAGTGAACCAAACTTTTGTGTGACATTAATCATGTAAAAATATTGATACCATAGGTCACATTACTAACACTAAAGACATAAAGAATGACCCCAATAGATAGGCAATCAACAACTTGATTAAAAATATTGTTCATTTTGTTAAACTTTTATTTTTGATACTATGCAACAATTTTCAACCACTAAAACATAGGGCAAGATGATGAGTTGACAACAAAGTAGGTATAGATAAAAAAAAAATCAAGTTCAATATATATACCCTTCTTTTGAGTTTTCTACTTGATTAATCGAAAATTTGATTGGATTTGAGTTTTTATCAAATGCTCAAACAAGAACAACAATAGTACAAGACAAAAAGTAATCCACTAGCAATATTGCAACTAGCTCGCAAATGGCCCAAAGATTTGTTCATCTCGGCTGCGTTTTCTGCCTCTTCAAGGTCTCAATCTTGGTCTTCAATTTACCATTCATCGATTGTGAGTTTTCTCACTCCAAGCTTGGTGCGTCGATCCAACGCCATCAATAGGAGTTATTGGTGTTTTCTTTGTTAGATGCTCCACGCTGAGGAATTCGGAGGAATCGCCATTGTTGAGAGTTTTGGTTGTCCACCATTGATGAGGATTGGAATTTTGGAAGCAAGCTTTGGTTGTTGTGCTTTTGGTGTTGAGAAAATGGATGTACTGGATGATTGTTTGATGAGCTGAATCTCAATGTTTCTCTTGGAGGAATGGCATGAGAGAGAAAGGTGATGGTATGGAAGGTGAGGTCTAGTTTGAGATACTGAAACAAAACAAGGAAGGAAATGCTCAACTTGCACGCAGAGCCCGAAATCACGCCCGTGACCCATAATTATTTTAGCCCTATGGTGTAGGTCCGCCCCTTAAGAGACTTATTGCAACGCATATGGTTGGTGTCAAATTGTCAAACAACAACATCAAACTAGCCCAAGTGTAAGTATTGTCGCAACAGGAGCCTAAAAGAGGAGGACAGTAAACAAATGGCAGTTGGTTTTGAGGGAGTTCACCTCCATCATGTACACATAGCATTAATGTTTTTGCACACATATTATCTAGATGATTGTCTATTATATAGTCTTCCAATGGTAATCTCTTTAAAATTAGATTTGCTTAAAACTAAGCAACAAAATAATATTAGAAACAAAATTAAATACTCTTTGTTTTGATTTGACTTGACTCTTCATTATTCCATCAATATCATTCTCTACTGAAGCCCACAAATTCCCAATTTTCCTCACGAATCCCACAATCCCAGTTTTCCAATTTCTCATCCCCAATTTCCCAATATAAAAGCCCGGACTTTGCTACTTTCTTGCGACAATTAAAAAGTGTAGGCATAGCATAGCCTGGAAAAGCATTGGCTCGAACAAAGTCAAAATAATGACAAAATAATATTACATTTAAAAGTGATGATAAAATAAAATTACCACAAAAAGTGTGGATAAATAGCATTGTTTTTGTAGATATTACCCTTTGGAAATAGAAAAGTAAATAAAGGGAAATTAAGTTTAACTCAGTTCAGTGTCATTAAGTTCAGTTTAGTTCAGTTCAGCTAAGTTCAGTTAAGTTCAGTTAAGTTCAGTTAAGTTAAGTTCAATTTCATAAAATTCAGTTGAATCAAACGGAGCCTTATTGGGTAATCATCAGCAAGTCTTGTGTAATATAAGGCCAATTCACCAAAAATTGGGGTCACTTTTTAGAAATGTAGGTATCACTTAGGGCATGTTTTCTCACATTCTTCATACTGAACTTATCAGCACAATACTGTACTGAACTGAAATTTAAAATTTGTTCTTTGGTTTACCGAACTCTACTGAATTTTTCTGAACTGAACTTCTTTTTACTGAACTGAACTGAATTTTACTGAACACTTCAGGGGGAAGTTGAGGAGAACAGACCGTTATAGTGAGCAGCGACCACCGTTATATTGAAAAGTGACCCCGTCTTACCAAAAGTTAAGGAAAGACCGTCTTATTGAAGTTTTTGTGTTCACGGAATTACACTCCTCGAAATTTAAATTGGATCCACCAGCTCCTAATTCTTATTAATTAGAATTCGATAACATTACGCATCGGACCGTCCGACATGAACAGTCCGAATGGGCCTGCCGTGGCATGGCGTCAGCTTAACTTTTCCCAAAAAACGAGTTTGAACATGTTATTCAACAGAGTAAGTCTTGTGTGAGACCAACTCACAAAAATATGGGGTGACTGTTTAGCAATGTAGGGGTTACTTATTATCATGAGTGACCCTCATTTTCACTAAAAAATGACCATCGTCTTACCAAAAGTTATGAAAAGACCGTCTTATACAAGTTTTTGTGTATAATAATAATAATAATAATAATAATAATAATAATAATAATAATAATAATAATAATAATAATAATAATAATAATAATAATAATAATAATAATAATAATAATAATAATAATAATAATAATCTGAACTGAACTTAATGACACTAAACTAGACTAAACTGAACTGAAGTGCACTGAAGTAAACTTAACTTAAGTGAAATTAAGTTGAATTAAACATAACCTAAATCTTGTATGAAACTGTCATACGATGCGACGAAGTTATTTTCATAAAGAATAATGACACTTTATTATTATTCATAAAAGTAACACTATTCTATTGTGGGACGGTCTCATACAATTTTTTTTTTTTTTTGTGTGTGTGTACAACTTATCCATCCCAGTGACCCCTTTGTTTTCAGTAACTGAACAGCCCCCCATACCATCCCTCTTCCAGCCGTCGACAATTTCAAAGTACTAACTTTCTCAATTCCAGTGAAAGACACCACACACATATTACAGTTTCTAAATGCTTGGCGATGTTAGTGTGTGTGTGTGTGTGTGTGTGTGTGAGAGAGAGAGAGAGAGAGAGAGAGAGAGAGAGAGAGAGAGAGAGAGAGAGAGAGAGAGAGAGAGAGAGAGAGAGAGAGAGAGAGAGTTTGTTCAGTGTTTAATAGGTCACCGGGGAACCACCTTCCCACCGGCGGTGGGGGGGCTCTGGGAGCCTTCTTAACATTTTAATTTTAATCTTTTCTCTTTTTGGTGTTGTTACTCAATTATGGCTACTCGTTTTGTAGCAGAGAGGAAATCATTCTCTTTACAGTTTGATGGTTATTATTTTCGTTTAACAGAGGTGACCAGGACGAAGAAGTTTGAAATTAGGATGAAGAAGGATGAATTTCAATGGTGGGCGAAGTCAGCACTATCTTTATGGAAGGGTGAGGCTCCTGATCTTTGGTTACGGAAGCTTGTGGGTCAGGGGTATATCTTGGCTCTTAGAATTGCGGAGAACAATGGAGGACGTTTCTTCCTGTTTGAAAGGATACCTTATGATGATCGACCAGTGTCAATTCGAGTTCCAGAGGACAAACAGAGTAAGGGATGGTTGGCTATGATGGATGCAATCCAGAGAGTTCAGGAGACCCGAGCACAGGTACGGAACCCAGGCCACCCACCTCGTGTCCCTTGCTGTTTGAAGTGTGGGTCAACAGAAATTAATTGGAATGGCAGGGAGGGCGAGCACGCTGGGGAGACCAGAAAAGTGGGTGTTTCTGGGCTAGTAGGGCCACCGGGGAGGAGGTCTGATAATGGTGGTCAGGCGCCTATTTCTGATCGGAGGTGGGAGAGACAGCAGGTGCAGCGTTTGAACCTTGGTAACGGTCGAGCTAACTTTGGCAGGCGAGAGGAATTTGTGCGTGATTCTCGCCAGAATTATTTGGGAGTTGACAGAGTTAATAGGGAGAATTTAACAGCACGTGGGATTTCTTATGTTGGAGGCAGATCTGTTTTTAATAGACTTGGGCCAGGTACTAGTGGGAGAAATCAGGCCCAGGGTACTAGGGTTTACTCTAATAATAACTCTAGGCCTTTCTCTAATCCTCAGTCTGGTTTTGGAGGCCCAAGTGGTCAGCGTGTTTTTGCAAAGAGAGGGGCTCGAGCCCAAGATGCTGGGCCACCCAGGACTTCGGCCTTTTTGCGATTAGGAGAGGGGCCCAGGACATTTTATGGCCAACGTTTTTCAGGGACTCAAAATCGTGATCATTCTACCTCTTCTGTTGCAGGTCGCCGGAGCTCAGGTGGCCGACCACCACAGCCGGAGTTTTCAGGGAGACGACAGGGGTCCCCGGCGGCGGAAAATTCCGGCGATCACCATAGGGGGCCGACCTGGGTCCGCCGGGCACAGCAGGCTGGCGCAGGGGGGGTGCCAGTGGCGGGTGAAGTGCCACGGCTGCCGGAGGAGCAGCAAACTGACGGGGGAGGGTCGCCGGAGGCTGTTCAGACCGGCGAATCCTCTGACGGTGGTGAAAAGACAGGGGGTGGAACTTTTGGGGGGCCTGTTTATGCACCAGTTAGTCGGGTTTTGACTGGGTCTCCGATTTTGGAGCCTGTGATGACTGGTGACGTGGGGGGCGTTGTGGGGGAGGGCTTGGTTATGACAAGGGAGGCTGAAACTTTGTCGAGAGGTGTTGGGCAGGAGGTGCAACATCCTGTTGTGTCTTCAACGTCCTCACAGGGGGGTTTTTTGAAAGAGTTGTGTCTAGTTGGGTCTTGGCTGGCAGCGGTGGGAGCACGAGTTCAATGAGTAACTCAGCGGGATGTTCCTGTTTTAGAGGCAGAGGCGCGTTTGAGGAGAGATCGTCGTGTTGATCATGTTACTCAGAGCTCTCTTTTATGGGGGTCGGGATTTGATGTTGATGAGGATGATCTCCTTAGCTCTCTTGATGGCGATGAGGATTTGCTTTTGGATAGTCTTAGGGAATTTGATGTCAAGGAGGTGGAGGAGATAGAGGAGGTGAATTTGTTTAATGCTGAGATGGTTCGGGGTGTGACGACGCAGCAGATCTCGGAGCCCATTCACAGTGTTCCTTTGCCTTGTGCCGAGGATACCAGGGCGCGTGCCCAAGAGGACCTTTCTACTTCCTTTTCCCCTTTACCCTTTTATTCTCTTTTTGTTGCTACCCCCCAAAAAGCACCTGCTTGTTCTATTGCTGACCAGATGTTATCTGCTAATGTTTTTTCAGGTGCAAGCGGTGGAGATGGGGTTGTTGGGCAGGGCGTAACGCCAGTTCTGTAGATAGCGCCGGAAGTTTCTGTTGCTCCGTTGTGCCATGGGGAGTCAGAGGCCGGAGGGACGGTTGTGACCATTCCACCATTGGCGGGTGAGAGGGACGACCGAGACCCTCAGTCTCTTCTTCATGATCTTGATTTTCGGGTTGTTGGTACTTTAGGTCAGGTAGCTAATGTTCAGGTGTCTTCGAGGGGACCTTCCTCTCGAAGAAATAGGGTTGGCATTAGGGAGCTTCGGGGTCTTGAGACGACCCTTAATTATGGGGAAGAGGGGAGTCGTAGGTCTAGGGGTATCGGTGGTTTTAGATGAAGATTTTGAGTTGGAATGTCAATGGTCTGGGGATGGTAGAGAAACGTAGTCTAGTGCAGGAAGTTGTCAGCCGGGCGTCTCCGGATGTGGTGATGTTTCAGGAGACGAAGGTTGAGGGAGTGGATTCTTTTTTTGTTCGAAGTCTTTGGGAGGCAGGATCTAAGGATTGGGTTTGTTTGCCTTCTGTAGGAGCGTCGGGGGGTATTCTTATTGCTTGGGATACCCGTTTTGCGTCTCGAGTTGAGTCTCATTTTGGGCATTTTACTGTGTCGGTTCTGTTGAGTGTTCGTGGGAGGGGTGATTGGTGGGTGTCTTCTGTTTATTGCCCGTGTGGGGTTGCTGACTGTGAGTCATTTTGGGAGGAGTTGGCGGCTCTTGCTGGTCTCTGTTCCCCTAGATGGGTTATTGGGGGTGACTTTAATGTGATCCGTCATGCAGGAGAACGACGTGGTAGGGGGTTGACTGGGGGTATGATTGAGTTTGATTCCTTTATCAGGGAGTCCGCCCTTCGCGATTTGCCTCTAGATAATGCTCAGTTTACTTGGGGTGTGAGTGGGAGGCGGGATGTAGCCTCTCGGATTGATAGGTTCCTTGTTACGAATGATTTTGAGGATGAGTTTCCATCTTTGGTACAGGAGATCCTGCCCCGTTCGTGTTCTGATCATTTTCCCCTTGTCTTACATTCTGCTCCCATTCAGTGGGGCCCGACCCCTTTCCGCTTTGAGAATATGTGGTGCTCCCACGCGGAGTTTGGGGTTAAGATTCGGGATTGGTGGGCGGAGTGTGAGGTTGAGGGCTGGAGGGGGTACTGTTTCATGAGGAGGTTGAGGCTTGTTAAGGAACGTTTGAAAGTTTGGAATAAGGAGACTTTTGGAGATGTGCGGGTGCGAAAGGGGGAGATCCTTAAGGAGATTTTGGTGACAGATCGGGCTTTGAGCGAGGAGGGCCATGATGAGGGGTTGATGAGGAAGAGTGTTGATTTGAAAAATAGTCTAGAGGAGGTTTTGCTAAAGGAAAGACAGAGTCAGCGTCAGAAGATGAAGGGGAGATGGGCGAAGGAGGGGGATGTGAGTTCTAGGTTATTCATTAAAGTGGTTAATGGGAGGCGGTGGAGGAGTTTTGTTCGGGAGTTGGAGACTGATGATGGTGAGCATGTGACTGATGTGAGTAGGATTAGTGACGAGATTACAGCTTTCTACAAGGGTCTTTTTGAGGAAGAAGTGATTGATAGACCGATGTTGGAGGGAGTTGAGTGGTCCCCTATTACGCCATTGCTTCGGGACTGGCTTGAGCGCCCTTTTGAGTTAGAGGAGATACGGGCAGCGGTGTTTAGGATGGATCGAGAGAAAGCCCCGGGGCCGGATGGATTCACTATGGCCTAGTACCAGGATTGCTGGGAGGTCATCAAGGAGGATCTGCTTGGGGTTTTTACTGAGTTTCATGCCACAGGGGTGATTGGGAAGAGTATGAACTCTAACTTTATCACCCTCGTCCCTAAGAAGGATCGGTCGATTAAGGTGAGGGATTTTAGGCCTATTAGCTTAGTCACCAGCGTCTATAAGATTTTAACTAAGGTCCTGTCTATTAGACTTGGGGCGGTTTTGTCTGGGACTATCTCGGCTGCCTAGAGCGCTTTTGTGGAGGGTCGCCAGATCATTGATGCAACATTGGTTGCTAATGAGGTGGTTGATGGTGCTCGCCGGAATAACCACCCTGGGATTGTTTTTAAGTTGGACTTTGAGAAAGCTTATGATCGAGTTAGTTGGGGTTTTTTGGATCGCGTCTTAGATAGGAAGGGCTTCGGGGGGCGTTGGCGCACCTGAATAAGGGGTTGTTTGTCCAACGCTAGTTTTTCTGTCCTTGTTAATGGGGCGGCGCGTGACTGGTTTACTTCGTTACGTGGTTTGCGCCAGGGGGATCCCCTTTCCCCTTTTCTATTCACCCTTGTCGTTGATGTTCTTGGCCGAATGTTGGATAGGGGAGTGGAGCGGGGGGCTTGTTGAGGGATTCCGGGTGGGTCGGGAAAGGGTTTGTGTTTCCCACCTGCAGTTTGCCGATGATACGATCCTCTTCCTTTCGGCTGAAGCCGAAGGTTTTAAGAGGGTACTTACGCTCTTACAAGTTTTTGAGGTTGTGTCGGGGATGAGAATTAATCTGTCTAAGTGTAGTTTGGCGGGGGTCAACGTGGGGGAGGATGTTCTGAACTCCCTGGCTGGTCTAGTGGGTTGTTAGGTTCAGCAGTGACCGCTTACTTATTTGGGGGTGCCCCTCGGGGGTAATCCCAGATCGGTTTCCTTTTGGGAACCGGTGGTGTCTAGAGTGGCTAAGCGTCTAGATGGTTGGAAAGGGGTGTATTTCTCTTTGGGGGGGAGGATCACTATTTTACATTCCTGCCTAGCTAGCATCCCTCTTTACTACCTTTCCTTTTTTAAAATTCCTGTTAGTGTAGCTAATAGGATTGAGAGGATGATGAGGGACTTTCTTTGGTCGGGGGCTGGTGAGGGTAAGAGAGATCATTTGGTTAGTTGGGACCATGTTTGCCGGCCGAAAACTGAGGGGGGGTTGGGTTTTGGTAGGTTAGTGTCCAAAAACATTTCGCTAGTGGGTAAGTGATTATGGCGTTTTCCCCTACAATCTGACTCCCTATGGCACCGAGTTATCAGAAGCAAGTACGGCCTTCAGCATAATGGGTGGGACGCGCAAGCCAGCTCCACTGTCTCCATTGCTTGCCCTTGGAAGTTCGTTTCCCAGGTATCGTCTTTATTCTTTCCCCTGGTTAGGTATAATGTGGGTAATGGTCAACAGGTTCGGTTCTGGGAAGATGTGTGGAATGGTGAAACTCCTTTCTCTTCCACATATCCGCGGGTTTTTCGTTTGTCCACTCTTCACGGGGCGCCTGTGGCTGATTTTTACTCAGAGGTTGGTGGTTCCTGGGACTTACACCTTCGACGACCACCCCGCGATATAGAAATGGAGGAACTCGTTTCCCTTCTGGGTGTCCTCCACATTAGGCTTCTCGTCCCTAGGGACGATTCTCGGACTTGGATTGGGGACTCCTCTGAGGTTTTCTCTTCCAAGTCCTTCCTCCATCATCTTAGCCTTCCGTCACAGTTTTCACATTTTCCCCTTTCCTCTTATATTTGGAAGTCCAAGGTTCCTCTGAAGGTTCGTGCTTTTGTGTGGACTTTGGTGCTTGGTAAGGTGAACACTAGTGATATGGTGCAACGGCGGAGGCTACATATGTGTCTTCTTCACAGCATGTGTGTGATGTGTCGGCAAGACGGAGAGAGTTGTTTGCATTTGTTTGTGATGTGTAATTTTGCGAGGGCCTTGTGGGATAGGCTGTTGTGTGTGGAGCCTTTTGTGTGCCCTGCTACTGTGGGGCGATTCCTACAGATGCGATTTTCTGCTATGCGGAGGGGGAAGGAGGGTAGGATGTTGTGGCGGTGTGCCTGTTTAGCTATTCTTTGGTGCACTTGGTTAGAGAGGAACTCGAGGATTTTCTCTGACGCGGAAAAGAGTATCGATTTAGTTTGGGAACATATAATTTATTTGGCATCCCTTTGGACGAGGCGGCTGGTGCCTTCAAGAGGATGCCACTGACGATCATTCAACGCCACTGACGTGATTTGTAGATACTTTATTTTTATTTTTGTTCTTTGAGGATACCTTATCCTCTATTTTATATTCTTTCACTATTTGATTAATAAAAATTTTCTCTAATCTAAAAGACTCACTTTCTCAATTCCCTTTTCTCCTGCTTTTTCCATTGTCCGACGACAACTCCAAAGGTGCCTCCCCCGGCCCCCCCCCCCCCTCTCTCTCTCTCTCTCTCTCTCTCTCTCTCTCTCTCTTCTCTTGCTACTACAATGACGAACGCTCTCCATTTCATCCCTTCAACACCCTCTCATCCTAATCTCAACTCCCCAAAATCTCACCTTCCCACTCCCAAAATCTCTCTCCTCCCTCGTACAACAACAACAACAACAACAACAACAACAACAACAACATGTCTCTCACTAATCTCCTCTCTCCCACTACGTGTTTGCACCCCATCATCATCAGATTCTTCATCATCGTCATTGTCATCATCAGCAACTTCGGTTGCGGCGGCGACGATCGAGGTCGATACCGTAACCGAAGCCGAGATGAAAGAGAATGGTTTCCGTAGCACCCGAAGGACTAAACTTATCTGCACAATCGGACCCGCCTCGTGTGGATTCGACCAGCTCGAGGCTCTCGCCGTCAGCGGTATGAATGTCGCTCGCCTCAATATGTGCCATGGTACTCGCGAGTGGCATCGGGACGTCATTGATAGAGTTAGGAGGTTGAATGACGAAAAAGGGTTTGCTGTTGCTATTATGATGGATACTGAAGGTAGTGAAATTCATATGGGTGATCTTGGTGGTGAATCTTCTGTTAAAGCTGAGGTCTACTTCTTTTCTTATCCTTCTAAATTTTGTTTTTGTTTTTGTTTTTGGTTTTGGTTTTGTTTTTGTTGTTGTTTTTGTTTTGTTTGTGTGTGTTTGCTCTCTATTTTGGGATTTGTTCTTACTTCTTACTTACCTAGTGCGTGGTTGAACTGAACACCGGTGAATTAGACACTTTGTGTGCCCGAAAGTGTGAAACCCGCTTAATTTTTAATTTTTGAGCCGTAGTACTTAGGCAAGTGCCAGAAAATAATGTTTGTTATGACACTACTGCTCATTAAGTAGTTTGAATGGCTGATATTCTAAAAGAAATGGGCAACGAATAACTAGGGGTAAGGAGCACGAGCGTCGTCTATTGAGTATTAGAGTGCTCGAAAGTGTGAAATCGGCACTTTTAGTTTTGATTTGATTTGTGAGTTGTAGACTTGTAGTAGTTGGGTAGGTGCAGAAAGCAAGGTTTGTTATGACACCTTGCTCTCTAAGTATGAACACTGATATTGCCAAAGAAAGGGGCAACCAACTAGGGCTAATGAGCGTAGACTGTTGAGTATTACAGTGTTCGTGTTCATTTGAGTACTAGCCTAGTGCAGACTAACCCTCAACAGTGAGAAATTGTCTCTATTTAGGAAGCTATTGAAGCATGTAGCCATTTTTTTAAGGCAAAAAGCTAGAGTACAATGGTTAAAAGCTGGAGACCAAAACTCTTCCTATTTTCATGCGTGTATAAAGCAGAGAAGGCAGACTAATAATGTGATGGTCTTGTTTGATAATCTTGGGGTGAAGTTAAATGATGAGGCAGCCATCAAAAATGAGTTTTTGAGTTATTACCAAGATTTGTTGGGGTCTTCTTGTGATGTTACACCTCTTCCTGATGAAGTTTTAGTAGTGGTCCGGTCCCTTGGTTTCTGCGGAGGATTGTATCAGCCTTAGTGGTAGAGTGACAGATGATGAAATTAAGTCAGGTTTGTTTTTGATAAAAGATGCCAAAGCTCCTGGCCCGGATGGACACAATGCTTGTTTTTTCAAGAAAACCTGGGCTGTTGTAGGTGCAGATGTCCTGGCAGCAGTTCATGGTTTCTTCTTGTCAGGGAATATGCTTCAACAGATAAATGCTACAGCCATATCCTTCAAAGGTACCAAACCCATCTCTTGCATCTGATTTCAGGCCAATCTCTTGTTGTAATGTCATTTACAAGGTGATTGATAATGTTCTTGCAAATAGACTTAGAATAATTTTGCCTGCATTGGTTGGTAATCAACAAGGGGCTTTTGTTAAAGGAAGGTCTATTACACATGACATTTTGCTTACTCAAGAAATGTTAGCTGGGTATGGAAGGAAACAGATTAGCTCTAGAATGGTAGTAAAAGTTGATATGCGTAAGGCATACGATTCTGTGGCTTGGCCCTTTCTATCTTCAACTTCGAATAAATTGGGTTTTCTTGGTCCTATCAAGCAGGGAGCTACTACTAACATCTTTTAACAACTATCTGCCTAACCTACTCAACATGTGGCTGGAAGCTTGCGTTACCACTGTTATGTTTTCCATGGTTGTTAATGGTCAATTGACAGGGTATTTTGAGGGGAAGAGGGGGTTGCGACAAGGAGACCCATTGTCCCCGTTTTTGTTTGTCATTGTGATGGAAATTTTATCTCGGCAACTAGGACTTCTGTGTAGTGATCCTAAATTTAGACATCATCCAAAGCGTAAAGCCTTGATATTACTAGGCTGAGCTATGCTGATGACCTTATTATGTTCTGCAAAGGTACTGCGAGTGCTGCAAATAGTCTTTTTAGAGCCTTTCAAGGGTTCTCTTTTGCTTCTGGTCTTGCTGCAAATTTAAATAAATCTCAGGTTTTTATGGGTGGTTTAAATGTGCATGTGAGAAGAGAAATTTTGATGGCTTTGAATATGGATGAGGGGATTCTCCCAGTTAGATATCTTGGCATACCATTAACAGCTAAGTGCTTGAGTGTGGCTGATAGTAATGCTCTTGTTGAGAAAGTTACAGCTAAAGCTTTCATCATTGGTCTAGTAAAAGACTATCTTATGCTGCTAGGTCTCTAGTTGATACAAACTGTCCTTTTCAGTCTTCATAATTTCTGGGGGTCTATTTTTATACTTCCCAAGAAGATTATTGCTCAGGTGGAATCCTTGTGTAGAAAGTTCTTGTGGAGTGGCCTTGAAAATGTGAATAAATCTGCTCTTGTTGCATGGGAAGATATATGTCAGCCAAAGAAGAGCGGAGGGATTGGTTTTAAAGATCTGTTTGTTATGAATGTTTCTTTGATTATGAAACTACTCTGGCATGTGGCACTTAAGTCTGATACACTATGGGTCAAATGGACTCATGAAGGATATATGAAAGATGAAGATTTCTGGGATATTGAATGTAATTTGAATATGTCATGGTGTTTCAGAAAGATCCTGAAGTTGAGGACCCAGGCCCTGCTGTGCTGTCAGGTTAGCCAGGGAGTATTATCTTGGTCTTGTACTTCCCCTCCATTTTCAACTCATGCAGTGTATAGTAATCTGAAACCTGCTGCTCCTTCTGTGATTTGGGCAAAGTTTATCTGGGGGAAGAACTGTTATCCTAAACATTCTTTCATATCTTGGCTCATCTTTAGACAGAGATTACATACTGAGAATCCGAGATAGATTGTTGAAACGAGGTGTTCAAGTTGATGATGTCTGTTGTCTTTGTCAGAGTACAACGGAGGACCATCAGCATCTTTTCTTTGCTTGTCCTTGGGCTAAGGATCTGTGGTCTAAAGCTTGCGACTTCGTTCATATGCCACGCCCTCCTCAATCATGGGAAGAGATGATTGGGTGGGGGAAGAAGCACCTGGTTGGGAAACCTGCAGTCAGATCAATGAGACTATCCGTGTTTACCAGTTGTGTATATCATATTTGGTTTAAGAGGAATCATGTGATCTTCAGGAAGGAACCTGCAAATTTGGATCGAATCTTGAGCAAATTCATTTACGAGACTAAGATTCAGCTTAGTTCTCTTGTGTAGATTAAAGATACTAAAAGTAACAGGATGTGGTGTGCAGCAATGAACATTTCCCCCTTGTTCTGCAGAAAGTGTACTAGCGTAAATGTATGGGTTTACTAGTACCTGGTCCAACTCCAGGAAGTTTTAGATATGTAGAGTACTGACATATGTAAATCCTAGTGCTTTAGTGTGGAATATATATACTCACATTTCTTACAAAAAAAGAGAGTACTAGCCTAGTCTGTTCAAAATCAAGTGAGATTCGCTTATTTGCTCAATTAACGAACGAACTTGTACTGTGCTTTGAGGGAGTTTGTTTGTAAGTTCTTTGCACATGTATCTTATCTAAAAAAAAAAAAAAAAAGGTTCTTTGCACATGTATTGTACTACTATGCCGGCAGAACTAACATTTAGGAGGGCCATTAAAGAGTGAAGACTACTTCAAATAAAAAGATTCTATGAAGAGGGTACTGCATTGTTATCAGGGAGAAAAAATGGTTTGCTCATTGAAGTTAGGATTATAGGAAGTAGGATTAACAATCGGGCTCTGTTGTGGTCGCATTCTGCATATTCGTGAGTGGTTATTTCTTGGTTTCTTCGAGTCTCTCAGCTACAATATTTTTCATCTCCGCTCAGTGATAAATGAGAAGTTTTGTTTTTGGAACTAAATTGTACCCCAAGTTCCCAATTTTTTCAATTTTTGTATCCCATCGCTATAAGGCCTCACTTTTTTCTTGATGCTGTCAATGGGTGGTCTACACAGGTTAATTGTGAGTCTAGTAACAAAGAGTGGTACTGCAAGGTACCTAAATGGGAGTTTCCCTTCGACAAAACCAGAGAGCCTCAGTGTCTCTTCCTTGTGAATTCATACCACTAAAGTGTATGCAAGATTTGGAGGGTTGGCAACTTGGCATGCAGCCCAGACATTTCATAGAAGTCTTTGAAACAAGTGATGATTTGATTAATGGAGTGGGCACCTCCTCTAGTGAATACCAAAAGATCATCAGCAGATGTTGGGTGTGTGATATCACGCTTAGCACATTGAGGGTGTGGGTTTATGGCCTGATCTAGCCTTACCTTACTGCACATTCTAGAGATCTGCTTTATATGATGTACTAACAAATATGTGGACAGGGTTCGCCTACCTGAATCCCCTTTTCCCTTCAAACCACTGCACAACACCCCATAATTGTTGATGTATAAGCTTGCAGAGGGAACACATTTCATAACCCAAGTTACAATTTCAACAGGTTCCCCTAGATATAGAAGGCGTCCTTTCATACAGCTCCAGTTCAAAGAATTATGGGCCTTCCTTATATCACCCTTAAGCATGGCTGGGATATATTCTTCATACCAGAGTGTTTAACAAGTTCATGAGCGTCAAACATACTTCTCCCCAAATGGAGGCAGATTGTTCCTTGCCATAAACTTAAGCTACAACATCAATCAAATAATCAATCTATGAGACAATAGTTTAGTATTAGTTTTGTACACCACATTGCAACATGCAATGGCTGTATTGGAATTTGTTATGATTTGCTCTCAACGCTGATGGTATGATCATTAAGTTATGTCGATAGACAACTTTGAATGGATGGGGAAAGCCCCAATAACTCTCCCTAAATCAAGTGCTTGTGTCGGTTCATTTTTAAATACTTGAAATACTTCATTACTGTCATATAACCTTGATCGCAACTGTAAACTCATCTTATATCTCGGTGCAGGATGGGGAGATCTGGACTTTCACTGTCCGAGCTTTTGATTCACCCCGACCAGAGCGCACCATTACTGTGAATTACGATGGGTTTGCTGAGGGTAAAAATCTTGTAACATTGAACACCTACTGTGAATTAACTATGATATTTTGTGGTGTAGTAGGGTGATTCCATAATTTGTTATAAATATTATTAAAGAATCATGAGCATATCTTTATCTGCTCGATAATTTTGTTCATTTGCACTTAATATATCCCCCCACTTTGTATGGGAAATAGGTTATATATTTAAGCAGATCGTTTAGATGTTGACCATGTGTTGGTTCGACACAGATGTGACAGTTGGGGATGAGCTTCTTGTGGATGGTGGAATGGTCAGGTTCGAGGTCATTGAGAAGATTGGTCCAGATGTCAAGTGTTTATGTACAGATCCGGGACTGTTACTCCCACGAGCTAACCTCACTTTCTGGCGGGATGGAAATTTAGTACGTGAGCGTAATGCCATGCTTCCAACGATTTCTTCTAAGGTTGGATCATATCTCTTTCCTTCATTTCACTTTTCTTGTCAACTTCTATTTGTTAAGAACTTTTTTTTAGATAAGAGAAAATTTTATTAATCAAATGGTAAAGAATACAAAAAGGTGGAGGATAAGTATTCCTCAGTCTAAACGGAAAACTATCTACACATCACGCCAATGACGTTGAACTAAGGTCAGCTGGACACCCTTAAAAGGCCCCGCTGCCTTAGCCTAGAGAGAAGCCAAGTAAACTATGCGATCCACATAGTCAATAGTCTTCTCAGTCTCGGTAAAAAACCTAGAGTTAAGAACTAACACAACAGATATTTAGAGGATGCATTTGATAATTATCTGGACAAAGAGGATAAAATATGATTCAATACTCCTTAGGGTCCATATTCTAGCTTTTTCTCTCTATGACTCTCACTAGGGTGGGTGTAGGTCATCGGAGGGTTCCCTGCCCATCTCTGGTGGGTGGGGCTTCGGGAGCATGTCCATTCTTCTAGAGACGAGTATTAGTTCGTCATGGAGTCCACTTTAGCATTGAGAACAAGCGTTTCATTCTTAACCGTGAGAATTATGATTATCATTTGGAGGAGCGTGCTCGGGGGAAGAAGTTTGATGTGCGATTGAATCAGATGGAACTATTGTGGTGCGCAAAGGAAGCGATTTCGCTCTGGAGAGGCGACTGTTCCGGGAGGTGGGTGCGCACTTCTCGGGGAGATGGGGGAGATGGCTATGTTCTGTTGCTTCGAATTGGCGTCAACAACTTTCGGCGGTTTCTCCTGTTAGAGAGGCAACCATGGAAGGGCAGGGCTGTTTCCATAAGAGTCCCAGAGGGTGTTAGGGGACAAGGCTGGTGTTCTTTATTCGAGACTTTACAGCACTTTGGTCCATGGTTCTTGTTTGTAGGAAGCCCGGGCCTTATTGAGCACTGTTCGCAGGTGAGGAGGCGGCCTGAGACGTCGCCGGGAGAGCGATGCTGGAACAGGGGAGAACCGTTGGGAGGGAAGGAGATAATTTAGGAAGGCGCGAGATATGCAATCACGTTCAATTACTGCCTCAGCTGTTTCTATTGGGAATTCAAATAATAATAGATCAGTTCTGCAGAGGCTTGGGCCTAAGAGTTTAGTCCGTGAGAGACTTGGGCCTACACGTTCTGTTTTTGAGAGGAATAAGACGTACTGTTTTCCAAAGGCTTGGGCCTGGGGTTGCTGCTAGGGGCCCAGGTCCTTCTTTGAGGACATCAAGGATAAGTTCTGTTTTTGAAAGGCTTGGCCCAAGACAAGGAAATAACCCAGTACCTAAAATCAGGCAGGTGTGGGTAAACGTGGCCAGGGTTCAGATGGGCAAACACGTAGGGAGGTTTCCAGTGAGGCTGTGCTGGTGGCAACTGCACAGTCGGTGGTTGGGGAGAATGGTCAAGGCGGACAACAAGGGGGATGGGCGGTGGTCGCGAGTCTACCGGCGACGAACCCGACCACCGGCGGCTGGCCGGCCTGTGACCGGTGATTCAGATCTGGAGCCAGAAAAGCTGTCAATAGAGACCGAAAAAGCCGATGGTTCTTGTAGGGGGTCCTCGGTGGCGGTGCTGCAGTACAGAAGGCGTAGGAGTCGAGTTTGTGTCTGGTGGCTGGGAAAACCCATGGGACACTTCCGGCGGGGGGTCTGGTGGTTCAAAGAGGTGTTTTAGAGACAGCAGATGCCGGTGACAATGTTGAGGGGGTCGATGCAGGTGGGGCTTGCGGTCCAGGTGACAGGTGTGTGTGTTCCACTTCCTTGGCTGGCGATGAGTGCCTTGGTAGTAGTTCTGATGAGTTATTGCCTACGACGGGAGGGAAGGTTACTTCTCCAAAGCCGGTTGTGGATGCAGGGAGGCTGCTTGGTGATATGTGCTTATTTGGGCAATGGGTTGCCAACATGACATACGCTTTAGATAATTTAGAGACACCAGCTGTGACCCCACACAGAGCTTTGGGGTCTGAATTTGAGGTAGCCACTGACTTGCTGAGTGGGAGGATGATGATGACCTTTCGAGTACTTTTGACGATGGTGAGGAGGAGCTTTTTATAGAAAGCTTGCGGCAGGAAGGTGCAGGTGGTGTGTCTCTCAGTAGTGAGAACTCTGATGAGGAGATTAACATGCTAAATGTGGGAGGTTCAAATCTGTTTTTTACCTCGGAGAGGACAGTTGCAGCTTCTGAGACGCCCTTAGATAGCTCCTCTTCATGCAAGGTTATTGAGGTTGCGCCGCTGTGTGGTTCTGGTGGTCATGATCGCGACCCACATGCTATGTTACCAGGACTCGGGGACGGGTGTCGGGTGTGGGTACGGGTCCGATACATTATGGTTCGAAATTTGAGGACTCGGGGACGTTGTCCAAAATTAAGGACATGGGTATGGGGACCTTGTCCTGAACTTGGACACAGGTGCGGGGGTACGACATTTTAAAAATATTTATTTTTTAAATAGTTTGAAATATTATTTATTGAAAACTATAAGACTATTGTTGTTGGAGGGGGAGAGTTTTGCGAGCTTCATTTCGCAGCAATGGGGCGAGGCAAGGAGGGGCGGTTGTTTTGGAGATGTATGTGTATGGCCATCTTGTGGTGTATTTGGTTGGAGAGGAATTCCAGGGTGTTCCGTGACGTTGGGAGGACTATAGATAATGTTTGGGATCATGTGGTCTACATGGCCTCCCTATGGGCCAAGGAGGCAGGGGCTGTAGGTGTGTTCCACTTACCCTTGTACAGCGCCATTGGCGAGATTTGTAGTTTCTTTTGATCCTTTATGAGGATACCTTATCCTCTTTTTTGTATTCTTTACTGATTTAATCAATAAAATTTTATTCTTATAAAAAAAAAAAAAACTATTGTCACGTGAATTTTAAGTTGATTCTATAAAGAAATGGGTAGAGATGGAGTAATTGTTACTATTGTTTGGGCCCAAGTGATAGTGTTGCAAATTAACATGCTATTAATTAATTGAGAGAGAGAGAGGCAGAGAGTTCTATGGGGCGTGTCTAGGTGATCACCGGAGAGTATCCTCCCTGCCGGTGGTGGGGGGGCTCAGGGAGTCTCTAGACATTCTCTACTTTTATCCAACTTTTTTTTCCACATTCAAATTTACCACTTTCATTATGGCGATTAGCTTCAAGTCTGATTGGAAGATCTTTTCTCTTACATTCGATGGATTTTATTATCGGTTCACAGAGAGTTCGAGGCGGGGTGAGTTTGTGGTTCGTATGCATACAGTGGAGTTTCAGTGGTGGGTTCAATCTGCTCTTTCCTTGTGGAGAGGTACGAATTAGAGGTTGTTCAAGCGGGCTGGTGATGGTCACATCTTGGTTTTGCGAATTGCAGAGAATAACGGGGGTCGATTCTTCCTGTTTGAGAAGATCCCCTTCGATCGCCGGCCTGTGTCCATCCGAATACCAGAAGGGAAAAACGGGTCGGGATGGGTGGCGATGATGGCTGCTATTCAACGTCCCCATGTGCACCCACCGCGAACTCCACCGAGCCCCACGGTTCCTGTGCCCTGTTGTAAACGGTGCGGTTCGTCGGAGATCGACCGGAAGGGTAGGGATCGTGAGTTTGGCACATGTGGTGCTGCTGTGCTGCGACAGGAGGAGCCTGCTGGTCGCCGGTGGGAGAGGTCTCAGGTGGAGGGGATGTCAATAGGTAACGGTCGAGATGATTATGGAGGGCGCGATTTCATGCGCGAGATTCTAGGCGACAGTTTTCCAGTGTTGACCGAGCTAATGGGGCTGTTAATAACACACGTGCTATTTCAAATTATGAGAAACAGGCTGTCTTTCAAAGAGTTGGGCCACTTAATGAAGCCCAGGCTTTGAAGAGAACACGGGCTCAGGTCTCCTTTTCTAATAATATTCAGTCCACAAGGTTTAGGGGGTCAAAGGGTAACCAGAGGCCCACTCTTGATGAGCAGACAGGTTATCAAGCTCGAGGTGTTGGGCTAAATCTGGGCCCCCGTACTTCAGCCTTTCTTCGGTTGGGAGATAGGCCCAGTTCAACTCAAAACCCAGAAATCCTTTCACGGGTGCACGACAAGCAAAACCCAGAAATTAATTCACGGGTGCTCGAGGGTCGCGATAAGGCCTCGACTGGAGGCAGCCGGAGATCAACACCGCCGGCGAGTTCAGGGGGGCGAATGGTCCCTGCGGTGGCGGAAAATTCCGGTGATACACGTGGCAGGTTCGCCGGGGTTCGACGAAGCCAGAAAAGTGGTCCATCAGGTTCAGCTTCTGGTTCTGGCTTGGTGGGCCAGCCGACGAGTCAGCCGGGGTGACGAGAGGTCAGGTGAGAGGGATTTTGGGGGCCAGTTTACTCTCCAGTTGCTGCGCTATGTTCCGGGACGACTGTTTTGCAGCCCGCTGCTCCAGCGGTGGAGGTCTCTCGGTCTAGGGAGGTTATGGGTTAGCGTGGTTGTGTGGGGGAGGGACAGATTTTGCTCGGAGGTGATAGGCAGGCGGTATTCCCTTCAGTGGGTACTTCTACTAGTGGGCGGGGTTTTTTTTTAAAGGAGCTGTGCTTTGTTGGGACTTGGTTGGCAGAGATGGGTGCTCGAGTTCAGAGAGCGACTCAACGGGAGGTTCCGGTCAGTAACATTGAAGATCGGTTGAGGAGAGATCTTTGTGTGGATCATTACTCAGGCGGGCCTTTTTACTGGGGGTTTTGATGATGGCGAGGATGACCTTTTGAGTTCGCTGGATGAGGGCGAAGGTTTGCTCCTGGACAGCCTTCGAGAGTTCGAGGATAAGGAGGCAGACATTGTGGAGGAGGTGAATCTGCTTAATGTGGGAGGCCAGCAGGTTGACGACCACGGTCAGGGTGTTTTTTCTACTCCTAGCACCGGAAGCATTGGAGCGTGTGCCACTGTGGACCTTAATACTTCCATTTCCCCTACCCTTTTACCTACTCCTCTTTTTGCTACTAACCAAATAGCTCCAGGTAGTCTTATTGCTGACCAGTTGTTATCTGCTAATGGTTTTTCAGGGGCAGCCCGGGAACTGAGGATGCTGGGGAGGGTGTACGCTCTACGCTCTGTTGTGTTGCTTGATTCGGAGGCAGTTGTTACTCCGTTGTGCCAAGGGGATTCCGAGGCCAGGGGGACGGCTGTAACTGTCCCACCACTGGCTGGTGAGAGGGACGACCGAGAACCTCAGTCTCTTCTTGATAACCTTGGTCTCAAGGTTGTGTGTTCGGCTGGTGAGCCGGCTTGTGTTCAGGTGTCCCCTTCGGGTTTTCGTTGTAAGAGGAACAGGGTGGGAGTTCGGGAGCTTAGGGGTCTACAGACCACTCTTAATTATGGGGAGGGAGGTAGTCGTAGGTGTCGGGGTGCTAGTGGTGTTAAATGAAGCTTTTAAGCTGGAATGTCAATGGGTTGGGGAGGGTTAGGAAGCGGGATCTTGTGCGGGAAGTTGTTAGTCGCGCGTCTCCGGACATTGTCATGTTGCAGGAGACGAAGGGTTGAGGCTGAGGCTGAGGCTGAGGCTGAGGCTGTTGACTCGTTTTTAGTCCGGAGTCTTTGGGAGGCCAGGTCGAAAGATTGGGTCTTTTTGCCTTCGGTTGGGGCGTCTGGGGGGATTCTTATTATTTGGGATACTCGTTTTGCGTCGCAGGTAGAGGTTCATGTTGGTTTTTTTACTCTTTCAGTGTTGCTGAGAATTAGAGGGCGGGGGGAGTGGTGGGTGTCCTCTGTGTACGGCCCATGTGGAGTTGCTGACCGTGACTCCATGTGGGAGGAGTTGGCAGCCCTCGCAGGGGTTTGTGCCCCAGGTGGGTCATTGGGGGTGACTTTAATGTGGTTCGTCATTCTGGGGAGCGGCGTGGGCGGGGCTTGTCTGGGGGTATGTGTGAGTTTGATTCCTTCATTCGAGAGTCGGCTCTTAGGGATTTGCCTCTAGGTAACGCTCAGTTCACTTGGAGCGTTAGTGGGAGGCGCAATGCTGCGTCCCGTCTGGATCATTTTCTTGTTACTAATGAGTTCGAGGACGAGTTTCCTTCCTTAGCCCAGGAGGTTTTGCCACGAGCTTGCTCGGATCACTTTCCTCTTGTCCTCCACTCGGCCCCTATTAAAAGGGGCCCTACTCCTTTTCGTTTTGAGAATATGTGGATTACCCATGCAGAGTTTGGGGCGAGGGTTTGGGAGTGGTGGATGAGCTATGAGGTTGAGGGTTGGAGGGGTGGTTGTTTTATGCGAAAGTTGAAGTTTGTGAAGGAGAAATTAAAGTTGTGGAATAAGGACGTGTTTGGGGATGTGCGGGTGAGGAAGGGGGAGATTCTTAAGAATATTTTGTCCACGGACCAGGCTCTAAGTGAGAGGGGTCATGATGACGAGCTTTTAAGGAAGAGTGTTGAGTTGAAGAATAGTTTAGAGGAGGTGTTACTTAAGGAGAGGCAGAGTCAGCGGCAAAAGATGAAGGGGAAGTGGGCTAGGGAGGGGGGTGTGAGTTCTAGGCTGTTTTTTAAGGTGGTTAATTGGAGGCGGAGGAGGAATTTTGTGAGAGAGCTTGAGGTTGGGGATGGTGAGATTGTGTCAGATGTGGATAGGATTAGTGCTGAGATTACGGATTTTTACAAGGGTCTATTTATGGAAGAGATGGTTGATAGACCGATGATCGAGGGGGTGGATTGGTCACCTATTGCTTCTCAGTTTAGGGATTGGCTTGAGCGACCCTTTGAGTTGGAGGAGATTAGGACGGCAGTGTTTGGGATGGATATAGAGAAGTCCCCGGGGCCGGATGGTTTCACTATGGCTTTTTACCAGGATTCCTGGGAGGTGATTCATGAGGACTTGTTAGGAGTTTTTAGTGAGTTTCATGCCACTGGAGTGATTGGGATGAATTCTAACTTCATCACCCTAGTTCCCAAGAAGGATAGATCCATTAAGGTGAGGGATTTTCGGCCGATTAGTCTGGTTACTAGTGTTTATAAGATTATCACTAAGGCTTTGTCTGTCCGACTTGGGGCTGTCTTGTCTCGAAGGCTCAGAGTGCTTTTGTGGAGGGCCGCCAGATTATTGATGCAGCCTTAGTGGCAAATGAGGTGGTGGACGATGCCCGTCGGTCTAATTTTCAAGGAGTAGTTTTTAAGTTGGATTTTGAGAAGGCTTATGATCGAGTTAGTTGGGACTTTCTTGACCGTGTTATGGATAGGAAGGGGTTTGGCGGAAGGTGGCGTAAGTGGATTAGGGGTTGTCTGTCTAATGCTAGCTTTTCTGTCCTTATTAACGGTGCAGCTCGTTAGTGGTTTACATCGTCACGGGGTCTTAGGCAAGGTGACCCTCTCTCCCATTTTCTTTTCACCTTGGTTGTTGATGTGTTAGGTCGATTGTTGGATAGGGGTGTGGAGCGGGGGTCTATAGAGGGTTTCCGGGTTGGACGAGAGAGGGTGTCGGTTTCCCATCTGCAGTTTGCTGATGATACGATTCTTTTCCTTTCGGCGGAGGTTGAGGGGTTTAAGAGAGTGCTTACCTTGTTTGAGGTGGTGTCGGGGATGAAGATTAATTTGTCCCAGTGTAGCTTAGCGGGGGTCAATGTGGGTAATGATGTTCTTGATTCCTTTGCAGGTTTAGTGGGCTGCCAGGTGCAGCAATGGCCTCTTACTTATTTGGGGTACCCCTTGGGGGTAATCCCAGGACAGTGGCTTTTTGGGAGCCTGTCGTGTCTAGAGTGGCTAAGCGACTAGATGGTTGGAAGGGAGTGTATTTTTCCTTGGGGGGGAGAATTACTATCCTTCAGTCTTGTCTAGCTAGTATCGCTCTTTATTACTTGTCTCTGTTCAGGATCCCTGTTAGTGTTGCTGATAGGATTGAGAGAATTATGAGGGATTTTCTGTGGTCTGGGGCGGGGGGGGATAGGAGAGATCACCTGGTTAGTTGGGACCGAGTTTGTCGGCCGAAGAAAGGGGGGGCTGGGTTTTGGTAGATTGGTGTCCAAGAACATTTCGCTAGTGGGTAAGTGGTTGTGGCGGTTTCCTCTGGAGTCTGACTCCCTTTGGCACCGAGTTATCAGGAGCAAGTACGGTCTTATGCACAACGGGTGGGACGCTCATGCTGGCTCCAATGTCTCTCATGCATGCCCTTGGAAGTTCATTTCCCAGGTATCGTCTCTCTTCTTTCCTCTGGTCAGGTTTAATTTGGGCAAAGGCCAACGGGTTCGGTTCTGGGAGGATGTGTGGAAGGGGGATCTTCCTTTTTCCTCCGCATATCCTCGGGTTTTCCGGCTGTCCACTCTTCACGGGGCCCGGTGCGTTTTTCTTTGGGACTTACATTTGCGCCGGCCACCACACGATAGGGAGATGGAGGAACTTGGTTCCCTCCTGAGTGTTCTTACTCCCACTATCCTCGTCCCTAGGGATGATTCTAGGGTTTGGACGGGGGATCCTTCTGGGGTCTTTTCATCCAAGTCCTTCCTTTCCCAGATTAGTCTCCCTTCTCAGTTTCCACAATTCCCTTTATGCACATTTATTTGGAAGTCTAAGGTTCCATTGAAGGTTCGCGCTTTTGTGTGGACTTTGGTGTTAGGTAGGGTAAACACTTATGACATGTTGCAACAACGTAGACCTAGTTGGACTCTCTTACCGGGGATTTGTTTGATGTGTCGCCACAGTGGGGAGGATTGTTTTCATCTGTTTGTACTGTGTGATTTTGCTAGGAACCTTTGGAATAGATTGCTATGTGGGGAGAGTTTTGTGTGCCCAGCTACGGTGGGCGAGTTCCTGCAGGTACGATTTGCCGCGTTGAGGAGGAGTAAGGAGGGGAGGTTGTTGTGGAGGTGTGTCTGTATGGCTATTCTTTGGTGTATCTGGCTGGAGAGGAACTCGAGGGGACCCTCTGAGACTCGGAAGTCTCCGGATTTAGTTTGGGATCACATAGTTTATTTGGCGTCCCTCTGGGCTAAGGCAGCGGGGACCTTTAAGGGTGTACCGTTGACCTTAGTTCAGCTACATTGGCGTGATGTGTAGATATGTTTTTCTTGTTATCGAGGATGCCTTATCCTCCATTCTTTGTATTCTTTAATGTTTGATTAATAAAAATTTTCTCTTATCTAAATAAAAAATATTCAACTGAGCCACGTGATAACTACTTCTCAGCCAAGCGTATAAACTGAAATTCTAAAACCCTACTCCTCACTTAAGTCATAAGCGGCACTCCAGGAGAGAGAAAGAGATAGAGAAAGAGAATCGCTGGAGCCTGGAAGCTCCTCTTTCATCCTCCTTTCTATCTTCTGTGGTGCCATGTCCCCGTGTCACACTGAAAAATTCCGTGTCAGACACGGATTTCGTACCGGTACCTGTTTCGTGTCGTGTCGACACGATACAATGACCTGAAGTGCCGAGTCCTGGTAACATAGCCCACATGCACTTCTTGGTGACATGTGTTGCCAGGTTTATGATGTTTCTGGAAAAGAGTTGCAGGTCAGTGTGCGTGGTACCGTGCAAACTCAGAGGAAAAGGAAAAACTGGGAGAAGGAACTTCGTAATCTTCAGACTAGTGTCAACTACGACAGGGAGGTTGGTCGCAGGGACATGGGTAGAAGTCGGTCTTTATGAAGATTCTCAGTTGGAATGTTAATGGTTTGGGGAGGAGGGAGAAGAGGGATGTGGTGAGGGAGGTCATTTCTAAAATCTCTCCCGATGTGTTATTTTTGCAGGAGACAAAGGTGGAGGAGGTTGATTCTTTCTTTGTTAGGAGTTGCTGGGAGTTACAGGATAGGGATTGGGCTTTTTTGCCTTCTTTGGGGACCTCTAGGGGTATTTTGGTGATGTGGGATACGAGGTTTGCTAGAAAGGTTGAAGTAATTTTGGAATCCTATTCTGTGACTGTGTGCTTAGATATCCGTGGCAGAGGTGAGTGGTGGTTTACCTAGGTTTATGGCCCATGTAGGCAGCGACATTCTTTTTTCGATCAGAGTTGTGTAACCTGGCAGGCCTTTGTGCACCCCGGTGGATTGTAGGAGGAGATTTGAACGTTGTCCGTAATGTGGGGAGCGATTGGGCAGCTTAGGAGGATTGGGTGATATAAGAGATTTTGATGCAATTATTAGAGATTGTGAGTTGCGAGATCCTCCCTTGCAAAATGCACAGTTCACATGGAGTGTTAGTGGGCTTCGAAATGCTTCTTCGAGGCTTGATCGTTTTCTGTACACTAATGCAGTGGAGGATGAGTTTCCTTTGTTATCGCAGGAGGTTTTTTCCCGTCCTTTTTCCTATCACTTTCCATTAATCCTCCACTCAAGGCCTCAACAGTGGGGACCCACTCCGTTTCGATTTGAGAATATGTGGACTCTACACCGCAGGTGGCTGAGTGGTGGGGTGCTTGTGATGTGCAAGGTTGGCAGGGTTATTGTTTTTTGAAGAAACTGAAATTTGTTAAAGAGAAGCTCAAAGGGTGGAATAAGGAGGTCTTCGGTGATATTAATGAGCGCAAGAGAGCGTTGTTGAACGAGATCGACATGGTGAATCAGGTGAACTAGTCCGCAAGAGCGTTGAGCTGAAAAATGAATTCCAAGAGGTGCTCTTGAGAGAGAAGCAAAGTCGACGGCAGAAATGAAAATGAAGTGGGGTAAAAGGCGATACTAATTCGAGGCTTTTCTTTAAGGTTGTTAACGGTAGGAGAAGAAGGAGGTTTATTAATTGGAGGCAGATAATGGGCAAGTCATCACTGATGGGCAGGAGATAAGCAGAGACATTACTGATGCTATCGTTCTCTTTTTAGAGAGGAGTTGTCCACGCCTCGCATAGAGGGGTTGGACTTGTGTCCCATCACGTCATCCATTGCGACTCGGTTGGAGTGTCCTTTTGAGCTAGAGGAAATTAAGGCGGCGGTTTTTAGAATGGATAGGGAGAAAGGGCCAGCCAGATGGTTTTACAATGGCCTTTTTTCAAGATTGCTAGGAGGTTATAAAGGACGATCTTCTTGGTGTTTTCACTGAATTCCATGTGCAGGGGTTTCTTGGGATGAGTGTGAACTCCAATTTCATGACCTTGGTGCCGAAGAAATACCGATCGGTAAAGGTCAAGGACTTTCGGCCTGTTAGCCTGGTTACTAGTGTGTACAAGAACATCACAAAGGTACTCTCTATCCGAATTGGGGAAGTCTTATCTTCTACCATCTCCTACTCTCTTGTGGAGGGAAGACAAATTTTGGATGCTGGTGACCGTGGATGATATTAGCAGGAGGGGTGGTGAGGGTGTTGTATTTAAGTTAGATTTTGAGAAGGCGTATGACAACTAGCGTTTTCTGGATGTGGTGCTGGTGAGGAAGGGCTTTGGGATGCTTTGGAGACAATGGATAAGGGGCTGCTTTTTGAACGCTTATTTTTCGGTTCTGATTAATGGGGCACCTAGGGAGTGGTTTTCTTCCTCTAGAGAATTGAGGCAAGGGGATCCTTTATCCCCCTTCTTGTTTACTTTGGTTGTCGATGTTCTTAGTAGAATGTTAAGAGAGGCGTGTGGAGACGGGTGTCGTTGAGGGATTTAAGGTGGCTCGGGAGGGTGTTCATGTTTCTCATCTTCAGTTTGCAGATGACACTATGCTCTTCTTGGCAGCTGATATTAATAAGTTTAAGAACGTCCTAACTATCTTCTGGCAGATTTCATTTGAAAAAGCCAAGGTTCCCTTGAAGGTTAGGACGTTTGTGTGGACTCTGGTGCTTGATAGGGTCAACACGAATGAGCCGAGATAAAGGAGGAGGCCTGGGCAACCTTGAGGGGGTAGAAGTATTCCAGGGGTCCCAGGTTCGAGTGCCCTCATGACCATTAGAGGTTTTCCTGGTCGTTAACTTCAGGGCCCATGGGGTTAGTCAAGCGAAGCTGGACACCAATGTTATCTAAAAAAAATTTGAGGAGGTCTGGGGTGACTTTGCTTCCTGACATGTGTTTGATGTGTCGGGCTTGACAGCGAGACTTCGACACATTTATTCGTCTGCTATGAGGTGGCCTGTTTCTTTGGGGTATGATGTTTGGAGGGTTGTGGGTTGCGCTTTCTACGGTTGAGGCATTTTTGCATATGCGGTTTCTGGGTTTTAGGGGTGGGAAGGAGAAGAAGCTGTTTTGACGCAATGCATTTTTTGCAATATTATGGTGTATTTGGTTGGAGACGAGTGCCCGGGTGTTCAATAAGGTTTCTGTTTCTCCAATGATGATGTGGGAGAAGTTAACCTACTTAGCTTCTTTATGGGCTAGAGCTGGAGGGGCGTTTCGGGATTATACTGTTTCGGAGATCCAATGGATGTGGGCTGGTTTGTACATGTCTTTTGAGATAGAGGATACCTTATCCTCCATTTTGCTGTACATTGATTCTTATTAATATAACCTTTTTATTTATCTAAAAAAGTAAAAAATAAAAAGGCTCAACTACCTAGCAAAGAAGACAGAACAACCTCACAAAATAATATTTACAAATTAGCCCAATTCCGTTGAATCTTAGTAATTTTGTAGCTCCAAACGCTCCTGCAGCCCTAGCCCATAAGGATGCTAAATAAGTAACTCTATCCCTAAGCATCCCAAGAGATACGAAACTCCATTGAACGCCCTTGCATTCTTCTCCAACTGAATGCACCATAAAACTGCGACACTACACAACGCCACATCAGGCTCCTCTCCTTCACTCCCCGCAAACCCAGAAAATGAATCTATAAAAACTCCACCACAGTAGTAATAATCTATATAACTTTATAAAAGCTTTGGACTTGTTGCTAAGAGAATGATCTTTGTTATAGAGCCGCCCTATACGTGCGAAACTTACTCTCTTATCACTCCATCTTTCTTTTTGGGGTATATTATGTCCCTACAGGGAGATATATGCCAATGGGGTTTTGTATTATAGCTGTAAATAGCATCTTTATTATTGCTTTGAAGTTGTTGTACACAAAATTAATCATGTAGTTAAAATTTCTACACATCACTCTGCCATACAAATCAAGTTCGAAATAAGCGGAGAATTTCATTCTTAAAGATAAGAGAAACATAATATTTAGGGTGCTTGACATTGACAACACATGATGATAAAGTGTTCAGAGTAGCTTCTACATAGTCACCTAAATGGTTGTCGCTATGTCGTGAACCTTCTTTGATGTAAAGCTAGCTATCCACCTTTTCTCATAAATTTCATTCATTTTTTTTTAAGACAAGAGAAAATTTTATTAATCAATCAAATGAAAGAATACAAATAGGGGAGGACAAGAAGTCCTCGAATGAATACAAAAAATATCTACAACTCCCCTCAATGAAGTTGAACAAAGGTCACTGGAACCCCCTTGAAGGCCCCAGCTGCCTTCGCCCAAAGAGATGCCAGATAAATAATATGATCCCAAACATAATACCATCTTTCTAGAGGCGGAGAAGATTCTCGAGTTCCGCTCTAACCAAATACACCACAGAATAGGCATACAAGCACACTTCCGCCACAACTTGCCCTCTTTCCCCCTCCCTCCAGCATCAAACCGCATCTGAAGAAACTGGCCCAGTGTAGCAGGGCTAACAAAAGGCTCTCCCTCAGTCAACCTACTCCTCCACAACAACCTAGCAAACTCGCACAACACAAACAGATGCAGGCCATCCTCACGGTCATGATGGCACATAACACACACATCCGGCGACAAATACCAACCAGGCCTCCGCCGCCGCAACATGTCATGCGTTTTCACCCTTCCTAACACCAAAGTCCACACGAAGGCGCGCACCTTCATAGGAACCTTAGACTTCCAAATATATGTAGCAAGAGGAAAATGGGGAAATTGAGAAGGGAGACTAAGCCGATGCAGGAAGGACTTGGAGGAGAAAACCCCAGAGGAGTCTCCTTCCCAAGTCCGAGAGTCGTCCCTAGGGACGAGAAGAGTAGTGTTTAGGACACCCAGGAGGGTAACAAGTTCCTCCATCTCACGGTCATGGGGAGGTCGGCGTAAATGTAAGTCCCAAAAGCCGCCAACATCGGAATAGAACTCCGATATGGGCGCCTCATGGAGCGTAGAGAGCTGATAAACCTGAGGATATGTGGAAGAAAAAGTGGAATCCCCCTTCCACACATCCTCCCAGAACCTTACCCGATGTCCATTACCCACATGAATCTAACCTGGGGAAAGAAAAGAGACGATACCTGAGAGATAAACTTCCACGGGCACTGCGATACCAGTTCGGGCGTCCCATCCATTCTGTTGCAAACCGTACTTGCTCCTGATTACTCGGTGCCATAGGGAGTCGGGCTCACAAGGGAACCGCCACAACCATTTACCCACTAGCGAAATGTTCTTAGAGACCAACCGGCCGAAACCCAGACCCCCCTCAGACTTAGGTCTACATACATGGTCCCAACTAACAAGATGCTCTCTCCTACCCCCATCCGCTCCAGACCACAAGAAATCCCGCATCATACGCTCGGTTCTCTTAGCCACACTAACAGGAATCTTGAAAAGAGATAGATAGTACAGAGGAATACTAGCAAGGCAAGAATGCAACATCGTGATCCCCCCCCCCCCTTCCCATAGAGAAATACACCCCCTTCCACCCATCAAGTTGCTTAGCCACTCTAGAGACAACTGGTTCCCAAAAGGAAACTGACCGAGGATTACCCCCAAGAGGCACCCCCAAGTAGGTAAGAGGCCACTACTGCATCTGACACCTTGCTAGACTCGACAATGTACCAAGAAAACCCTCCTCTACATTAACCCCTGCTAAACTACACTTAGCTAGATTAACACGCAATAGGGAGCTTGACATTCACAACATTTGTTGATGAAGTATTTGGAGTAGCACCAATATTGTCACTTTATTGTTTATCTTATCGCTATGTTGTGAACCTTTCATGTAAAACTACTCTTCAACTCATCCTAACTGTGGTTGGCAACGCCACTGTACTTCTGTTCTTACATAATGGAACTTAATGAAATTTTTTCGAGATATAGAACAGGAGATTAAGGAATAAAGTGAAGTCAAGGTCATGTTGCCTTCAAATCATGCTACAGCTTGGTGTGGTTGATACCCTTGAATAATCCAATTGGTAGAGTGTCTAAAGCAGTGTCACATAATTCGGTGAACCCCCAACGAATTGCGTTCCTGAATTGGCGTACCGCGTACCGAGAACACAATTTGTTGAGCCTCTCACTGGGGCAATGAACAATTAAGGTAGCGAATTACGCTGCCGTACCCGCGTGTACTAAAACGTACCATGTACTATGTGACACTGGTCTGAAGTAGGAACATATGCTCCAAAGAAAACGCAAGTTAAGCTGACTGGTCCTTCTTTCTATGTTGCCTTTAACCTATACATCAAAACAGCTCATTTACTTTTTTAGATAAGGAAAAATTTTATTCATGAAATGTTGAAAGAATACAAAAAATGGAGGATAAGTTGTCCTCGAACATATTCAAAATATCTACAAATCACGCTAATGGCGTTGGACAATCGTAAGTGGAACACCCTTGAAGGCGCCCGCAGCCTTAGCCTAAAGGGAGGCCAAGTAAACTATATGATCCCAAACACAATCAATATTCTTCCTGGAGTTGGAGAAAATCCTCGAATTCCTTTCCAACCAGATGCACCATAGAGTAGCCATGCAAGCACACCTCCATAACACTCTACCCTCCCTGTCCCTCATTGCAGAGAACCGTATCTGTAAGAATTGGCCAACCGTAGCTGGGCACACAAACAATTCCCCACACAGCAACCTATCCCATAAGGACCTAGCAAACCCGCATATCACAAACAAGTGCAAACAATCCTCCTCAACGTGACGACACATGACACATAACACACATCCCTGGTCCAGGCCTCCGCCGTTGTAACATTTCATGGGTATTTAACTTACCAAGCAGCAGAGTCCACACAAACGCACACACCTTTAGAGGAACCTTACACTTCCAAACATAAGTGGACAGAGGGAAGTATGGGAAGTATGGGAATTGAGAGGGAAGGCTAAGTTGAAGAAGGAAGGACTTGTAAGAGAAGACCCCAGAGGAGTCCCTAATCCAAGTCCGGGAGTCGTCCCTAGGGACGAGCAGAGTAGTGCCAAGAACACTCAAGAGGGAGACAAGCTCCTCCATCTCTCTATCATGTGGAGGTCGCCGTAAATGTAAGTCCCATGAGCCGCCAGTGAGAGAAAAACGAAAAACCAGACACTGGCGCCCCATGAATAGTAGACAACCGATAGACCCTAGCGTATGTGGAAGAGAACGTGGAGTCACCCTTCCACACAGCCTCCCAGAACCGAACCCGACAACCATTCCCCACAAAATACCTGACCAGTGGAAAGAAGAAAGACGATACCTGAGAAATGAACTTCCAAGGGCAAGCATGGGAAGCAGCTACTTAGGATGTGTGCACAACTGCACACATGAATCATGCAGTCCCATGTGGCTAAGGTCACCTATTAGCTTCTTTATGGGCTAGAGTTGCGGGGGTCTTTCGGGTTTACACTATTTCTGATGTCCAACAGATGTGGGCCAATTTGTAAATGCTTTGTTGTAGAGGATGCCTTATCCTCATTCTTGTACATTGAGTGTAATTAATTTATACATACTTTTTCTTTACCTAAAAAGTTAGTTTCTAGGATGTGTGCACACATGCACCATGATCTATTTGCTAACATATTACATTGTAGTAGCTTATTGTGCTTTGGACTTTTGATGGAAAAGTGTGGTAATTTAGTTTTGTAATCAATTTAGCTGTTTGAAATTGCATCTTAAAGCTTCTAGTCTTCTACTGGTACCAGATTTTATTAAATTCTTCCCCTTTCAAGGTCTGAGCAGGGTCTCTATTTCTCATGGTCATGATACGATCCCGAACTGATTTCTTTGAGAATGCTCGACAGTCTACAAATTTTCTGCACACCTAGAATGTTCTTTTTTCTTTTTACTTTTTCCTTATGTTTGCTTTTGAGAGACCATTGGTAAGTATGCTTGTAACGTAGACCTTTTGTTTCCGATAAATCCTATTAAAATTTTAGAAGGGGCATGCTTTTTGCAAAACAATCACGCGTGCAATTGAGACTGGATGTGCCTTGTGTGTACAATAGATTTGGGTGCTCAATTGCTTCAAATCTGAGCAGTTAGGGAATGTCAGTAAAGAATGCCCAATGCTTTAAAAATTGAATTGCCTTTCTCCTGTGTGACTCTTCCAGTGCCTCTAATGAATCTGGTCGGTTTGTGATTATATAGATAGATTAAAATATCTTCCTTATTGTTCTTTGACTTTGAAATGCCTTCTTCTATTTGACATTCCAGCCTTTTACATCTTCAGGATTGGTTGGACATTGATTTTGGAATTGCTGAGGGTGTCGATTTTATTGCCATATCATTTGTTAAGTCAGCTGAAGTAATCAACCATCTGAAAAGCTATATTGCAGCTCGTTCTCGGGATAGGTGAGCACTCTTTATTGGTTTCTAGCCTGTTTCAGATTTTTTCGTCTCTAATTAAGGTACTTCTATATTGTTTTCATACTGTTTCATGGGAATTTCACAAACTGTATTGGATGACCACATTTTGTTTTGACTATTTTTTTTTCCCTTCAACTTCAATTTAATATGCAAACCATAATTTTGATCGTTTTACTTGCACAGTTTACTCAGTAATTAAAAAGTCTTTCTACCCTCACAAAATACCTTGCCAATGTAATGGAACGGCAATTGTATTGGAAATTAATTGTGATACCTTAATAATTTGTCGAAACGCACAAGATATCCATGAGTATTTTATGTTTGATATACGGAACACCTCAATTTTAAAGAATGTACAATACCTACATATTTGCACTATCTTAAATTCTTAATAAAGGTCGACTTGGTGCTGTGTTGGGGGGCCCAAAGAGTGTGTTCCGTTGCTATAAGCTTTGTTCCATAATAGTCATACTGGAAGATAGAAATAGAGGAGAAAGAGCGTATGCAAAATGGTGGCCACTGTAAGTGAAATGCTATGCTGCTGCTGCTACCAAGCCTGCTCAAGAGACCAATTGCCATTACCCACAGGGGGGGGCCTGGCGTAGCATGTTGCGGGCTGCAAAAGCAAAGGGTGATACATCCAGGGATCATTCAGTTGCATGTTACAGTGTGGAAGCCTAATGACATCGACTTTGGTGCTCAATAGAGTTAACGCCAACAATCCGCGGAAAAGACAAAGACCCCATACTATGGATTGTGCCGAATGTTTGTGTAATATGTTTTAGGTGTGGAGAGACAGATGAGGAGTTGTTTTTGCACACATGGAGGTTGTGGGTGTGGTTGTATGGGGTTTTAGAGGAACAATGGGTCTTTCCTCCCAAGTTTGCTGGTTTTTGTTTCAGAATTAGGCGTACAGGTTTGGATCTAAAAATGGAGGGTAAGTTTTGAGGAGGTTGCAATGTTTGCTGTGGTATGGTGTGTTTGGATGGAGAGGAATAACCCAGTCTTTCACAATCAATATCTTTTGGAAGATTTGGTGTGGGATAAACTGGTGTTCTTTGCTTTGTTGTGGGCCTTTGCGCATGAAACTTTTTCAGGAGCACCTTTGTCTGTTTGATGATGTACGAAGAGATTGGAGAGCTTAATTCTTTTGTGGCTTATTTATTGTCCCACACTTCTAATTTCTTGACTGCTTATTAATACATTCATTCTATTATTTTTTAGATAAGAGATTTTTATATTAATCACTTGTTAAAAGAATACAAAAAATAGGACAAGGCATCCTCATAACAACAACAACAACATTACCCCAGTGCCTCCAAAGAGGCTCCCGCCTAGGCAGGGTAAGGGGGGTTCGGTTGTACGTAGCCTTACCCCTCTGAGAGTCTCACAGAGCTGGCTGATTCAAATAAGAAGGGCCAAGTAAACAAGCAGCAGCTTTCAAACTGAAGCTTGCGAGATTGCTTGGTACCCAAAGACACGGGCCGCTACTACTTCAGATCCCGGGAATCCGCAAGGAAGGATAGGACGCAAGGGTAATAGACATAAAACCATCCATTCTGAATTCCAGTATCTTATTCTTTTCTTACTGCCGTAAAGTATAATCCGCAAATTTCTTTTTCTTCTTATACCGGGAACTGCAGCTCGCACATGAGAACCAGCGACCGACCTTTCTACTATAATATTCACCTTCCTCCCGGCCAAGTCCCATTAATTGATCATAACGATATCGTGGAAATGCATCTGGCTGGGTCTTGCCGGTATCAACAACGAAAAAAAACAGCGCTTAAAAAGACGGTTGTTCGCGAAAACCCGTCTTTTTAAATTAGCTGATTGAAAATTTGCGCTAGGAACCCCGTACAAATAATTATCAAAAAAAAAAAAAAACCCAAACAAATATACATATATACACAGAAATATGAGGGAGGCAGAGAGAGAGTGACTGATGGCAATTTTGATTTTGATAATAGCCACTCTCTCTCTTTAGTGAAGTGCTTCTAAATGAACCAACAGTGAAGTGCTCCCCAACGTACTCAATCTTTGCTAGTTTGTTAAGCAAATAAATGGAATATAGCCTTACCCTAAAGTCGTTTAGTACTTAAATGTGCCAAGCTTGAACACACCAGTCCAGCTCTCGATTCAGTAACTTTTATAACATGTTCAATTAATGCTCTCTTTCTCTTTGGATGCTTGAAATCTTGCAACAGTAGGTTAGGATTTTTTTATTAATAGTCGCTGAATATATGTTGGCTTCCATACTTGTTACAATTGTTTTGCTACTATGAATCTATCACGGAAGTTTTGGACTAAACCATGTTCGTGTACAGGTTCGATAAGCTTGAAAATAGAAAGTTAGGAGCTGTAAAAGCTCCGGCTAAGCTCGTTTACTAAGGAAAACGAACATGAACACTTTTACACCCTAAATGTGATTCTACCCCCTCACCCTATCCTGACTTCCTTAGCTGAGACCTCCTCCTGGTAAACCTCTTGAGTGTATTCTCTTTCTCTCCTGTTTCTGTATTCCTGTGGACAAGGTGCAATGACATACTCTTTTTTAGTTGTCTATTGCACCACTGAGTCGCCCCTTGTTCCTCCGTTGTTCTGAGGTGGTAAGCAGGTATGTAGTTTGATTCAAGTAGCCCGATTGGATGACTATGGGGCTTTGTCAATATCCTGGAGAAGAGTTGTAAGCGGTCTCATTGGGTGGTGATTCTGGCGACTATGGCATGAAGGGTGTGCGAGGTTTTGAGGTTGTCTTTTGCAAGGTTGAGCAAATCGGAAAGGTAGAAGAGATTTGGGTGACTAAATGGGTGGATTAAGGTTCAATCCAATGGCAGAGGTCGGTTTCTCGAATTGGGCAGCTGGGCCTCTCTTCGTGGGGCAGAATGTCAGCAATTTTCATCCTTGGTGTATCTCAGATCGGTGATGATGGTGGTTGTGGAGGGACCGCCGGCGACAACTACAGCGCCATCAGGTGGTGTTTGTTCTCTGGGTTTTGGGGACACGGGTCATCCGAATTGCTCTGAGTCTGGTTGACCTTGGCCTACTGTGCTGGGTGATCGGATCCATTAAACCATCAGAATTCCCTTGCCAACTCTGGTAGTACAGGCCAAGTCTTTATTCTTACATGTAAGATGCCAGTAGTTATCTTCTTTATCAGCATGCTTTTCTTATATGCTTGCCTCAGGGGCGATTGTTCTACCATGGGCCTTGTTCGCAATTATGTTGAGAGGCACAAGAGATCTAACATTTGCAACTAATCATCCAATTATCCGAGTTAAGGGGCTTCTGACATTATTTTCAGAAGAAATTGCCTGTGATGGAAGTAGTTATGCCTTATGTTCAATTTATGCACTGGTAGCATCACTCTTAATTGGTCACCATCTTAATCTTCTGTGGCTACTTGGCGATTGTGGATGGCAATCCTAAAGATGTGTTCCCCTCACTGCTTTATATAAAAGAGATGTCTTGAATTTCCATGCCACATTAAAAATTTATATGTATATTTTTTGTTTTATCATGAAAGGCTTTATCTGTTAAAGATATTACAAAAGAAACCTTGTCTTGCTCTCTCTCATGAGTGATGTGCTGTAATGTTTTAATGTATTAATGTATTAATGCAGTGATATTGCTGTGATTGCAAAGATAGAGAGTATTGATTCCTTGAGAAATTTAGAAGAGATCATTCAAGCATCAGATGGAGCTATGGTAGCAAGGGGAGATCTTGGTGCCCAGATACCTTTGGAACAGGTTCCTTCAACCCAGCAAAAGATAGTCCAAGTCTGCCGAGATTTAAACAAACCTGTTATTGTCGCTTCTCAGCTGCTTGAATCCATGATCGAGTACCCTACACCTACCAGGGCCGAAGTAGCTGATGTCTCTGAAGCTATCAGACAGAGAGCAGATGCTTTAATGCTGTCAGGTGAGTCAGCGATGGGCCAGTACCCAGAGAAAGCATTGGCTGTTTTGAGAAGTGTTAGCCTGAGGATAGAAAAATGGTGGAGGGACGAGAAGTGTTATGAAGTCGTGGAGCTTCCCGATGTAGCATCTTCCTTTTCTGATAGCATCTCAGAAGAAATTTGCAACTGTGCAGCTAAGATGGGTAAGCTCTATCTCTTTAAAAGAACATGCCCAAATGTATGCTTTTCTTCCTTCCTTTTCACTGGATACTACAAATTGAAAGGAAAGACAAAACAGAAATATTGAGTTGCAGATTCATAGAAGAGGGAAATGAGACGACGTTTGTAGTTTACCTTCAATATGTTTATATATAGCTACATAGTATATTTATGTGGCAAAGTAAAAGTTCTTGAAGGTAAAATAAATCAAGTCATCATCGAGAAGCAAACAAGGAAATAAAGTGTTATTGTTCTAGAAATATGAAAATGGCTAGTCTTTTTTTTCCCAGATAACATGGGTGTCTAAGCTTTGCTTGATTATTCCTATGGGCTCTGAAGTTATCATCCGGTAATTTTCAGTCAATGATCCATCCTCCTTAGGATGGAAAATACATGTTTCAGAACCTCATTTCTGAGAAAGTTCAATCTAATCATGCTCTACCAATCTATTGGGTTCCCTTTTTTGTGTACTCACCAACATATAGCTGTCATAGTTCAAATATGTGAACTTGTACCTGGTACAGAAATTGCATTTTCCATCCCAACGCACAAACTACTAACTGTTTGATTCTTCTGTTTTTTGGGTATTGATTGATTTTTCTTGGATAAAGATCCTATTAGTTCTTGCTCGTTTCTGTGCTATATCTGAACTTGCTTAGGTATTGTAGAGGTTTAGTTCCTGCCTTGCTAATATGCTCTGACTAATAATCTATGAACCCTATCTTGAAAACTAATATTACTTGTTTTCAAAAGCTTGTTTTTCAAGATGGTTTATGCTTATTTTGCAGCCAACAATTTGGAGGTAGATGCACTTTTTGTCTACACGAAAACAGGTCACATGGCGTCTCTTTTGTCGCGTTGCCGACCAGATTGCCCAATCTTTGCATTCACTTCCACACCATCAGTGAGGCGCCGGCTTAATCTTCAGTGGGGCCTAATACCTTTTCGCTTGAGCTTCTCTGACGATATGGAGAGTAACTTAAATAAAACATTTTCTTTGCTGAAGGCTAGGGGAATGATCAAAACAGGTGATCTTGTTATCGCTGTTTCGGATATGCTGCAGTCTATCCAAGTCATGAATGTTCCATAAAGCATAGATTTTGACCAAGTTTGGATGTTTGATGGTATTGTTTTGGATCCTTTATTGGTTATGTTCTTTTCTCAAAAGCTGCTATCTTTGAACCTTGCCAGCTTGGAGAATGAAGCCCATCCGCATAAGTTTATACCTTGTCATCATCTGTACTGCCTGGTGAAATATGATTATCATGGATTCCTAGGATAATTACAAGACCCTCATCTGGTGCACGTGGCTGCAAGTTCACTTCCTTCTTTCTTGTATATGTTAGGAAGTTTATATTTTCGTTTTTCTAAATGTGAAATTTGAGATTTATGTTTAATAACTAGGAATCGAGCAAAGGATTTTTGTTGTTTTTCGTGTATCCCCTTCACTGGAATTCATTTATATTCTGGTTGTAGTTTTTTTGATACAAGAGCACGCAGTAAACTCTCACTAGGCCCTTGTTTACTGACTAGGAAGGAGCAAAGTATGTGATCTTGTCGCTTGAAAGGGGTAACTAAGTTGGCCGTGGGGTTAGATATCATGATAAGGTCATGAATTCAATTCTAGGCCTCTATGTTGAGTGTGTTCGCAAGTTTATCTTACAGGCTTGTCTGATGTACTTGTTGAACTTAATATGAGAAATTTTGCTTTTAAATACGATAATTTGGACGGAAAGACAGTTCAACTTATCAAAATATCATTTTAGTTGTATATTTATACTAAAAAGTGAAAAAACAAATATATACGTATATTGTCTATAAAAGTTATAAATAAAGGTAAATATTCGCAAATATATCGTTTTAAAATCTAAATTGGCTATGTAATTGAGAAAAAAAATCTTAATTAAATGAACATTTGGTCAAGGTTGAGCACTTTTCAACCTGAACCCGAAACGACCCAACAAGGTAATGACCCTAACTCGACTTGACTTGACCTAAATTTGACCCAACGAGCAGGTCTTGTGTAATATTTTTCATTCAAAATGTAACACTTTATACTTCATATATATTGATTAATAAAATGATACTCCCCACACACATAAGGAAGACAAATTAAAGCAAAAGAAACAGCAATCCCTATTGGCTGGACCTGCGTCCATCCAAGTTGGATGGACTCAGGCCCAAACCGACCGCGTTTCATTGCCCAGTTGTCCGCGAAATTGGCTCCGCTTGCAAGCCCAAAACCCACACTGCACTTCTCTCTCTTCTGCGTCTTTGCCAGCCCGCGCATATCTTAAAAAAAAAAAAACAGAACGGTTTCAAAAACGCGAAACAAAACTGACTCAAACTCTCACTAAATCTCTCACACAATCTCTCACAAAAAATAAAAACTGACTCAATCTCTCTCACTCTCGTTTCGATCATTCAGATACAGGTAAAATACATGAAAGAATTTCGAATTAACTTTTGCGATTTCTGATACTTTAATTTCAATAATTGTGCTGTCAAATTTATACATTTCCTCCATTTAATTGCAGAAATTAGTGTCGATTTTGAAGAAATTTAAAGAGCAGAAACGTGAGGATTAAGGTAAGAGATTATCAAACTTTTCTTGATTTTACAGATTGTTCAATAATTATAGAACTATAAAAATGAAATTTGAATGTTCTGTGATTTTAGGGTTAGTTCATTGTTCATTTCTTCAACATCATTTTATATCTGTTTGTACTGAGTTCGAATCACGAAAATTTCTAAAAAAGCTTTGTTAATCAGCATATTGACTTGTTAAGGCTATTGACTTAGAGATAACTATGAGTCTTATGAATATGAACTATGAGTCTTATGAATATGAACTATTAGGTTTCTGTATGTGAACTATTGATTTTCTGTCAATGAACAATGAGATATCTGGCTGTGACCTATTAATTTAAAATGTGTTAACTATTGGCTTTCTGTATATGAAGCTGTGTATGAACTATTGGCTTTCTGTAAATGAACTATGAGTCTTATGAATATGAACTATTAGGTTTCTGTATGTGAACTATTGATTTTTTGTGAATGAACTATTGTCCTTCTGTATATGAACCTGTGTATGAACTATTGGCTTTTTGTAAATGAACTATGAGTCTTATGAATATGAACTATTAGGTTTCTGTATGTGAACTATTGATTTTCTGTGAATGAACTATTGTCCTTCTGTATATGAACCTGTGTATGAACTATTGGCTTTCTGTAAATGAACTATGAGTCTTATGAATATGAACTATTAGGGTTCTGTAGGTGAACTATGAGTTTTCTGGGAATGAACTATTGACTTTCTGTGTGAAATATTGGCTTTCTGTATATGATCTATGAATTCTCTGTTTATGAACTTTTGGCTTTTTGTGTATGAACTACTGGCTTTCTGTATATGATCTATTAGTTTTCTGTATATATGTCTTCATACTTTAATACCTTTGCTAAAACATACTTTTATTCTGTTTTTGAAAAAATATTTTTAAAAGTGCTAAAATCATAGAGTTTATCAGTGACATATTTATGATCTGTTTAATTCAGACAAAAACAAGTCAGCAAGATACAAGTCATCAAGATACTCAGGAAAAAAATGAAGAACAACTTAAGATTCAAGAAGAGGGTAGAGCATCATTGATTGTCAAGAAAAAGACTCCCAGGGTGAAAAGTGTAGCTAAAAGGAGTAGAATTGAAACAATTGAAAGTGGTGATGATAGTGACCAGGACATATCTTGTTCACCATCATCTAAAAGGCTGTGTGTGGATAATGTAAACGTGGAAAAAGAAGATGAGTCAAGAATGCAATCAGCCACACACAGAGGTCGCAGAGCAACAAAATACAGAAGAAGCAGAAGAAGAAGAAGACAATCAGCTTGAAACAGCTCAACAGATTTCAGAAGCACAAGAACAGCAACCTCAGTCACAGATGGAGAACACAGTGCATCAAAATTCAGAAGAAGCAGACGACGATCAGCTTCAAACAGCTCAGGAGATCTCAGAATCACAAGACGAGCAGCCAAACACAGAGCAACAGAATTCACCAAGAGAAGAAGAGAATATTGCTGAAAATCAAGAAGCAAAGCCAAAAGTGAAGAAAGACATTGGTAATCTCCCTACAAGGATGTCTCCAGCCAGTTTGTTTGATATGGTTAAAAAATTGAACCCTGGACAACAAGAAGCAATTAAGGAGATAGGGGTTGGAGGTATTCTACATCTGAACTTCATTGAATGTAATGGAAAATTATTAAGGTTCCTTGTTGATAATTTTGAACCAGGAAGAATTACTATACAATTCCACAAAGAAGAGCTAAGTGTCACACCTTATGATATTTGGAGGGTACTTGGTTTGCCGTATGGAGACAAACAAGTGATTGATGGAAATGATGATGAAACAAAGAGTACAAAGACTTGGTTCAGAGTTGGGAAACAAGATGGGGTGCTCAGAAACTGAATCCATTAGTGTCTAAAATGGGAGAAGAAATCAGAAAGAGGGGTGACTATGGAGAGGAGTTCAAGAGAGACTTCATTGTTTATCTTGACAATTGTCTCATGAATGGACACAAAAATAGAAGGTGCAAATACAGAATCCTTCGATCACTTCTGGATGTTGAAGACATCAAGAACTATGATTGGTGCACCTACACATTCAACGGATTGATTGAAGGTGTAACAGAGTGGAAGAAAGTTCGTCAAGCACCTACACGTTCAACATGGTTCACTGGTTCTGTTGTATTTCTTATGGTAAGTGTTTCTGGAAACTTTTATATTGCTTGTCTGAATTCATAGTTCATACACACTGGGCATGAACTGTTAGCATACTCTGTATGAAGAATAATATAAACCATAATGAACTATTTCAACTAAAAGCCAATTTTGTGCTTTTGTGCAAGTTTTTTTTTATCTCGAGAGGATGCATTATGGACTCCGGGATCCCAAAGCTCAGCCAGTATTCCCAGCAATTCGTGCGTGGGACAAGGAAAAAATAAAAGAGAGACTAGATAAGGAGAGTATTTCAGGCTTTGGGAAAGGTATATTAATAGAATGGATGCCAATGGAAAAAGACCACCCAAAAAGAACTGAAAATGTCGCAAGTACAAGTGCATCAAAGAATGCTATGAATGAGGTGAAATTCAAATTATTGTTATTAAATTTGTCATTTCATAAATGAAAAAGTAAATAAATTGATTTGAATAAGATTAAAATTTTTTGTAGGATTATGCTCAGAAGTTCAGTTCTGTACTGAAGACAATGGAAGGATGTGTCATTGAGCTACAACAGTTAATGAAGGATGCCGGAAATAATCATGCTGCAATACCTTCCCTGAATAACACATTCAACAAGTTTGATGAACAAAAATTGATTATGAACTATGAGTTTTCTGTGAATAAACTATTGGTTTTCTGTATCAGAACTATTGAGTTTCCTGGGAATGAACTATGAGTTTTAAGTGAATGAACTATTGTATTTCTGTATATGAACTATGAGTTTCCTGGCTATGAACTATTGACTTTCTGTATATGAAAAATACGATTTTTGTATTTGAACTATGAGTTTTCTGGGAATGAACTATTGGCTTGTATATGAACTATTGGTTCTCTGTATATGAAATATTGGTTCTCTATATATGATCTATGAATTCTCTGTAGATGAACTATGAGTTTTCTGTGAATGAACTCTTGGCTTTTTGGCTATGAACTATGATTTCCTGGCTATGAACTATGAGTTTTTTGTGAATCAACCTTTCTATTTAATGATCTATGGTAATTAACATTTTGCTTTCCTATCTATGAACTATTCATTTTCTTTCTTCACTCATTAATGAACTAAAACTTTATATTAAAATTGAACTAACAGGTTTGCAGAGTTCTTTTCTGATCCAAAACAAGGAAACACTAATGTTGGTCAAGATTGGTTCAATGGTGATGCTTTTTATAATCATCCGTTAATGGAGGAAGCTGTTACAGCGTGTCAAAAGGCATTTGATAGTGGTTTCAAATGTGCTTCAAAGACAACAACTAGCAATTCAGCAAGTGTTACCAAAGAAGGACAACAGCCGACTGTAGAGCAGAATGCAAGAGATAATGTACTCCGTGCACAAGAGAAAAGTTCAGAAACAACAAGACATGTATGTTCTGCAGAGGGAGGTGCATTATCACATGAAAGGGTTAGTCTGGAAACGAGGAGTTCAGAGAGAATAGAAACTGAAAGCGAAAAAACAAGACCATCTCTGAAATTGAAAGTGAAAATAACAAAACAATCAGAAACGATCTCAACTGAGGAAAAAGGGAACGGTAGTGAAAGAACAACCACTGTGGAGGCAGGAAAAGCACTGATTACTGCGGAACAAAAGGGGAAGAGTGTTGAAACTACACCTAAGATTATGTTTTCATACACTAGAAGGAAACATGTCAGGGAGATTTAGAAATCAAATGACAAAGGACCAGAATTTCCATCCTTTTCTCTAGGTTTGACACCAACACCTCCTGACCAAGTCACTGCAATTGCAAGGGAATACAGTGAAAAGAGTCCGAAAATTAAGAAAATGGATGATAATGCTGAGCCACATAACGATGAATTCCGGACTCCAACTCCAATGCAAATGACACAAGGGGATTCTAGTGAAAAAGATGACGACAATGAGTATGTTCAAACTTTAATTTACAATTTGTATAATTATTCTAAAATTTCATACATCTTAAAAATTCTCTGACATTACTCAATTTCCCGTTTTTGAAGTTCTGTTGAATACTCTGATGATGAGAGTCAAGATGAAGTTGAAGTAAATGTTCGTCCAAAGAGAAACCCGAAGAACCTTCCCCTAGCTTTGCGTTCTCCTTTTTGGACAAGCAAGCAAGGGAAAACCTTGGAAAATGTCACTAGCAAGGACAGATTGATCACAGAGTTCGTCTTTGTTGACGATGATCCGAACCATAGCGATAAGTAAGTTGTTCTAAAAACATAATGCAATGATTCCAGTTTTACTTTGATAAAAAAAACTTTCATGCACTTCATTATAATCTAAATATATGATGTCTCTCTCCAGTGAATCCATATTCCAACACAAACATTTGTGCATTACAAGAGAATATGTGAAGACCTTTCAGTTTGGCAAAAACATTGGTACCGATATAATTGATATGTGGGCTTTGAGACTGAATTTCAGAAATAGGAAACGTGGAGTCTCAAAGCCATACCGTGTTTTCTTCTCAACTTACTCACATGTAAGTGCAATTGAACTTATGAACAAGTTTTATGAACACTGGCAATGAAAACCTAATGTGTAGCCACTGCTTCTGTGTATGACAGGTCATGTTAGATGCCACAGTGATCCAAATGAAGTCAGATAAGCCATTAACATCATATGACAAGTTTGTCGACATGATGGAAACAGAGTTAGAATACAATGGTTACCATGACTTGAACATGGCTGAACTTGTAAGTACTCGAAAATACTTCTCTAGAATTTTAATGAACTTTCAGTTTCAGACTTAATGCATACTTTAAATAGCTTATGAACTACAAGAACAATGAATATGAACTATAAGGACAATGAGTATGAACATTGAAATTTACTATGATATTGCACAGGTCGTTTACTACTAGTTAGTTCAATAACACATTTTCATGCTTTATGTATGAACTATTAGATTGTTTGTGAATGAACTATCAGTCTGCTATGTATGAACTATCAGTAGATGATGCATGAACTATCAGTCTTTTGTGAATGAACTATCAGTCTGCTTGTCTGCTGTGAATGAACTATTAGTCTTCTGTGTATGAACTATTAGTCTGCTGTCTATGAACTATGAGGAGAGTATGTATGAACTAATCAGACAAGTCTGCTGTGTATGAACTACAAGAACAATGAGTATAAACTATCAGCAGAATGTATATGAACTATAAAGACAATGAGTATGAACATTGATATTTACTATGATATTGCACAGGTCTTCTTCCCTGTATTCAAAAGTGAACACTTCTTCTTGGTCTGTATAAATTTCAAGAGACAACGCTATGAAATAATTGACAACAGACCACTCCCACCTGATGTGAAGCCAGAAGATAAATATCAAACATGTGCAAAGGATTTGGTAAGGATATTTCTTTGTGATAAATACAGTAAATTTTCTTGTCTCATTCATCGTCTAACATGATTTTGTTTCAAAATGATTGTGTTTGAACTATCAGTAGATCATGCATGAACTATCAGTCTGTTGTGTATAAACTATCAGTCTCCTGTGTATGAACTAATCAGTCTACTGCTGTGTATCAACTAATTAGACAATTGTGAATGAACTATCAGACAATTGTGAATGAATATCAATCTATTGTGTATGAACTATCAGGAGAGACTATAAAATAATTATGAAGTTTTAGAGAATGAACTATGTGCAGACAGCTTATGAACTATCAGGACACTATGTATGAACCAAACAAAACTCAATATCAGGAAGAATGTGTATGAACTAATCAGACAATTGTGAATGAACTATCAGACAGTTGTGAATGAACTATCAATCTATTGTGTATGAACTATCAGGAGAGACTATAAAAAATGATGAACTTTTAGAGAATGAACTATGTGTAGAAAGCTTATGAACTATCAGGACACTATGTATGAACCAAACAAAACTCAATATCAGGAGAATGTGTATGAACTAATCAGACAATTGTGAATGAACTATCAGACAGTTTGTGAATGAACTATCAATCTATTTTGTATGAACTATCAGGAGAGACAGTATAAAAAATGATGAACTTTTAGAGAATGAACTATGTGCAGACTGGTTATGAACTATCAGGACAATGTGTATGAACAAGACAACACTGAATATAAGGAGAAATGTGCCCTAATTATCAGGAGAAAGTGTATGAACTATAAAGAGAATGTGTATGAACTATTAAGAGAACTTGAATGAACTATCAGGCTAATGTGTGTCAACTATTAGGCTATCTATCAGGAGACTCTGCATGAACAATCAGGAGACTATATGAACTATAGGTTGACAGGTTGATACACATACAACACACTTGTATGAACTAAAATAGTTCAAAACTTCATTTGTAACTGATGCGCACAACCAAGGAAAACAAGGAAACGATGCCAAAACTGTGACAAATTGTTCTTACTCAGAAAGAACAAAAAGAAACTTTTATTTGATCTGCAAAATTCCAAAACATCATATCCTCTTCCTATACTACATTCAGAAGTATAAACCTAATGAAAAGAAACTAGCAGTTGACAACTGGATTTGGCAGAGGCCTCGAACTAGCACTGCAGCCATGCGTAAATTCAGAACCGCCATCAGCAGGATGAACAACATACTCTTGAAGCAATGGAGATACATTTGGACTCAATGTTGACTTCACAGCCTTCTTTGTTCGCAAAGCAGTTTTCAAAGCATTCCTCTTGCGTGCTCGAGTTTGCTTATACTTCTTCTCAAGTATACCAACCTTCCGTCTATTATCGTCATCTTTTTCTCTTCTACCACTCGGGTTTTGAACACTGCAATCAGCGCGAAGCCCTTTAGAAATTGTTTCTTTGAAAAAGATTGGACCAACTTCATTAATCACATTCTCTTTGGCTGAATTGAAAGCTTCATCACAATAACCTTGAGCTTTGATATTATCTTGAGATGCTGACAGCAACGTAACAAACTTCCTAACCATATGTGTCCTCCAAACAGAACCAGATTGAATACCTCTATCTAATGATGAAATAGTTTTCATATAAACTTCACTTTCGTGTTCTTTCTTCTTCAACCATCTTTGACTGATGTAGAGATCAGGTATTGACTCCACACAGATTATATTGAAAATGCGCAAACAATGGCAACACAAGTATCCACACTCTGAAATGAGCTTGCAGGTGCAGTAAATGGAATGATTTAGTTCATTGAATTGAACTTCATGCTTTATGATATCAACATCTGGAATCCAAACATCGAAAGTGGTGATATTATTCTCAGACTTCACCCAAACCTGATAGCATGCAGTGCCCTTCATGAACTGCTCTTCAAAAAGAATATAAATCTGAATTGTATAAATCTGCCGTGCATGTGGAAGAAGCTTGGCAAAACTAACGGCCATCTCAGGTAAACCTTGCCAGCATCGAAAATCTTCATCAAATTCTTTACTCCTCCATTCAGAAACAATATCAGTAAATGCACCATAAAAAGCATAAAGTCCGGTTGTCTTCTGAACTCTATCATTCAATGAATGATTAGTACTTTCACTCTGTTGAGAAGATAATATACCACCAGAGAAATAATCTTTATTGAAAGCTGGACACCACTTCTCTCTAACTAAATATAACTTTTGCAACCATGAATTGTTGTGACATTTATATTTAGAAACCAACCTGAAAATAAAAACAACAATAAACATAGAGCTATTTGATGAACTAACAGTAGCAAACAGACATGAACCTGAACAATAAACTAACAGCAAACAGAGATGAACCATAACAAGTAATATGTATGAACCATAAAATCAAATCAACTTTATAATAATTCAAAACAATGAACTAAGAGTACAATAAATATGAACAAAGCATACAAAACATATGGAGGTTAAAATGTCAAAATGCACTATCAAATTTCCTAAAAATCCAAAAATGATGAACTATGAGACTATTGTGCATGAACTATCAAGTTATTGTTTATGAACTATCAACAGAAAGAGTGTAAAGGATGGAAGTTTTAGAGAATGAACTATGAGAGACTATGCATGAACTATAAGTCTGCTATGTATGAACTATCAGTAGATCATACATGAACTATCATTGTGCTGTGTATGAACTATAAGTCTGCTGTGTATTAACTATCAGTCTCACGTGTATGAACTATCAGTCTGCTGTTGTGTATGAACTAATCAGTCTGCTGCTGTGTATGAACTAATCAGACAATTGTGAATGAACTATCAGACAGTTGTGAATGACTATCAATCTACTGTGTATGAACTATCAGGAGAGAGTATAAAAATGATAAACTTTTAGAGAATGAACTATGTGCAGACTGGTTATGAACTATCAGGACACTGTGTATGAACCAAACAACTCTCAATATCAGGAGACTGTGCATGAACTATCAGGACAATGTGCATGAACTATCAGGAGGCTGTGTATGAACAAAACAGCATACTCTATATGAACTATAGGTTGAATGCATATGAACTATACCATAGGTGATTATGAACTAGCTGATAAGTTGATGAACATAAGGAACACTGTGTATGAACTATCTACTACTCTATGAACTATAGGTTGAATGCTTATGAACTACAGCATAGGTCATTATGAACTATTGCTATTACAAAGTAATCTACAAGTGATACACACAACCAAAGAACATATGCAAAACTATTCTGTGTCAGAACAAACCAAGCCAAACATCACACAGGTTACTGTCTATGAACATATGCATCAGAAGAACTAAACTGCAATATGAATATGCACTATCAGGTTACTGTCTATGAACATATACATTAGCACCATATGTAATTCAGGAACAAAACAGATATCAAGGTAGAGTCTAACAGATTAGACAAAATATAAGTAATATACTAAAATACTTCAATGACACAGTATAGAAGACAGAAAAAAAGAGAAGCAAAACATATATGAATCCAAAAGATTCAGCAGTTACAGGGGATACAGATGGTGACTGGTGAAGCAGCTTAAATCCAAAAGATAAAATAGCAAGACATGAAGACAATGTATAACAAACACAGGGGATACAATCTGACAAATATACAGTTAACAGAGCGGAAAAAAGATTCAGCAGATCAAATGAAACTCAAATTTCTACCCCTCAAAGTTTAAGTGAGAGACAAATTCAAATTTTAATAACGCATTTGAAAAAGCCACATAGCTGATAAGAGGACATTGCTAATCTTATTGTATAAAACTTAGAGAGAGATAAGGAGTTCAATTTGACCTATGGGGAATTTCTAGGAACTTCCACCAAAACCTTGCCACTGCAAAGAATAGTCAAAATTGCACACATACAGTGGTTCCTTTTGGGGGGGAGGGGGCAATTCATAAAAGTTCAATACCATATCGGCCAAATGATTACCTCATCAGCTGTTGTCTAAATGCAAAATTGATGATGTATTCACACAACTAGGCTTAAGTGTACTCGGAAATATGAAAGGATGTAAAGGAAAGATAAGATCACAAAAAAAAAAAAAAAAAAAAAAAAAAAAAAAAAAAAAAAAAAATCATGAACTGAAAAAACATGTACATTTTGCCAACATACCTCTTTGACGATTGAATCTGGCAATCAATGAATGAAGCTCTTTTTTTATTACAAAGTAGATGCTGGAATAACATGACACCGAAGTGTGAAATAATTGTTGGCACTGAATTTTCTGCCATGACTGGAGACCAGGTAAAACATTGCCTTCGATCTGCTCTAATGCTTTAGCCGCTTCCAAATGTAGCCTACCGTCAAAAGTAATAAACGCTTCCATAAAAGGGTCCTTTGGTTTTGGTGGGATGACCTGAACTCTGCAATGATTAGTCTGAGGGCTACCTTTGGGCATGAAAACAGAGATTTCTCTAAATAGAGCTTCTTCATAGGCACAACATGGGGGATTATTATCTACAGAATCTCCCTTCACCAGAAAGAAGTTCAGGATTTTCCGATCTGTAGCAGTCCTCAATGCATACAATATTTCAGGTTCAGACGCTTGCTTATTAATACCACGTATCACAATGGTATCCATAAACTTCTTTTCACACCAAATGTATCTTTCTCCAATCTGCAGATTAGAGAAATGATCAATCACTGCGTCAACATCTTGAACCTCACATTTAAGATATCCATAGCCTTTACTTAACCTACGTAGCCAGAACAATCTTGCTTTGACAGCAGGAAATGAAAAGGCCCGATCTACTCCAAAGGTAGTCCCTGCGAGATTTACTTTAAGCACTGAACCATTAAACTCTACGCCATTCAACTCAGCCGCCCTTTTGGCAGCATCAGGGGTCAGAAAAGTGATACTGCCCCATTTTTCTCTCTCTTTAGTCACTTGACTGTGAGTTGTAAACTTGTGGACAGCACATAACCCTGGGGCATAATTTCCAATGAAGCATATAAGCTCTTTGTCATCAATAGCAGTGACATTCGGGCAAAATACATCAATAGTCAAACATCTCTTATCAATCTCCAGGTGCTTAATTTCAGCTCCAGCTCCAAACAATGCAACCGGAGGGGGTACACCAGGACCACCATGGTACAGGCACATCTCCATGCATTCACTCTGCAACATTCTTCTCTCACGAGCCAAAGCATGATCCACATTATTAAAAACCTTTTTGGTATCATGTGAAGAAGAAAAAAACTGAATATCATTATTATCAAAATCAACTTGAATGTCTATCCTTTCATCACCACAGATTCTTCTGCTTCGCTGCACAAGAGAAAACAGACCATTATTAAATTTCCCACAGAACTTCTTAAGAAGAGTTTTGCTGAAACCAGATAATGTTGTCACTTGTAGCTTCTGGCTCTCCATTTCAGAGGCACCAAACAGAGGCGGAGGGCTAAGCGTAGATAAGAACCCCTGGTCAAATGTGGTCACACATACCAAATATTGATCAGATGCAGATAATATATCACCAAAGACAACCCAGTTAGGCTTATGATTGAACATCAGCAGAGAACAAGCAGGATGAAGCCTAACATGTTGACCAGTCAATGCCACTTTATAGCCGAGCTTATCACAGCCAGAGTACATTGCCACATGTTCAGCAAGGGAAGCAAGTATGGCCTTCTTAAGATTTTTGTCATGTTGTGTGGCCACCTCAGGCCTCCAACACCAATAACTTGGCACAATGATTTTAAGTTCATTTTTAAGACAGTTCTCCAGTTCCAATATGGTATCATGGCATCTTCGCATTGATTTGGCATTGATGCTGTTCTCCCAACACCATCTATTCCTCAACTCCCTTGGAACATCTTCCCATGCTTTGTAAACAGAGAGTAGAGTAAAGAGATTACCATCACGGTGGCAGAAAGGCACCTTGAGGCGGTCAGACTTATGCTTATCCACAGGCTTACCAACTCGGCAAAATATACTACTGGAATTAACCATAACAGCAGCAAGTACAAGACCTTCTCTTCCCAGTTGCTCACTGAAGCAGCCAAGAATTAACTTACCCAACCGAGGTTCAATGCCCAGTTTGACCAGATACCGACCGTTGTCGGTCAATTCAATGTCGCCAGCTTTCAAAGCGATTGCTCCCAACTGCGTAAGATTCCGGATGGCCATATTAATAGCATCGGGGTTGGGAGCATCAACAAAGTCAAATTCCTTTATGTTTTTAACGCCCAGTGCAATTAAGTTCAAGACTGCAACACCCAGATGGACTCTGCGAATTTCAGGTTCCTGCTGAGCAGGCAATAACTGAAAATCATTTTCTGAGTAGAGACGGTAACAGCGTCCTGGTTCAGTCCTCCCAGCGCGGCCAGCTCGTTGATTTGCAGAACTTTTACTGATCCAGCAAACTCTCAGAATGTTCATCCCAGAACCAGGTTCAAACCTTCTCTCCTTGGCCATGCCAGAGTCAACAACATACTTGACCCCCGGTATTGTCAAGGATGTTTCAGCAACATTTGTTGCAAATATAACTTTTTTTTTCCCTGAATAGTCCTGGAATACACGGGACTGCTCTTCAAATGAAAGTTTCCCATGTAAAGGTAAAGGCTCAGCATCAGAAGCTACAAACCTTTCACAAGCCCATTCAACTTCCAGTGGAGATGTCAAAAATGCAAGAATAGTTCCTTCTTGCTCTCTTCTGTGGACCTCACTCACCAGCCTAACAACTTCTGATACGTATGGGGCTACATCACCAGCAGAGACTGACAGACTGAGATGTTCCTTCAGACGAGCATGGAACATATTTCACATCAACTGGATAGTTTCTACCAACTACGGCAAACACTCCACATCCAAAGAAGTATTCTGAAAGTTGTTTAGCATCAGCTGTTGCCAACATGATGATAAGCCTTAGGTCAGGCCTGGGAGGAAGTAGGTTCTTCAGCAGCGCCAAAAGCAAATCAGTATGTAGGCTTCTTTCATGAGCTTCATCAACAATAATGCAGGAAACACCATGCAAATTTCTGTCATTCATACAGTGCTGCAACAAACAGTGGTCCGTCATATATATTAGCTTGCTCGTGATCTCCTGAGCAGATGAGTATGATGGATGACAGCTGATGGCATTATGTTCATAGCACCCATAACTTTCTTCTTGAACTCTCTGCGTTAGTGAAATGGCAGCAATCTTTCTTGGCTGAGTGCATACAACTGATCTATCAGTAATTACCCCTGAATCGCTAAGAAACTGTAATAAATGGGTACTCTTTCCTGATCCAGTCTCCCCAATCAATACCATAATCTGCAGAAATAAACCACAATAACAACATTAACAATTATAACAAGTACTACTACAGTACTACTATAACGAAATATTAAGATATACTCTATAAGTCTTTTAGAAGCCAACTCTTGAGCTTTGGTATCAACATTTTTGAATTCCCCATTTTACCCCCCTTGGTTACTCCAAAACAACTAAAGCGAAAGACCAAAACTGTATTCTAACTTTTATTTCTTTACAAGGAAGGGGAAGAAAATGGAAGAGAAGACATCCACAGAAACTTCCTGCGTTGATCTACAGTTGACAATTACAGCTACTATTGTAAATTATTTTTTTTCCCGGGAGCCCATAAACAAACCGGTTTCCTTCCCTTCTTTCTCTCTCCTTGAGCTTGTCAATTGCTATAAGTAGGTTCCCTTGAGTTTATATTTCTGTTTTCCCCCTCAAATTTACTCAGGCAATTAATTTGCTAAATTCAGGTGAACCTTCACAAAAAAGAAAGTGATTTCCCAAGTTCTAGTGAAATCAAGTATTTTGCAAACTACTATAAGTGCTTTCTGTATATTTTTTTCCCTTCACTGAGAGTTTTGAACCTTCACAGAATCACGATTCACTATCTTTCAGCTACCAATTCACTTGCAATTTAATTCAATTTCTCTCAATTATTACTTTGCTGCCTCCCCAAAACAAATCTGAATTTGTATTAGCCTAACCTCAGTTAATAGTCACAGAAATAGTAAATTGCAATTCTTCTGCTTTCGTACCTATTAAATCTTCTTCTTTGCCCTTGGTGATCGACATTCGATTCTTCATATTCAGATACTGGAGACACGTCACGCAAAAATTACACATATCACATTACTATTCCTGTTAATTTACTACCATATTCAGTCCTTGGTAGCGAGATCAACATTAGGTTCCATTTACTGTGATAGTGTAGATATTCCATGATCGAATTACACACATGACACATCACATTACTATTTCTGTTACATTTAAATAGACCTATGTTGCATGAAAACACCTATGATCAACATTATTAGTACAAGTAGCTAGTCCTGTAAAAAGGATGATCTCCCTAAGTTTCTTCAATTTTTCAAGTTTTCAAGTTCTTGGAACAACATTCATAACCTTGATGAAAGTGATAACAATTCAAGTAAGAGTAACAATGAAAACTAACCTGTTGAGAACTAACACAATGGAGAATCTCCTGGCGAAAAGCGTAAATAGGCAAGCCATCATCAAGTCTCCTACATTCCCTCATCATAAGATTATAAATCCTAGGCCAATTAAACCCATCACCAAACCGAAAAACCCGAACTTTCCCACTTTCTTCATCATCACCAAAACCCTTACCTTTACCAAAACCCTGAACATGGCAAATTAAACACATAATACCACACTTAAACTCATAAACTCTTTTAAAAATCAACCCTTTCTCTTTCGAAAGCCCTTTTTTCTTATCAATAAGCTCATGAAAAGCCTTCATAGACAATGGTTTTTTCATATTAGCAATAACAGCCCCAATTTCTCTATCCAAACCTTCAAGCTTAATCTCCCACTTCTTAACCAGCTCACCGGAGATGATCAAACCCTTAAGCTTCGCCGCGAACAGCGGCTTAAGCCAGTCGTTAAGCTCGTCGACGTCGGAAGGGACCATGACGTTGGCAATTAAGTTGGGAACGAGGTCATGGTTGCCGGAGAGAAGCGATTTCGAAAACCCGACGACGGAGTCGAGTGCGGATGTCCATTGACAGAAGAATAACCGGCCGGCAATGGGGCGGACTCGAAAGTGACGTAATTTTCCGGCGAGGATCCGAATTGCGAAATTAAACCCTCGGTGAAGGCTCTCCGTTTGGGACCTGAAATTGTGGGCCCGGGTTTAGGACGGTGACGTAGCTCTATGATGAAATTAGCTGGGCGTGATGATGGGTTAGGGTCTGGAGGTTTGTGGGGCCGGAAATTGGGTCTCTGGTTTAGGTGAGGTGGTCGAAAAGAGCGGAAATTTGAGGGGTCACGGTTGTTGACGGTGGTTGCTCCGCCGTGAGTGGTGGCGGAGAAGTTTGATCGTCTCATGGTTTGAGGACAGAGAGAGAGACAGGGGTTGGTGATAGAGAAGCAGAGTGAAGGTTTTGGGGGGAGAGAGAGAGAGAGGGAGTCAGTGTCAGTGTGTGATACTGATGCGGTGATTATGATTGATGAAACCGAATAGTTTTCTTTTTCTTTGTTTTCTATAGTTTTGTTTCTTTTGCAGTAAAATAGAAAGTTTTTTTTAAATGAAAAGTTGTTCCCCAGATGACCAAATTGGTATATTTAGTGAGCACGTTTGGTTGGTATTATTAAAAACCCTTAAGACATTAGGGTATTAAAAAACAAATTAAAAGGCATATACCCCCACAAAACCGAAATCTTCAGTAATTAATGAGAATCTACCTTTTAATGTTTTTTTTTTTTTTTTTGTATTTCTTATTCCCTTCTACCTTTTTTACGTTAGTTTTTTTTTACCACCATTTCCTTCTCTTTTCTTTTCTCTTTCTTCTCTTTTGGCTGATACGCTTCTTTCCCCATTCTTTTCCCTTGTTTTTTTTACTGCCTTCAACTTCCATGATAGAGAGTTGAAGAGTTAGAGAGTGATACTTCCTCAAGGTGATGACATGTACACAATATACATGCCTGTTAAAGGTCCTCCCATTTTCATCAGTCAAGGCCAATTCAGCTCTCAGGCTCCTCCTAACTAGCTGTCATACTCCCTTCTTTTTATGCATTATTTTTTTTTTGGGTTAAAACAATGCACGTTAGTAAGTCACAAGCAATTTAACTTTGCTAGGTTACAGAATTTGTGGAATTACTTTTTGCATCTTTTTGTAACTCGCTCTATGAGCAAAATAAATATGAAGTCCAATTGAAGGCTTTAAATTTTTGTTTGGTCACAGGGCATACAACCCTTACATTACTATTTCTCCCCCTAAAAAAGATTATATTACTATTTCAGTATATAGATAGAGCATAAACAACAAGGATCAACATTGTGTCACTAGGCGCTCAAAAACATCAACCACAACTACAACAATGAAGGGGTTTGAGAGGATAAAGGGAAGGAGGGAGGCAGTAAAAAAAAATGAGGGAAAAGGTCCACCAGGAGGGAGAAAGAAGAGATTACAAGGAGAAAAGAAAAAAGAAAAAAAAAGGAAGGAAAGAAGAAAAAACTAACGTAAAAAGGAAAGGTAGGAAGAAAATACAAAAATAAATCATTAAATGGTAGATTCTCATTAATTATTAAAGATTCTGGTTTAGTGGGGATATATGCCTTTTACTGTTTTTTTAATACCCTAATGTCTTAAGGATTTTTAATTATACCAAATTGTCCAAATATGCTCACTAAATATACCAATTTGGTCATTTGGGGAAAAGTTCATAGAAGACATAGCAAAGGTTCATTACCAATTAACTATTGCTTCAATAGAAATAGTTTAATAGTTTATAATATTTTCTAATATTTAAATGTAAGGTTTATGGAAATAATTTATAATAATTAGACGTAAGGTTAATGAAAACAGTTCGTAAGTTATAATGTAGGGTTAATTGGAAATGATCTAACAGTTTGTAAGTTATAAATGAAGGAAAATATTGATAAAATAATACCTCAATGAATAAAACCTCGACTATAAAAATAAATACATCAATGTTTACCAAAACAAAACAACATTCACAACAACAACTATACAAGATCAATACAAATACACACTTTGAATATAAATAACGATTAATCAAATACGAAGCATGTATATATGTAAAAAGAAGAGATTAGAAGTAGCCTGGGTTGAAGCATGCTGGGCGCTTTCCTTAGAGAGGAAACGCCTCCACTGCACTGGTAAATTAATCAAGTGCGTTCCTCCCCCAAGATACGACAATCCGTTGGATTTCTTCGGTGCAGCAAGGAGAAATCCCCGAACCAACAATTGCCAAATACTCACTAGTAGTAGTATATATTAGTATATTTCTTAATAGGAAAATTATATTTCTTAACAATATAGATGTGTAGATGTATAAATACTTGGGGAAGAAATCAGTACAAAGAAAGTCTATAGTTTTTGATGAAGATGAGCCTTTCCAAATCAGAGCCAATCACCTCTTCCCTATACTGCCAAACACTTGCACATATATAGGCCAAGAATACTACTGTAACGTTTGAAGGAAATAAATTATCTCCTCAAATCAAGGAAAATGGAAGATGGCCAGTAACCAAAACCAACGGCCACATGCAATAATCCCTTTGCATAATTCAAGACTCTTTTAAAAGCTATTTAGTAAAAGATACCTACTAGAAACCGTTACTAGTTTCAAACAATTTACTTTGAATGAAATGCTTTTAACTACAATTAAATCATAGAAAAGATACCAAACTTTACTAGCCTGATATACCAACGTTATCAATCAGTAAATAGCAAATAAACAATTTTATTTACTAATAAATAACAATTTAAATTTTAAAGCATTAATTTTTCCATCAATCCCCCACATGATTTAAAATTTAAAATCATTGTAATAAAAACTTCACTAAACAATTTTTTTTTCCAAATAAATAAAAATATAATATACTAGCGAGCATATAATACTGTGCAATAGGCATAGGTACCTTTTGGGTTTGAATCTACACCTAGTGAGAATGAGCTTACACTCGAAAGAGTCTAAGTAACATAAATATTTTGAACTTGACCCCTTAAATCAGGTTTGGACTCACCACACACACAATATGGGCAATTCGTCAGGTTCTATCGTGGGGCGCGTTACGGTCATGCGCACGATATCTTGTCTCATGTGTGTCATTAGGGAATAGCCCAACTCCCACAGTGGCGACCCCACCACCACACATCACTAGGTGAATCCTCCAAGAGTAGTATGTGACCACTACCCCGCAAACAAATATGCCTTTGGATTCATTAAGAGCTAAAACTCACCCTTAAAACCGTCACATCCATCAAGAGCACTTCGCCATAGGAATGGGACCCAGAAATTCTCCGCTAAATAATTTGTAGTGCTCTTTTTAGTTCACTCGTCAGTTTCGTTATTACCCGTTGAACTTCATTCATGGGATCACCATACCTCTGAAGACGGGTTTCCACTATGGTGACTAATTTATGGGCTTCATTCCCATTCCCCTCGACGATTCAAGTACTTTTTGGCGCGCCAAAGCCTTTGTAAGCGGATCCGCAACATTCTTTTTAGACCTGACAAAATCCAAACAAATCACACCGTGAGATATCAAGTGTCTTAAAGACTTATGCCTCACTGTCAAATGTCTCCTTTTCTCATTAAACTTTTTACTATTCACTTTTGCTATAGCAGCTTGGCTATCACTGTGAAGAGAAATCGGAGGTATAGGCTGAGTTAATATAGGAATATCAGTCAATAAACTTTTGAACCACTCAGCTTCAGCACTAGCAGTATCTAAAGCTACTATTTCAGCTTCCATGGTGGAACGAGAGATAATAGTCTGCTTTACAGACTTCCAAGAAACTGCACCTCCACCCAAACTAAATACATAACCACTAGTAGCTTTAATATCATGACAATCAGTTATCCAATTTGCATCACAATATCCTTCAAGCACTGCAGGGTAACCACTATAATGAATAACATAATCAATCGTACCCTTTAAATATTTAAATAACCTTTCTAAAGCCGTCCAATGCGCAGTGCCAGGATTATGAGTATATCTAGCCAACTTACCGACCACAAATGCAATGTCAGGTCTAGTATAATTTGTAAGATGCAACAACGATCCAACGATTTGAGAATACTTATATTGGGAAATAGTTTCCCCCACATTTTTCTTCAATTTAAAAGTTGGATCAAAAGGAGAATATACAGGACTCACATCAAAGAAACCAAACTTTTTCATCAACTTCTCAATATAATGAGATTGGGTCAATGCAATGCGATCATGCTTTTTAATTAATTTGATACCCAAAATCACATCAACCGGACCAAGGTCCTTCATATCAAAATTTTTAAACAAGAACTTTTTCGTATCACTAACAACACGAATATCACTACTCAATATCAAAATATCATCAACATATAAACAAAGAATCACACAAGTACCATCAACTTGCTTAATATAAAGACATTTATCACCACCATTTATTTGAAACCCATTTGAAATCATAACTTGATCAAACTTTTCATGCCATTGCATTGGAGCTTGTTTTAAACCATAAAGCGACTTTACAAGTTTACAAACTTTTTTTTGTTGGCCAGGAACAACAAAACCTTCCGGTTGTTCCAGTAAATCTCCTCCTCTAAATCACCATTTAGAAAAGCAGTTTTCACATCCATTTGATGAATTTCTAATTTATAAATAGAGGCAATGACAATTAAAACTCTAATAGTAGAAATTTTTGAAACTGGAGAATACGTATCAAAGAAATCTATACCTTTCACTTGTTTGAAACCTTGGACTACAAGTCTAGCTTTAAATTTTTCAATAGAACCGTCGGGTTGCAATTTCTTTTTAAAAATCCACTTGTAGCCTAAAGTTTTACAACCAGGTGGAAGATCAGTTAAAATCCAAGTTTTATTTTGCAAAATAGAATCTACCTCACTTTGGATGGCTTCTTTCCAAAACGGAGCGTCAACAGACGTCATTGCTTCACTAAAAGTTTTTGGATCATCTTCAAGTAAAAATGTAACAAAATCGGGACTAAAACTTTTAGCTCTTTTGGCCCTTGTACTCTGTCTAGGGACAATGGGTTCAATTGGCTCCTGAATAATACCACTAGAAGATAAAGGCTCACTAAAAATCAAGGAGGAAGGCTCAGAAACAGGTTTTAAAATTTTAGTTTTCATAAGAAAAACATTTTCAAAGAAAACAACGTCACGAGATTCAATAATAGTATAAATAGCAATTTCAGGAACTTCAGAAGTCAATACCAAACATCTATAAGTAGTACTATGTAAAGAATAACCAATAAAAGCACAATCAACTGTTTTTGGACCAATCTTCCTTTTCTTTGTAGTAGGTATATTTACCTTGGCTAAACACCCCCACACTTTGATATGTTTCAAAGTCGGCTTTTTATTTTTCCACAACTCATAGGGGGTCTTATCAACATATGACACTCTATTCAACACATAGCAAGCAGCATATAAAGCTTCACCCCACAAATTATTAGGCAAGCCAGAACTAAGTAACATTACATTAATCATGTCTAACAAAGTACGGTTTTTCCTTTCTACAACCCCATTAGATTGAGGTGCACGAGGAGGCGAAACCTGATGTATAACACCATGTTCTTCACAAAATTGAATCATCTCAGTAGGAGCATACTCACCTCCTCTATCGAAACGAAGAATCTTAATTTTCATTTCCAATTGATTTTCAACTTCAGCTTTATAAGCTTTAAATCTATCAAACAAATCACTCTTGGCACTAACCAAATAAACATAGCAATACTTGGAATAATCATCAATAAAGGTAATAAAATACCTTTTTCCACCACGAGTCAAAATATTTTCACTATCACAAAGATCGCTATGAATTAACTCTAACAAGCTAGTATCTTTTTCAACCGACTGAAAAGGTTTTCTAGGTTGTTTAGCTTGCACACATAATTCACATCTTTCTTTAGCGTCAACACTAGATTTAGGAATAAGGTCTAAATGCATCATACGTCTAATAGTTTGCAAATTCACATGACCAAGCCTAGCATGCCAAATATTAGAAATTTCAACATTTGTAACACACAAAGAATTACCAGAAATAGTATTCACCTCTTTGGGCACAACATTAAGTTTAAATAATCCATCACATATATAACCTTTGCAAATAAAATTATCATACTTTGTAATCACAATTGCATTAGATTCAAGAATAACTTTATAGCCACATTGTACCAACAAGGAAGCACTAATAAGATTTTTTCTAACATCGGGAACATGATATACTTGACCTAAATCAAGAGACTTTCCAGATGAAAATTTTAATTTAATAAGACCCACACCAAGGATGGGAGAAGTAACACCATTACCCATACTAACAGTTTTTGCATATGACTCAACATAAGTAGAAAATAGACTCTTATTAATACAAACATGAACATTAGCACCGGAGTCTACAAACCAATCATTCATATTATATACCATATTTACAACTGGGTTAGAAACAACCCCCACATTGACCATAGCCATAATTAGTAAATAAGGCAAAGTCAAATATAAAAGTATCAACCAAAAGTCGTACAATTTTAAATCCACAAATACTATCTTAGTAACAAGAAACAGAAAACTACCAAAGAATGTATATAAAGACTTTGATAATATGATGTCAAAAGGCAGTGGCAGATTGTATATGCAATCTAATTTATAACCTTGAGCCAACAACTACTTAGTACTTACTAATCATGAATCACACTTCGTAACAAGTATAGTTGCCCAATGGGCACAAGAAATGAGAAAGCTACTTCACACAATAGTAATTCAATTTAATATACTAATTCTCGGTTTCCTCTCTAAGACTGAAGGAAAATATTGATAAAATAATACCTCAATGAATAAAACCTCGACTATAAAAATAAATACATCAATGTTTACCAAAACAAAACAACATTCACAACAACAACTACACAAGATCAATACAAATACACACTTTGATTATAAATAACGATTAATCAAATACGAAGCATGTATATATGTAAAAAGAAGAGATTAGAAGTAGCCTGGGTTGAAGCACGCTGGGCGCTTTCCTTAGAGAGGAAACGCCTCCACTGCACTGGTAAGTTAATCAAGTGCGTTCCTCCCCAAGATACGACAACCCGTTGGATTTCTTCGGTGCAGCAAGGAGAAATCCCCGAACCAAAAATTGCCCAATACTCACTAGTAGTAGTATATATTAGTATATTTCTTAATAGGAAAATTATATTTCTTAACAATATAGATGTGTAGATGTATAAATACTTGGGGAAGAAATCAATAGAAAGAAAGTCTATAGTTTTTGATGAAGATGAGCCTTTTCAAATCAGAGCCAATCACCTCTTCTCTATACTACCAAACACTTGCAACATATATAGGCCAAGAATACTACTGTAACGTTTGAAGGAAATAAATTATCTCCTCAAATCAAGGAAAATGGAAGATGGCCAGTAACCAAAACCAACGGCCACATGCAATAATCCCTTTGCATAATTTAAGACTATTTTAAAAGCTATTTAGTAAAAGATACCTACTAGAAACCGTTACTAGCTTCAAACAATTTACTTTGAATGAAATGCTCTTAACTACAATTAAATCATAGAAAAGATACCAAACTTTACTAGCCTGATATACCAACGTTATCAATCAGTAAATAGCAAATAAAAAATTTTATTTACTAATAAATAATAATTTAAATTTTAAAGCATTAATTTTTCCAACAATAAACGTAAAGTTAAATTAAAAATAGTCTAATAGTTTATAAGTTATAAACGTAATATTCGTCAAAAATATTCTAATTGTTCATAAGTTCACTACTACAATTCCAGGCATTAGACACGCTTATTTAGACACACTTTCAAAACCGTGGAAAAAAAAGCGGAGTCTACCACGCTTTTAACCGTGGAAAAAAAACCGTGGAAAAAAAAATAAAACTTAAACACGTTTTGGACCGTGACAAAAAAATAAATAAATGAAACACACAGCTTTATCCTCACGCTAGCTTCTTCTCAGATCTACTCTCTCTCTCTCTCTCTCTCTCTCTCTCTCTCTCTCTCTCTCTCTCTCCCCTTCCTCCGTCTATCTCTGAGCGCTCTCTCTTCTTCCTCACCACCGCCGAAAACAGCAAGTCAGATCAACACCAGAACACTAGCGAACGAGATCTTCAATCTGAAACCGAGAAATCGGGAATGTTCAACCCAAAGAAGGCGTCTTATCTTCTTTCAAATCCGTTTATATGTTTGATTTGTAACTATAACCCTCATTGTTTGTTTAATTTGAACTCAATTTATCTAATTGGGTTGCTTTCTGTTTGTTCATGAAACCCTAGCTGCGGATGGGCTCTCAAGTCAAAGATTGTGGCTTGGTCAAGAAAGGAAAATCCAACAACAAGGTAAGTTTAATTAATTTTTGTGAAATTTCTCAAGTTAGAGATATTTTCCTTCAAGTTTCACTAAAACTTTGGGTAACTGTTCATTGTTTCAATTTTTGCGAGAAGAGCGAGCGAGAGGCTGAAGACAAGAGAAGCGGCTAAATTAACTGCGATTACTGCGAGGTACTGTTCGTTGTTTTAATTTTTTTGGGATTTAATTGGTTATTCTTCAAAGTTTTAATTGGGGATTTAGGTTTTGGGATAGTGAAAGGGGTTGAGGATTGGCGAGAGAAAACGAAGAAGAAGCGGGTGGCAGATGATTGGCGACTCATTTGGTTATGGGAGGATTGGGGACTCATTTGCTAATCTACTCCGGGTAAAATGTCTTGCACCTTAATTCGATTCCCATTTAATTTTTTTTTTTGTCTTAAATCATTGATTTGGATGAATTGAGTTTGATTATAACTGACTGCCTGTTTCTCTCTCTAATTTGGGTTTGATTTTGATGGCCTAATTCTCGCTAATTCTCTCTCTGTTCTGTTCTACTCTTTTAATTTCTTCCCTTGAGCAGTAAGAAGGAAATATGACCTTTAATTTTAGAGTATTCTTCTGTGCGTTCGAACTTTGGCTCAATTGTCTGGTAAAAAGTAAAAACCTCCTAACTTAATACCCAAATTCAATCTCTCAGATTCATTCTCTGAACTTACTTTTTTTTTTTTTTTTTTTTTTTTGCTATTCATTCTCTGAACTTACTTAATTCTACAAATCTGTGGCTAAATATTTCAATATTATTTTATTTGTAGTTGCAGTTACATACTATATACAAATACTTGTTGATGTGCTGAAGTCCCTAATCCATTCTCATAGTAATTTAGTCAGAAAGAAGCATTGTCCCTAATCCATTGTGCTCCTAGAATGTGAGGAACTTATGTTGCTCCAAAGCTTGGTTATTTACTAGCAGCATAATGGCAGAAGATGCTCTGTCCACGACTTCTTGATATATTTATACTCCTAATAATTTATTATGCACTTTCGACACAGCCCAACAGTTACCCTTAGCTCTTTAGCGCCCATGCACATATGCCTTTTCTGTTATTAGTTATTAGTATAATACTATAGTGGATAATAAGATAAACTTTGCTATTATGTTCATCTGCAGAAGAAGAGAGGACTAGATCATCTATGAAATATACAAGTCAGTTAGTTACATATTACCACTCTAGATCAGGAATGTCTCAATTTTGTTGTAACTGTGTGAAGAGCTTATATTTGGCCTGGTGGTTTGCTAATTTATTTCCTTTTTTCATAAGTAAATAGGATAAGAGTTCGTGTGGGGATGTATTACTTGTAAGATGCTTGTTGAGGCTCAGGGTGGCGCGCGAGTTCGATCCAAACCCTCGATAATCTGTTGGACAACGTGAGTATCTTTCTTTGTTCTGATTCATTTGATTGGAATCACAATTCTGCTGATATTTACACTCTTAGCACTGAGACATCGCCCTCTCTAATGGCATGTCTCAGTGCTAAGAGTGTAAATAATTGTTGTAGGACTGTGGGTTTGGTTTGGTTTGGTTTCAGTTGTGTTATGTGGATTTGGTTTGGTTTAGTTGTGCCCTGTGAGCTTATTGCTTCCTATTTTTCTTTTTTTTATTTTGGTTCTAAGACTCTTGTCCTGTGCTCAAAGTTGTCTAAATTTGCAAATTGGGATTGTTGGTTTTGTTTGGAATCAGTTGTGTTCTGTGAGTTTGGCTTGGTTTTGTTGTGTTCTGTGAGCCTATTGTCTCTCTTTTTTCTTTTTGGGTCTACGACTCTTGTCTTGTGCTCAAAGTTGTCGAAATTTGCAAATTCGGCATGTCAGTTTGGTTTGGTTTCAGTTGTGTTCTGTGGGTTTGGTTTGGTTTCGTTGTGTTCTAGTGAGCTTATTGCTCCCTGTTTTTTTTTTTTGGGGGTCTACGACTCTAGTTCTGTGCTCAAAGTTATCAAATTTTGCACTTGGCCTGTGGGTTTGCTTTGGTTAGTTTCAGTTCTCATAATAATCTCTTTGCTAAGCTTATGAGGTTGTGGATGCTTGGGAGAAATGAAGAGTGTATTGTGTGCATATTTTTGTTTTATCTGCAAAGTAGAATCAGGCTTTTGTGTAGAATCAGGCTTTGGTGTTGATTCAAACAAATGTTTGCATTCTGTTTTTGTTATTTTTGTATTATAAATATCTTACCATTATTTTTTACATGGGACTCATAGGCCTCTCGAAACATTTCAAGTCGTGGAAATGGAAGTCAAGATGACAGTTGTAGCCGAAGGTCAAGAAGCTCTACTCGAGTTCATGAAGATCAATTGCTCAACATTGAAGCCTAAGAAGATTAATTGCTCTGTCTTCAGCTTGTTGTCTTAGTTTACGTTTCTTTAGTTGTTTTCTATTGAATACTGTCATGACTTAAGTTTTTTTTAGTACTTGTTTTCCAAACGCTGACAAGATGACGTTTCTTTATTGACATAATAGAGATTTTTATATGCATTTATGGTGTCTTGATCAAACAACCATATAAATACACATTAGGGACTTACGGTAGCTACGTGTACTACCGTAATGTTAAATTATTTTTTCCGTTTTATTTTTGAATATAATTTGTCACAACTCCTCCCAAAAAAAAGTCACGGTGAAAAGCGTGGCAAAGTCTTCCCGGGAAATTATTTTACCGCTCAAAACCATTAAAATATATTTCCCGCTTAAAATTGCAGGAAAGATTTTTGCACATATTATTACGCTGGTAAGCGTGGCAAACTTGAATGTATCCGCGGAAAAAACCGTGGAAACAAGCGTGGCAAAAAAGCGTGGTAAAAATTCCACCCAGCTTTTTGCCACGCTTTTTCCAACCGTGGCAAAAATATTTTGCCACGCTTAGTAGCGTGGAAAGGCCCGCATTTCACCGTGGAGAACAGCCATTCTTGTTGTAGTGGTTATAAATGTAAATTTAATAACAAAAAATATAAAGGTATATGGATACCAAAATAAAAGTTATATATAATCTAACGATTTTAAAAATCAAAACAAAGATTTCTGAATACTAGATATTAATAGCTTAAATTTATTTTTCCTCTAAAAAAATTCCAAATAGTAAAAGATTCTATTAAAAAACTAAAAGATTCATTAAAAAGAAAAGGGGAAAAAATTACTACAAGTTGATGGGGGAGGGAGCACGTGTTGTTTTCCAACAAGCTTGTCTGAATGCAAGTTCATCCAATACGGATTGTTTTTCATACACTAGAATTTAAAGAGACGAGGTGTATTTATATTAGGTACGTAAGTATTTTGTCGATATCCATATTCTCTTATCCTAGTGGATTTTCATAAGTTTGTAGTGTGTTAGTAGAAAAATGGTTGTGGGTAGCTTGAAGGACAAGAGGGGATCATGTAATTTTATTTTTTATATTTTTTTGGAAAGGAATCGAGATCTTTATTCATTCAGTACCATAAACATCCATAGATTCATCAGCTAATACGTCCACACTCGAAGATTCTTCCATCGGAATTTAATCCACACATTCGTTAAGGTTGTAATCTAATAAGGTGATTAGCCACCTGATTACCAACCCTAGCAAGTATACAACAAACTAAGATATACTAGATGTGTTCTTCGGTCTTGTATTGCTTTGGAGGGGATTATAGATAACGGACGAGTGGTTGTCCATGGTGACATCATGAAAATAACTTTCCAATGAGATATTCATCACAAACATAATTGATGATGCATATGCTACTGTAACTTCCATGTAAATCACAAACTTGTCAAACTCTAGAGGCAAGTCAATCATACACCTCGTAATGGGCAATCATGTCAAAGTCAGTACCCCGATCACCTAGTATAACAGCGTCACAATTAAGCTTTGCCACACCTTCTGGATGAGGCACCAATGTACCCCCAGTCGACTTTTGGACGCCACTTATATGACATCCCCGTTCCATCCCCCGACATTGCTTATTTTTCTGCTAATAGTTACCAAGCATGTTTGGTAATGTATTTTTAGATATATTTCTTGTATATTAGGGCACGAAATGTGTATGACATATATATAAATGTGTTTATGAATGAAAATTGAGTAACAAGTATCATGTGAGGATTTGTCATAGAATTTATTTATTCGCACAACATTGTCTTAAGTCTTAACTATATTGTAATGGCATCACCCATAAAAACTATATGGTAATGATGGCTTTTTATAATTACCTAACTAGGACTTGTGCTACGCACGTACGACCAATTTATCACTATATTTTTAATATGTTCAAATTAACTAATGGATTTTTGAAAATATATAGGTATATAAAGAATAGTGGAAAATGGTGATTTGTTGAAATGTTACACATGTCACACTACATTACTACTCATCAATCTCCTAATATATATATATATATATATATATATATATATATATATATATATATATATATATATATATATATATATATATATATATATATATATATATATATATATATATATATATATATATATATATATATATATATATATATATATATATCACTTGTCACTTATTAACTTGCACTTGTACATCATATATAACTTAATAAACTTCCACTTTAAATGTGACCCACATTATTTTATTTTCGCATATCCTTACCAATTTTAGCACATGTCTAACCTGTATTTGTAACCTCAAATACAAAATGTAATTAAATATCTAACGCTTGTTTGTCATATTAACAACGATTATCTTCACAAATAATAGTCAATATTCATAAAGCTGATGCTTATACCAATCGGTATGATTTTTGTTATTAAACAACCGTCGATTTTGACAGATACTAATTCGCTAACGTACTCCGTTTAAGTTGGTTTAACTTGCAACATCCTTTGCAATTATTGGTGGCCTGTTGAGGGGTTCATGACTGGTACTTTTCTTGTAAATTCATTGCCTGTCTACGTATTTTTTGATTCTGGAGCATCACATTCATTCATATCTAAAAACTTTGTTAAGAAACATGGAATGGAAATTGTGGAGTCTTTAGAGACTAGTATCACCATCTTCTAGAGAGGTAGCTGATAGGCCCGCTAGTGTACGAGTTATATCTAAGTAATAAAAATATTAATCCACAGGGAGCGATCGATTCCAAGTACTAAGTTTTCTCAAATTTAACAAACTAAGTGATTCTCAATTTTGTTCATGATTGAAAGAAGAGAAAAATAATAAGAAAAAGAACCTAGGGTTGATTTCACTTAATCAAGATCTTAGATGCGGATAAACAAGGTTCAACTAGCATGTCATGTCGAATGTTGCAACGACGGAAATATGAATCCTAAAACCTTCTCTGAAACAATTAAACACTCAATATAATTCTCAACTACCTATTCTCATTGAGTTAAGAAAATATCAAGAGCATGAAGTATACAATTTCGTTTCCACTAGTCCAACTTATTCTAAACTACTCTTGTGATTAGTCAAACTTGATGATTGATTGAGTTACAACGATTAAAAAACCTCTCTCGAATTTGATTTAATCATCTTATATAAGCAACAAGATTACTATCAAACATTGTGCAACAATTTTAATGACATGTCAACTTCTACTTAAATAAGCATCAAGGATTTAATTAAGCTACATCAACTCTAGATAAAGAAAATTAACAACACATGATCTCTACAACTACAACTAAATACATAATAAAATTCATGCTGAAACTAAATAAAGCAAATAAATTAAGAAACATGAAGAGAGGGAGAAATAGGGAGTAAAGATAAGAGAATAAACCAAGTTGCTTCAATTATAATTTTCAAGCGAAATAAAAGAACGCTTGAACTTGATCTCCGATTAAAAGAACGAACTAATTAAACTTCAAAAATCCACATTTTTATTCTCACTACTATTAATCTAGGAAGCGTATGGTGGACTAGGAAAAATAGACTATGGAAAGAGATAGTGTAAGATGGGATGCTATGAGTTAGGATGAGAGCCTATTTATAGGAAAACAACAAGACGAACCTAAACGGTTTACACAAAGTAACCCCTAAATATCAATAAGTCACCAATAACTCCAAAAAGAGTTATGCTACTAGTAACTTCTCCATTTCAATGTTTTTCAATGTCGTGATGCATCCAAAAAGAATCCAATGTTGTTCTTCAATACTCTTCATAACTTGTTCTTGCTTTGATTATCTTGAGCATCCAAAGAGAATCCTAAGTTCTTTGTATATGGAGTTCAATGTCCCTAAAATCACAATTAAAACACCAAAATACCAAAGTAGTAATCCTCATATAAAATTACTCATAAATCAGTAAAATATAAGAGAAATCACGTAAACATAGGATAAATGAGTGTGGTATAGACATGAATAATTATACTATTCATGCATTCATTAGTGGTACTTTGTAAATTTGTGCATACCAATGTTCGTGTGAACATTGCAGGGTCTGAATTGCCTGCAGATCTTATTGAGTTTAATTTAAGAGATTTTGATGTAATTTTGTGTATGAATTGGCTTAGCAAGTATAAACTATAAAGCGAGTATTGATTGTAGTGAACAAAAGATATTGCTGAAAGTGCCTAGAGATAATAGAATCTCTTATAAAGGAATTGTCACTAAGGGAGGAATTTATATTATTTTGATGTTAATGGCGAAGAAGCACTTAGAGAAAGGATGTGAGGGTTATTTGTGTCACATTCAGAATGTAGAGGGATTAGATGGGGAAATCTCAAAAATCAAAGTGGTTAATGAGTTATAGGATGTGTTTCCTGAAAAAAAAAATTGGTATGCCACCAGAAAGGGACACTGTATTTCAGATTGACCTAGTTCTTGGAACGAGTCCGATTCGAGAGTGTCGTATAGAATGGCACCCCTTGAGATGAAAGAGCTTAAGGAACAACTAGAATAGTTGTTAGAGAAGGGATACATTAGACCTAGTGTATCTCCATGGGGAGCTCCTGTGTTATTTGTGAGGAAGAAGGATGCTAGTTTGCGACTTTGCATTGACTATCGTGAGTTGAACAAGGTCACTGTCAAGAATAGGTATCCTTTGCCTAGGATTGAGAACTTGTTTGACCAACTCGAAGGAGCTGCAGTGTTTTCGAAGGTAGATTTGAGGTGTGGTTATCATCAATTGAAGATTGATGAGTAAGACATTGCGAAGATTGCTTTTAGGACAAGGAATAGGGATTATGAGTTTACGGTTATGACTTTTGGGTCAATTAATGCACCTGCCATGTTTATGGAGATGATGAACAACACTTTTAGGCCATACTTGGATAGTTTTATGGTCGTATTTATTGACGATATTTTGGTGTACTCGAAAGACAAGTGGAACATGCAAGACACTTGAGGACTGTCTTGGAGGTATTGAGGAATGAGAAGTTGTATGCTAAACTCTCAAAGTGTGAGTTTTGGTTAGAGAGTGTTGCCTTTCTTGGGCACATTATCTCTAAAGAAGGAGTTTATGTTAATCCCTCGAAGATTCGGGCAGTCATGGATTGGCCAGCTCCGAAGAGTGTGAGTAAGGTTAGAAGTTTCCTCGAATTGGCTACTATTATAGGAGATTCATGCCAGATTTGTCCAAGATAGCTAGTCCTATTACGAATTTGATAAAGAAGGAGACAATATACAAGTGGAGTGAACAATGTATGAGAAGCTTTTCAAGAGCTTAAAAAGAGGTTGACAATGGCACCTGTTTTGACATTACCATCTAAAAAAGAAAGTTTAAGGTGTACAGTGATACATCTAAGAATGGGTTAGGGCGTGTGCTTATGCAATATGGTAAGGTGGTTGCTTATGCCTCTCTCCAGTTGAAAGTGCATGAGAAGAATGACCCTACTCATGACATGGAGTTCGCTGCCGTGGTATTTGCCTTGAAGATTTGGAGGCATTACTTGTATGAAGCTCGTTGCAAGATCTTTAAAGATCACAAGAGTTTGAAGTATATCTTCACTCAAAAGGAGTTGAATATGAGGCAACAAATATGGCTCGAGTTGATATCTGAGTCGTACGATTTGGATATTCAATATTATGAAGGAAAAGCCAATGTAATACCTGATCGGTTGAGTAGGAAGACTTCACACACTGTGAATAACATGATGGTGCTACCATATGACTTGTGTGAGAATTCAGAAAGTTGGACTTAGAGGTTGTCCAACAAGGTGAGACTGCAGTGATGTTAAATACACTTGTGGTGCAACCATCGATCTATGATGAGATTCGATAGTTGCAAGTTCATGACTCGTTTCTAGAAGAGTTATGTGTCAAGATCAAGGAAGGGAAGCATCCAGATTATGAGATTCTTGATGATGGTACGATCAAGATGAAAGGGTGTTAATGTGTTCCGAACAACGCCGAATTGAAGAGAAGGATTTTTGATGAAGCGCATGGGACTGCGTATTCTCTTCACCCAGATGGTGATAAGCTGTATAAGGACTTGAAGCTTCAGTTTTGGTGGACAAACATGAAGCGTAAATGTGCTGAATATGTGGCAAGATGTCTTACTTGTCAAAAGGTGAAGATAGAACATAGAAAGCCTGAAGGTCTTATTCAATCGCTTGAGAGTCCTTGATGGAAATGGGATTCGATATCAATGGATTTTGTGACTGGCTTCCCAAAGACGAGGCTCGAAAAGGACACAATTTGGGTTATTGTCGATAGCTTGACGAAGATAGCGAGATTCATTGCGATGAAGAAGACTTGGTCGATGGACCAACTCGCTGAAGCTTCTGTGAAAGAGGTCTTAAGGTTACATGGAGTACCTAAGGATATTGTTTCAGACAGGGATACGAGATTCTTGTCTAACTTTTGGGATAAATTGCAAAATGCTTTTGGTACCAAGTTAAAGTTTAGTACGACATTTCATCCTACAACAGATGATCAAACGGAGCGTACTATTCAGACCTTGGAGGATATGTTGGGAGCTTGTGCTCTACAAATGAAGGACTCTTGGGAAAAGTGTTTGTCTTTGATTGAGTTCTCCTACAACAATAACTACCATGCGAGTATTGGTAGAGTACCTTATGAGGCGCTGTATGGGAGAAGTGTCGATCTCCTACGTGTTAGAACGACATAAGTGAGACATTTGTGTTAGGTCCTGATTTTATGCAAGAAATTGTGGATCAAATGAAACTGGTCCAAAAGAAGATGAAAGCTGCACAAGATAAGTAGAAAGCTTACATAGATCAACATCGACGAATGTAAAGCCAGACAACTGGGTGGGTCGGGGAGGGTAGGGTCGGGTCAGACCGGCCCGTTTAAAATTTAACAAGAATTTTTTTAATAAAAAATATTAAATGTGTCGGTCCATTTGCGACCCGCCCATTTATAATGGTAAGCGGGTCATGACCCACTCATGGGGCGGGTCGGCTATAGGGGCCCCGCCCACTTGCCCAGGTCTAGATGAATGGAAGAATTCCAATTGGTGAGAAGGTGTAACAACCCTAAAATTTAAACCTCTTTTATTTTCTATTTAAACCCTATTAGCGTTAATGATTGTGATTAAGGTCTTAATCACGCATGATTAGTGTTACATGTTAATCGTGAATTAGTGGTTAATCTTTGTGATTAGTGTGTTAGTTATGAATGGTTTAGTGGATAACAAACCCGATTAGTATTTGGTTAACCATTTGGGTATTTTTCGGTTTGGGTCAGTTACTTATTTGGGCCATGTATTTCGGTTTATGTGGGCTATTTGACCAACTAGTAAATCTATCCTTACCCAAACCCAATTATTAGTCTAACCCACTACATGCTACTACCTAAATCCACTAACATGTTACTAGCAAATCTCTTTCTCTAGAATAATCTAGCAATCTCTACACTTTACTACATAATTATTCAACTCTAATATGGAACAAGCCACTATTCAAATTTTCTTGCATTGCATAAGACACTGTATATGGAGAAGAAAACTCAATCAAGGAAGTAAAATCATACACACACACTTGTCAACTACCATTTGACAAAACCTAGTGTTCCATTCACATCTTAAACTAGTTGACAAAAGGAAACAAAACTTCATCTTTTTCTCTCTTCTTCCTCATTGTTGGTTCATCATCCCACAACCAACAACAACTCACTTTTCATTCTCCTCTCATCAATTTCACAAGTCATATGAGTTCATTGAGATCAATAAGTTTAAAGAAAATCAAAAGATTTTAAAGTAAAATCAACACCATACTTTCTCTTCTCTTTTCCATTCGAATTGAGTTTTATTCTTAATTGAGTTCTAATTGTTCTTCACTTATTCTTGCATCATTCTTACATGACCAACACCACTGAAATCATTTGAGAATATTCAATCTTGGAGGATGTTCAACAACTTTCGAACCCGAGGCCATTGAGATTACCTTTTGTTAATTTCCAAGGTTATTATCTTAAATCCTTTATCCTTACTTTTTCTTCTCTAATCACCTAAACAAGACACCACATAAACTTGATTTGCTATAGATTGATGATGCTTGAATATTATTTGTTAAATCACATAGAAAGATATTTTAGAGAGCATGGAAGCTACTTATGTTATGTTTATGATTATGGCTTTTGAAGTTCTCATGTCTCAAATTCTTACTTACAAATCTCTTGAGTCAAAGCATGAAAATAATGTTTCCTTCTTAATTTTAGATCTTATAAAAGTACAGATATGAGAGCATCCGCAACAATGACACCTTATTTAAGGTGTCATGGTATTTCTCTTTCCTCCACCTCATTTCCCACCAAAAATATTTACATGTCATGACACTTTACACCTACAATGGTGACATGAGTCATGGTACTCTCTCTCCTATTTTTTGCTATACCCCACCATATCTTCTCTCTCCTATTATTCCTTCAAATTTTGATTTACATAAATCGTTATTACTTAATCTTCATAATCATGCTTAATTAAAATCGATTATTAAAAATAGTATTGTTAATTTTTTTTAATATAGATCTTTTAATTAATACCATTAAACACATTTAACTAATATTGTTAATTATTAAAAATCTTCAACAATTATATTATTAATATCACTAATTATTTAATATCTTACGCTAATTATATTTAACATTGCAAATGAAATAACCATACATTGAAATTGAAAATGTCTTACGGCACATGAAACATATAAAAACATCTAAAAAAAGAAAGAAAATTGCGTTAATAAAAACAACCACACAAAGCTACAAATTGCGAAATAAAAACAAAAATTACATAAATAATATAAAATTAGATAGATCTTAAACACCACCACCACCTTGGTTTGGATTGTTCAACGTCCATATATTTTCAATCAAGTCTTTTGTATAGAACCTTGTGGACTTCTTTATCACGTACCCGATCTCTATTGTCCATGTATGACCTTAAACCCATAGGAGCCTCAAGAGGCGGTCCACTATGAGGCACCGCTTCTTCTCCGTCTGTTGGGGCTCGATCTTGGTTAAATTCAGTTGGATCTCTATAGTTTAAATAAGATTCTCGTTCGTCCTCTACTATCATGTTGTGCATGACGATACATGCGAGCATAATTTTGCAAAGGATGGTCTTATTCAATCTCATGGATGGTTGTCGAATTATTGCAAATCGAGTCTGTAGAACTCCAAAAGCACGCTCCACATCTTTTCTCGCCGCTTCTTGTTTTTCTGCAAATAATTTGTGTTTCAAGAGTTGTGGAGCTTTAATTGTTGGAACGAACGCTGCCCATCTTGGATAGATACCATCTGTGAGGTAGTACCCCATATCATAATGACGGTTGTTCACTGTATACTCTAATGCCGGAGCTCACTCCTGTATTATCTCATCAAACAATGGAGAGCGATCAAGGACATTAATATCATTACACGAACCTGGCGTTCCAAAGAACGCATGCCAAATCCATAAGTCTTCTGAGGCAACGGCTTCTAGGATGAATGTTGCTTTCTTATTTCTTCCTTGAAACTGTCTTTCAAAGCGTGTGGATAGTTCTTCCAATCCCAGTGCATGCAATCGAGACTACCCATCATCCCTGGAAATCCACGTCGCTACCCAACTGAAAGAAGCCTAGCCATATCTTCGGTATTTGGGTGGCGCAGGTATAGAGTGCCGAATTCGTTGAGCAGACCATGAACAAAATGGGCAAGACACTGTCTCGTTGTACTTTCAGCCACTTTTAAATACTCATCAACCTCGTCGGCAGCTACACCATATGCTAGCATTCGCATAGCTGCTGTGCATTTTTGTTCACATGTTAAACCAACTTTACCCATTGCATCGTGTCCCTGTTGCAAAAAAGCATATTTTTCGCTTAAGGTTGTCATGATACGGGAGAACACATGCCTCCACATTCGGAATCTACGACGAAACATATCGAGCCCATACCTAGGATTTTGGATGAAGTAGTCATTCATCAAACGAGTGTGAGCGTCTTCACGAACTCTATGAACATACCTTCTTCGAACTCTTTCAGGGGGGTTCTCAATTGTCGGTGATATCAGAGGAACAATCGCAGCTATGATTGCATCCTCTTCATCATCGAGTTCTTCAATTTCCTTATCCCACTCCCTCATTCTTGAAATAAACCTACCAAAAGTTGAATTATTTGAACTTGAACTATTTGAAGAGGAAGACATTCTTTTTTTTTGAAATAGAACAGTTTGAGGACTTGAATGGAAAACTGAGCTTCGTAAAGAAATGTAGAAATGTGAATTTGTGTGTGAAAATAATTGTGGGAGATAACCCCTATATAAAGAGAAAAAACTTGGAAGCCAAAACCAATAAAGCCAAGTAAATAATGTAACCAGTGCAATAATGTCAAAACTGTTATGTCATTTCAGAATAACTGTTATATTGAGTCGTCACTTCAGTAATTAAAGTCTGACATCTTTTTCAGAAATCGGTACAATAATTCCAAGTAAAAATGAAAATAAATGAGACAAGTACAATAATTTAAATATTGCTATGTCATTTCACAATAAAGCTATTTATTTTTGTCACTTCAGCCATTAAAAACTAGTAGAACAAAAATAATAAATGAAAATAATGATCAAATAAAACAAATGACTAGTACTAATTAAACAACATTTCAAGCATTATGCCAATTAAACATTACAATAACTAATACAAATTTAAAGATGGAATTACAACAAGCACTAAAATTTAAAGGGAATTAACATTACAAAAAGCATTAAAAGGAAAAAAACCATTACAATAATAATTCGGAATTGTAATAAATATTAAACTTAATATTATTTGGTGCATCACACATTGAATTCTTCTTGCAATTTAGCATAGAGAGCCATTTCCTCAGTCGACAGCAACGATTTTCCCATCAATACGGTGTACATTTTGAACCTCCTCTTCTTTTCCAATTGTTCCTCCTTCTTTTTGTCTTTCAATTTTTCATAATCGAAAAATTCCTTCTCCAATGTCAATTTTGACTCCATCATCTCTCTCCTTCTTGTACCTAAACTTTCAATTGCCAAAGCCACTTCGTTCAATGTCTCCTGATCAACTTATTTACCTTTCCTTCTCTAGCGCTTCACCAAATCGGGAATTGAATTCGCACCTTCCTCACTTGTTGGTGTATCCGGTTCTGATCTCTTTGAGCTATCACCACTAGTTAAATCTTCAATAGTCACCCCATCTTGCCATTTGGGATAGTGCCTTAAGATCTCCCATACATGCTCGTACATGAATGGACCCGTGATCTCGGATAAAAAATGACTTCGAGTCTTTCATGATGTCTGCCTCATTGTGTCCGCTAGTCTTCTTTTTTGTTGCTTCAAAATAGTTTCCGACAAACTTGTTTGTTTCACCCAATAGTCTTTTGCAATATTGTGTAATAGCCTTCAATCTTCTTGGTTGGATTTCTGGGTTCTCCACCCGAGCAGCCTCATACAATCTAAAAATGGTTGTCCACAGATCTTTCCCTCTTTGATTGGTTGATTTTCTTACGTCGCCACCGTCGTTGATATAACTTGATGTTAAAGCTATATCTTCAGCCATGGTCCATCATATTGGTTGATATCTTGGTGTTTCAGCTCACGTGGCTTGACCTCGCTGACCTCCTCTAAATCTACCACCTCGTTTTGCTCGAGAGGCTCTTACCGGAACATTTGATCTCTCCTCGTCAGAATCCTCTACAGTTTCTTGGAATAAAGGTCTACAACTTCTAACTGACCCCTCATGAGATGAAGTACTTTCAACATTTTGGTGTGAAAATTGAGAGGAAAACATCCCTGGAGTGTTAAAAACACTTGGAATTGGTTGTGAGTATGGTGTTTGGTTAGGAAACTGTGGTGAATAAGTTGATTGACTTGATAAATCTGGTGGAGAAGGGTTAATGGGTCGATTTTGATAAAATTGCATCATTGAAAGGAATTGTGGATCCGACATCCAAGCAGGATCAAAAGGAAAAGTAGGTGTTTGTGAGTTTGAATTTGATTGTAAGTTTGGATTTATTTAAGGGTTCGGATTTCTTGGAGGGTTTGAATAAGGTGGAGTATTTCATAATTAGGATAACTTGGATCCATAACTAGATAATTAATTATTTTTTCAAAATATTAAAATGATATGAAATAGAATTATTATTGAAATTATAGAGATAGTATCAATAATTTGTAGAAAGAAGAGAAATTTTCGAATTGAGCAAAAATATGACAAAATGGGTCTCTATTTATAGAGTACGAAAAAAGAAGACCGTTGGTTATTTTTTTGTATTTTTTAAATTTTCTTTTAGTTATTGCCGTTTTAAAACGGCTAGAAAATTTTAAAGTAAAGCATTTCCACATGTTACAACAACAATGGCCAACTGAAAGCAAAGAAAAAAAAAGAAAAAAAAAACTGAAATCAGCCATGTATTCCGACTCGCGTCAGAGGTAATTGATGGGTGGGGACCACACAATTTCTTTTCTTCTGTCAAAACGAATTAAAACTACTGGGTTACATCCAAAACACAGCGTTTTGGCTTCTTTTTCAGTCAAAAAAAAAAAATACTGTTCACGAGACACGTGTCGCATATCTATTGGATATGTCAGATGACATACTATCTCACAAATGTCTCTCTACTGACATTTTATTTTGAATGTCATGCTTGACATGTTTAGAGTGTCATTGTTGTGAGATGTCAAGGCCTCTCTCTCTCCTTGACATACTAGCAAATGTCATTGTTGCTGGTGCTCTGATATATGATGTTATATGTTTGGGTAGTTTGAGAAAAATCTTAAAATAAGTCTTATTGGGATATATATATGAGTGACATGTTTCATTAGAGCCCAATTCAATGATGTCCTGTTCTGTACAGTAACTTCAACCATATTTTCGACCATGATACATTCTGAATTTGGACAACTGCAAAACATGAAAGTTGTAGATGTTTCTTCTATCTTTCTATAGAACTTGAATCACCTAAATCCGATGTCGTATGAGTGGGATATGCCCAAATTAAAGAACACTGTCTAAGCTGGAAAAACTCGTACGAGTGTGAGAAAGTGAAACGAAAAGTTTGGTTGTTTGATATTGTCCCTTGACCGAAAGCATGTATAAATACTATAGAGGACGTGTGTATTACACTCAAATCATGTTTATGGATTTTTGACAAGTTAAAATCATCATTTGACAATAAGGATAATTTTAGAAATAAAAGGGTTTGAGATGGAATATTGTGTCAAAGCTAAATTTTGTGTTGTTTGACTTATGTTCACTTGACCAAGAGGTCAAGGGTCTGAAATAAACTAAGAATATAAGTTAGTTTAATTATTCAAGTGTTGGAATCAATTATTGATAATAAGTACCCTTTTGGGATCATTAGGTGTTACACGTGAAATTGGAAGCTATAGCTTTTGTGTGTTGTGTTAAGGATCTTCAAGTACATGTCCACCCCTTTCACCTTGTCAATTATCTTTTCAAAAACTATGTGTTAAGTGATATTATGTAAACAATATGCTATGTGCTATTACATGATTTATATGGTGAATTACATGTTGATACATGAACTACTTGAATTATTCTTGATTTTTATATTCATTACTTCTTACATGAGCTACTTATACTATACTTGATTTATACATTCATCAATCATTATAAGCTCAAAGCTAACTACAAATACTTAAAATTCAGAATATACTATCATAAGAAAAGTGAGGTATAAACCTCAAGAATGAAGTATTATTGTTCTATAAAGCTTATATATGCCTATGACATCAGTACTCAAGATTATGAACATTTCAAAGAGAGATTCTCGAATATATTGAACTATATTATAATCATCTATCGAATGAGCTATATTACTCTATTATGAGATTGAGATTATAATTTTCTTAAGTTTGTGGCATGACTTCCAAAAGGAGTCGTTGGAAGTTTTGAAGGCACGACTCTTTAGTGTGCACACTTATACGTTATTATTGAATTAGCGAGGCAATAGCCGATGAGCTAGTCCGTATATCATTACAATCATTATTATTTTTCTCACCAGCCAAGGGCAGTAATCTTGATCGGATAGTAATATAGATTACTATTCGTGATGTCGCGCTTTGGCGTGTTCTTCCATGCCACCTGACATTAGTCGAGAGCTAAGTGTAAATCAAGCTAACAACTAATTCAATAATAGAATATGAATCCCTTAAATCCACATAAGTTATATTATCGTTCTAGATATGGATGACATGGATATTATGTGTTATTATGAATATTATTCCTACCACCATTATGTGCTACTTGCTAAGTGTATTTTCTCTACTAAGTGTTTTGACAAGGTGGAGTGTTCTTACTTAGCATATGCTAATTCTCTTTTTTCTCTTCTTCTTTTGCATATACACTTGCACGTGCATGTTGATGACGTGCAGTTATGTTCCGGAAGTGTGAGTTTGGCAAGCCGAAAGATCTTCTAGTGTTATCTAGTTTAGGAGTTATGTTGTATTGTAATTGAATCACCTAGACAAAGAAGTCTCTTTTGAGTTGTAAAATAACAATTATACTTTGAGATATGATCTTCATAATAAAAGTAAGTATTTTGGCTTCTTAAACTCTTTCATTGATCTTAAAGTTTTCTTTCTTAATTTCTCTTAGCCTTGTACTTACTCTGGTAAGTACGGCAGTAGCACTCCTGTACTTGTATCGTCCTAAGGATTTAGTTAGAGTAATATGCGTATTAAGGAGGTATTAATATCAGGGTGTTACAGAAGGCACTTTTGAAAATATCGCCTATTCGTGGAGTAATAAGATTTGGGCGTAAAGGAAAGCTTAGCCCAAAGTACATTGTACCCTATGAGATTCTTGAAAGAATTGGAGAGGTCGCTTATGGGCTTGCTATGCCTATGGATTTAGAGCAAGTGTACAATGTGTTTCAAGTGTCACAACTGAAAAGGTATCACCATGATCCAAGTCATGTGCTGAATCCTGACAAGGTAGTGTTAGATGACACACTTACCTATAAAGAGCAACCAGTTCGAGTTCTTGAAGAACTAACTAAACCTGTGAGAATCCTAGACGAAAAAACAAAGAAAACTCGTACGTCTACGATTAAGCTTGTGAAAGTGTTGTGGGCTAACCACAAAGTCGAAGAAGCGACTTGGGAGACTAAGGCTGAAATGTGCAAGCGCTACCCTCAATTGTTCGAACAAGGTACTTAACCTTAGTTTCAAGGTCGAAACTTTTTTAAGGGGGAAATAGTATAACAATCCACAAAAGAAAAAGAAATTTAAACAAAAGACTGGAAAACTCATTGCATTGCATCATGCTCATGTTGTTATTTGAAAAGTTGTGAAAACTTTTAACTTTGAAAGTTGCATTGTTGCATTTGGAGTTTGAAAAGTCGTGGTGAAAACTTCGCCTTGTGAAACTCGTTTCACTTTGGTGGTGATCCTAAATTTCGAGGACGAAACTTCTTTTAAGGGGGATAGGATATAATACCTCTGTTGAACCATGATTGTTTTGATGATGACAAACTAAATTAAGTTAAATGAAATATAATACATGTTAGTTGAACTATTGATTTACTATATTGAAGTTACTAACGTGTTTATGCAAGCTTGTAGATTAGTTCATATTGATAGGTTGAAGCATGAAGTTGCTACACAACAATGAAAATGACAATCAAGCTTGAAGACTTATGAAACTCTATATTTTAATGGTTATATTTATTAGACCTCATATATTAAAGTTCTTAAGATGAAGTTAATTTAATTACTTAATTAGCTGGGCAAACTAAATAAATGATTTGAGAGAAACGTTCTTATATTGAGAAATGTGACAATAGAGTATTCCTTACGTGAGACGTTACCTATTCGGAGACTACAGTTTACACGTACATTTAGTATTTCCTAAAAGATTATTATTTTGGTAAAAATATTATATTTACTAGATAATATTTGTACTTGAGAATATATTGATCTTTTATATAGAAAAGATATCTCTTATATGTGGGAGGATTTTATTTTGGAAATATTCAGATTTTATTATATACTATATTGTGACCAAAAATATTAGATATTTTCCTAGTGGAAATTTGTCTATTATTTGGTAAAATATTATCTTGTTAGAAAAGATATTATTTGGTCAATATTGTGTTGAAAATCCTACCGGTTTGATATATATATTAATATCTATTTTTGATATCTTTGAGCTCAAAAAGTATTATTTACAAAGATATTATTTTTAGGTGAATTAAAAATCCGAATTTCAGTTTTACTTTCGGAAAAACTTTTGCCTATATAAAGGGGAGTTGTCTATCATTTCAAGCTCACGATTTTATAACCCCTAAGTGTTCATAATTTCAGAGAGAAATATTTTGACATAACACTATAGTTTGCCTAAGTAACTAAAAAGAACATATTAACAACTTCTAAGAGAGCAATAGAAATTAAATTGTACCTTACGTTTTTGAGAGGTTGAGAGGTAAACAATATTCCGTAGAGTTAAGGATAGCTTGTATTAGTGTCCAAGGGGTCTTAGATCAGAGTAATTGGGTCTAAGTTCGTTTGGCTTAAAAAAGAGTAATTGAGATTGAGTTCGTGACTTCAATCAGAGTAAATTGGGTTGGAGTGAGTTGGGTTGAACCAGAGTCGATTTGATCGAGTTGTACTACTGATTAATGAGAAGAAGTAGTCATTGAAAGTCCTTCGGGCCGTGATTTTTCATCATTTGTAGTTTCAAAGGGTTTTCCACGTAAAATCGTGAGTGCTTTCATTATTGCTTTTATATGTTTACTAGCTTTATCTAACGTTGTTCTTTGTTTCAGTAAACGTTCCTTAAGTCAACGTTCCTTAAAGATAGTAACAATCCTAAAAGTACAATAAGTGTTCTAAATAGTTTAAATTTCGCAAAATGTTTTAGAACACAATTCATTCCCCCTCTTGTGTTCTACCTGCTACTAACAACCTCGTATTATTATTCATTTTAGAATGATAATTACTTAAAAGAAAAATGTGAATTATTGGATTTAAAATATTAATTGGGCTTTTGAGTATTTAAATCGCCTAATTAATAATTGGATTTTGATTTTGGACTTAAATAACATAAATTGGGCCGAAATAATTAGTTGGATTTGATCACGTATATTTTCGGTTGGACCAAAAATATATTGGCTTTATTGGGCCAATATTTTTGGCCATGGTAGCCGAAATTATGGGCGCTGATTTTTATTTTCAAAAATTTCCTAAAATTTTGGGATTTAGAGGAGTTTGATTGGGAGGTGATTTAGGAAGTTGGAGGGAGATAAGAAATGAGTGATTTTTAGGAAACCTAGCTAGTTCCCTAATTCCATTCAACTTTCCCTTCATCCATCCACTTAAGCTAAACAAAAAAAAGAAAAGAACACTCTTACACACACTCTCTCTCTCACGCACGTCGACCAAGGGGGAAGAAGAAAGAGAAATTTTGCTCTCTTTCACAATTCATCCTTTTTGCTCAATTTTGATCTGTGGATCGCACTTGAACGTAAGGGAGCTTACGTGATTTGTTTTGACTTGCCTTTGCTCAAGGTAATTCATAGTCTAATATTGATTGGTGAATTAAGAATGTATACTCATTGTCTAGATTTGAATTGTGATGTGATTCATTTTCTAGTCTTTATGAACTAAACGTATAATTCAAATGGAGAATTGTTATGACAATGGAGTAATTCATTATGTATTTCCTTATGTTTAATTTGTATAGAATTATTGAATGGGTGATACTAGTGAATGCATGATGAACTATGTTGGAAATTCACTATGTATAGCTATGACTACTTGTTGAGATTCATGTTATGATGCATGCTCATCTTTGTAATTATGTGGAGTAATTATTTGTGGATATTTAATTAAAAGTATGTGAATATTTGTTTAATTTGGATGTAGTCTATCGCTAATTGTATCATGGTAGAAGCATGTGTAATCATGTTAGTAACCATGTTGTTTCAATAAGTTGAGATGAACTTTGACAATTGAACTTGTGTATTGCAGAACTTGCATCCATAACCGCGGACTTGGGTGAGTTAGTTTTGCAAAACATTTCTTCTTGTAAACCTAAGGGTTGAGAGAGGGTATGCATACTTAGGAACATTGAAGTGCTTCTGGGGGGTCATCTATACTTCAGGACGATTGATCCCTTTTGCTAATATGCACATCACTATTGATCCTTTGAATCGATTGCGGTTGGTTTTGGCTATTCATGTTATTCTCTTCTTTTTTGGTAATTACTTTGAACTTCATTAATCACCAGATAATAATGTTTACAACACAAGTTATGGACTAACACAATCCATAACTCCATACATATTACACAAAAACACAGGAAAAACGTAAGCAACAACACAATGGGTGCACCTCTTAGGGAGGGTCTCCCCAATACAACATGCGCTTACAACTACACTATCACGTTCTCATGTAAACCATGGGCGGACCCACATTCAGCAGTATGGGGTCAGTTGACCTCATTTTTTAAAAAAATATTGGGAAAAGGTTTTATGAATTTCCTTTTGCACCCATACTGTTTGAGTATATTTTCAATTCACCCATACTAAAAACACAAAGAATAATTAATAAGGAGAAGGGTAAGGAGGTAAAGTTGAAATAGACTAAACATAACACACCCCATGTGATAGCCTGACAGTCACACTGATCAAAAAAACTCTCTCTGTTCAATCAACTCTGAATTGAAAGCACGTCTCATCAAAATAAAGAAAAAAAATGAAAAAGCATGCTCCCTGACCTTCTCATTCTCTCTCCTCTCATTGACCAAACCACGCCTGAAAATCAAAAACCCCACCCCACCCCACTCGTATGAGAACAAGCAAAGCAAAGAAAATCAAACACCTATTATCTCTCTCTCTCTCTCTCTCTCTCTCTCTCTCTCTCTCTCTCTCTCTCTCAACATTGAACATTTTCTTTGCTCGTCAACCAACATTGAGCATTAGCAGTAGAAATTTATCCCTTTTGAGTACCCCTTTAGTGGAGGGTGTTTAACATTCTAGCTAGGTTATTCTTTCATCTTGTAAATTGTTAGTTCTTGGATTTTGTGGGGGATTTAGTGTTTTGGGTTTATTTTTCTTTCCAAGGGACTTGATTTCATAAGTCATAAGACAAAGGTTCAACGTTCATTGCTTAAAATCATGAAGGCTTATTTTGTTGTGTGCCTGTATGTGAAGGAGCTCTTTTCTCCTTTTCATTTATTGTTTTCCTTGTGACTGGTCAAATAATGTTTTTTTGATAAAAGAGGTTGTGTGTTGGATCTATTGTGTAGCCCAATCTATTTAGAAGTTGTACTATCAATGTAAATAAGTGAGGATATGACTTACTAATGAGATTCAGTGAAATGAAGACAAATATCCAACATACAAGTAGGGGGATACACTATTGATTTTGGTAGCTAAGATAGGAATCAATGAATGGTTACTCATTTTTTATGGGTTTCAGCAATATACAAGTAATTGATCGAATAAACCTTTTAGAAAATTCTCAACATATTGGTATTTCAAAAGTGTTATTTGCCCCCTCAAAAAACAAAAGTGGTTAAATTTTTTTATCCTACTATGTTGCACCTATATTATGAGTTTTTTGGGTCCGCCACTGATATAAACACTGGGTTTTCCCTTAAGAAAACTACTCGCGTTCTCCATCTTGTTTGGCCTCACAAGGATTCTGTATTCAATTTGATGTCAAACAGCTACCAGAGTAGAAGATTTCTTCTGAAAAACTTTGGCGTTTCTCTTCAGCCAGACCTGGTACACATATTCAGCAACAACAGCACGCAGACACATGGCTTGGCTCTTTTTCCCTTGCTGTTTGTAAAATCCATTGCATTTCAGATTTGAAATCTCGAGTAACTGATCTGTGGAAACCCAGCCAGTGAAGTAACCTACGCCAAATTGCTGTTGCATACTCACATTCAAAGAAAACATGCTTAATGTTCTCATCACATCTCTTGCAAAGAGGGCAGATGGTATCACAGTTTATGCCCCATTTACGCACACAGTCAGCTGTACTCAATCTTCTCAGCAACATAAGCCATAATATAAACTTTTCGTTGGGACACGCAAAGTTGCAGCAAGTAAGATGCCTCCAATATGTTTTCTGCATTTGTCCTAAAAATTCCTTGTAGAATTCTTTGAACTAGCTGAGTTCTTTTCCATATACTCAGGGTAAGTATTGAGCTCTTTCACATAGTCTCTAGACCCCAACACATTCCTCATCATCCAACAATGTTGCTGGGGAATATCCATATACTGCAAATTTCTGTATTTCACATAATACACATGGATCCCTCGGGATCCACAATTTATCCTTCTTCTATGCAACTGCCCAGAATACCTTTGAGATGGCTGCCTTATTCCATAAATGCAGATTCAGCAAGTTAAGACCAGCTATAGACTTGGGAGTGTACATCTTCTCCCAGGACACAAGAACTATTTTTGTGATGGCATTAACTCCAGACCAGATATAGCTCCTACATTAAGGTTCTATAAGTTGCACAACCTTTTTAGGGAGTATAAATAGTTGTGCCCAGTAAGCTTAAACTCCAAACAGAACAGCCTACACAAGTTGTACCCTACCAACATAGGACAAAAACTTTACAGTCCAAGAAGTGATTTTACTCACAATTTTATCTACCAAAGGCTTACATTGATTCACTGTAAGCTTCTTTGTAGATAGAGGAGCTCCCAATTATCTGAAAGGAAGTTCCCCTTGTTGGCGGCCAATTTTATCAAGGATCTTCTCTCTGTCAACCAAGGGCACACCACCAAAATACACAGAGCTTTTACTAACATTTGCAACCAAACCAGAAGCATTAGAAATTTGAGAAAAGCTTCATGAGAATGGTAACTGAGTTTAGACCATCCCTGGCAAACCATAGCAAATCATCCGCAAAAAATAGATGAGAAATACCTAATTTAGCACACCGAAGATGAAATTTGAAATTTGGAAACTCTTTCAACTCATCCAAACATCTAGTCAAATACTCCATTGCTGACACAAGCAGAAAAGGGGAGAGGGAGTCTCCTTATCTTAAACCTCGAGCATCCTCAAAGGGAGCAGTAGGACAACCATCAATCAACAAAGAGAACCCAACATAAGTGACACATTAAATAATCCATGATGTATTTTGCCGGAAACCTTATTCAATCATGACTTGTTTCAGAAAAGGCCACTCAAGGGAATCATATGCTTTTTGAATGCCCACTTTAACCATACACCTAGGTGAGATATTTTTCCTAGTGTAAGATTTAATCAACTCATGCCCAATGATAATGTTTTCCCCAATTTGCCTCCCTAGGATGAAAGCAGTTTGGGACTCACTTACTAAAGAGCCTATTAACCTTTTGAAGCCTACTGGTAAGCACTTTAAAAATAAGTTTGTAAATTATGGAACAACAAGAGATAGGCCTATAATTCTTAACATGAGTAGGATTAGCAACCTTAGGTATGACTTATGAGAGTTATACTAGTGCAATTGATAGGCTTATACATCTTACCATGATCAAAGAAATCAATAACTGCATCACTAACCTCAATGCCAATGATAGACCATGCTCTTTTAAAGAAAGCAACATTCATGACATCAATCCATGGGGCCTTGTCATCACCAATAGGACACAGACATGCATACACTTCATCTCAAGTAATGGGTCTGCATACTGCAATTGTTGTTGATGCTTCAGAGAATAGGACCTAATTTTATAGTGAGTTTATCAATAGCAAGGAGAAAATGGGAAGCATACTGCATACCTAATAAAATTACACCATTAATTACCAAAGATGAAAGGGAAAACATTGTGAAGCATCACTATAACAGAATAGATAGGGATGGGGAAAAAATGTAGAGGAGAGAGCGAGTGAAAAGTTAGAAAAAATAAAGAAGAGGGAAAACATTGTTAAGCATGGAGGAGAAAAACGTTGGCTGAATGGGTCTTGGAACCAAGATTAATTAATTAGTTATATAGACATAGGTAAGAGATAAAGGAGAAGGCGATAGGAATATAGGACACGGGGATAATAATTGTTAGTTTCCTACTCAAACTCTAATTTGTTATAATTATAGTCTAGAATTAGAATTAATTCTTATTATAAATAATTTGGTCGCCTATGTGGCATGTCTCAAAACACTTGAAAACTGCGAGTTTTAACGAGTTGAGTGAAATGTCTGTAAATTAATATTGTTTCGGTGAAGTACGCACACTAACACGCCTATTCGCTAAATAGGCATAAATAATTAATTATAATTATGCATGCTATATGCCATTATACCAATATATATTATTGATGCTACGATAAATACGGATCACCACCTTTTTTTAGGCTTTTTTTTTAGTGTCATTTCAATTTCCAACTCTATCAAATACTACTATTGTTGAGTCCCTTGGGTTTTGATGATTAACAAACTATAATTATGCACCTAATTAATACTAATGAGTTTGTTAAGTGTGATTTTATGTAGCCTTGAATTAACCTCATGGATGGATAGCTTGCTTGGTGATGCACTACCTTGAAGACTAAGAAGAGAGATATATGGGTGTCTTTCCAATTAGCCCTCTTGGTGATCCGTGAAGACTAAGAAGGAAGATATATGGGTGTCATTCCAATTAGCCCTCATGGAGATGATACGTGAAGACTATGAAGGAAGATATATGGGTGTCTTTCAGAATAGGATTCATGTAACGTGGTTTGACTTATGTTAAGACTTGGTAAGGCTTAGAACATGTTAAGTTATGGCCAACATTAAGATTGAAGGCTGCTGGGAACAATGGACCAGATGATGGACCAGACCCCTGTCAGTTCCCAGCACAGCACAAGTTTTGAAGGATTTCGAAAATGTTTTTACAATTGGATTTTAAAGTGGACTCTCCGTCCAAAGTGTTTTTGGCCTTATTGGAAGACATTTATCTTCAAATTTCAAAAGCATAAAACACATGGTTTTAGAGTTGAAAAAACAAAGGCCAAAAAGCAAAGGAATCTTTCACTTTATGGAGCCTTGTGCAAGGTTCTCTTACACAAGCCACCTTAATGCTTTGGATCATGGAGAATCTGATTCCTTTGTGTACTAGTTTGTTTCTAGGACCAAACAAATGAGATTGGATATGTCCCATTGACTTTGACAAAAGATTCCTTAAAGTTGTACTTTCATATTCCTTTGGGTTTTGAGCAAAATGACTTGGCTAAGTAAACTCCCTCTATATAAGAGGTGGGCTGATCCTTAGCTAAGGCAAGCAAGGTGTTTAAGCTTTCAAAAGATTTATCTTTCAAAAGAAAAACCCTTCTTCCTTCACTCGTGCCCTTCATACACGGTGAAGTAAAATGGCCCTAGTTCCTTGTTCCAAGCTTTGTTCCCTGTCTCACTAAAGTCAGTCACATAGTGCTTATTTGTAACCTTTGATTTGCTTGTAAAGAAGTACTTAAAGGTTGTATCCCTTGGGGAAGTTGTTCGCAAGCGTGGCTTGGCGTTAAGCATAGGTTAGAGGTAGTGCCTAGTGTCCGTGTGTGGCATAGGACTAGAGATAACCTAGTGCCTCTTTGACGGTTTGAGTTAACCGGTCGTTCTTTGGTGGTTTCAGTTAAACCAGCCGTAGGTGTGGTTGCTCCGGAGTTTGTATAACTTGTGTGACACATCGGCTCGTATAATACTACAGAAGTTGTTAAATCCTGCTAGAGTGGCAGGTCGTGGTTTTTACACCTGATAGAGCCTCAGGTGGTTTTCCACGGTAAAAATACTGTGTCTACAATGCTCTTTACTTTACACGTTTCCGCATTAACTCTGTCTCAATAGGAATAGAAGAAGGAACATTGGTCCTTAGCCAACAAAAACGAAAAACAACAAAAAATAGTAGACCCAATTCGACCCCCCTTCTTGTGTCTAACCCGGTGTATTCTATCAATTGGTATCAGAGCGGGCTCTCAACAAGAAAAAGCTAACCCCTTTTGAGTGATCCGCAAAAATGAGTGCACCCTCCCAAACACATGAAGGTCAATCTATCTCACGACCCCCGTTGTTTAATGGCCAACATTTCAATTGGTGGAAGACTCGCATGGAGATATTTATCAACGCCGAAAACTATCAGCTTTGACAAATAATTTCACGCGGCCCTCTTGTCTTTCCGCCCATCTTGAACGGAGAAGGAGTTCTCATTCCCAAGCCGGAAGATGACTACAACGACGTTCATCTTAGAAAGCTTGAGAAGAATGCCAAGGCCGTGAAAATCCTCCATTGCGGTCTTCGTCCCGACGAGTACAACCGTATTGCCGGTTGGGACACCGCCAAAGAAATTTGGGATGCTCTTGTAGTAGCCCACGAAGGAACGAACTAAGTCAAACAATCAAGGATAGAGATCTTGGTGAGAGATTACGAGCTCTTCTCCATGGATGACAAAGAGTCTATCAAGGACATGTTCACTCGATTCACCAATGTCACCAACGAGCTAAAATCTCTCGGTAAGCTCTTCACATCCGAAGAACTTGTTCGAAAGATCTTAAGGATCCTACCTTTCGTATGGGATAGCAAATTCACCGCCATCCAAGAGGCAAAACAAATGGATTCCATAACCGTGGATGAGCTCATTGGAAATCTCCAAACTCATGAGATTCGTGTGAGCACACGTGTTAAGAAAGAGTCTAGGAAATACAAAGGAATTGCCTTGAAAGTCGAAGATGAAGAGACACAAGTCGATCTTGACATGGAATATGATCTTTCCTTGATGACAAGAAGGATCAACAAATTCTATAGAAAGTTTCGGCCTAGCGACAGAAGAGGAACTTTCAAGGAGGCTGGTGACCTAGCTCAAAATTGCTACAAGTGTCACAAACCCGGTCATTTGATGAGAGATTGTCCTGGTCCTAGCAAGGAACAGACGAGGGAACGCATGGACAAGAAAAGTGCCTTCGCAAAAGCTAGAGGGAAATTCACGCAGAACATGTACGCCACCAGGGGTGACGAGGAAGAAGAGGAACCTGAGCAAGTAACCGAAGTTGCTGATCTTGCCCTCATGGCTCTTAGCGACTCGGAGGAACACTCGTTTGAGGTAACTTCTTCTTCTAGCTTAAGTGATAAAATGCATGCTTATTCTCCCGATGAAATGCTTTTTATAATAGACACTATATCCTCTGATTTTCATGGTGTATGTCTTAAAAATGAACAATTGCATGATAACGTTACCGGTCTTAAAAAGGAACTAAAAAATGTGCTTAAAGAAAAGAAAGATCGAGAAACCGAACATGCAATCCTTAGGGAACATTGTGTAGTTCTGGAAGGAACGATAGATGGACTCCAGGGAGATATCACCAAGTTAAAAGAGGAACTTGAAACCATGCATATAAGAGAATTGTGTGAAAATGCTATTCGTGCTGATGTAGTACACATATGTTTCGAGTCTTTAAAAGATGAACTTGACTATGCTAAAAGGATTTCACAAATCGAAAAAGTCAAGAATGAAAACTCGAAATTGACCTATCCTATGCTCATGAAAGTGTTAGAAGGAATGATGCTTGGAACAGTGCCTCTAGGGCAGCAGCTTGGCTGAAAAAGAGCCAAAACAGAACCTAAAAGCGGATTGGGGTTTAAAAGTAAGAAAGATGCTTGGAATCCTCACTCGAAGTATTCTGATTTACCCTCTAACCGACTTTGTATGTTTTGTGGTGAAACCGGTCATGTGAAAGCAAATTGTGAGGCCAAAACTTGTGCTACCATTAAAAATATGAACTCCAAATGGGTGAAGAAAAATGATTTATCTACTATCCATGTTGGAAAGGAACCCAAAGCTGCTTGGGTTCCTAAATCTCACAATTGATCAGTTTTTTAGGCGTTGGTGGGAAAGAGCAACCAATCTTGGTACTTGGATAGTGGTTGCTCACGGCACATGACGGGAGATGAATCTAATTTTCTCTCACTAACGGCCTTCAACGGTGGGTGTGTAACTTTCGGTGATGGTAAGAAAGGTAATATCATAGGAGTCGTTAAGATTGGCTCGTCACCTACACACTCCATCGATAATGTGTTTTTGGTAACCGGTTTAAAACACAATCTATTGAGTATTTCGCAACTATGTGATCATGGAAATAATGTTGAATTTTCGAAAAATAGTTGCATGATTGTAAGTACCAAAACCGGTGGTGTTGGAAGGGAAGCGACACAACAATGTTTATAAAGCTAATATATCTTTACTTCCCCATGATTGAGTGTGCTTGATGATGATTCTTTACTTTGGCATAAACGATTAGGACATGCTAGCTTATCTTTGTTGCACAAACTAGCGTCTCAAGACTTAGTTGTTGGTTTACCATTAATTAAGTTATCAAGAGATAAGGTGTGTGATGCATGTGCTAAAGGAAAACAAGTAAGGACTTCATTTAAAACAAAGACCATGGCTAGCACTTCTAGGCCACTTGAACTCATCCATATGGATTTATGTGGCCCCATGAGAGTGGTAAGTAGAAGTGGCAAAAGCTACGTGTTTGTTATAGTTGATGATTACTCTCGTTTTACATGGACCTTGTTCCTTTCCTCAAAGGACGAGACCTTTGATGTTTTTATTGTGTTTTTGAAAAAGAACCAACGAATGACCGGTAATCAACTAGTTAGCATGCGTTCCGACCATGGTATCGAATTTGATAATGATAAATTCATTGGTTTTTGTAATGAGCATGGCATTGATCATAAATTCTCGGCCCCTAGGTTACCGCAACAAAATGGTGTTGTTGAAAGAAAGAATAGGACACTAGAGGATATGTCACGTACCATGTTACTTGCTAGTGGACTACCTAGGTACTTTTGGGCCAAGGCCGTGAACACGGCTTGCTACATCATGAACCGTTGCATGATAAGACCCTGGCTCAAGAAAACTCCCTATGAACTCTTCAAAGGGAGAAAGCCTAGAATCAAGCATTTTCGTACCTTTGGTTGCAAATGTTATGTGCATAATAATGGGAAATCCAATATTGGCAAATTTGATGCAAGGAGTGATGAAGCGGTTTTCCTTGGATACTCCTCACATAGCAAAGCATATAAAGTATACAACAAACGAACAATGCTTGTTGAGGAAAGTATCCATGTGATATTTGATGAAGCTAACATCTTGGATGGGAATCTTTTGCAGGATGAAGATTTCGAAATCGGACTTGTCTGGAACTACAATGACTGTGCTCATCCTGAACCAGAAGGAACAGAGAAAGGACCTCAGGGAAAACAGAAGCCCAGTCCCTCAGAAGGTGAAGCACCACTGACAAGGGGAACTGGATCAACAGCCTATGATCCCTCATCTGGTCCTCCCCCTGTTCCCTCTGGACAGAGCTCAACAGAAGTCAACCAAGATGAAGGCTCAACACTCCCCACTAGTGTCAGGCCTTGGAAACATAGAAGTTCGCACCCCCTTGATCAGATCATAAGCGACTTTAGAAGTGGGACACAAACAAGGTCCTCGGTTCACAACTATTGTGCCCACTATGCATTCGTCTCCATAATAGAATCGAGGAACCACAATGAAGCATTGCTTGACCCCGACTGGGTTCTTGCAATGCAAGAGGAGCTGAACCAATTCGAAAGAAGCAAGGTTTGGTATTTGGTACCACGGCCCATGGATAGAATGATCATCGAAACGAAGTGGGTGTTCCGAAACAAACTTGATGAACAAGGGACCGTGGTAAGGAACAAAGCTCGGCTGGTGGTCAAAGGTTACAATCAAGAGGAAGGAATCGACTATGATGAAACCTTTGCACCCGTGGCCCGACTTGAGGCTATCCGCATACTCATTGCTTTTTCGGCCCATATGGGTATCACACTTCATCAAATGGATGTCAAGAGTGCTTTCTTAAATGAAAATTTGAAGGTGGAGGTATTCATTGAGCAACCTCCCGGATTTGAAACTCAAGGATTTGAAAAACATATTTTCAAATTGGACAAGGCATTATATGGCTTAAAGCAAGCCCCTCGCGCATGGTATGAGCGCTTGTCCAAGTTCTTAATGGAAAATGAGTTTCAAAGAGGGAAGGTTGACAACACTTTATTTCTCAAGGTGAAAGACAAGCATTTATTAATTGTCCAAATATAGGTCGATGATATTATATTTGGTGCTACTAACGAATGTTTGTGCAAGAAATTTTCGGACTTAATGACAAGTGAATTCGAGATGAGCATGATGGGCAAACTCAACTTCTTTTTGGGTTCGCAAATTAAGCAATCTCGTGAAGGAATTATCATTCACCTACAAAAATATCTCAAAGAGCTCGTGAGAACATATGAAATGGAAACCGCCAAGTCAACGAACATACCTATAGCGATATCAACTAAGCTCGACATATGAAGATGGTAAGAAAGTTGATGAAAAGACATATCGAGGTATAATCGGTTCTCTCCTCTACTTAACCGCAAGTAGACCCGATATTGTCTATTGTGTAGGCTTGTGTGCTCGTTTTCAATCTTGCCCTAAGGAATCTCACATGATAGCGGTAAAAAGAATTTTGAGATATTTACGTGGTAATGATAATTTGTGCCTATGGTACCCATTCGGATCAAGTCTTGATCTAATCGGGTATGTCGATGCGGACTATGCGGGTTATCTCGTTGACCGCAAGAGCACTTCCGGTATGCCACATTTTCTTGGTTCATGCTTGATTTCATGGGATTCTAGGAAACAAAACTCAATTACTTGGTCTACGGCCGAAGCCGAATATGTTTCTGACGCTTCATGTTGTGCTCAAATGTTATGGATTAAGCAACAATTAAAAGACTTTGGTGTTGTTATTGATTGCATGCCTATTTATTGTGACAACACAAGTGCTATTAATATTGCTAAAAATCCTTGTCAACATAAGAGAACCAAGTACATTGACATTAGGCATCATTTCTTGAGAGATCATGTGGAAAAGGGCAACATTGCAATGAACTTTTGCAAGATGGAAAATCAAATTGCGGATATCTTCACAAAGGCCCTTAGCCGGGAATGATTCGAGAAGATAAGGCTTGAGCTTGGCCTTACAAGGATTTCCTAGGTATATGCTTTGACTCCCTCTTGGTGCATTTAATCAAGCATATTAAATGATGAGAATGTTGCATTTATGATCTTATTGAATTTAATTGTGCAAATCCAAAATTGAACTTTGTCACAAGTTCTATTACATGAGCTAAATGTTGCATTGCACTCATCTTGGTCCTTAGGATATTGCCCTTATTGTTCTAAAGTGCTATGAGTTTTGTTTGTTTGTGAAATATGGACCAAATAAAATTTGAGCAATTAATTCTCTCTCTCTCACATAAAAAGAATGTTAGCTTCATTATTAGGAGAACTCTCTCACAAATATCCCACAAAGATTCTCTCTCTCTCACCCACGTGACCGGTCATGCAAGAGAAAAAGGGGACAATTGATTTTCTAACATTTAAACCCCTTAACCCACTCAACCGTCATTTCTCCCACTTCCCAAAGACGGCAAGGCCCCACTTGCCCAAAAACCGCCAGCTCCCTCTCTCTCTACTTTACTTCTTCATCTTTCTTTCCTCTCACATCAAACCTTTTCTCTCCTACACTCCATTACTCAACCGCTCTTACCTTCTCTCTTTACCATTTATGGTCTCAACCAAATCCGAAAAATTCATTCAAAATCTAACTCCCAAAAATCCCATTCACATTTGCTGAGATCGACATTTCAAAGAAAACCCACAAAAACCCCAGTTCTCTCTCCTCACAAAAAACCCACAAAACCCCCCAATTTCGGTCAAGCTTTTTGGGTAATTTGAGAAGACAAATTTTTTGAGATACGGCATGGTGATAATCATAGAACTTGAAGAACATGAAGAGCTTAATGCTCAATTTGGGACAAAGCCCAATTCTCCTCCAAAAAGGAGACCTGCCGTACGGGTTGGAAAAGAAAAAGAAAAATCACCATCTCCCGAAGAAATCGAGCCCTTAGCCGTGGAATATCCCGAAAATCCGATAGAATCTCCAGCTAAGATGATGAAATTGATTGAGAGTGTGATATCTATTGTGAAAAGCAAAAATATCGGTGCATCAAGTGAGGGGGAAAAGGTGAATCAAGGTGTGAATGAACCAAAGGATCCCATTGAGGTCTCTTCGAATGATAACAAATCCGACGGTGAAGAAGGAGAAAAGAGTGAGAAAAGCGAGAAAAGTAAAAAGAGTGAGAAAAGTGAGAAATCGAAGGAAAAAGACGATGAGAAAGAGAGTGAGAAAAGTGAGAAAAAAGGAGAAAAAGATGGAGAAAAGATTGAGAAATCCGTGGAAAAGGAGAAAGAGAGTGACAATGAGGAAGTTGAGAGTGACAAGAGAGACAAGTCAAAGTTGCATGTGGAGAAAAGGTTGAAATTTACGGATGATGATTTGAAGGAAGTGAATGAGGCGTTGGGCCTTGGTGATGATGATGTTGGAAATCCAAGTGTGATGGTTGAAGATGATGTGGATGAGTCTGATGATGAAGGAGAAGTTGGCTCACCCAAGGGAGGCCCCCAAACTGTGGAGCCCATAGCTCTTGATCCACCTTTGGGGCCACCAGTCTGTCTTTCCCAGCTGCTTCGTAACATACGAAGAGGAGGAACAGAGGGGGAAACGGAGGGGGAACAGAGGATCAACCCATGGATCCTGTTACCTTTGTTCCTGACTCCGTTCCTGACTGTGTTCTGGTCGATATTGAACAAAGCGAAGATGAAGATGATGGCACTCCCATTCGTTTTCCAGCTAGAAAGAAGACTGGAGATGTGAGAAAACCCTCCAAATCCACAAAACCTCCACCACCACAGAAGAAGCTAACCAAAAGGCAAGAAAAACTCGTTTCCAAACTTGTGGTCGATCTTGACCCAAATAAATCAGCACCAACTCCTTCACCTCGCATCACGAGAAGCAAGGCAATTGATTCTCCAATTCAATTGACTTCTTTTCCTGATGAAGAGGTCCCTCCACCACCACAACCGAAACAACCCAAAACCAAGCTACAAAAGAAAGCCCCCTCAAGCAAAACCCATACCACCACCAAATTAGCCACAACCAAAACCAAAAGGAAGGCCAAGGAAACCCCTTCTCCAATCTCCAAGGCCTCATCTTCGAAGAAGCGCAAGGTGGAACCGGTTGATAGCTCATCGTCAACCGGCTCTGCTAATGGTAGGAGGAAGGAAAAGGAGGCAAAAAGGACCGTGGTACGCAAGGCTGCCGCCTGTAAGGTTCTTGTTCCTGAAATTCTTGAACGTTATGGTTGTCTTGATTTTATTGGTGAGGTGAAAGCCCAAGGTTGGTGGGATGTGTTTGTTGATCGGTCATATGTCTATGCCGAAGAGGATGTGCTTGATTTTTATGCTAGTTGTGAGGTTGTTGATGGGACGGTTCATAGTAATGTGGAAGGGAATGAATTGGAGTTTGATGCTTACTTGGTTTCTAAGGTTTTGAATTTGCCTTTGATTGGTTATGATGTGTACACTAGTGATGGTTGGCCGAATCTAGCTCCTCCCCACTCTCCCATGACTATATGTCAAACCCTAACCGGAGACACTTCCTTGTCCAGTGCTTTTCGTGTCAAAAAGAAGGATTTGACGCCCTTCTACAAGCTGTTATTTGCTTTTGTGTTGAGGAATGTGATTCCTAAGGGTGAGAAGAGGGGAGAGCCTACCTTTCTTGAGCTTACATTGACTTACATGTTGGGAAAGGGGATTCAAATCAACCTACCATCGTTTCTAGTTCAACATATTCACCGAGTGATTCGTAGTGATGATGTGAATCATCGTCGGCCTTATGGGTTCTTCTTGACTAGGATTTTCCAACACTTCAACATCCCTCTTCGTTTCATGTACAACATCAGGAGTTGGGATGACTTTGAGTCACGTACCTTGGTTTCCTGTGGCTACAGGGAGACTAGGGAACAAGGATTAGAAGGTCTTAATCCTAATCTTGGTCATGTTGTGAGAGTTGTTGTTGGTTCTACCTTAGGTTCAGCTACTGGTACCTCGCCTGGTACTTTGGAGAATGTTGCTGGTGGTTCTCAAGATGGTGAGAAGAAGAAGCTCGAGGTTCTAGAGGGTCGTATGGAGAATTTGGAGGCTAATGTGGACAATAAATTGGAGGCTCTGCAGGAAGACAGTAATCGCAAGCACAATGCATTGATGGATATCCTTTGTCAGCTCTTGCCCAAACCTGCTGCTCCGAAGTAGTTTGTTCCTGCCTCTGGTCCCTCTTGGTATTGGCTCGCTGGCTCAATCATGAACCCTACCTATCTATCCTAAAAACAATCTTTACTTCTCTTGCTCCAAAGACAATTATGCTAATGGTTTATTGGTCCCTGTTTTGTGAACTAACTTAGCTTAATGGCTGCTTTTGAATGGCTAATATCCTTGGATTGTTAGATTTGAGCTACTTTGCATGCTTAGTCTTCGTGTGTGATAGTACCCAAGTGGTGCAGATTGTGCATGATTGTGTTTGGTATTGCTCATTTTTGTTACATGATTATTGTTGATATTGCTTTTTGAGATGCCAAAAGGGTGAAGAGATGCGTGTGCTTAGGTAATTCAAGTTGGCGGCTCTTTAGCCAAATTCTTCACGTTTCATAAAAATATCAAGGCTCTTTGTGCTTATGTTGTTGTGATTTCATTAAGCGGCTATCTACACTTATAATGAAGATCATATGTGAGGTAATCACTCTTAACATTCATGCTCTTAATTCATATTATGAGGTGCACAAGCATAGTAGGTTTGTCATCATCAAAAAGGGGGAATTTGTTGAGTCCCTTGGGTTTTGATGATTAACAAACTATGATTATGCACCTAATTAATACTAATGAGTTTGTTAAGTGTGATCTTATGTAGCCTTGAATTAACCTCATGGATGGATAGCTTGCTTGGTGATGCACTACCTTGAAGACTAAGAAGAGAGATATATGGGTGTCTTTCCAATTAGACCTCTTGGTGATCCGTGAAGACAAATAAGGAAGATATATGGGTGTCATTCCAATTAGCCCTCATGGAGATCATACGTGAAGACTATGAAGGAAGATATATGGGTGTCTTTCAGAATAGGATTCATGTAACGTGGTTTGACTTATGTTAAGACTTAGTAAGGCTTGGAACATGTTAAGTTATGGCCAACATTAAGATTGAAGGCTGCTGGGAACGATGGACCAGATGATGGACCAGACCCCTGTCAGTTCCCAGCACAGCACGAGTTTCGAAGCATTTCGAAAATGTTTTTACAACTAGATTTTAATGTGGACTTTCCATCCAAAGTGTTTTTGGCCTTATTGGAAGACATTTATCTTCAGATTTCAAAAGCATAAAACACATGGTTTTAGAGTTGAAAAAACAAAGGCCAAAAAGCAAAGGAATCTTTCACTTTATGGAGCCTTGTGCAAGGTTCTCTTACACAAGCCACCTCAATGCTTTGGATCATGGAGAATCTGATTCCTTTGTGTACTAGGTTGTTTCCTAGGACCAAACAAACCAGATTGGATATGTCCCATTGACTTTGACAAAAGATTCCTTAAAGTTGTACTTTCATATTCCTTTATTTTTTGAGCAAAATGACTTGGCTAAGTAAACTCCCTCTATATAAGAGGTGGGATGATCCTCAGCTAAGGCAAGCAAGGTGTTTAAGCTTTCAAAAGATTTATCTTTCAAAAGAAAAACCTTTCTTCCTTCACTCGTGCCCTTCATACACGGTGAAATAAAACGACCATAGTTCCTTGTTGCAAGCTTTGTTCCCTGTCTCACTAAAGTCAGTCACATAGTGCTTATTTGTAACCTTTCATTTGCTTGTAAAGAAATACTTAAAGGTTGTGGGGAAGTTGTTCGCAAGCGTGGCTTGGCGTTAAGCATAGGTTAGAGGTAGTGCCTAGTGTCCGTGTGTGGCATAGGACTAGAGGTAGCCTAGTGCCTCTTTGACGGTTTGAGTTAACCGGTCGTTATTTGGTGGTTTCAGTTAAACCAGCCGTAGGTGTGGTTGCTCCGGAGTTTGTATAACTTGTGTGACACATCGGCTCGTATAATACAACGAAAGTTGTTAAATCCTGCTGGAGTGGCAGGTCGTGGTTTTTACACCAGACAGAGCCTGAGGTGGTTTTCCACGGTAAAAATACTGTGTCTACAATGCTCTTTACTTTACACGTTTCCGCATTGACTCTGTCTCAATAGGAATAGAAGAAGGAATACTGGTCCTTCCTCTGGTCCTTAGCTAACAGAAACGAAAACAGCAAAACATAGTCGACCCAATTCAACCCCTCCTTCTTGTGTCTAACCCCGTGTATTCTATCAACTATCTTTTATAAATTTTTTTAATTTTTAATTGCTTGATGATGTGTCATCACTCTACGCTCTTTGATGATGTGTCAGCATAACTCAACACTCTTACCTATGTGCTCTAAACATATTGTAAAAGCATCTCTTTTTGAAACATTTTTCGATCCGACTCGAATGGAGTAATTTTTGTTATTTTTTGAGATGTATAGAAATTGTTATGTATGATTTTGAATATTTGACAAAAATTAACCTCTCAAGAATCCTAAACAGTAAGGATGCTACTAACACTCCTAAACGAGTTACACCATTATTTTTGTCATTGACTTCGCTTAGGTGGCGTGCTCCGAAAATTCTCGCTTAGGTGGCACGCCTTAATGCTCCCGAAAAATGCCTCCTTTATATATATATATATATATATATAATAGTTATCAAATCCATGCAATGCACGGGTTCATGATAATACACTCGTATTCGTATCTAAGATGGTATATGTACTTGTAACTATTGTTTTATCAGCTTACATTTTTCCTATAAAAGAGTACACTATAATCCAACTCCAAAGTTTTTTTTTTTTTAAGAAAAAACTAAAACTTTATGTCTTATTTCATCTAACTTAACCAAATTTTCGTTTTTATAATAAAATCTACTACCAAAACATTTATGCTGCAAAGTAAAGGGGTAAGAAGAGTTAGATCTAGCTATGGCTTACGCCTGTGAGTTGTAGAGTGTAATCTTTAGGAATGAATTAAATTGATCTGAACACCATAGAACTAAACTAATTAATTATTGTTGTATATGAGAGAAAAATACTCATGTATGTTTCTGAACTGAATCGAGAATATCGCTGAATTAAATTACTTGGTAAGCTCTAAAGGATTCTATCTGAAGAAAAATGTTGAGGTGCTCTTAGATACAGAGCTCTTAAGCTTATCATATACATTATCAATCGGTGATAAGAACTTGCATAATAGTGGACTGATAATTTTTTCCCTATATTTTTCTGCTCCCTCAATAATGAAAACAAAGTAATGGTGCACCTCTGCTAATATAGTTGCACAACCTTTTTAACTTGCTTCCTAATAGTCTACCACAATGCTCAATTTTGGTGGAAGCATATGAGATAAATTAGTTGTAAGGATACTTGCTGCAATGGAGCAAATAGCATTTGTAAGAGATTATTGATCATTAAACAACTTATTATAATCTATCTGAAAGAGGATTGAGTTAAGGATTTTAAATAGATGAAAAAATAAACTTATGCATATAACAACAATCGACAAATAATGAGATTAAAGTCAGGTCTAAATATTATAATACTCTATTTAATACCTGAATTGGCATTTAAAAAAGAAAGAGGAACATTCGAGGGAATTAAAGTACTTACTTGACCATGATCTTGATGAATCCTAAAACTAATAGAATAAAGAATACTACAATAATAATTCCAAACTGATATCAAAATCATCGATTCAAATAAAATCTAAGAGCATTTGCTTTGTGATAGTTTTGGTTTTATTACTTAAAAAATAATTGCGCTCATAAATATTAAAAATGGTTTCTTACTTGACCATTATGTCTATATAAGCGTCAAACTAATATTTTTGACACCTGCAAAAAATAGATATAATTTATTAGTCGAATTTATGACTCATTAATAAATACTCCATAATCAAAAATTATACATGGAAGCAATCAAGCAAAAAAAAGAAGAAAAATAGGGGAGAGGAAGAAAACAGAATGTAAAAAAAGGGCATACTGGAGAAGTGAAAAGCGTGAATGTTGGTGTTTTGTGGGGCTACGTATATAATAAAGATCTAATGTATTGAGTTTCCTATTGCTAATCTAACAATCTAACTCATTTGTACATCATGATAACATTTATGACCCTAAAAAGTCCAATTTTCATAAATATTGTGAACCTATAAAGTCCAGTACAACATGCCACTCATAATAAAATTCTTATTTTTTTAATAAATAGAGTAATCAAAAATAGTCCAATCTAATCCAAAGAAAAATATATTTGTAGAAGAGATCTAGATCAATATAGCTTCAATAAAAAAAGAAACATGGACCCAAAAAAATCTAAAAAAGCTTCTTATTTTACTCGTAGTGTTGCTCTGCTTTAAAAGTATATCATCAATTGCATATAAAAAAGGGTTACAACAACGTAATTAGCCATAAAATTGAATTTGCACATTCTAATAATATTAACATTATTGCTCAAATCTATATAACCCAAAATTGCACGATACTTAACTAAAACACGCAAAATCTTAATATAAAACTAACATAAAAAGATGAAACTTACTTCAAAATAATTGCACAAGGATCTTAACCTACATACATGTAGATGGTTAATTATTAATGAGAGTAGAATCGATAACTACATAAACAGAAAGCATGGATAAAGGGGGTGGAGGGGGGAACCAAAAAAATAAATCTAGTATTAATTTTCACAGATTCATAGACGTGACTTATGAGAGAGGCAGAGTGGAGTTTGGCTGGCCTAATATACTCTAATGAATCCAATCGAATCAAGTTTCCTATTACTACTTGGATGTTATTTTTATTTTTCTCAATTATTCCCTTTGCCTATTACGATTGTATCATCATTCATAAACTATCTTTTAGTATTATGTTTTTCTGAGTGAGTTCTTTTGTTACGTTTGTTCAAGTTGTGGATCAGGATATCTTAGGTAGCATTATTTCTTATCCAAACTCTTCTATTTTTTACTGGAATTCAAACTACACCTATTTTTTTGTCACTAATTTATTTTCACAATTTAATTGTTTGACTATATGGCACGCTGTAGACGCCAAAAAAGCGCCTTTAGATTTCTCCGCAAAAGCCCGATGATGAAAGGATTAATTTATAAACTTGAATGCTATTTTTGCTTTAATAGGTAAGATAAGGTCTCAAGTTTTTCCTCGATCGCTCCTTTATTCCGATCCCATTCAAAAGCCTCGTTTAAGAGCTTTCCAACGACACCTCTCATGCCTTTTTTCGACTTTCGATCGCCAAGTTGTGAAGCGGGGGTAGAACCGTCTTTTACCGTACAAGGGTAAAACGGTCTTTTTGTATTTTTCGGAATACAAAATTCATCCGGAAAATTAAAATAGACTGGATGTCGTCATTATGACGACATCTAGCCGGCTCATCACACCATCAGCGGCCCTGCATCAAAATTCAGCGCCGCTAGCGGCTGTGAGCTGGGCTGCCAGTGGAGCTGACTCAGCTTCAAGCCCGACTATTTTTTCAAGCCCAATTAAAAAAATCGGCTCTTTTCAGTCATCCAGCCCTACTTCCCACGCCTATAAATACGACCCTCGGCCCTCAGTTCAAAACACACAGTCTACAGTTGATAACCTCTATTCTCGGTTGAGTACTCCCGAGCTTCTCCCTCTTTCTTCCAAATTTATTCTTGAGATCTTTTGTTTTACTATTCTTGTCAAATATAGCCTACACTTCAGGTACTAAACTCCTGAGGGCTCAAATTAAATTGCTTGCATAATTGTTTATTTTTCTAGTAGTCATAATGTAGATATCATGCTAGAATAACGTCTTTTATTGCTCATGAAGGATACAACAAAGAATAGTGCGTGGTGGTGTGCCACAATGGGCATTTTGCCTGTTTTTAAACATAGGAAAAGCAATACTTGTATAGGGTGATTAAATAGTTTACAGTTTTCATTGTTGTTCATTTGATACGAGATAGGGAAGGGTAGCGCTTATTATAACTCCCTTGATAGCATATAGTGTTATGATGTACGAACTATATTGCTCATTTTGGTAATGAATATACGCTCACATTCTACCAAAAAAAAAAAAAAAAAAACATCTTTTAGCTTCCTAAATATTGTCCTTCCAAGCATGTCTAGCCGTTGTAATGCTCAACTTGTCAAAACGAATGCATGTCTAAACAAGGGTCATTAATAAATGTTGTGATGAACTAATTAATAGTCTAAGTCTAGGTTGTTAATCCGGTTTGTGTGGGAATTATGTCTTTAAATTATTAAGCAAACTTGAGTTAGTAGAGGCCGTCATAATATGGGCGAGTTGGGTGCCTAACACCTTCCCACCTCGTACCTTCTCCCTCAAACCCTTTATTCTTGGGTACTCATATGTTCTATATGAGAGGGAGTCTTTCTAAAAACATGATCAGTTCACTTATCGCGCTATTGGGTTGTCCCTTCGGTTTGTCCCTTCGATAAAACGCCGATAGCAGATTTGTGACCTCTTTCATGGTTTTTATTTAATTCAAGTCTTTACAAAAGCTTTTCTAACTCGATGGTCCCTTGAACTTATCTAAACCTCCAACTTACAAATTTTCTATAAGGACGCACTCCGTGGAAACACCTAGATAGATGGAGGAAAATCCCGGGTCCTTACAGTGGCGACTCAACTGGGGATTTATTTAAGATGGTGAGACTCGAAAGTCAAGTTTGCTTAATTGTTTAATAACATGTTCCATATTTTTGCATCATTCGCATCATTTGCATGTGCCTTGGCACAACCTTTTGACCCTTATCGACCCTCGAAGAAGTTTGTGTCGCAACTCGTAGGCAACCCGTATATTTAAAGTAATATACAGTTGTCCTATTGTGCAAATCGACGCTTCCTCACCCATGAATCATCGACTCTTGTTGGTGAAAAAGAATTACAATTGATGTGTCGACCATCTGCCAAACGGAAATTGTAATTTGTCGTGGTAACCTCACAGGAGCCAAAAGCCTCTAACCCACATTCGTGCATTCGCTTGCTTGTTGTGCATATGTCGTTGTAATGCCTGTCTGATCACATGTTTGCCTGTAAACTGCGTCGTTGTAATGCTTGCTTGAATGCATGAATGTCGTGACTATGTGCCAACATGTACTTACGTGCTAGGAGTCTTTTCTTTTATTTTAGCTAGTTCCTAATGCTCGAAAACGGTGCGAGAATTCAATTCAATGAACGCCCATCATTTTCCCAATGATATATTCCAAAAAAGTCATGAACAATTTTCTAGGATCTTTTTAGCAAAAAAAAAAAAAAAAAAAGGAGTCAGTTTTCCAATTCCCCATCTCTCTTTTTCCATTTCTTTATTTTCTTTTTCTTTTGGTGTAATCCAGATTTGGTCAAAAAAAAAAGGAAAACAAAACAAAAAAAAACCGGCAAAAGAAAAAAGAGCCGCAGAAAAGAAAAATTGCGAAAACAAAAAGAAAATTCGAAGACTGAAATTCTTTTTCTTTATTTTTATCCCATTTTCCATTTTCCATTTTCGCTGAGTCTAGAAAAAATAAAAAAATAGGTAGTCTTCCTTTTCTATTTTTCTTATTTTCGTTCATTGACTTTATTTTCCTTTGATATTAGGGAAATATTTGGGCATTTAGGCATAAGGATCTTTTTTTTTTTTTTTAGGACAATGTGTTTTCCATATGTGGGTCAACATTTTTTCTAGGTGCGAGTCTCATGGTTTTTCTTGTTACTAAGTGCTTCGTGCTTCCTATTCAGGATAGGGGGTCCGAAGAAGAAAGGAAACCTCGAGAAAAGCTGGGCTCGGCCTTCGGCAAGGCTAGTTTGTCTGCAACCGTCTACACCACCAAGTTCCCGTCTACCTCCACCACAAAAAAGTCTCACCACCACATTCCAAAAGGCCATCACCCCATAATCCATCACCACCACAAAAGCTTACCTCACCAATCACACCCCAAGCTTCACAATGACCAAAACCACTGACGAGAAGCTTGATGAGATCATGGGCAATATGGAAAGGATGCGACTCAAGGTTGAGAATTTGGAAAGAAAGAAAGAGGGTGAAGCAAGGATCCTCTCTAACTGTAACACTGAAGAGGATGAGCAAGTCACGAAGCTCAAAAATATTGACTCTATCGCCAACTACAATGCCGAAGATGGTAAGGTCAATTCCCAAGTCAAGGGCAAGCTCCTAGCCAAGTTCTCCATGCCCGAGATTCCGACATTCACTAGAACCAATGATCCACAAAATCACCTCAAGGCCTTCACTACCGCCATGGTTTTAAGAGGAATTGACGAAAGCATCTACATACACTTGTTCCCCCAGACTCTGGATGCCTCAACTCGTCGTTGGTTCTACACCTTGAATTTGGAAAACTACCATACTTGTCAGAGTTCACTATGATCTTCTTTGTACGCTACAAGGAAAATGTTGTCCTCTCCATGACCCTTCGAGAATTAGAGATCACCAAGCAAGGAAAAGATGAGGGGTTCCTTGCCTTCCTTCAACGTTGGAGGCTAAAAGTAGCCAATTGGTTGAGAAACCTGTGCAAAGTGATCAAATCCGCCAGTTCATCAAGAATCTGCAACATGTTTACCAAGAACACCTCATGTACCAAGCAATTGACTCCTACAACCGGCTCTATGATGTGGCTATCCTAATTGACGATAATCTTTACTGTTAATATCACCGGGTGTTTGGCCACCGCACGGATGACTGCATCCGCCCGCAATATGATATACAAGAAATCATGGACAAGAAAGAAGAAGATGATACCTACGGAGCCTGAAATTAGTTGGCTACCCGCAAGAGCTAGAGGAATCGAGTCTGAGTCCCCATGTTTTGTCGAGTTAGGATCTTAGCTAAATCTTTAGGTTGAGTCTGGAACAGGGGGTGTTCCCCTTTTACTTTTCTTTCTAAGTCTAGTTTCTTTTTGACGGGAATTAGAGACCCTCTTCTCTAAAGTCATGTGTGCTTATCTTTTGTTGCAAATCAATAAAAATTCCTCTTGCTCATTTCTTTCTTTGTTTGGCTATTGATAAATCCAATGAACTCAATGTTGCACAAATCATTAACTAATCAATTTAAGCAATGTAAGTAAATTTCGCAAAGCAAGAATACAAATTATCTCTTTTATAGGAATTTGAGTGGCTGAACTCTCTCAATGATGCCACTCCACAAGAAGAAGCAAGCCAGCCTTCTGCAACAACCTCGACATAGATATGACCCTGGCTTCGATCGAAGAAGATCCTTGGTACCAAGACGTCTTCAACTACATCACCAAAGGAATATACCCTCAAGATGCACCAATAAGAGCTCAACGGGACATCCGTCTTTTAGCGGCGCAATACATAGAATACAAGGGGGTTGTATACAAAAAATCCCACAACGGGGTCAACCTTAGATGCGTAAACTCCGAAGAAGCCGCAGAGATTATGGACGAGGTACACAATGGTGTGTGCGGACCACACAAGAATGGTCGAATGCTCTCTAGAAAGGTCCTACGACTAGGATACTATTGGATCACTATGGAAAGGGATTGTTACGACTATGTCAAGAAGTACAAGAAGTGTCAGATATATGCATATACCACCCTAAATACTCCACACCTTCACACCCCCTTGGCCATTTTCCGCATGGGGAATAGATATCATTGGTAAAATCACCCCAAAAGGCTCGGGAGGACACGAGTACATCCTAGTAGCCATAGACTATTTTACCAAATGGGTTGAAGCCCAATCCTATGCCGTCCTTACCTCCAAACAAGTGTCCAAATTCATAAGGAACAACATCATTTGTCGATACGGCGTTCCGCATGAAATCATCAGTGACCATGGATCCCATTTCAAAGCCGAAACAACCACCCTCCTCAAGAACTACAAAATTCAGCACCACAAATCATCCCCTTACCATTTCCAAACCAACGGCGCAGTGGAAGCCGCCAACAAAAACCTCAAGACTATCATTGAAAAGATGATAGAAAACTACAAAGATTGGACCATAAAACTCCCATTTGCCCTTTGGAGATAAAGCACACCCATAAGTTCCTCTACGGGAGCAACACCTTATTCCCTAGCCTACGGAATGGAAGCAGTGCTACCCATAGAAGTCCAACTACCCTCCATCCGCATAGCCTTAGAGGGAGAAATTCCCGAAACCCAATGGTTACAAGCCCGCTACGAGGAGCTCATGTTCACAGATGAAAGACGCCTATGGGCCCTAGAATATTCCCACATGTACCAGCAACGCATGGCAAGAGCGTTCAACAAAAATGTTCGGCCTTGAAATTTGAAGGAGGGGACATAGTTTGGAAAGAGCTACGTGCCCCAGTTACTGACTCCAGAGGCAAATTTCGACCAAACTGGTCCGGTCCGTTCATCATCAAAGACATCTTATCAAGAGGTGCGGTCAGACTCATGGACATTGACGGCATCGAGTTCAGTTAGCTCACCAATATGGACCAACTGAAGAAGTGCTACGTCTAAAAAAAATTAAAAAAAAAAAAAAAAGAGACGTCCACAATTCGAACGAACTACGTTGGCCTGATTCCACACTGGATACGTAGGTAACCCTTTTAAGGGGCCCGACAAAAATCAATCCACAATTCCATTCAACTCATTCAAAAAGGGATAATCTTTATTCAAACTGAACGAATAAGCTTACATTGCAAAAATTAAACTTACTAAGGTTACAAAAAAAAAAGTGCAACTACGAGGGTTTAAGCTAAACAAATTCTTATTACCTTTTTTGAAAACTAGACTTGCTTTCTAAGAAAACTACTTTACTCCTTCTTCCCTTTAGAAGGCTTCATTGAAGAGTTCTTCTTTCAAGGACCCTGGCTTGAGGACGACCTTTGATCACTTCCTTGAGCTGGGGGCTTGCCTCTTTTTAGTACATGGTAGCTTTCCTCATAAGGACCTTCCTTTCTTTTCTTGCTTCCTGTTCTTGAGTCATACTTAGGCTTTAGTTGGTCCCACTCCTCATGACGAAGGGCTCGTCTCGCTTCTCCATCACTGCATGAAAGCCAGTTCAAGTAGGTCTCAGAAACTTGAGTTGGGGCAATCACCCGAGGTACAGTCCAGCGATCTCGGCTACGCCAATATTTTCCCCAATCCGCAGCAAATTCAGTGGTCAAAGCCGAGATAGGTGGTCTCGTAGTCTCCTGACGAGGGATAACCTGCTTCAATCCATATTGTCTCATAACCTTAGAAGGAAAGAAGAAATTACTCCTGTACAGACCCACTATGGTAGTATGAGGAACCAAATTGTCACAAGCCACTAAGGAAGTCAAGCTCCACCAGGACAAATGCCAATGGATAACAGGTCCTGCACGGAAAAAGGCATCCCATTCAGCAAGGGTCTTTTCAGAATATAGCCTTTTCATAACCAAGAAGCTAGCGGCGGTATAAGTTTTCTTTGACCGGGCTCGAGGGGTGTGAGCTATCATCTTCTATGGTGACTCTATTAGCCTTAGATGCTCACATAACCAAATTTGAAGCAGCAGGGGGCTTCCAGAAAAAGTTTCGTGAGGCGAGATTTTCAACCTATCAAGCCCTATAATAGTTTCCCCTAGAACCAGATGCAAAGGAGAGTGTCCTTCAGCCATTTGAATCACTACTCGCAACAACGAGGCTCTACCCAAGTTGGAAGACTCTGCATTAGCAAACAATAGGCGGTTTAAAAGGCAAAGCACAAAAGCCTGTCGGCGACAACACCTAAATATTGCATCTTTTTCCGAAGAAATAGCAAACTTTTCACAAAGTTGAACTAAGTCCACATCGACACCGAGAATCATGCTTTTGGCTTCTGCAGATATCAAACCTAGAGATTTCTTGTACTGATTGCTAAAACCATCCCTCAAATAAGGCACAGCTGAGGGAAGAACATCAGACATATTAGTAATCGCAGCGAATTCTTCAACTAGAGGGCATAATTCAGAATTATCGGAACGGAAAACATGCAAGTTGGGGTCCCAATAATTCAGAGCAGATCGAAGAAGGGGCCACAATATTTTGGTTTTCAAAGGATTTCACCATGGTAGAAGCTTTGGGAAATTTGAGAGAGCTAAAGTCTGAAAAGTGATACAACATCAAGCATCCCGTAAATCCTATTTATAGGCAAAAATCGGGTTGAAAGAAGTCAGAAATCCGCGAAAAAGCCCTAACCAGAGCCATCAGCGGCTCTGGCCAGGGCTGCTAGCGGCCCTCATCTTCATCCCAGCGCCGCTAGCAGCAACAGCCCAGCTCTGCTAGCGGCCCAGACCCTGGCCCAAATATTTTTCTCCTGTTGTTCCGACCCGCTCACTTGGTCTATTCAGCTCGGTTTAAGCCCAGTTTACGTACAACGGAATTACAAAGTCCGAGACTCTCTTAGTTTTATCTTTTCTATTTTCTTTTTTTATTTATTTTCATTTTTGTTTAGGGGGTATGATATGTGTAATTTTTGCTTTTTCTTGCAATTTTTACCTTTTTCTTATTTTATTCCCTAAAATATGGCCTACTCTTTACTGTGTAACACATTGCATACTTAGAGATTAGACGGGCATAATCAAGTCATCATAGCATACATATCATATAAAATGCATAAAAATAGGAGTTCGAAGTCTCAAGGCCAATGTTTACAAAGCAATCCTACTCCGCTCAACCGGAGTCGTTATCGCCATTGCTGTCAGCCTCATCATCAACGGACGGTCCCTGGCCATAGTTCCCAGTCGAATAATGGAAGGAGCCCTGAGTACTAAACAAGCTATAAATGGGCCTGCTGTTGTTAGGCCTCATATCCCGCCTATCATATGTTGGTGCATGCATGGGGGTACCTGCCGAAAACCCCGCTGCGAAGAAGCTCTCCGTGGCCTGACTAGCAAAGTCCATAGCCACATCCTGATACGAAGGCCCAGTATGAGGCACATCCCATCCAGGGGCTAACAATGGGCCTACTATCAAGAAAAGGCTGAAAACCCGCGGGAGAAAACATTTCGAGGTTCCACCGAAGACGAAGACTTGAACATCTACAAACAATCAAGATCGAGATGTTAAGTTATGCACTTCACTTAGCTAAACAAAGGATATAAGTCTACTTACATCGACAGTCCTAGACCGAGAAGTCTTCCTCTTGCCCATCACCCAACCATAGCCTTTCTTCAACAGGTGAATGAGCTTGAAGACTTGAGAAGTCTTCTCCCGGTTCAGCTACAAAAAGAAACAAAAGATAGGGTCAGCATTCAAAAGCAAACACAAAACACAAGAAGGGATAGAAAGAAACTTACCCCCGTACAACCATCAGGCAAGGGCAAGCCCTCAAGGGTCTCTCCATCAGCAGTATGTAGAGGGAACTCCTCTACTATACGTCCTCCACTCTCACCAATATACCTTACCTCATTAGTCGGCAAGGTCACGCTTGGGGGCTGACCCCGAGGAACTCTAGAATGGACCTCCTGGGACCCTGAGGAGCAAAACGATCCACCTGCAAGACACAAAAAGTCAGTATATCACGCATATAACTGAAAAGACGCGGATAGACTTCTTACCTCAGAAGTGAGGTCCGGCATCAGACGACCCAAGCAATAGGCCAGGTACACAGCTGTGCGGTCCAAGCCAGCAATCTTCGGCTCCAGAAACTCCGTGGCGGCCATACCACGAGCCACGACCCCCAAATCCTGCACGCTTAAGCTGCGCAGGCAGAACATAGTCATCGGAGGGTCCTCCGGAACCAAATGACTACCCAAGGCTGGATAGACCAGTCGAGTCAAGCGATCCCCCAAGTACCACACAAAGCCGAATGGCCCCTCGAGGACCACCCGCAAAGAGGATACCCTAAAGGACTCCATGGTAATGTTGGGCAGAACCCCAGGAATACCGTCGAAAGCGGACCACGACACCTGCAAATTACCAAATCAAAAGTTCATTCACACCAAATGGACCAGAAAAAAAAAACGCACAAGTCAACAGCAACATACCACAGATGCAGCATGACTCTCGAAGGTAGCCCGAAAATGCTCCAAAGAGGTAAATGGGTGGTTATTATCTCTACCAATCCACCGTGAACCTAGGGGAAACATCCTCAAATCAGGACAGTGAGGACCGAAAGCGGGAAAATACTCAAAGAACCACAGCTGCCATACAAGCAAAAAAAAAAGGGGGAAAGGATAAGCTCCAAATTCAAAAGCATGCATATGCAAAGGAAAAAGGGAAATATATGGGCCTACCTTCAGTATCTTCCACAGGCCCGAGATAGACGCCCTCTCAGTCGTCGGCTTAGGCCTGCAAGCCCGACGACACCATCTAACCAAGGTAGCATAGGCAGGAGCACCAAAGTTGTATTCATGGACCTTGGTCACATCCTCCAAACATGTCAAGAGGCCGACCTGACATACGCTCTTCTTCTGAGCAAAAATGGTCGACCCCAACAAGCAGGCTAGGAAAATACGGGCTCTCTGCTCCTCGGTAAGCCCTTTCTCCGCCAAAGCCGCCCATAATCGCGGCAAGGAAATCCGATCCCTACCAAAATGAGTGGACACAGGCCCATAAAGCTTGAGAAACCTGTCACTCTGTCGATGGTAATACACGTCGTACCGAATACGACGCCCTCTAAAGGATAAACCCGTCAGCACAGCAAACTGATAAGGGGTGGGGAACATCTCCCCTACAGGCATATGGAAAGTGTTCGTAGTATCCCAAAACCTCTCCAATAACCCCCTGGAAATAATCCTAGTATCCCCAGAGTGACAAGTCGGGATAACAGTCAAGAAATGCTCAAAACCTGAGTCCAATATCATATCCCTAGCTCCCACCGAAAATGTCTCCAACATCATAACCCAATGGGAAGTAGACCCATGAGCCTGCAACAAAACACCAATACCCTAGCCAACAAACAAAATTTTCTCAACACCCCATATACTACAAATACAGCCAAAATAGTTCCACACAAATTATATACAGCTGACCACCAGTCCTGTATTAGTCCCAATTTGTTCGTGTGCCGAAGCACTAACAGTTCAAATTTTCAGTTCAAATATATATATATATATATATATATATATATATATATATATATATATATATATATATATATATATATATATATATATATATATATATATATATATATATATATATATATAGAAAAAAACTCAGGGTTAGACAGATGACTCTACCTGTTCGGTAGTAAGATACTATGGTCCCAAACCCCAGCCTGGCGCCAGTCCAGTCGCATGAACGAGTCCTGGTACAAACGCGCCCCGTCTACATGCCGAGCCGAAGGCATACTAGTGGAAGGAAGCCCAGTACGAAAAAGGTCTCGGTTCTCCTCCTCCTCACCCATGGAACGCTTTCCTTTGTCTGTGGGAGTCATGGAAGTACAATGAAACTTTCTCTCTCTACACGTGGAAAATTAAAAAGTTTAAGATTCGCAAGAAGCAAGCACCCATTCAACAATGCAACCCAAAATTCAGCAACTAGGCGGAAAAGTAAGCAAGTTCAAGACAAAAATCGAAGAATTTGGTCAAAAATGGGCTTACCTCAAGCAAGTTGAAGCACTCAACAATGGTGGAAGGCTCGACAATGGCTCTCGGCAAGTGAAGAAGAAGAAGTGAAACGCGAAAAAAGAAATTCTCGCTGAAGCTAACTTATTTGGCTCAAGACGAGAGCCGCTAGCGGCCCTCACTCAGAGCCCAGCGCCGCTAGCGGCCCTGCAAGGGCTGCACGTGCGTGCCCCTACCTGCTGTTCCACGACCCTTTTCAGCCCAGAAGCCGTTACTCCAGTTCGTTCGCGGCAAATATCGGTACCAAGTGCACGGGAGCAAGTCTCTTTGGCCCACAGATTCAAATTCAACAGTTGGCCCATTTTCAGGTAAAACTAACCCAATCATTTTTGCAGGTCCCAAATACTTGAGCCCGGATGTATGCTACGATGACTTTTAGCGCCAGGAGTGTCAAAGTTATTTTAAGCCCGGTAAATCTGTCGGCTTCCCCAATATCCAAAAAAAAAAATCCCAATGACCCGATGTCCCAATATCCAAAAAATCCCAATGACCCAATGTCCCAATATCAAAAAAAAATCACAATGTCCCAATGTCCCAATGTCTCAACGTCCCAATGTCTCAATATCCCAAAAAGTCCCAATGTCCCAATGTCTCAAAGTCCCAATGTCACAAATTAGGGTCAGTCAATGATCGCGAAAGCTATTGCGGTTAAATTGTCCTTCTGCGAGGTCACAAATTCGGGGTCAGTCAATGATCGCTTTAGCTATTGCGGTTAAACTGTCCTTCTACGAGGTTACATATTTTGTGTCAGTCAATGATTGCTGAAACTCTTGCAGTTATACTGTCCATTATTTTTATATGTTTCAGTCAATGATTGCTTAAGCTATTGCATTTAAACTGTTCATATGTTTTAACCATTTTTTACAACCGTCATTTTGATCGCGCTGTCTCGTCGACCTTTTCGTTTCTTGTGCAGGGACGGAATCTCGGCATCCACCGAGTGGTGCTTAGTCACTGTTTGCTTAGAATAAAGCAGTTATATTATTCACTCTCACCAGTGTCACTTCCCATTTATAGCCGTTATTTTTAATCGCGCTGTCTCGTTGACTTTTTCGTTTCTCGTACAGAGACGGAATCTCGACACTCACCGAGTGGTGTTTAGTCACTGTTTGTCGAAGCACTCTACGTTGATCATTCTCAAAGTATTACTAACTTTTTCATTCACTCTGAATACAGGTCCCCAACACACGTTTAGACCATCTACGAGCGGTGTTCTATCCTGCTAACCATAACTTTTATTTTCTCTTACGTTCACAAAGATGAAATCTTAGCACGCTACGAGCATGTCCCAACCCAGGTTTGTCTTCATATGCATACATACAGTACACCCTCACACACAGTGTGCACATGAGCATCCTGCATGTTGCCTTCGGAATACTTTGATCTTCGCTTTTACTCAAGCTCGATCAAAGTGGGGGCTTCTGTAGACGCCAAAAAAGCGCCTTTAGATTTCTCCGCAAAAGCCCGATGATGAAAGGAGTAATTTATAAACTTCAATGATATTTTTGCTTTAATAGGTAAGATAAGGTCTCAAGGTTTTCCTTAATCGCTCCTTTATTCTGATCCCATTCAAAAGCCCCGTTCAAGAGCTTTCCAACGACACCTCTCATGCCTTTTTTCGAATCCCGGTTGCCAAGTTGTGAACCGGGGGTAGAATCGTCTTTTACCGTCCAAGGGTAAAACGGTCTTTTCATATTTTCCGGAATACAAAATTCATCCGGAAAATTATGACGACATCCAGCCGGCTCATCACAGCCGTCAGCGGCCCTGGATTAAAATCCAGTGCCGCTAGCGGCTGTGAGCTGGGCCGCCAGCGGCACTGAACAGGGCCGCTAGCGGCGCTGACTCAGCTTCAAGCCCGACTATTTTTTCAAGCCTAATTCAAAAATACGACTCTTTTCAGCCGTCCAGCCCTACTTCCCACGCCTATAAATACGACCCTCGACCCTCAGTTCAAAACACACAGCCTACTGTTGACAACCTCTATTCTCGGTTGAGTACTCCCAAGCTTCTCCCTCTTTCTTCCAAATTTATTCTTGAGATCTTGTCTTTTACTATTCTTGTCAAATATAGCCTACAGTTCCGGTACTAAACTCCTGAGGGCTCAAATTAATTTTCTTGCCTAATTGTTTATTTTTCTAGTAGTCATAATGTAGATATCATGCTAGAATAACGTCTTTTATTGCTTCCTAAATATTATCCTTCCAAGCATGTCTAGCCGTTGTAATGCTCAACTTGTCAAAACGAATGCATGTCTAAATAAGGGTCATTAATAAATGTTGTGATGAACCAATTAATAGTCTAAGTCTAGGTTGTTAATCCTGTTTGTGTGGGAATTATGTCTTTAAATTATTAAACAAACTTGAGTTAGTAGAGGCTGTCATAATACGGGCGAGTTGGGTGCCTAACACATTCCCATCGTATCTTCGCCCCCGAACCCTTTATTCTTGGGTACTCATATGTTCTATATGAGCGGGAGTCTTTCTAAAAACATGATCAGTTCACTTATTGCGCTATTGGGTTGTCCCTTCGGTTTGTCCCTTCGATAAAACGCCGATAGCAGATTTGTGACTTCTTTCATGGTTTTTATTTAATTCAAGTCTTTACAAAAGTTTTTCTAACTCGATGGTCCCTTAAACTTATCTAAACCCCCAACTTACAAATTTTCTATAAGGACGCACTCCGTGGAAACACCTAGATAGATGGAGGAAAATCCCGAGTCTTTACACATGCCTCAAAACTCTCGAAAAATGCAAGCTTTATATATAGACTATTATTATTATTATTATTATTATTATTATTATTATTAGTTTTAAAGCCCGTACGATGCACGAATTACGTTAAGATTTGACTAATATTTTTTAGATGTATCTAGTGTAATGCTAATGGGGGAGGAAAAACTCACATGCTAATTGACACATGCACAAAGCCTGAAAAACATGCCAGAACAAACAATTTTAATTGGAAACATTTCTCTAATAAATTCCCTGGGAAGTCATAACACATGTGTTTATTAAGATTAAGGATGATAAAAAATATATAACCAAAAGGCAAGGTTTCAATATAAAATTCAAACATGTAGGACTCTACTATTCTTTATTTCAGTACGATTGTTGAGGACTCTAGCAGTAGACAAAACCTCAATTCAATTAATGACTCTATGAGAAAGGAACAATTAAACAAATATATGTATGAAGAAAACCTACTCAGAACTTTGAGGAATAGAGGATGCCGAACTCTACAAAATGACTTAAACTAGTGTCTCACATCTTTTATATCAAACATTGACAAAGCTAGCTTATGAATAGATTTACCAAGTACAACCAATTTGGTACATCCTCTATGTTAAAAGACTCATAGCAGGTAAATGGAACTTTTGGGCTGCAAAATTAAGCATAAGTTTCATAACAGAAGCTACAAAAACATGAAATATATATGAGAAGCCATAAAATTAGGAAGCATTGGAAGGTAGTGACATTGGGCAATAAAATTGGGAGCTTACTGAAAGATGAGACCAGCCTGCTGCAATTCTAAGATCAGACCACCATGAGAAGATCAGAGTCACCTTACTTTTTCTTTTCTGTAGTATTTTTTATTTTGTCTGATTTCATTTGGTTCTATTGGGAGTATTTGGGAATATTGTGATTTATGCCAATATTAGTTATATGGCAACCTTATCATATGGCGTTATTCTCGGATATTGGCGTTATTATGATAATGTTATCTTATGGCATGATTTTAGGCTAAGTTTACTTTGTTTGTTAGGCATATCCTTATATAAGCATACATTGTACACAAGCATTGGCAGAAAAAACATATCACAAAAATATATTTCTATACATTCTTTCATGGTATCAGAGCTTGTTCAATCCTGAAAACTTAAACACAAAAGCTTCCGCTATGCCGTGGCGGACTGTTGTCCGTTCGCCACCGGACAACCCCAAACATCCCAAGACCAACCTACTTGATTTAAAGTTTTTTTTTTTTTTTCTTTTTTCCTTTGATACGATGGCCTTCCACGGCACTATTGATGGATCTAATGTGATCCAATATGACATTAATTAATGGTTATGATAAATGAAGACTCGCACACAGTGGGCTTCAAAAGATGGCAGAGCTACTGCCCCTTTTTGCAGCAGTAGATGAAAAAAAAGGTGTTCATGTGATATACAAGATCACCTTGATGATGATAATAAAATTGCTCGACGACCATGTATGGCGCCGATTTGAAGTATTGGAGGTAGCGACAAGAAGTTGACTTCTTCCTACTAGATAATATGTGAAGATTCGGCGGATAGATCGAAGATTCACCGACTAATTACTTGTGAAGACTCGATCGCGCAGATCAAGTACTCACTGACCAATGAATTGTGAAGACTCGATCGCGCAGATCGAGGACTCACCGAAGACAAGGACACTACATATTGTATTGTTCCAATCGTAGCGTTTGTGATGCCCTGAAAAGTTTCCGTCGGTTAGTTGGACGTCTACTTTATCTTGCAGTAACCAGGCCGGATTTAGCCTATTCCGTACATATATTGTCTCATACAAACTTAAATTATCGAAGTTATAATTAGTAAGCTCTAAATAGTAAATCATTTAGAGTCTTACATTATCAAATGGTTGTAACTTAAGATTAGTATGAACCACTATTTCTTAGGAGTTAGAAATAGTATATAAGGAGAAGATTATGTAATTAAGAAAACAATGAATTAAGAGAAGATAGCCTGCAGAGCTATCGTCGGTGAGCATAGCAATGCTCACCATCATTGTTCCCCCTCATTTTATATATTCACATATGTTTGATTAGTGAATATTATTATTGTTATTTAGATAAGGTTCCACTACACATCCACTGTGCCGAAATTCTAACATGGTATCAGAGCCGATGGTAGATCCTATTTCCTCCAATTCAACAAGAAAAGAAATCATGTGCTTCCCTCACGAGAATAGATTGGTTAAGATGCCAACTAGAAAATCAGGTTTGGGTAGTCAAAAGATGCTAACCCAAAGGAAATTGAGTGGCCAAAGCATAAGAGCCAACTCATGACAAATAGGGTAAAAGAAAGAAATCCTATTAAGTCAAGATGGGTAGAAACCTAAGAGAATCTCGGTATTACCGAGGCGACGACGCAACCGTAAGAAGAATCTCGGTATAACTGAGGTGGCAATGCAGTCGTAAAGAAAATCTCGGTATGACCGAGGCAGCCGCAGCTGTCAGAAGAAATGTTGGGACAAGGAATCCCAATGTTGAAAAGTGAATAGATCCAAAAGTAGGATCAAGTATTGGGAAGAGAAAATCATGATACGAAGTTCACAAGATGTACAATGAGTAGTAGTCATCTTGTAGAGACGACATGGAGGATGCAATAATAGGAAGCTTCGGCTAGAAAAGATCATATGGCCACGAACATCAGAAGAATGTGAAGTAATGTGGTCATCGAAGTTATGAGTGGACCAAAAGAGTTTGAATGGATAATTTAAGTTTGAGGGGGTGTGTTGGAAAATACAAACTTAAATTATCGAAGTTATAATTAGTAAGCTCTAAATAGTAAATCATTTAGAGTCTTACATTATCAAATGGTTGTAACTTAAGATTAATATGAACCACTATTTCTTAGGAGTTAGAAATAGTATATAAGGAGAATATTATGTAATGGAGAAAACAATGAATTAAGAGAAGATAGCCTGCAGAGCTATCGTCGGTGAGCATAGCAATGCTCACCATCATTGTTCCCCCTCATTTTATATATTCACATATGTTTGATTAGTGAATATTATTATTGTTATTTAGATAAGGTTCCACTACACATCCACTGTGCCAAAATTCTAACAGGTTCTTATTGGTGGAGAAGAAAACATCTCTCTCTCTCCCTCCCCTCTCTCTCTCTCTCTCTCTGTTGAAAGAAACTAAAAACTGGGTGTGTGGTTTCTTTGCACTGGTCAACTAAATCAACACGTTAAACGGAGTACAACCACAAAAAAAGGAAAAAGTGAACAATTTCTACTTTCAAAGGTTATACACTTATACTTCTCGTAGTACTCCGTATAACATACTGTGGTCCCTACGGTAGTATGTTTCATTGTTTTTCACTTTTCGTTTATCTATTTTAAAAAAAAATGAGTCCAAATTGAATTAATTAAATTTCAATAACTTAAGATAATCTCAAACCAAAAGAATTAACCGAGCTATAATTAAGGTGCCTTCTTTTCTACTAATTCTATTAGATTTGATTTCATTATTATGTAAAAATTACTAATTGAATAAGGTTTATTGACTGATTGATATTAATTCAACAAATAAATTCAATAAGTTACCCGACCCATTGGTCAACCCGGACCTGACTCATTGGTCAGCGCAAGCTCACAATTTTCAAACCCTAGTTCAGTAACTCAATTTAGGCCAATAGCATGTTGTTCTGTGTTATACAAATGCGTAGCTAAACTATTGTGCAAGAGGTTAAAGCTTGTTTTGCAGACACAAGGTGCATTTGTGGAGGGGAGACAGATAGTGCAAAATATAATAATTTGTCAAGATCTTCTGAAACACTATGGGAGAAAATCCATTTTCCCTAGATGCCTTATGAAAATAGACCTCAAAAAAGCCTATGACTCAGTTGAATGAGATTTCCTGGAGGAAATGCTTGATGCTCTGAACTTTCCATCTATGTTTAAGGTTTGGATTATGACTTGTGTAAAATCCACTAAGTATACTATCTCTCTGAATGAAGGCTTATTTGGGTACTTTGCTGGAGGGAGAGGATTGAGACAAGGGGACCCCTTCTCACCCCTTCTCTTTGTGATATGCATGGAGTATCTTACAAGGATATTCAATGTAGTGGGGCAGCAACAAGGATTTGAATTTCACCCCATGTGCAGTTCCCTCAAACTGACATATATGTGCTTTGCAGATGACTTGTTAGTTTTTTGTGCTGGTAATGTCACTTATATGAACTTGGTTTTGAGTGGTTTCAATGCTTTTTCAGTGGCTTCTTGGTTGTTCATGAATGAGGGGAAATTTGAGATGTATGTGGGAAACATATATGATGAAGTACAAAGAGTTATGACCCAACTATCAGGTTTCAAAGTGGGCTCTATTCCCTTTAGATACTTGGGAGTTCCTGTGTCTTCAAAAAGATTGAATGTGGCAGAATGTGATTGCTTGATAGATAAAATGTGTTTGAAAATAAAAATTTGGGGCTCCTGGCATCTCTCATATGCTGGTAGGTTGCAGTTGGTCAACTCAGTTCTGCTATCCATTCACTCATATTGGGCTGCAGTCTTTGTTTTGCCTAAGATGGGGATAGACAAAATAACTTCAATTTGCAGAAATTACTTGTGGGAAGGGAAATGAATTACAGTAAACCTCCCCCATTGTCTTGGGAGTCATTATGTCACCCAAAGAGTAAATGAGGATTGAGCATTAGAGATTGTCACATTTGGAATATAGCTTTTATGGGGAAATACATTTGGTTGTTAGCCACTGAGGCTACTACACTGTGGGTTCGTTGGGTTCATCACTTGTATATAAAAGATGGGCATTGGAAGGAACACAAACCTCCAAGTAATGCTAGCTGGGCTTGGAGGAAGTTGTGTTGGGTGAGAGATCAGCTAGTGCTTGGCTTTGTAGGTGATGACTGGGGTCAGAATTGTAAGAAGAGATACACAGTCTCGAGTGGGTATAGCTGAATGAAACAAGGTCCAAACAAAGTCAAGTGGGCTGCCTGGGTTTGGAACAAGAAGAATGTCCCTAAACACTCCTTAATCTGCTGGATGGTTATGCACAAAAGGCTGAGAACAAGGAAGTGGTACTACAGTATTGGCTCTGGAAGTGATGATAAATGTCTGATATGTGACTCTTGCCTTGAGACCCAAGAACATCTATTCTTTGAATGTGTATACAGCCAGCAGTGCTGTGGTTTTATCAGACAATGGTTGCAGATCAGATTTACAAGGGGTTATGACAAAATGTGGGAATGGATTTGCAGAAGGTATAAGGGCTCTAAATTTGGAAAGCATGTGCTCTATGCTGTCTTAGCAGGCCTTGTATATTATATATGGATGGCGAAGAACCAGTCTTATTGGGAAAACACTATTACTTCACCTGTAATTAACATGAGGAGATTGAAGGAGGATATACACATGAGGCTCAACAACATACTGCCTAAGAAGATCACAGTTGCAGATAGGGATTGGTATACAGAACTTGTACAAAGGAAAATTTGATAGGAGTTTATAGTTTTCTTTCATACCTGTTTCTAGCTTTCAGGGTTATTGGTTTACCAAGGTATGCCTTGGGTAATTTGTAAACTCTGAGTTTTTTGGTAATATATCTCTAATCTTTTACCAAAAAAAAACTCACAATTTTCTACTTTCATTCAAGCAAATCCCCGAATGACCATATTGGAGTTTTAGAAAAGGGAGTTCGAACCAGAATGGTATTTTAATAAAAAACTCCGACGAGATAATATACATATATAAAATAAAATAAAATAAAAAAATCGACAATTAAGTCCAATAACATCGTTAACAGGAGAATCTTGATTTAAAGAATATTTTATTTTAATTAAGGTTAAACCGCTATTTATCTCTATCACTCTTTCCTTTACTAATTAGGATTTTTCCAATACAACCGTCTAGGATGGAACACTCTTCTTCTTGTTCTTTCATTATCACAATCATTGTGATAAAGTAATATTAATCGAACAAGCTAATATGATACTAGTAGTGATCTATTCTCTCTCCTCTCACTCTCTTTTCCTTGAAATAAGAGGGGCATTTGGGAGTGAGATAGAGAAAAAGATGAAGGAGGGTACGAAAGGCAATGAATCAGATTTGGTTCAGAGTCCCCATATTCAAATCTGAACCCCCACTAATCAAATTCCGATTTATTCGGAGTCGGAGGCAGACTTTTTTTTGTTGAATTCGAATTGGATTTTTTTTCCATTTATTTGGATAAGATATCTGTCGGATACGAATTCAATTGCATACCAATGTCAATTTTATTTACGATTAAGATTATCTAGGATGATAAAATAAGAGTTTAATGATAATTTTAATTGTATTTGTAAGGTTTTTTCTAATGTGAACTTATTTACCTTAATTCATCTAATTTTAAGCTATTAATTAATGACATGACAACATTAATCGGATTCGGATCATAATCAAATCTTTTCATACTCATAACCCATATCCATCGTATTCGGAGTTCGATTATTTTTAATCCGAAATCGTTTTTTTTTTCATCAGATAGGGCGCTGACTATATTTTCATTTGTAGATGAGGGTGAGTGAATTGGTCGACGATTTCGCAAATTGCACGATGTGTGGTCCCATAAGCCTCTTTCCAGTTAAAGAACCGAAAACGAGCAAGAGCGGAGAGTGAGAGACTAATATGAAATCAAAGAGGGTAAAACTTTTGTTTGGTGGGACTCTTGCATGATTTGTACACACCATATCTATACTCTACGAAATATAAAATGCGACCCATTTATGGAGCTCATTTGACTTTTATGGTCTGTATGATGATATTTTGACTATTGATAATTAGAAAAACTAGTTTGTATGCCCGTGTATTGCACAGGTTAAGTATAAATTTATGTAAACAATATTTTTAGTTAATATACGTTTTATAAACACATAAAAAAGAAGTTATTGAAAAATAATAGCTATGTTGATGTCCGTAAAATATTGTAATTTCCTTATTCTTGCATTTTGAGTGATGTGATAGCTTCTTTTTTTTTTTTTTTTTCTTTTTGAGAGGGGACACAATTTTATAAATCAAGACGACTATGTCGTTTAGATAGAAACACATTAGAAACTACTGAAAAAGAACAAAAAAAAAACGGAGATAGAACATGACTTTACACTTTTCATAAATATCATAGATCCAGAATAAGAAATGTTGCTTCACTTTGTTCATGGTTTGTTATGCTCGACTTTCTAGTTGTTAATTTTAAGGGATATCTATCTACACACACTCTAGAAACTAAAATCGTTATGTCAACTCAAATTCGATACCATAATAGAATAATATTATCTAACTTCTTGGACCTAGATGAAATTGCTGTTGGCAATTGAGGTCTAATTTAATCACACGAATATGCAAAATTCTGTACAATACAAAAAGAAAAATTATAACTTTTCTTTTCTTATGATACAAAGCTTGAGCATGGTAGTATAATCGTTGACCAGTGTATACCTGTAAAAAATGAAGTTATTTAAAAAATATACGGAAGGACCATGGTAAATAAAAAACAAAAAAAATACCAGAGATCAATTGCAACATCTCACAATTTGTCGATGTATGAAAATAATTTATCATCAGTGCACCAAAACTAAAAAGAAAATAACACATATCAATCAAACCAAGTGATTTAATAGAATATCTGGAAAAGGCAAGGTAAGCATTAAAGTATTTATAGCCTCCTGCAGGGTGATTTTGAGAGAGTTAATTGGAAGAATTTAGTCTGCAATAATTTTGCTAGGCCTCGATCTACCTTTATTTGGTGGCTGTTATTTCAACAGCATGTGTATACAACAGATAGGCTGCAGGCGTGGGGTATCCATTGTGATACACTATGCTCGTTGTGTTCTAATTGTCAGGAAACTTGTGAGCACTTGATCTTTGGTTGTTCCTTCTCTTAATCAGTTTGGCATCAACTGACACACTGATGGGGCTTACTGGTCAGTTCCAAGGATCCTGTCGTTTGAGTAAAGGGAAAAGTCAAAAGGCTGCAGTGTATAAGCTTTTGACTGCTGATTATGCGTATCAAATTTGGTGCGAGAGGAATACCAGGGTTTTTGACAAGCAGCTCATGTCAGCTCCACATCTAGCTAGGAAGATAGCCTATGTAGTTTGTGTTAGACTACAGGCTGCTCCTAGATATGCTAGTGTTGTGAATTCTCTTAGGAGTTTTGTGTAACCTGGCTGTGCATATGAAGTAACTCATTTTGAGAAACCCTCCTCAGGAGGTGTGCTTGGATGAGTATCTGATGCTATTTCAGCTTGGTAGTGTTTTATTTCAGTTGATCTGATGTACGTAGATGACTCAGTTGTGATGACTTGAGTCTTACTATAAACTGTCATATTTGGTGGTTAATACAATTAATCTTCACCCAAAAAAATAGAATATCTGGAAAGATAAAAATATTAATAGGTAAATAGAATAAAACTGCAATATAAAAAGATGACACATACAGTAGGGAATATCAAATATGTTATATGTACCCACCCTTAGCTTTTGTGACATTGTTGCATGTAGACATTAATCCTTGAATGGTGAAACACACCTACAAAATTAAAACAATTAATTAGCATCAAATATAAGGAAAACATTGGCATTGGCATTGGCATAATGACATAGATAGAGGGGGAGGAGCTAAAACAAAGAAAACGCAAAGGAGGTACGATGGGGAGTTGCCTTTTAATGGGATTTGCAGTTAGTTATTTTCCTACTTTATATATAATTTAAATATTAGTAAAATTTGGAGTTGTATAAAATCATAGTGCTATTAGGATACCCTTATCTCTCTTTTATGATAAAAATAGAAGGAGAATGTATCTTTGTTTTTTTTCTATTTAGAAACCAAAACGACATCAACTTGCAATATTTTGATCGGTTATTATCATTAGTCCATTATATTGATAGTATTTTTTCATTAAACTTTATCTTTTCATATTTGTTTATCCTATTTTTTTTAATATTTATCTAGATAATACATTTGCGCTCCCGAAAAATGCTTACTTACTCTAAACATATTGTAAATGCATCTCGTTGAAGTATTTTTCGATCCAAATTTGATGGAGTAATTTTTTTTTGTTTTTTGAGATGTATATAAAACGTATATATGGTTTTGAATATTTGACGAAGATATGTTATAATCCTTATAAAATTCTACTGGTTTATCAAACCAAAACGACATCAACTTGTAATCTCAACTTGTTGAGCTACCATATTCGCTTCACGCTTAGTGTGAAGAAGAGTAACAATCCAATTCTTCTGAAGCATGTCGCAAATGTCGTGTATCACAGGTCCTAACTCATGAAAAGTTGAAGCAGCTGGGTCCTTGATAAGATCCAAAATAGCCTGAGCATCTGTTTCCACTTCTAGCATTGAAATTTGTCTACTCCAAGCTGTTTGTAGACCTTCTCTAAAGCACATGAGTTCCACAGCAGCAGCAGCAGATGAGGCATTAAATTTAACCGAGAAGCCATACTTTCAGATTCCACATTCATCACGCACTACACCCCCTCTGCCAGCAGCAGCCTGGGGATTTGTTTTGTATGCACCATCAACATTAAGCTTGACAAAGCCCTCTCTTGGTTACTAATCTTATCAAGATATGTAATCCCTACTTGTATGGATCCTATTTCGCTAAAGACTCCTGTATAAGTTTTATATAAATGAAATATAAGTCCTTTATTAGTATTAAAAAAAAAAAAACTTGTTAGGAAAATTAGATTACATATTAAAGAAGAACAAAATAGTGGTAGAACATTAGAAAACATAGAACATTAGGATGCAAGAAAGCAGAAAACGTAAGAATATATGAAACTCCTAACTTCTTGATCTACACTCACAAATTAGAATGGTTTCTCCATCAAAAGATAAAAGATATGAATACTAAAAATTGTTGCACGCAAGAAACCCATCAACGTAACACACATTAGTTTCCATCAAAAAACATGAAAAAGAAAGAAAAAGAAAAGAAAACACAATAGATTGGTCTTCACATTTGGGATCGGGTGAGATTGGGGAATTGAATTAGATCTCATATGATATATGTATATATACTTAGGGGGTTGGGTAACAATTAACAAAGAGGTTGTATTGAGAACCAAAACAAAGAGGTTGTATTATATGTTAGTTTAGCAAAAGGTTAGGATAAGATTTGCTAATACCTAAAGACAAAATATAAATAAATAAAAACAAAAGAATATAAAGGAACCACATTGTGCTAATTTACGAGAAACACAGTTTCTAGTTGTTCTATAGACATGCAAGTCTAATCGCACTCAAATTTGTGACTATCTATATTACTCTGTATGTATTATCTTCTTATCTAATTTAATTTTTTTTCTCACCCTTTTATATTAAAATACTCATAAAATAATTGAAATTTATTTTATTTGATGAAGTGGTATGCTTGAGAACTTTTCAAAGATACCAGCTTTATAAATAGACATTGATGATTGATTGATATAACCATATAACTCTATCTTTTACCACTAATCATTAATTACTTTATTGCTTAGGTAACGGGTCTATTTATTTTGCTTAGGTGACACGTCTCATTACTTCTGAAAAATGTTTACTTATATGTTCTAAACATATTGTAAATGCATCTCATCCTGAAGTATTTTTGGTTCCGAATTTGATGGTGTAATTTTTGTTATTTTTTGAGATGAAAAACGTTATAAATGATTTTGAATTTTGATGAAGATTTGTTATAACCCTTCTAAAATTCTAGTGCTTTATCAATATCTAATTTTACACCAGTAAGGATGCTAAGAGTCCTAAACGTTTTATACCAGTTAATTTTTGTTTTTATCTTTGCTTAGGTGGCACGCCTTAAAATTCTCGTTTAGGTGGCACGCTCTTAAAATTTTTGTTTAGATGGCATGCCTTAATGCTCCCGAAAAATGCCTCCTTTATATATACTAGTTGGTGGAACGCGTGCGATGCACGCGTCCCCCCAAGTGGGCTAATACAATTTCAGATGATAAGTGAAAACATCATAGATATTACTCTTTGTAATCTACGCCTCAATCATTGACTCAATTGTATGTAAAATTGTTGATCTACACATAAAACAATACGTTACAACCAACCACGCTCCCATCCTCTATTTTCTTATATGTTCATTTCTTAGTCTTTCTTGCTCTTCCAATTTCTTATATGTTCATTTCTTAGTCTTTGATGTTTCATGAATAGTGTTTAGTATGAATAAGTATGAACCGACACTAACCAAAAATAGCATGGTTTATTTGGTGGAGATTTCCCCCTCCGAATCGTACTTGAGCCTTGCTAATTAGAAGAGCTTGTGAACAATTGAACTTGAAATACTAAATTATTTTATTTTTTTATCATCATTGCTGCAACTATGTCAGGAAACTATCTTCTTTCCCCGCGTCGAGATAGTTTGACCTAAACCCATTACTTGGTCCCCAAGGGTAACTATGTTGGTAGAATATTCTAGATAGAGACTTCCCACTTTTTTTTTAAAACCTTTCTTTTGTGGAACTTGTTAGTCTTTCCTTTTCTAAGTCTTATCCGCTGTCCAGGATTGGGAAGAAAACAGTCGGTCCGAAAAGTTAGGAGCGCGATCATAGTAATCAACATCTGGTTAGGAAGCTCGTATTGGAGTCTCCCCCTTCGAGCAAAGCTAGGTATGACGCAGTGTATGTTACCCCCCCTCCATACCGACCACCCTGTTCTAAGCTGATCGAGATGGCCGAAGATGACACGCCACCTCCGCCACCTAAGACTACTGATGTGATGTTGACTGAAATGATGACATTGTTGGAAACCATGGGAAACCGTGTGACATAGATAGAAAGCAAGGTCAAAGAAGCTGACCCTTTCAACCAAGATGATCCTCCACCCCGAGATGACAAAGTAGAAGACCTAAGTGCTCAAATTAAGAACCTTGAGTTAGCTCTAACTCAAAACAATATCATAAGAGACTACATAATAAATGCGAAGGATATCCTCTCACATCAAGGGAAAACTCCCACAAAAATTCTCTATGCCTAAAGTCCCTACCTTCAAAGGGACCGATGATCCAAAAGATCACATAAGGGCTTTAGCCACCGCAATGGGCCTAAGAGGAGTCGATCCTGATCTCTATATTCATCTTTTATCATAAGCCTTGGACCCCACTGTTAGGGCATGGTTCTTCGAGCTTGAGCCCAGTCAGATTCAAGAATGGAACAAGGTGTCTAGCTTATTCCTCACTAGGTATGCCGAAAACGTCATCCAACCAACTACCATGAGAGAGTTGGAAGAAATAAAGCAAGGTGAAAATGGAAGCTTCACTGACTTTGTTAAGAAATGGAGAACTAAAGTGGCCGAAATGCTTGACCGTCCATCCGAGGAAGAGCAAATTCGAAAACTCATCAAGAACTTACAACCTCCTTATTTTTATCCTCTCAAATATCAAGCAATTACTTCATACACACAACTCAATAGTGTGGGATTTCTCATAGAGGGCGATCAAGCACTTAAAAAGAAGAAAAACAAGGACTTCTTCAATAAAGGCACTTATAACTCGAACTACCAGAAGAATCCCAACTCGGGAAGCTCTTCCAACAAGGCTAATGAAGTCAATGCTGTCTACGACAAACCGCAAAGGCAATACACCCCATTGGGCATGACCTATGCTAAAGCTTTGGAAAAGCTTGTCAAGAATGACTACCTCATTGTCATGGGCCCCACTCCGGATCCCGACGTCGAAAAGAGGAGCCCATCATGGAATCCTAATCTCTATTGCAAATTCCATAGAGGAAAAGGACATGACACCAAGAAGTGTTGGACACTCAAAAATAAAATCCAGGATCTTTTTGACAATGGGACTATTCCCAAGCCAAAGAATGTTTCCACTCCAAACAACAACATCAATCCTCTGGGTGCGGTTTTCGTCATTACAAATGAAGAGGAAGAAAATGACCCCTCTCGCCTGATTGTGCCAATTAGACATTCTATCCCACCATTTAAGCTTGACTCCCTCCACGTAGAGGTAGCCGGACTTTGGGAAAGCGAAAGCGACGAGGAAGATGCTACCCTCCAGATTTCTAAAGCATGGTACGACTCCTCTGATGATGAATCTCCTGAAGTCGAACACCTCACGAGGTCGGGAAGACACTATATACCACCCCATCTCCAGAATAAGGGTCTACTACAAAACACAGCTTCAGTTATACCACAAGTGAGAGACTCTCCACTAGTCCAGAACAAGGACCAAAACCCTCAAATCGAGGATGATGGCACTACACTACTTAAACAGCTTCAAAAGACTAAGGCCGATATCTCTATATGGAAACTTTTGACTACCTCTCAAGTGCATAGAAATTCTTTACTAAAAGCACTTAACCAAACTATGGTTTCCCCCAAAGCTACTCCGGATGACTTAGTCAATCTTCTCACGAAAGGAAATTCTTTGCAAGCAATTGCACTCACTAGTGAAGACCTTCCACCCGAAGGAACTCACCACAACAAGGCACTCTACCTAACTTCCATATGTGAGAAGAAACAGGTCCCAATGACTCTAATAGACAATGGGTCCGCTGTCAACGTTTGCCCCCTAAGGACCGCCCAATGCTTGGGCATAAATGTCAACCACCTCGCGCATGCCGCACAAGGATTGAGGGCTTACGACAATTCTGGGGTTTTATGACTGAAGGCGTCGCCTTACTCGAGCAAGATATAGCTCCTTTCGCACCATATTCCCACCTAGGAATTAATGCCATTCTAAGGAATCAGGGGCACTTCCCTGGCACATCTCTAGGCAAATATATCTCCAAACCACTTCTAGTTTGGTCATCAAAAGCCGGAAATAATCTTTTTGGGTTGGGCTATAACCCTACCAAGCAGTAATTATGGGAATACATCGCCAAAGAAAAGGCAAAGAGAAGGGTCATTAAGGAAAACAAAGTATACGACATCCCCATGGCACCATACCCGCACACATTAAATGGGCAGTTCGTCCAGTCTGGAGATCCATTTCCCTATTATGGTTTTCCTGAGCCTTATGGTCTCCCTGTCTATGGGATCCAAGTTCCCGGATTCGAAGTCTTCCAAGACTGCTACGCACTGGAAGAAACTCCTTTGCCTGTAAGAAGGAGGCTAAACTTTGATTGGGTAAAGGACACACCCAATAATGCTTTGGATCTACTATTTGGACAAGAGCATCGCCATCCAGAAGATGAGGAGCTCCACAATGTCAATAATGCAATTCAAGATGCAAACTTTGACCCAACTAAGTTGATCACTCCAAACGAGGGTCACCTCACAAAGCAGAAACGCACCATAAGCTGGACGGGAGCCAACGGAAAGAAGATCAAGATCACGATCTCCTAAGAGTCCAAGCCTGACACCGACCGGACTGAGTCTGATTCTGAAGACGAGTCTAATATAGTAGAGTCCGGTGGTCCACCCAAATCTATATTTAATTCTGCTTGCAAGTCTAGTGATGTTAAAGCCAATAGTAATGGCTCAGTTGATGTTCCAGTTTCCTCTATCAATGAAATGATTACTGATTCTGCTTACTTAGTAGCTAATAATTCAAAAGATGAACAAGAATTGCCCAAAGAAGTAACTAAAGCACTATTAGAGCATGAACAAAAGACTTCAATTGTGGAAGAAACAGAATTAATTAATCTTGCAAGCGATCAAGAGCCGCGCCAAGTGCGCATTGGCTTATCGTTAACTCCCAAAGAGCGACAAAGCTTTATAAATCTTTTAAAAGAATACATAGATGTTTTCTCTTGGTCCTACAAAGATATGCTGAGAATAAGTCGTGAGATAGCATAGCATACAATATCGCTCAATCCGGATTCAAAGCCAGTAAAGCAAAAACTTCGGAGAATGAAACCTAAGTGGACACTAAAAGTCAAAGAAGAGGTGCAGAAACAGCTAGCAACAGGTTTTATTAAGGTCGCTCAATATCCAGAATGGGTCGCTAATATAGTGCCCGTTTCAAAAAAGGACGGCAAAGTAAGGATGTGCGTCGATTTCAGAGATCTAAACAAGGCAAGTCCAAAGGACGACTTTCCCTTGCCACATATAGACGTACTAGTGGACAATACCGCAAGACATGCCCTCTTATCATTCATGGACGGCTATGCAGGGTATAACCAAATACAAATGGCCGAAGAAGATATGGAGAAAACCACCTTCATAACCCAATGGGGAACATATTGCTGTACCGTCATGCCTTTCGGGTTGAAAAATGCGGGAGCAACATACCAAAGAACCGCAACCTCCCTTCTACATGACATGATGCACAAGGAAGCCGAGGTGTATGTAGACAATATGATCATCAAATCCAAGGAGAGAGAAGGGCATGTACCCTCTCTAAAGAAATTCTTCGACGGGCTTCGGAACTACAATATGAGATTAAATCCTCAAAAGTGCACATTTGGAGTAACTTCTGGCAAGCTCTTACGATTCCTCATAAGCACGAGAGGCATCAAAATTGATCCTAGACAAATCAAAGCTATAAGAGATATGCCCTCTCCCAAAAATGAAAAGGAGATAAGAGGATTCTTAGGACGGCTCCAATATATAAGTCGATTCATATCCAAAGTGACTATTACATGCGAGCCCATCTTCAAAAAGCTCAAAAAGGACACCAAATCTACATGGGATGATCAATGCCAACAAGCCTTCGACAAAATTAAGGAGTATTTAGCTAATCCACCCGTATTGGTCCCACCAATTCCGGGAAAGCCACTTATGTTATATCTAACAGTCACAGAAACCGCCATTGGTGCTATGTTGGCCCAAAAGGTGGAGAATGATGAAAAGGCAATATACTACCTTAGCAAGAAGTTCTTAGAATACGAAACACGCTACTCCACACTAGAGAAAACGTGTCTCGCATTGGTCACTGCAACGAAGAAGCTTCGACATTACATGCTACAACATTCTATCCATATAAAGTCAAGGATGAATCCACTAAAGTACTTGTTCGAAAAACCCATTCTTAGTGGAAGAATAGCAAGGTGGACTGTCATGCTTTCAGAATTTGATCTAACTTTTGAACACCAAAAGGCGATCAAGGGACATGCCATTTCTGAACATCTCGCTGATGACTTCCCCGATGAAGGAATAATGAGTGTCGAAGAAACTACTTGGCAGTTATACTTCGACGGAGCATCAAACCAAAAAGGTTATGGCGTAGGAGTATTATTAGTCAGCCCAGAAGGCGCACATACTCCCATAGCCGTCAAATTAGACCACGAGGTGACTAACAACGGCGCCGAATATGAAGCCTGCATCATTGGTTTAGAAGCGGCAATAGAACTACAAATTAAGGATCTAAAGATATATGGAGATTCAACTCTCATCATAAATCAAGTCTCCAGAAAGTGGAGAGTGAAAAGCGAATCCTTGGCACCTTACCAGGAATATCTTGAAAAGATAGCCAAATATTTCACTCACGTCCGTTTTACATACCTTCCTAGAGATGACAACCAGTTCGCGGATGCCTTAGCAAAGATGGCCTCCATGATAAATATTCCAGATGATATAATCTCCATGCCCATTCACATTCAAAGGCGCACTGAGCCCGCCTTTTGTAATGCACTCGAAGTATGCGTCAATGAGGAGAAAGAAGAAGAATGGTTTACCGACATTCTCAATCTACTAGCCAAAGGTGATTATCCTCCGCAATCAACACCTAGGACACAAAGAGCTTTAAGAAGACTAGCCGCACAATACATAGATGTGCAAGGAAAACTTTATAAAAAGACACCACAAGGGCTAAGTCTCTATGTCTAAAGGAACGTGAAGCAAGCAAAGTCATGAGCGGCATACATAATGGTGTATGTGGTCCTCACATGAATGGACTGACCTTGGTTTAGGAAAATCCTAAGGAAAGGATACTATTGGACTACAATGGAGAAAGACTGCATCGAATACGTGAGGAAGTGCACACGCTGCCAATTCCACGCCAATTTACAACATAGACCTCCTACTCCTTTACATACATTCACTTCACCATGGCCGTTCTCTGCATGGGGCATTGACATCATTGGAAAAATCTCCCCTACAGGAAAAGGAGGCCATGAATATATACTAGTCGCAATAGATTATTTCACCAAATGGGTTGAAGCTCGTTCGTATGCAAGAATAGCGTCAAAGCACGTAGCAAAGTTCATACATGACAACATCATTACTAGATATGGAGTACCCCACGAAATCATAAGTGATCACGGGACCCAATTCAAAAAGGATGTTGCCGAACTTTTCACTAAATTTAAAATTCAACATCGACAGTCTTCACCTTATAGGCCACAAAGAAATGGAGCCGCAGAATCCGCAAACAAGAACGTGAAGCAAAGGATAGCCAAGATGACGGAAAACTACGAATATTGGCCCAACAAGCTACAATTCGCCTTATGAGGGTATAGAACCACTATTCGATCCTCAACAGAAGCAACGCCTTATTCACTAGTATATGAAATGGAGGCGGTACTCCCAGTCGAGGTAGAAATCCCTTCCTTAAGGATAGCTCTGGAAAGTGAATTACCCGAAGTGGATTGGGTCCAAGCCCGGTATGACCAATTGGTCTTGCTAGATGAAAGACGACTAAATGCCCTACATTACGGTCATGTCTACCAAGCAAGGATGGCAAGACACTTTGATCAACGATTCAAGCCTAGAGGACTAAAAGAAGGAGACTTAATCCTAAATGAGGTAAGACAAATTGTAGTCGACCCTCGGGGAAAGTTCAAGCCTAATTGGGCCGGCCCATACATTATCAAGACGATATTATCCGGTGGAGCGCTAAAGTTAATGGATTTAGACGGCAACGAGTTCACTCAACCCACAAATATGGACCAACTTAAGCGATTCTATGCATAAAATATTAAATCTTTGAGGGAGCCCACTAAGGCACCAAATCCAAGTCAAAATCGGTCAAACCCGTCCACGCGGGGCCCACGACCGAAAAAAAAGGGGATTTGGTTTTACGAACTACATTGGCCTGATTCCGGATGGATATGTAGGTAACCCATACAACTTGGGCCCGACCACTTTAATAAAATAAATCTCTAAGGGAGTTTTAATCCATTCGATTAATGCAAAAATAAGCAAGTCTTTCATTAATATGGCTAAAGTCCATTACATGCTCTAATAAAAAAAAAAGTGCAAAAATAATAAATGAATAAAAGGGCAATTCTAACCTACATTTACTTGGACATGCAAACCCGTTATTTGAATTATACTACTAAGCACAAAAATAACAAGACTTGCTAGACGACTAGCGGGGGACTACTCCTCCTTGTCTTTGACTTCGAGCTCTTGGACGGGATCGCTAGGCCCATCAAGTTCCATTCGTTCTTTTGGAGCCCATCTTTCCCTACCATAGCTAGAAGAGGCCTCGTGATAATTGGGCCTAATTGGAGCTACTTGCTTGGCCGAGTGGGCCGGATTCTTCCTCTTCTTATATTGGGCCTCTGCCTTGCCTTTTCCCTTACCCTTGGTTTGGGGCTTGGAAGGCTTAGCGGGCCTATCAATGGGAGTTATCCTTACACCGCTTGGCTCATCATATTTGCGAGCTTTGAACAACTCTTTTTCCTCTTCTAGGAGCCTTTTGTTGACTTGGTGGTCACCACTCCAAATCCATTCCTCGTAAAAGCTAGATAACTCGTTTGAATGCGGGTATACCGGCTTAGTCCACACCTGGAGACGATTCCAGTGCCGTTCCCAGTTAGACACCAAAGAGGATGTTAAGGGCCTTTGACAAGGAGGTTCACAACTTATATTCGGGATGCTTTGCCTTAAGCCGTATTGGCGGAGGAGGCGGTTCGGTAAGAAGAATGTCAAAGTATACAAACCAATAATCCTCGTAAAGGGCACGTTCTCACTACACCCTACAATTTTGTTGGTACGCCACCATGGGACAAACCAAGCCGGTTGGATGTCGGTGTAGAAATATTTTATCCACTCCTCCCGAGAGGATTCGGAGAACTTTCGGCGCCTCGCCGGAAAGTGCTTAGGGAGGAACTTCCTAGTGTCAATGGGAGCCTCAAGCAAATGGAGCCTCTCTTGAAGCCATATCTACGCAAAAATAACAAAAGAAAAATTCAAGTCAATACAAGATGAGAATTTCACCAAATAAAGTTAGGTCCGCAAAGATTAAGGCTTTATCACAAAACTTACTTGAAGGAGTAAAGGGCTCCCGGTAAAGGACTCTTGAGGATAGCTCTTGAGCCCATCTAAAGCAAGGATTGTCTCTCCCACGACCAAGTGCATAGGAGAGCTATCCCATTGAATTTGCTCAGTCACCCTAAGAAGGCAAGCTTTGCCCCTATTGATGGTCAACTTCTTTTTGGAGGGAATAAGAGCATATTCGTTACCACCAACAAACAAATAACGATGGAGGAGGAAAAATACAAAGGCACGCTTCTTGTACCTCATATCCATCGCATCCCGGGACCTAGAGGTGAAAAAAGTCACAAGCTTGGCAAGATCAACATCCTCACATTGAAGCACTTGACCCGTTTGACGAGGGGACAACCCGAGGTATCTTTGAAAATCACCCGTAAAAGCATTCCCCAAGTAAGGAACGACGGGAGGGCTTTCGGTTGGAAAGCCAATGATATCGGAGAACTCCTGCATCAACGGGCACATCTCATGAGCACCAAAACGGAAAACATGGAACTTTGGGTCCCAAAACTCAATGGAAGCATGAAGAAAGTCCCACAAAATCTTAACTTGTTTGAGGTGAAAGAAGGCATTAAGATGGAAAGGGGTAAGCTCTAATCTCTCCTCTACCGTCATGGAGGCCAACCAAGCATCAAAGGAATCATCAAAGTTCACCATTGTTAAGATTAAGGATTTTCTCTCAAGGATTTTTCTCTCTCTAAGGGATCAAAGTAAGTGGTAAGAAGAGAAGAGAAGGAAACCCGACTATATAGAGGTCACGGTTGGATTCTCGTCGAAAAATTAAGGAAATTTAGACAACTGACGAAAAGGGGCCAGGCGGCCTCTCAGCTAGTCCGGACGGCTTAGCCGTTCGGACAAGCGGCTGAGCCGCTCCAGCCAGCAGCATGATCGCTGCGACAAGCGGCCAAACCGCTAGCCCAAGCGGTAACCGCTGGAGCTCTAGCACAACCGCTAGGAGCTCTAGCGGTCACCCTGTATAGGCGCCTAGTGTGCTATTTCGCGAGAGGCCTCGGTCCACCCGACCCCACCGCTTGACCGAGCTCTACCTTCCTAATCCCCACTTGGACAAATTTTGGAAGCCTTCCCTTAGATTTTTCTTACCTTAATTTTGGCTCTTGCCACTTTTCTATTTATTCCCCATTTTATTTTCTTTCCTCCTTTTTATTTTGATTATCAAGTTCCACTTTTATTCCTTTTATTTTCTGGTTCTTCATTTTATTTTTCCCTTTTAATTATCTTTTCCTATTTTCCTTTTTCTTTACTTTATTTTTATTTTTTCGGGGAAGGGGTACCCCAAATGTGCTAAATTCTCGGGAATCCTAAATTCTCGAATATCGTGATTTGTGATTTTCCATTCGGAAATTAGATGATTAAATTCACATATGGGCATTTGCGTGATATTTTTGTGCGTGAATAAAATGTAATATTTATAGCAGGTTTAATACAAGCCCGAAAGTTCGAAATGCACTACAACAAATATCACTGGCTATCTTCGCCAGTACTCGGACCCGCCTGAAACGACTCTCCGGGTCCACTCGATGATGGAGCACCTGAAGGACCGGGCTGAGACATCGCCCAAGCTCTAGGGTCAAAAGCAAATAATGAACCCGTCAAGTAAGCGGGATCCAGTGAATGACGCGGTGGCTCCGACATGCCGGGATAGCCGCCATACCCCGTACTCTCCTGACTCCAGGAATCCCTTGGAGGGACTGGAGGATACATGGGCATATGATAGCCCGGATACCCCATATAGGGAGGCGGTGCAGGCCACTGCGAAAGATAAGGCACTTGGGGCGGGTTCCCCGTATCCACTCTAGCACGAGGCGTCCCCTAACGCACCTCCGTACTCTCCTGCCTAGGAGGAGGACGCTGCGGTGTAGACACCGACTCCGAAGCACGAATAACTGGAGGCCTAGGAGGCCTCACCACAGGCACAGGCTGCGAAATAAGCTCAAGGTCAGAAAATTACAAAAATTCAAATCAAGCACTATTACTTGAAATGAACATACCTCTCAAACGTCGGACCGACGACTCGTGCATACACTCCGAGACACGACCCTGGAAATCCAATTCTTAAAGGCTTGCATGCCCCTATAGATCTTCCGCGTCTCAGCAGCATCCAACTGTGCACATAAAGAATAGAGTCAGTATAAGTACAAAGGAAGCATTGCAAAAAACAATGGATTCTCACTTACCCCCCTACAACCAGCTGGTAGAGGCAATACCTCAACCTCCTCATCGGGACCACGAAACTCAAGAATCAGTATAACCTGAGGAGACTCGTCTGCTCCTGTATAACTCACCGACATGGTAGGAGGAGTAGGACGCGGAGAAGAGGCAGTCGCATGAGACGATGAGAAACTCGCAGCACTCTGCAAAGACTTAAAGATATTAGACACATTTCTAAATTTCCAAACAAAATTAAGAAACAAAGTACATTACTTACCGGGTCGGTAGAGAGGTTGGGGCACAACCGAGCGTCAAAAAAATCAGTATATGCCACCATGAGATCCACCCCAAGATCAGCTGGAAGCAAATACTCAAGGGAATTCGCCCCAACGGTGGCCGTCCTCACCTGCTCCACGGTAAGGTGACGAACATAAAGCATAGAATCCGGAGGATCCAAAGGAATCCTCGGAGCCGGAAGGTCGGAGAAAGTCTACCTAAGCAGTCTCTCTCCCAAAAACCACTCAAAACCGAAAGGACCCTCAGTAAGGATCCTCCTCTGGTCATACTCCCGAGCACCCAAAAATCTGTCCGAGAGACCTGGGAGGTAATCCGTCCAGGGGAACCAGTCGACCTACAAAAGCAAAGAATGAGCACACAAAAGGACGAAAAGGATGATAAAAGCACAGTCACTTACATCCTGAGAGGTCAAGGGATATATCGCCTCCCTAGGGCGTGCAGCGTAGTAAATGGGCAAGACGCCCGTCCCCTCCAGGTCCGCATCGCTGGAAAGGAAAAGTCCCCCATCTCGAGAAGAGGGCCAAGGTCGGACAAATGCTCATAAAACCAAATCTAAGACATGAAAAGCACATGGATTAGACACAAGTTATGAGTAAAAAGCCAAAAACACCAAGTAAAAGAAGGGTAAAAGGAAATTACCTCCATAGCCTTCCAATAACCGACCAAGGAGACGCGAGACGCGCCTTCCTCTCCACTAAGGTGGCTGGACTGCCTCAAGCACCGTAAAAGACAGGAGTATGCGGGAACACCCCAGTTGTACTCCGCAACTCTATCCAAATCCTGCAAGCACGAGAAATAGCGAACATGGTACCTACTAGCTTTATCCGAAATGACGGAACAAGCTAGAACATAAGCCAAGAAAAGGCGGGCGTGCTGCTCTGCCGTGACCTTCTTCAACTTCCTCGGGTTGGTCAAGAACTGAACCATGGCGTCAGTCCGCCCATACTTCATACCATCCCAGTTGGCCCCAAAAAGACCAAACATCTCCACCATGGCATCCCTACTCACATCTTCATAAGTGATAGGAACACCGGTGCAAGGGAGCCCGGAAATGAGACCGAACTCGAAAGGGGTGATCATGATCTCACCCATAGGAAAATGAAAAGAACTGGTAGTATCCCAGTACCGTTCCGCAAGACCTCTAACAAGCAACCGGTCGGAGCGCTCAGCAGGAGCGATGGACGCTAAAAAGTGACCAAAGCCACAACGCTCCACAATAGCATTGACCGAAGGAGTCACGTACCTACGGGCTTTCTCGATACCCGAAAGGCTACCGTAACCCCCCATGGTAGTGTCAACATCCTATACAACACAATAATTGCAATGACAATTAGCTAGGTGATCCTAGTAACAACTACCAGTCTCCTGTTCAGTCCTAAATTTTTACAGCTCGTAAAATTTAGCATTTTAGCTAATATGACAAGAGTGAATTTTAAAGAGAACGAATTTCACACAAGTTTATTCTCCACGAATATACTCAAAAACCATCTACCACCACAACAAAAATAAACTTCACTCAAGTTTATTTTCACAAAAAAAAACTTCACTCAAGTTTATTTACACAAAAAATATATATGATAATTGCAACGAGAATAAATTTCATACAAATTTATTTTCCACCATTAAAGATGAATTTCACACAAGGTCATTCTTTACATGCGAAATATATATAATACAAGAAATCTACGGGAATTCACAAATTAGCAAGAAAAGAAATTTCACGCAAATTGGCTTTTCCACATTTAGCTACACTGCAGTTCTCAACCTAAAAATTCTATGTTTGCCTACACAAGATTTTCTAAGTGTAAAAGAGAAAAAAAAAAAAAAAAAAAAAAAAAAAAAAAAACATACCCGACATTTGGTACCAACAGTAACCAAATGCTCCTTCTTCTTGAAAATAAGATCGCTGGGTTCCCAACGATCGGTAGGATGAAAATCACTACGAGTGAACTCATTCTGGACTAACCGGTGCTCACCCACCCGGTGATGGGGTATACCGGAAACGAAAACCCGAGTGAAAACATTCAGGGCCTCATGAACAACAATCTCTTACTCCTTCCTTTTCCTACCTCCTCTAAGTCTAGGAGCCATGGATGAAGAGAAAAAATGGAGTTTTTCGAAATTTGAGTGAAACTCACAAAACTCACAAATTAACACAATTTTGAGTTTTGACACTCAAAAACACAAGAACAACTAACAAAATCAAGTTCTAAAAAGATTTTGAGCAAGAAAACCTCAAGATTGGAAGCTAGGGGCTTTGATGGAGGTTGAGAGCTTTGAAGAAGAAAATGGAGGAGAGAGTAAGGAGAAGGCAAAATGGGGAAGATGACCCATTTTGGCGTCCCCTTTCCTTTTTATGTACCCGTGAAAAACCTAGTAGTCGGTCAAACCGCCTAGGTGGACGGTCAGACCGCTCAGCTGGCGGTTAATCCGCAAGACAGGCGGCTTGGCCGCCAGTCCCAACGGCTTAACCGTTTGGGTGAGCGGTTCAACCGCTCCACCAAGCGGCGTAGCCGCTCCAACAAGAGGTTTAGCCGCTCCACCTAGCGGTTCGACCGCTTGACGTGGCGGCTTGCCGCCTGACCCACTCTCTCTCTCTTATGACGTTTTAAGGGCCATTGGTTCAAAATCATTGGGCCCCACGCGAGGTCCATAGCAGTTATTTGCGTGCCAAAGTCTGTTTATAAAAGCAGGTTTACTTTAAACCCACAAGTTTGCACATTTATACTCGGCCAAATGGCATGGGCTTGCACCCGACCTAAGGTCTAAGCAACATTTTATTACCCTTTACAATAACATTTACTGCCCATCTTCTTTCTAGCGAAATATTTTTATTGTGTAACCTACAGCACAAGGTTCCCCTTCGACTGAAAATCGAAGGATTTTTATCATTATTCTTATTTCAAGCGAAATATTTTTATTGTGTAACCTCGTAACAACCCAAATTTCCAAAGCCTGATTAAGGCAAAATCCATCCTTACCGGAAGCACCTTAATTTGGGCTTGTTACCGCCGTATTTCCTCCCGGAGGAAATACAAGGCTAAACAATCAAAGAATCATTAACTGACAGTGATACTAATGAGCTATTGAAAAGAAACAGTGGATCTTTATTAACTGAATCATAATTGTTTTACAGACACGCTTACTACAGCTAAAAAGAAATAAAAGTAATCTACACTTGGCATTCTCTCGTGTAAGCCCCGTTTTTCGAAAGACAACTCCTGCAAAACTCAACCGATAACATACACTGCCCTCCCCATAAATGGAGAGAATAGGGGTCAAATCAGCAAACGCTGAGTAACACCACTCCACCATGTAAAAACCAATTCCTAAGTACACCTGCCTTAGGAACCTTTAACACATTTCACTGACAACAGATAGCTTCTCAGAATCCAATCCTCGATCACACTTCATACTCTGATAATCCGTTTCTTTTATTATGGCATTGGGGAAAGTGAACAAGGTAGTATAACCACCATGGAGATGCTTTACCATGTGTATACTACTTACGGGAACGTCTTCCCCCACAAAACTTGGCCACAATACACATAATAGAAGTCTAGTATGATCCTACCCCTTAAGTACTCTCGGAGATAACTTTACCGTAGAGTATGCCCTTCGGAGATACTTTACCTCAGAACATTCATGGTCGTACATACCATGACCTTAAGGACGACAGACAATATACAGAATTCCCCTTAGAGGGTTCCCTTTCGAGAACAATCCTTTGGAATACAAAATGTTCGTCACTCATGGAGATACTTTACCATGAGCTTCTCTACCCACAAGCCTTTATACTTTCACTTTAAGTGATTAATGTCTTTACACATAACACATTGTCACACAGAACCAAAACAGCAACAATAAATCCATTATTCTGATTGTTTTCCCCTTAGCAACAATTCTGACTTCTTTGCTTCTCAAAACACAAAACTTGTAACAAAGCTTTAAGTACCATTTTGAACACTCTTTATCAATCAAAATAATTTCAAACCATGTATAGAACACATAGCAAACAGAGTTGAAAACGAAAGTAGTTAGCAAAAGGGTGGACATGGTAGTTACCTCGTACTATCTCAGACTATAGGTTGGGATTACTCTAAGAACATCTACCTTGAGCTTCGCCAATATTTCCTTTTCACTTAAAACAGGTAACTAAGGTTACCAAGGTCACCATAGTTGAAAATGAGCTCTTGACATAGAACTTATGAGAAACTCACAAAGTAACTCAAGGAGTAATGCCTCATGGACTGCAGAACTGAAGGTGAAATCTAATTGGCTTTTTGAGGGTCTATATGATCAGTTTTATGGAAATAAACAACTGGCAATTGAAGCTTTATGTCGTAGGGTTCTAACAAAGGTTTTAGAAGGTCATTTTCATAAGTATTCAAGGAGATAATCATCCAAGAGTGCAGAGGTATCAAACTTACGAGTGGATTTGCACAGATTGGAGAAGTGGCGTTTTTAAGAGGGTTAGAGGTACGCTAACTGAGCAAAAAAATGCTCTGTTTTGGTTAATTCATAAAGCTTGAATGTGGCAAAGTTTCACACGTAAAAAGATAGGATAAGCATGACTAATGGCGGTTACAAAACTGACTTAAACACGCCAGGTAGGTCGGTGTTGTATGGCGGTTGGATAAACTTGCCTCCTTGGCTGTATTAAGCGGATATTAAAGACCTATGGTAAGCTAACTTGATAGACTAAAGGTTTGGTGTCTCACGAGGATAAAATACAGCTATACGTCGTGGTTATAGAGCATAGAAAACGGCTCTCCAATCATACACAATACATGAGCTGTTGTTTCTAGAACATGTTTGTTTGTGGTCTTGTTTAATGATGGTTCTGTTTGCGATTGGAGCATAACTTGGGTATATTCTCATACACTATGTAAGGTCACATGACATGGTAGTTTGGATAAAAGTATTGGACTCTATCTTAAAGGATAAGAGCAATCAAACTTATCTGCAACAGAGGTCGAATGCACGACCACTGCATCGGCTTATAGGTGGCTTGTGTATGGTTAAGAGCTGGCTTGGCAAAAGGTTTTTCATTCTTATCCATATTGGTTAGGCTCAAACCTATAGGATGAGGATAAGATCAAATAAAGTGGTGGTTATCCATTACTTAGCCAATAAGAAAACTTAAAGGTAGCAAAGTTCAAATCGTCTTTGTTCTCTTAATGTCATTTCAATCTGCTTGAGTTGTGTGGCTCTTCTACGATGATATCCTTTGATATTGGGGTACGAACTGGCTTGACTACTACAGTAGGAACATGGCTCTATCAGTTGGCAATAATGTTTCGGACAGATAGTGGCTTAACGACGAAAAAACGGGTCTCGAATTGAACATGATATAACAACAAGTTATGTGCTTCAACTCAAATAGGTTATGACTTTCTAAATGACTTCTAATGGTGTTGTAATAGGTCTCTTAGAATCGTAATCCAAAACTGTGTGGGAAAATTATTGACAATTGAATGTCAGTTTGGTTCTAAGCATATGGCGTTCCGTAATCACAAACAAAGAAACAAGCGATGAACAATTAACTTGGTTTAGATTTGTCTCCTTTGATTTTCGATCCATAGGGTAGCTTTTGTTTCTCTCAGGACTCCACATAAGCTCGAGCAAAGTTTCTCTAATATAAGGAAGGAACATCTCTTGTCTATATCGGGACAGAGGTGAACAGGTTTAAAATTTATATCAAATTGGTCAAAGATAACATCAATTTTTGATAACTCACAAACTCTAATCAATGGTGGTAATTTTGGTGGCTGTTACATTCTACCCTCCTTAAAAGAAGTTTCGTCCTCGAAACTTAAACTAAGCTAGGCTCTAGGTTTACTGAACACATTCAAAAGAGTATGGCTTGACTACAAATACCCAATCGTACGACCACATTATACTCGACAGACTCTGTCAGCTAGACCTTGGTATTAACGTATTCAAATGTCATCTGTTCCACCATTTACTAAGATCTCCATCTATGAGTTCACAATATACACAATTTAACCAAAAATGTCTAGAAATAATTCTCTGGTTCAAACTCTCTTCTTTACTCAATACCTCAACACCACTCGGTTAACATAATCCTCAAATATATTTATCCCCAAGAATGGATAGGATACTTAGAAGTGCATTCCATAAATCACCAAGTACTAAGTTCATACTCTGTATAACTCTCCTTATATCCCTTAACTTAATGTCCTTCAAACAGATCACCAAAATCAAACTCAAATCATCAGTACTCAAATCTCTTTCTCCATATATATGAACCTCCAAAATGAGCATCTCAAATCTCTCTAGCAACATTAGATTCTACGATAAATCACTTACGTCCTATTAGGTTTGTAACTCTGAGCTATTGGTAAGCAATCCCATATGTTTTCCATGCTGTAAACTTTATCCAATAAGTGTGCCAATTGCTCTCGGTTATCAGCTCTTATAGCCTCGTCAATGTGGAAAATGAGCTCGGCGGTAAAACCGCAAAAATAATATCAATAACAGAACCATGGCCACCACGGCCTACATACGCAATAACAAGGCCATCACAGGCCCTCAATCGTCCACTCACGGACAAATTCATAACCATATCACAGTTTAATAAAACAGTTCTGCTCATCACCTAAGAGTCAATATCTTAGGCTACTTTCCCACATGTCAAGAGCTAAAGAAGCTAATATCCTCTGAGCCTCAATACCAAGATCAGTATTTCAAAATGTTCTCATAGTCCCCTCTATATAGTCTCATTCTATGTCATATGTCCATCATTATTTAATAATGATAGATAGCTCACAAATATTGGCACGGATTCCCCAAAATACTTGTTTCTTGGTTTAATTCTCAACTCGATTATTTAAAAGAGGCACATCCAAAATACTTAATGAACTTTGCAGTCAACTTCACTTCCCTTTAATACAGTTAACATAACTTGTACATTATCCACTTGATTTTTCCCTTCTCTAAGGTATACTGATTGTCACATATGATGACCCAACTACTTCTTCAAATACTAAATCACCAACATCTAAAATGTCTAGGGCATTCCTCACTCATAATAATACAACCAGAAACTCATAATGATCACTCCTAATCATCCAACACTGGTGCGGATTCCTCATTTCTCAGTTCTCAAATGCTAATACCCAAATCACAAATCAATTCTCCAAATAGATATAATGATATACTCTCAACATATAGAGGTGTTAACACTAGTCATTAGGAATAACCAATCCAAGGCACTTCGGTTCTGTTCTAATGTGCTTCACGGGAAAACATGCATACTCGGAAAATAAGTGAAACAGACACTAATACCTTTCCTCGTTTGACCGGTAAAGACTTGATCGTACCAATACCCTTAAGCTGTTAAATACAACATATGACGTCCCAAAATTCAAGCCTGACACTTGTAGGCCATGTGATCATAACACGCTTCCACTGCGCACTCTGATACTTAAACTAATAAGGCATGAACAAGAGCACAGAAGAAAATAAACAGCAATCTGGCAAACTCTCCTTAACGTCATCAATAAATCAAGCTATTACTAACGACATCCTCAACTTATTGCTAATGTTAGGTATCCCACAAGTCATATCGTAAACAGAATAACAATCATAACCTTAGCAAAGCAACAATCTTTATAACAACGCTTTACATATAACAACCAAGTGTCAAAGTACAACCTGCTATTTACAACAAAATAGCAAAACTATTACCCGCTATACAACAAAAGATGTCCTTAGTAGAACTGAGTTACACACCATTATCATACACATTTCATATAGAAACAAACACAAGTAGGCAAAGCCATATGTAAATAACAGACTTTCTAGTTGGTGCATGCTAGTCTACTGTCTTCCAAAGGTTTTTCCCTTTCCAATGTTCAATCCAGTTCTTTACTAATCTTCACTGGTCACATCTGAGTAATCCTCTATAGGTATCTCTTCTGGTTCTTCCTCTTAGTCATCCTCAATATCATCGCTCCCCCACTCATCTGAGCTAACCTCAATTACCTCAACTCTATTGCACCAATATAACTCAATGCGGGCATGTTTGTCTAAAGTCAAATGTTCTTCAACATATCCTTGTTGTTTCATACGCAGCTCTTCTGGGCTAGGTTCCATATGGATCCTTGGACCTTCTTCTACTTTATATGGTTTCACGTCCTCTCCCTTATAATTGTCTTCTAATACCATATTCTCCTCGTCTACCCCATCATCTCGGTGTACATGATCTATAAGGTAATTAGCTTCACCCTCAACATCTATCTCTGTATTAGTTTCATTATCACTAACGTCTAGCATATCAAAATCATCAATGTCTGGAATTCCTTCTTCCCAAAAGTTGTCTGAATCCATATCAAGTACTATTTGAGGTTGTATGTAATCTAATATCCTCATAATTCTGGTGGCTTTCCAATACTGATTTAGCTCAAAAATATCATCTTCTACCTCATCAACAGTCTTGGACCATCTAATCCACCCTGGGTTCAAATAGTTATCCCATGAGTCTGCTCCCTCAGGTATGTACTCCCTCAACTGTTGACAACTGTAGATGTTATACTCAACCCATGGAGATATCCCTGGTAATGTTTTCATAATGACATATGTTTGTACCTCATTACGATATAAAGGATTAGGACCGACTATCCTATTGTAATAGTCTATGTATCTCATCATATCGCTTATGTGTCTCGAAACAGGCTTCATTGGAAATAATCCCCACATGAGAGGATGCAAAGGTTCACTCCCTCTAGGTTCCACCATCTATAGCACATAGAAGCAAACAATGAAAAACAAGGCAACGCAGACAATTGTACAAAATAACAGACAATCCCAAGCCCATCTATACTCTCTCTCTTCCGACGACTTTAATAATTTTTAACTTCTTTTCCTTACACCTAAGTCTTGCCTATTCCATTTCAACCTAAATCAGTTTAACTGACGCTTAGATCATAATGATAATTGCGTCGACCCAAAGAGCAAACCGCTTTTATACTCTAAGCACTGCAGAATGTACCCTTTCGGAACGAACTGCTCTGATACCATTTTGTAATAACCCAAATTTCCAAAGCCAGATTAAGGCGGAATCCATCCTTAGCGGAAGCACCTCAAACCTTAATTTGGGCTTGTTACCGCCGTATTTCCTCCCGGAGGAAATACAAGGTTAAACAATCAAAGAATCATTAACTGACAGTGATACTAATGAGCTATTGAAAAGAAACAGTGGATCTTTATTAACTGAATCATAATTGTTTTACAGACACGCTTACTACAACTAAAAAGAAACAACAGTTATCTACACTTGGCGTTTTCTCGTGTAAGCCCCGTTTCCCGAAAGACAACTCCTACAAAACTCAACAGATAACATACAGTGCCCTCCCCATAAATGGAGAGAACAGGGGTCAAATCAGCAAACGCTGAGTAACACCACTCCACCATGTAAAAACCAATTCCTAAGTACACCTGTCTTAGGAACCTTTACCAAATTAGAGTAAAACTCTTTTCTTAAAAACATTTCTAAAAACGAACACTTTTGTTTGAAAACAGAAAAACCATCGTTTGAAAACCAAAGCTTTTCAGAAAGCCATAACTTCACAAACAACCAACAGATTTCACTGATAGCAGATAACTTCTCAGAATCCAATCCTCGATCACACTTCGTACTCCGATAATCCGTTTCTTTTATTATGGCATTGGGGAAAGTTAACAAGGTAGTATAACCACCATGGAGATGCTTTACCATGTGTATACTACTTAAGGGAACGTCTTCCCCCACAAAACTTGGCCACAATACACATAATAGAAGTCTAGTATGATCATACCCCTTAAGTACTCTCGTAGATAACTTTACCGTAGAGTATGCCCTTCGGAGATACTTTACCTCAGGACATTGATGGCCGTACAAACCATGACCTTAAGGACGACACACAATATACAGAATTCTCCTTTGAGGGTTCCCTTTCGAGAATAATCCTTTGGAGTACAAACTGTTCGTCATTTATGGAGATACTTTACCATGAGCTTCTCTACTCACATGCCTTTATTCTTTCACTTTAAGTGATTAATGTCTTTACACATAACACATTGTCACACAGAACCAAAACAGCAACAATAAATCCATTATTCTGATTGTTTTCCCCTTAGCAACAATTCTGACTTCTTTGCTTCTCAAAACACAAAACTTGTAACAAAGATTTAAGTACCATTGTGAACACTCTTTATCAATCAAAACAATTTCAAACCATGTATAGAACACATAGCAAATAGATTCGAAAACGAAAGTAGTTAGTAAAAGGGTGGACATGGTAGTTACCTCGTACTATCTCAGGCTATAGGTCTGGATTACTCTAAGAACATCTACCTTGAGCTTCACCAATCTTTCCTTTTCACTTAAAACAGGTAACTAAGGTTACCAAGGTCACCATAGTCGAAAATGAGCTCAATTTGACATAGAACGCTTGAGAAACTCACAAAGTAACTCAAGGAGTAATGCCGCATGGACTGCAGAACTGAAGGTGAAATCTAAATGGCTTTTTGAGGGTCTATATGATCCGTTTTATGGAAATAAACAACTGGGCATTGAAGCTTTATGTCGTGGGGTTCTAACAAAGGTTTTAGAAGGTCATTTATCATAAGTATTCAAGGAGATAATCACCCAAGAGTGCAGAGGTATCAATCTTATTGGTGGATTTGCACAGTTTGGAGAAGTGGAGTTTTTGAGAGGGTTAGAGGTACGCTAACTGAGCACAAAATTTCTATGTTTCTGGGAAATTTATAGAGATTGAAGGTGGAAAAGTTTCACATGCAAAAAGATAGGATAAGCACATTTAATGGCGGTTACAAAACCGACTTAAACACGCCAGGTAGGTCGGTGTTGTATGGCGGTTGGATAAACTTGCCTCCTTGGCTGTATGAGGCGGATATTAAAGACCTATGGTGAGCTAACTTGATAGACTAAAGGTTGGGTGTCTCACGAGGATCAAATACAGCTATACGTCGTGGTTATGGAGCATAGAAAACGGCTCTCCAATCATAGACAATACATGAGCTGTTGTTTCTAGAACATGTTTGTTTGTGGTCTTGTTTAATGATGGTTCTCTTTGCGATTGGAGCATCACTTGGGAATATTCTCATACACTATGTAAGGTCACATGACATGGTAGCTTGGATTAAAGTATTGGACTCTATCTTAATGGATAAGAACAATCAAACTTATCTGCAACAGAGGTCGAATGCACGACTCATGCATCGGCTTATAGGTGGCTTGTGTAAGGTTAAGAGCTTGCTTGGCAAAAGGTTTTTCATTCTTATCCATATTGGATAGGCTCAAGCCTATAGAATGAGGATAATATCAAATTAAGTGGTGTTTATCCAATACTTAGCCAATACGAAAACTTAAAGGTAGCAAAGTTCAAATCGTCTTTGTTCTCTTAATGTCATTTCAATCTGCTTGAGTTGTGTGGCTCTTCTACGATGATATCCTTTGATATTGGGGCACGAATTGGCTTGACTAATACAGTAGGAACATGGCTCTATCAGTTGGCAATAATGCTTCGGAGAGAGAGTGGCTTAACGACGAAGAAACGGGTCTCGAATTGAACATGATATAACAACAAGTTATGAGCTTCAACTCAAATTGGTTATGACTTTCTAAAAGTCTTCTAATGGTGTTCTAATAGGTCTCTTAGAATCGTAATCCAAAACTGTGTGGGAAAATCATATGACAATTGAATGTCAGTTTGGTTCTAAGTATATGGCGTTCCGTAATCACAAACAAAGAAACAAGCGATGAACAATTAGCTTGGTTTAGATTTGTCTCCTTTGATTTCTGATCCATAGGGTAGCTTTTGGTTTCTCTCAGGAGTCCACATAAGCTCAAGCAAAGTTTCTCTAAGATAAGGAAGGAACATCTCTTGTCTAAATCAGGACAGAGGTTAACAGGTTTAAAATTTATATCAAATTGGTCAAAGATAACCTCAATTTTGGTGGCTGTTACAAACCTACAGCACAGGGTTCCCCTTCCATTGAAAATCGAGGGACTTTTATTGTTTGACCTACAACACAGGATCGCCCTTCGACTAAAAGTCAAATGATTTTTATCATTATTCTTATTTCTAACGAAATATTTTTATTGTGTAACCTACAGCAGAGGGTTTCCCTTCGACTGAAAATCGAAGGACATTTATTGTTTGACCTACAGCACAGGGTCACCCTTCGACTAAAAGTAGAAGGATTTTTATCATTATTCTTATTTCCAACGAAATTTTTTTATTGTGTAACCTACAGCACAGGGTTCCCCTTCGACTGAAAATCGAAGGACGTTTATTGTTTGACCAACAGCATAGGGTCACCGTTCGACTAAAAATCGAAGGATTTTTATCATTACTCTTATTTCTAAAGAAATATTTTTATTGTGTAACCTACAGCATAGGGTTCCCCTCCGACTGAAAATTGAAGGACATTTATTGTGTAACCTACAGCATAGGGTTCCTCTTCGACTGATAATCGAAGGACATTTATTGTGTGACCTACAGCTTAGGGTCTCTCCGTTCGACTGATAATCGAAGGAATTTTATTGTGTGACCTACAGTATAGGGTCAAACGCTCGGTCAAATAGACAGGGAAAATTATTACTTTATCCTAAAAAAGATTGTTTATCTCTAACTGATTGTCACCTCATTCAGTTTGCCTGTTTTATTGCAGATATTGGCCTAGGAATACTTTGACCTTCGCTCTATTCGAGCTCCGCCAAAGTAGGGGCTTCTGTAGACACCAAAAATTGTGTCTATGATAAGTCCCCATAAAAACCCGATGATGAAAGGATTGGATTTTGCTCAAACTTGGGTTGCGAGAATAAATGCTCTAATGATTAGCCCGGTTCATTTCAATTAACCGGTGAAAGTCGTTTGTATAGGTGATCCAAACCTGTTGGACTCAATTCAATTGGAGTCCAAAACTGAGAGATAGGCCTCTTTGAACCTAAGGGCCCGAAAGGGAAGCCAAACCCATGAGTCAACCCTTGGTCAAATAAGGGAACTCAGTCAATCCCGCGTGGACCCCCTCGGAAAAGCCTCTCCCGCTTAGAAAAGCAGTCAGGCGCCTATACAGGCATGCCGCTCCAGGTCCAAGCGGTCACGCTTGAGTTCAAGCGGTGGCCGCTAGGACAAGCGGCTGTCCCGCTAGGCCAAGCGGTTTGACCGCTTGCCTTGCGGCTAAGCCGCTTGGGAGCCGCAAGGCAAGCGGATTAACCGCGCAAGCGGTTTAACTGGGCAAGCGGCTTAACCGCTTGTCCTGCCAGCTCAGCCGCTCGGCCTAGCTGTATGGCCGCCTGGACCTTTTTTCGTGGACGGCAAATTCTAGGCCCATTCGATTTCCGTGCCAAACCCTTGCAGCTCCCCTCTTCTATATAAACAAACCTTAGGGTTCAGTTGGAGAGGTTGGACATTCTCTCCCAGAGGTTGGGAATTTTAGAGGTTGGTTGGCAGTTAGAGACCCCTAAGTTGGACTCTCTCTCTCTCTCTGATTCTCTCTCATATTAAGTCAGAAAATTCTGATTCTACTCCTTCTTTAGGTTAGCCCTAGCACCATAAAATAAACCTTCACACTTCATCAAGAGCATGAATTCAAGCAATATAACCCAATAAGTTCATTGTGAGCATCCAGGTAATCCAACCTGAGGGTTTTCAATAAATTTATATTATTTCTTATTACTAACGAATTTGGTTTATGTGATATGTACATGCATGACGCGTTTTTTGAGCAAAAGGGCTTGTATTAAGCCTAAATTATGGATGAATGAATCTATTAGATTTGTTATTTATTTCTTCTTATGATTAAATTATGCTTTGTTTCTGGATTGGTGGGTGAACTATTTATTTGTCTTCTAACTCGCAGGTTTTAGCATATTTATCGTTTTCTAGCAATAAGAGCATGTAATTTGATAAATTGTTAAAAGTGGTCAGAATAATAATAATTGTTCAACCCATTAGTTAAAACTAGGAATTTGGACAAATTTAACCCTGTTTGGAACCGTAGATTAATAATTATATTGAATCGATTAGTAAAGGCCATTGTTGTCAACGGGCGAGTTGGGTGCCTAACACCTTCCTAGCTCGTACTCACGCCCCCGAACTCATTTATGAAGTCAATTTCCCCAGTAGGGATTGGGGTGCACAGGAATTGAGTTGACGTCTTTCTAGACTATCGACTTGATTCCAAGGTTTCCAAATTACCTTAAATTTGGTGGCGACTTCCGACGATCTTAATCATGTCCTTAGTGCAAAAAGGAAAATCTTCATGTGCATTCACACTCAAAGATTCACAAAAACCAGAACTACCGCGCTCTCCCAGGCTGCCCGAAACCCGAAAGAGGGGCGAAGGAAAAAAGGGAGGAAAATACGGTAGCCTACACTTAGCTTACTAAATTTAAGAAAAATTAGTACTTGGAATCGATAGCTCCTTGTGGTTCGATATTTTATTAATTCGATACAACTCGTATACTTGCGGGGCGCCAAAAACTTGATAGGCCCGCAAGTGCACGGGTATATCATCGTAATAAAATATCGTATCCACAGGGAGCTTTCGATTCCAAATACTAAGGTTTCTTAAATTTAACAAGCTAGGCAATCAATAGCGGATTTTTGGTGATTTTAGCAAAGAACTAAATCAATAATAATAATGTAAAAATAGCAAGACTAAAGAACCTAGGGTTTATTTCACTCAATTAAACTACTTGATGCGGATAAATAAACTTCAACTAGCATGTCATGTCGAATGTTGCAAGGACGGACAAAGAACCTAAAACCTTCTCTCGAGAGAATTAAAGGTGAAACTCTATATAAAACTCGACTACCTATTCTCATGGAGTCAAGCAAATATCAACAAAATGAAAAACATAATTCTATCCAAGAAGCCCCAAGTAATTCTAACCTACTCTCATGATTAGGCAAACTTGATGAAAGATTGAGTTCGGGCGATTAAGATTATTCTCTCAAATTTAAATTAATCACCAATAAACAATAAACAAACAATCAATCATTGTGCAACACTCTAACGACATGCTAGTTTCAAATTATCTAATTAACCATCAAGCAATTTAATCAAGCTACATCAACCCTAGATAAAGGGAAATTAGCTACTCATACTATTCAAGAACAAAAAGCAAACAAAGTAAACTAAATTAAACATGATTATGGTAGAATTTAAGAATAAAATCAAGAACATTCATAAACTAAATTCAAATTAATCTAATAGCAAGAGAGAGAAGGGAAGAGAAAGTAGGGATTAGAAATACCAATGATGCTTCAATTGAAAGTAATCAAGAACTAGATGAAAGCTTGAAAAGAACAATTCCAATCTTCAAATTACAATAATAAACTAGTGTTTGATTCTAATTCTAAAAAGGATAAAAGTTTGAGAGAGAATATGGGGTGCTAAGATATGATGAAAGAGATGAGTTCTCTCTCCTTTTATAACCCCCAAAATATCTCTAGTCGGATCCAAGTGAAAAGCCAAAGGAATGGCAAAGGTCACGAGTTGAAATCTCGATTTCCGGCAGGTTGCATGGTCGTGCGGAAAATACGAAGAAAAGTTGCATGGTCGTGCAACCCTTCTTGAGCTCACTGACTTACTTGCATGGTCATGCAAGGTTTAGCCTTCAAACACGCATGGTCGTGCAAGTGCAATTTTGCCTAGAAATTCGTTTTTGCACATCTTTTCTTGCTTGGCTTTCTCTAAAGCATTTTCCTTGACTTCTTCTTTGACGATTGCGACTCCAAATCATCTCTAAAGTTTCTACCAAGCCTTGGGGTCTCAAAATGTCCAAAAAACACATTAAAACACAAACATACTCCAAGTAGTCATCTTTATCAAAATAATCATAAACTCTCACAAAGAAATGATATAATTATCATGAAACCAATCAAATGAGTGCGATTATCACATGAATAATAGCTCAATTTATGCACTCATCACATACGCATTTTGGCTTGCATCACAAAGAGTGCATCAAGTCATATTGGTCTAGTGGTGGTGCTCAGTTTTTTTCCATTCATCAAGATCTCCTTGCATTGATCATAGCAAGCTAATGCCCGTAACATTTTGTCAAAGGCACTTGCAAACATCTCAAAAGAACACAAGTTAGAGATCATTATCACAAAGAAATAATAAATTGTTAACGACCTCTTAAATTTGTCAAGTGCCCTTGAAAAGTCAAAACTGCAAGATGAAGCTTCCAACAAACTAAACTCATGATTCTCCCCATAAAACTTGTTAGACTTGTCACCTATGATATGCTCATAAACTCAGTGCATACAAGAATCATGAATCTCTTATACATCATTTGATTTCACATAAGCATATACAAGCGAGTTATCGAGAGGGGGATTAATATGAGGGTGCACAATTATTGAAATTGGCATGCTTATGGATTCGGGGAAAAGCGAATCCTGATGCTCAAGATCGTCAAACTTATTCTCAACCAACTCATCAACAACCTCATACTCAATGCATCTTTTGGATAAGCACAAATTATCCATGGAATTGATTCGTGTCTCTATCATTGTCAAGTGAGAGGCAACCGAATCAACTTTAGAGCACAATTGAACTATTAATTCTTGTTGCTCCACAATGAATTGCTCAAAAAGAATTTCCAAGTTAGACTTCGGTTGATGAGAGGACAAGTGAGTTTGGTAATCTCCTTTGAAGGAATTAGGATAACCCATATTACCAAAATTATGGTCGTCATGGAAATAAGGATAATATTGGTCACTTTGATAATGGTAATCAAACAGACACTCATTAGAAGTATAACCAACATATCCATTCCAATCATATGAGGCAGTGGCCATATCACATTCGTTCGCATTTACATAATTATCACAAGTATAATCATATGAACTCGAATAATAATCAGCATATCCCCCATGATGCCAAGAAGACATGAATAAATCAAAGCAAGTAAGACATAAGTGCTTAGTCTAGTCAATAAAAAAAAACTAATAATGGAATAACGCCTAGCTCCCCAGCAACGGCGCCAAAAACTTGATGAATGATTGAGGTACGACAATTTCAACAATTGTGCATCCTCATATTAATCCCCCTCACGATAACTCGCTTGGATATGCTTATATGAAATCAAATGATGTATTAGAGATTCATGATTCTTGTGTACACCGAGTTTATAAGCATATCATAGTTGACAAGTCTAACAGGTTTTATGGGGAGAATCATGAGTTTAGTTTGTTGGAAGCTTCTTCTTGCCGTTTTGACTTTTCAAGGGCATTTGAAAAGTTCAAGAGGTCATTGAATATTTATTATTTCTTTGTGATAATGATCTCTAGCTTGTGTTCTTTTGAGATGTTTGCAAGTGCCTTTAACAAAATGTTACGGGCATTAGCTTGTTATGATCATTAAATCATGGAGAGGATGATGAATGAAAAAAAACAAACAAAGGGAGCACCACCACTAGACCAATATGATGTGATGCACTCTTTGTGATTCAAGCCAAAAAGGGTATGTGAGTATGATGATTGTGAGCAACAACTAGTTGGCATAAGAGCCAACAATACTTTTCCGACCTCTTCGCCCCGTTCGGCTGGGTCTCGTGAGTTTTCTCTCCTCCCTTCCCCTCTATATTATTGTCTTTTTTCACATTGGGAACACTATTGGTTTCAAGCTTGGCGGAGGTGATTTTGATAATGTTTTGTAAAATGTGAATTGCATCGCATATAATTTTTTGTTTTGTTTTTGCATTTTTAGATTAGTTTTCCATGTTTTGTTTTATTTTGTTTCTTTCTTCGTTTTCATATATTTTAGGTTTTAATTTCGCATGCATAAAAAAAATCCAAAAAATAGAAAAAAGAAAAAATCCAAAAAAACGTGTGAGATGATGATTCTTGTTTTATTGTGAAAATCGAGAGGATTGACCCTTGTTCTTGTGGCAATGTGATTGAGCCTAAGTTTTACATAGCATGATTGTTGTTGCAATTCATGGTTTGTGGCATGTATGGTGATGACTCTCGAATGCTGTTTAGTTGAGTTGGATAGACCAAATTGACCCGTAAGTTTTGAGCTTTGAAGACCGTGCATCACTACGGTCTATTGTGTTTTTCATGTGTGAAACTCTCTCTTAGTCATTGGTTTCTAGAACTCACCTTGGGGAGAGGCTTCTCAACCTCTCCGGAGAGAATTTATTTCTGTTTTCTCTATTGAGTCCGCACTTGACATTGATCGAACGAGTATGATTGAGGCATTCTTTGGATTTTTAGCTCACATTAGCCAAATAAGCCAACCTTGGTATGATATCCCTTGTGAACCACTTTGAGCTTTGCCTATTCTTTGCTTTCACCCGCATTACAAATCTTTTCACCGGAAAAATCATGTTTAACCAATTTGTCATGAGACTTGTGGAGTAGGATTGATCGTGGAGTTTGCGGTACAATTCACAATGTGGAACTCCGTGGTTTGTGTAAGCTATTGAAAGAATGGTTGAAACTCAAAGTTTGGTTCCGAAAAAAAATAAAAAAAGGTTCTCAAGAAAGAAAAAAAAAAAGGGAATAAAAAAGGTTGAACACTTGAAAGTTGTGCTTGAATGAAGAGTATTTCAATAGAGTTTGGTGATATTGGTTAGATGTTGTTTTTTGTTAGTTTGAGTTCCGCATTGTTTACCTTCGGGCATGAGGTGAATTAATTATTTTTGCTCCACTAGCCAACTAGTCGAATGAATTTTTCCTACCCATCATCCTAAGCCTACGTTACAACCTTTGAAAGTCCTCTTGACTCGTTTATATCAATTGTCCTTAGCGGAGGAGATGTGAGACGATTGATGAGCTTTTGGTAAGCCGTGACTTTTGAGATGAGTATTGAGAAAAACCCACTTTGATTGTCAATTTTAAACACTTGAGTGTGCGTGTCCACTTACCTAAAGTGAGGGTCTTTCTACTTTGCTATGCTACATTCGAGAGTGGGTCTTGTGGTAAGATTGGATGTTTTGGATCGCTATTACATGATGTGCTATGTGAATTCGAGCGGCTATGTCACTATTGTTCTTGACTTGGGTTAATTCTTTTAGCTTTGATGTTGCTTTTGAAACATGGCTTGAGAAGGTGATCTCTTGTCCTTTGTTCCCCGCCTCCTTTGTCTTAATGTGTTTTGCTTGGGGACAAGCAAATGTCTAACTGTAGACACCCTAATCGGTTCTCATCCCCTGACACCGCAACGCCCGATGATGATGGTAATGGATTAACATGGACATAAGTAGAAAAGGACATTGCTCGGAAATCTAGACCAAATTCCTTGAAACCTCAGTCTTTGGATAACCCTTGTTATAAGGATTCCAACGCCTTTGACCTTACCTCAATCAGGTTCCCGGATCAAGAGATATCGCGTCTTGAAGATTTGGGCCAAAACCGCTCAATCCCGACCCCCAAAGTCAGCCCAAGGGCAATTTCGTAATTTACTGAGCACAAAAAGTCAAAAAACCCTAGCCATGTGCGCGCCTCGGGGTCGAGCGGCTGACGCTGTCAACCCGGCGGCACACGGGTGACAGCGGGGGCCCTCAGAGCAGCCGCTGGGCTTCAGCTGCCTTCCGGCTGGCCGAAGGGGCCTTTTTTTTGGCTTGGCCGAGTTTCAGAGCCGGGTTTGCAGCCCTAAGCCCCTAATTCCATCCCCTAACTCTATAAATACTCCCTTTCACCCTGGGTTTGAGAGAGGTTGGTCAGTTTATATTTTTAAGAGCAATTGAGAGCACAATTCCCCCAAAATCATAGAGAATTCAGATTTTGATGAGTCAAGCAAGCCATTGCACCCAACCTAGCACCCAATATTGAAGAGCAATTCCAATTCCACTAGTCCCGTTCGAATAGAACGTCCAGGTTAACCATCCTGAGGACCTAAATCCTTTATTAAATCTCTTATTTATTGTTTATAATCATGTTTTATCTAGATTTTGATTATGGTTGAATAAATCTGCATGCTTAGATCCTTGTAAATAATTATGCATGATTAGTTTATTTAAAGTTTGCATCTTTTTGTTAGTTTATGCAAGTTTGCATCTTTTTTATCGTTTGTGCATGCATGTAGTAACCTCCTAGGTTTATTTCAACATAAAGTTAGTATTTTTGCATTGTTCTTCCATTGAAGTTACTAACAAATTTGTTGATGTGCATATGCAATGCTTGGCGCGTTTAGCAAAGTGTGGTAGGTTGGAGCGTTAAATTATTGCTCTTATCTATTATTTGTGCTTGTTAATAGTATGCATGCAAATTGGATATAAATTGTGCAAAGCGATAACATAGGTAATTTGGTTACCCGCCTAGTTAATTTAGGATCTTGGACGACCAGAATTATATGGAACCATATAGCATAAATAAACATTTGACATGGATAGGCTTAGTAGAGCCCGTTAATTCGTGCGATTTATTTGAGATTCGTTTTGTTTATTTCGTACCTACACCCCCGAACTCATTATTTAGCTCCTTGGGTATGAGTCAATTCCCAATAGGAGTTGGGTGCGCTTTTTGATGGTTTTCAATTGTTTCCTTAAAAATTGGTGGCGGCTTCATTACTTGCAAATTGTTATTCCCGTTATAATTAAATTTAAATTGCATATGACGTATTATTTAAGAACCATTAATTCCAACAAAGAATATTTCGCGCTAGGCGCTGGAAAGGCGAGCGTTCTTACAGTGGCGACTTCACTGGGGACAATTAATAAGAGGGTGTCATTCGAACACCTATCCATGTCAATAATTTATTTTAGCTATTTGGTTCAATTATCGTATATATTTATTTTCTTTGCTTTGCATCAATATCATTCATATTGCATGCGTTATCATCCCAAGATGTCGAAAGACATCAGCACACCATAAACAGGAATTACCCTTTGAAGCATTGTCTATGACTTAGGCCGGTGACCCACTAGGTCCGAATTACCTTTGCACATAGTCGTGTTCCACCCCATGGCATTTACATGTCTCCATTCAAGATATGTAAAAAGGTACTTTTTAGTTTTACTATGCATCCCATAGATGATGAAATCCATCCGGTCGTGGGTTACCTTATCCAACCATAGATTGTGTCAAATTATTGCATTTAGTCCCATAGTCCATATGAAGGTGCTAATTGATTTACTTGCTATATTGTGATTGATTGTTTCCTTGCTATGTGATTAGTTTCCATAGAATACTAGGACTAGATCCCCATTAGGATCTTCTTGAGTCCAGTTTAAGGAAGGATTCCCTTTTTGTTTGCTTGTGTGTTTTGTCAGGTTTACAAATAGAGTCTAGGATCTTTTCTTTTTAGGAAAAGAATCCACGTATGACTCCGATCACGCTAGTGACCATATTAGGAAGACGTTCTTTTCCATATGAATTAGATTGCGTGCAAATAATATATTCCCGTCAATGATCTTTCACAAAATAAAAAACGAGTCTTACTTTATTCTATATGCAAGTCAATAGTATATTTTCTTTTCTTAAATTAGGGAATTTTATCCCATATGCAAGTCAAGAGTATATTTTCTTTTAATTCTTTAGAGTCGAAAAGATCATTGACTAGAATATGCTATTTACATAAAATTGCGTGTCTCCTAAAAATCACCATGTTGAGGATTAATACTAGATTCTTTTCCCACGTTTGTTTTTTAAAAATAAAATATTTCTTCTGTGGAGTTTTCCATTTATTTCTTATTTTCTTAAGCGAGCCTTTTTTATGTCCAAAATTGGTAGGAGTAAAGATCACGGTCCTAGGAAGTGGGTGAGGGACGAGTCCAACAAGGGATTGATCCGCAAGTTGTCGTTCGAACCTTCACCACAAGCACAGTTCGTGGGCCCGATTTGGCTCGATTATCTTTGCACACCGCCCTTGTCACCTCAAGCCTCGCCACCCAATTCACCTAAGTCCATCATGTCTAGAGATTCTAAGAAAACTGCTGACCAAAAGATGGACGACCTTTTAGCCCAATTGGTCGCAATGAATGCTAGATTCACGGATATGGAAGTCCGTGTCGCCAAGTTGGATCCCCCAACTAGGGATGAAGATGAGCCCAAACCAAATGAGGATAAGACTAAGCCCTCCACTAAAGAGGTCCAAGAACTCCAAGCTAAGCTGAATAGGCTTGAGTCCGTTCTAGGCAAGAGTCGTGTCTTTAATGACATGATCATCAATTCTGAAGGCTATGCTCCCCACATCAAGGGAAAATTGCCCACTAAGTTTTCCATGCCTGAAGTTCCCACATTCAAAGGGACCGATGATCCACAGGATCACATTAGGGCTATTACCACTGCATTGGACCTTAGAGGCATTGAGCAAGAGTTATATGTTCATCTCTTTCCCCAAACTTTGGACCCTGCTGTTAGGGCCTGGTTCTTCAAACTACCCACTCAAAAGCTGCAGAAGTGGGAAGAATTATCCACTTTATTCCTGGAGAGATACGCTGAAAATGTCTTGCTTCCCATGACATTGAGGGAATTGGACATCACCAAGCAAGGTAACAAAGAAGGATTCACAATCTTCGTAAGGAGATGGAGGACCAAGGTTACTGAAATGATTGATCGCCCATCTGAAAGGGATCAAATTAGAATGCTAGTCCAAAACTTGGCATCTGAATACCGCGAGCACATGAAGTTTCAACCCATAACCACTTATGCCCAAACTGAAGTAGGCATGGCCATTGAAGATGACCAACTCCAAAGAGGAAAGAACAAAGTCACTTACAATAACATTACAATTGGTTACAAGGATAAGAAATACACCAATACCAATCATGCCTCCACAAGTAGAGGAAACGAAGTGAACGTCATTGCTGACAGGCGTCTAAGAAGGCTTACCCCCCTCGGGATGCCTTATGTCAAAGCTCTAGACAAGTTAGTCAAAGGAGACTATTTGCACCCGATTGGGCCTACCCCTGATCCACCTGTAGAGAAAATATCGTCATATTGGAACGAGTCTGCATTCTGCAAATACCATAGAGGTCGTGGACACGACACCGAAAAGTGCTACACTCTCAAGGAGAAGATCGAAGATCTGTTCAACAATGGCACCATACCATTGCCTAAGGACGCAGCACCGCCCAGTAACAATAATAATCCCCTCGGGAATTCTTGTGCCATTAACATAGAGGAAGGGTTTGATCCATCCTATCTAATCACTTCTATTGGGCAAATCATACCACCATACCCAAGCCCAAGGCCGACGTTAGACATTTGTGGCCTTTGGGATAGTGATGAAGAGGATAATGGACATTATACTGATCCTGAAGATGTGCTAACTCCCCAAGTCCATGACATAGCAAATGGCAAAGCCTGGTATGACATCTCCGACGATGAGAAAGACGAGGACGACAAAGCTCTGAATTACCTCACAAGATCAGGACGCCAGTTCAGGTTCGAAAACATCTACATGGATCCATCTCAAATCCAGCCCGTAGAGCCTGTAACAATCCCCAATAGGGATCCAACCCAAAGAGAGGCACCTAAGGAAGATGATGGAACCAACATCCTTAGACAATTACAAAGGACAAAAGCTGACATATCCATTTGGCAATTGTTGACCATTTCTATCACTCATAGAAGGGCCGTACTAGAAGCTTTGAACGCAACCACCATTTCTCCAAATGTTACTCCCGAGGATGTGGTTAATCTCCTGGTCCAAGGAAAGTCATCCACACCCGTCACCTTTTCTGGCAAGGATCCTCCGCCTGAAGGCATCCACCATAACAAGGCTCTCTATCTGACGGTAATTTGTCAACAAAGACAAGTCCCCATGACTTTGGTTGACAATGGCTCTGCTGTAAATGTATGTCCCTTGAGGACTGTTGAACACCTCAAAATAGATTGCAACAATCTCGCGCACTCCGCACAAGGGCTAAGAGCTTACGACAATTCCAAAAGGAACGTCTTAGGCACATTTTCCATGAAAAACATTGGGCCCATCGAGAAAATGGTCCAATTTCACGTCATCGATATTCTAGCCACCTTCAATCTACTTTTGGGAAGACCTTGGTTGCATGGGCTAAATGTTGTAGCCTCAACCCTTCATCAAAAGGTAAAGCTATCCCTAGCAGGATCCCCGCTGGAAGTCTGTGCTGACACTATGGTGGCCCAAATAGAAAAAACTTCAGTCCTAAAGATTGAGCATAATGAGAAAGATGAAGAATTATGGGGCTTCGAGAAGATAGCCTTCATAGAAATAATAGAGCCCACACTCAATGTGAACGCTCTCCTTAGAAAGCAAGGTCACTTTCCAGGCACCAATTTGGGTCCTCACCCCAAGGTAGCCCAATCTTGCTGGAACACCAAGATCAAAAATGATCTATTTGGGCTAGGCTATAAGCCCACAAGGCAAGAGATCCGAGCCTGCATATCCAGAGAGGTGGCTAGAAAGAGAGCTCGCGCGGCCAACAAGCCCATCCCACATAACATGGATCCTTATCCTCTAACTCTCAATGAGAAATTCCTCCAAGAGGGCGACCCATATCCCTATTATGGATTCCCAGAACCTTATACGACCAACGGAGTTCTAGTTCCGGGCCTTGAGGCATTTCAAGACTGCTTCACTATGAATGAAGATGCACTAATAACTCTCAAAGAGGACCAATCCACTAAAGATTGGACTAATGACATGGCACCCAATGACTTTTCGCTACTATTTGGCGAAGAATGTCGCCAATACGACCAAGCTGTGCTTTTTAATGAAGGCTTCAACCCGGCCTAGCTGATTGCCCCAATCGGGCCCGACCATGGCACCTGGAAGCACGAGACGAAGTGGACTCCAGTCAAGGGAGCCCAGTACAAGTTCACGATTCGCAATGGTCTTTCAGAAAGGCCCAATTCCGATTCTGAGTCTGATTTCGAGTCCGAGTCTGTTATCCTAGAAGTGTTGGGTAGTCCACCCCAGTCTACTCCTTTTGCTACTAAGGTCGCTAGTGACGACCTCATTGATGTATTGTCCGCTTCTATTAATGTTATGAGTGTCGATTTTGCTTACTCGGATTGCTTGATTGCTAATAATTCAAAAGACATAACAGAATTGCCAAAAGAAGTCATTAAAGCATTAATTGAACATGAACAAAAGACTTCAATAGTCGAAGAAATAGAGATAATAAATATTGCAAACTAATGACGAGCCTCGCCACGTGCAAATAGGCATGTCTTTAACTTCTAATGAACGCGAACAATTCGTAACACTCCTAAAGAATTATACGGATGTTTTCGCATGGTCCTACAAGGACATGCCTGGCATAGATCACAACATTGCCCAGCATACCATCCCATTAAAGCCCGACTGCAAACCAGTCAAACAAAAGTTAAGGAGAATGAAACCAAAATGGGCTCTCAAAATCAAAGAGGAGGTCCAAAAACAACTTGATGCAGGCTTCATAAGAGTGGCCAATTACCCCGACTGGGTAGCCAACATCGTCCCACTCCCAAAAAAGGACGGACGAGTGCGAATGTGTGTGGATTTTAGGGACTTGAACAAAGCAAGCTCGAAAGACGACTTTTCGTTGCCCCACATAGATGTTCTAGTAGACAATACCGCAGGACATGCCATCCTATCATTCATGGACGGGTACGCATGATATAACCAGGTCCTGATGGCCAAAGAGGATGAAGAAAAAACCACTTTCATCACACAATGGGGCACTTATTGCTACACTGTAATGTCGTTCGGGCTCAAGAACGCAGGGGCTACATATCAAAGAACCGCGAAAACCTTGCTCCAAAGAGAGAGATGACATGATCATAAAGTCCAAAGAGAGAGATGACATGATGCATAAAGAGGCTGAAGTTTACGTAGATGACATGATCATAAAGTCCAAAGAGAGAGAAGGGCATGTACCCTCACTTCAAAAGTTCTTCGATAGGCTTAGGAAGTACAATATGAGGCTCAATCCCAAAACATGTGCATTCGGAGTTACATCCGGTAAACTTTTAGGATTCGTCATAAGCACCAGAGGAATAGAGATTGATCCATCTAAGATCAAGGCCATAATAGATATGCCCTCACCAAAAACAGAAAAAGAAATCAAGGGTTTCTTGGGGAGGATCCAATAGATTAGCAGGTTCATTTCCAAATTAACTATTACCTGCGAGCCTATATTCAAAAAGCTCAAAAAAGAAGTAAAAACGGAATGGGACGAGCAATGCCAAAATGCCTTTGACAAAATTAAGGCTTATCTGTCCAAACCACCCGTGCTAGTACCTCCCACTCCAGGCATGCCTCTAATCCTCTACCTTACTGTCACAGAAACGTCAATGGGGGTCATGTTAGCCCAAGAAATAAACAAGGAAGAAAATGTCATCTACTATGTTAGCAAGAAGTTTCTAGAATACGAGACCCGCTATTTGTCTCTAGAAAAAACATGCCTAGCCTTGGTCGCGATAACCAAGAAACTACGACATTACATGCTCCAGCATACGATCCATAAAAGATCAAGAGAAAATCCTTTAAAGTACATATTCGAAAAACCCATACTAAACGGTAGAATAGCCAGATGGACTGTCCTCCTATCAGAGTTCGACCTCAAATTTGAACACCAAAAAAGCCATCAAAGAACATGCTATCTCGGAATACCTAGCTGACCAAGCTATACATGAGCCCGATCGCAAAGAAGAATACCACTTCCCAGACGAAGGGGTCATGACCTTAGATACCGAGACCTTGCAACTTTTTTTCGATGGAGCATCTAACCAAAAGGGTTTTGGAGTGGGAGCACTAATAGTGTCCCCCGATGGTGCACATACACCTATTTCGGTCAAGTCAGACCACGAAGTCACCAACAATGGCGCGGAGTATGAAGCTTGCATAATAGGATTGCAATCCGCCATAAGCCTTGGCATTAAGACGCTTCGAGCCTATGGTGACTCGTCGCTTATAATCAACCAAATTTCCAAAGTATGGAAAGTCAAAAGTGAATCCTTGGCACTCTACCAAGAATATTTACACAAAATCATAGTGTATTTCAACCAAATACACTTCACGTACCTTCCACGAGAAGATAATCAATTTGCAAATACCTTGGCCAAATTAGCAAGCATGATCAATATAGCCGACACCATTCGAATGATGTCCATTTGTGTACAAAGAAGGTCCGAACCATCGTATTGCGACGCTCTGGAAGTATTCCACAACGAAGAAGATGAATGATACACCGATATAAAGAATCTACTCGTTCATCAGGTTTACCCTCCTGATTCTAGTCCTAGAGCCCAAAAAGCGCTTAGAAGGCTCGTGGCCCAGTTCATAGAGGTACAAGGGCAAATATGCAAGAAAACCCCAAACGGGATTAATCTTTTGTGCTTAAGCACCGAAATGGCCCATAAGATCTTAAGAGATGTACATGGAGGAGTCTGTGGACCGCACATGAGCGGTATGATATTATCTAGGAAGATAATAAGGCTTGGTTATTATTGGACCACAATGGAGAAAGACTGTTGTGAATTTGTTAAAAGATGCACACAGTGTCAGACACACGCAAATCTACAGCACATGCCACCAAGCCCGTTATATACTTTCACCTCACCTTGCCCTTTCTCCGCTTGGGGAATAGATAACATTGGCAAGATAACCCCAACAGGAAAAGGGGGCCATGAATACATTCTAGTTGCAATTGACTACTTCATTAAATGGGTTGAGGCACAATCATACGCAAAGTTCAAAGCAAAACATGTGGTCAAATTCATCAAGAATAATATAATAGCTAGATACGGGGTTCCCCAAGAAATTATTAGCGATAATGGGTCACACTTCATGAAAGAAGTAATCGAGCTTCTAGCCCAGTTCAAGATCCAACATCGGAAATCATCTCCTTACAGATCGCAAACAAACGGTGCAGTAGAGGCGGCTAACAAGAATATTAAGAAGATCATCGAAAGAATGTCCGAAAATTTTATGATTGGCCCGGCAAGTTGCCATTCGCACTTTGGGGTTATAGGACATCTATTCGCGCGTCGACGGGAGCAACACCATACTCCCTAGTCTATGGGATGGAAGTCATATTACCGATTGAGTTAGAGGTCCCATCTCTACGGATCGTCTCGGAAAGTCAAATTCCAGAAGTGGATTGGGTCCAAGTCCGCTATGACCAATTAGTCTTACTGGATAAAAAAAAGGTTGCAAGCTTTGCACAATGTGAGAATCTATCAAAAGAGGCTAACAAAGCATTTCAACCAAAGGCTCAAAATGAGAGACCTCAAAGTTGGAGATCTAGTGTTTGAAGAAGTAAGGGCCAATGTCACCGACCCAAGAGGCAAGTTTAAGCCCAACTGGTCAGGTCTGTTTCTCATTACAAAGATCCAAATTGGTGGAGCTGCAAGATTGGCGGACTAAAGAGGTTCTATGCTTAGGCAAGACACCCAATATAGCACTTTCGAGAGGCCCGCATAAGGCTACGAAATCCCCAAAAAAAAAAAAAAAAAAAAAAAACCGGAATTTAATGTTAAAAAAAACGCACGGATAAGAATTAGGAGCTGCCTAATTCCCCTAAAAGGATACGTAGGACAACCCAATTGTAATTGGGCCCGACCCCTTCATTATTTTCGCGTTCAAAAGTTGTTAAAAAAAATGTATAATATAAATCAAGTTGCAATATTAAAACAAAAGTGAGCATGTCTCCATAAATAATAATAAAGTCCATTACAAAGACTTGGCAATTCAAAAATAAGAAGGCAAAAATTTAAATCTAAGTCTAAAAAGGGGGCACATCACCCTTATTGAATTTAAAGCAAAAACAAAAGGCAATCCTAAGCTAGACACGCTCCAAAAGAATATTTTCTTTAATGGACTACTCCGTAGCTTCGGTAGTGGGGCCAGCATCCTCCATAGGCTCATCTGTTTTTGGGCCTTCCACTTCGCGTTCCTTGGGAGCCCATCTCTCTCGAACTAAGGGCTCTTCTTCTTCAACCTCCATTAGAGGTGTGCTTGAAGACGCCTCATGATCATTGGACCGGATTTGGGGCTCCACTTGCGGCTTGGCAGTAATCTTTTCCAAAGCTTTCTTGGCCTTCGGGTTGAGGATGCCTCTCACATGCTTAACTTCCTTTTTCTTACCCTTCCCTTAGGGTCATTAGGGTTTGAGAGTCTTAAGCTCGCTTTGACCGATTGGGCCTTAAGATCGTCTTCTTCGGATTTCCTACATGCACGACGACCCTCCGCGGTCTTGCAATCCATCCAAGCCTCATAGGCCGAGGATATGGCCGTAGGTGCCTTAACATCAGGAATAGTCCACTTGGGACGACGATCCCAGACACATTCTCATGATCTTACCATACTAATTGTCATGACCCGCGTGGTAGGAGCAACACTGTCCTTTTGTGGGATAATTTGACGTTTCCCATACTGCCGCATAATACGGCTAGGAAATATGTAGGTTGAATTATGAAGGCCAAGGACTTGGTAATATCCCATTTCCTTGCTACATCCGATTGCAGATTTTAGACCCCACCACTTGACGGTCCATCGTAGCAAAGGGCATGCTTTAAGGTACCCGCGCCACTCATCAATGGTGGATTCATAATATAGCCTCCGACGTGCGGGAAATTGCTTTGGTTGATATTTGAGCGCATTAGCGAGCCTTTCAATGAAGCACATATGCTCGAGAAGCCATATCTACAAAAAAGGCAAAACATATAAAGTTAAATATCCATCAAATATTCAAACTTTATAATCCAAAGCAAAATATTCAAGCACTTACTTGAAGAAGAAGAGGGCTTCCCGTCCATCCAGCAAGCGATGGTTCTTGTTTCTTGCGGTCCAAGCAAATTAGGGTTTCACCAAGAACAAGAGACATAGGGTTAAAATCGTTTTGAATTTGTTCAACAATTCTAAGCATACTAGTTTTACCATTATTACCTCCACCAACAAAGAGGTACCTATGCAAGAGACATAAAATAAAAGCGCGTTTATAATAAGTCTCACTCATCACATCATGGTTATTCCTTACCTTGGGAAAGAAGATATCAATTACACCATTGAGGTCTAACTCACCACTCCTAGCAACGGAGGAGGCTTATGTCGGTGATAGGTCAAGATACCTTTTATAGTAGCCTTCAAGGTTTGCCCCAAGCCATGGAGTGGTGGGTGCTTGGTCATGAGGAAATCCAAGGATAGCGGCAAATTCTTCAGGGAGAGGGCATAATTCGTTATACCCAAATCAAAAGACATGAAGTTTGTCATCCCGAAACTCGATCGCGGCCTCAAGGAGATACCATACAATTTGACCTTGCTTCATATGGAAGAGAGCATTCAAGTGGAAAGGCACAAGTCTCATCCTCTCTTCGAGGGTCATGGATTGTAAACACTTGTCAAATTTCACATCAAAGCTTGTCATGGCTGAAAGCTAAATTAATTAGGGGGGTTTCTCTCTCTAAAAGCTCTCTATTGCTAGTAAATTATGAAGGTGATGTCCCAAAACCGGACTAACCCAAGGCTTATATAGGGCTCGCACGAAAAAGACAAAAAAATAAGGCAACCCGTCAAAAAAGGAGCCTCAGCGGCCTCTGGAACAACCGCTGAAGGCTCGGCGGCCCCGATAGAGCAGCCAAGGCCCAGCGGCCAGCCGCTGGAGCCTGGCGGCCCCTCTTTCCGCCCCCGTTGCTCCGCGTGTGCCGCTGGAACCCTCCCTTTGGCCGCCGGACCCTTTTCTCGAGACAAGTCCCTTTTCTCCGATTTTGGACACTTTCCTTAACCGATTTGGACTCACATTTGGCACTTTTTCCTATTTTCATTATTATTTCTATTTTGTATTATTTCCTTAATATTAATGGAAACTCCACAATTTCCTTATTTCTTTTTGGATGATTATCATCTTTTCTTTTATTTACATCTTTTTTATTAATCCCTTTTTACTTATTATTTTCATTTCATTTTTTCACCCCTTCCTTTTTTCATTTTTTTTAGGAGGGATAGGGTACACCCAATTTTAAATTTTTTTGGTTGTACCATTCTTTGCTAAATGGCTATTACTTGCGTTTTTGCTTGACTACGTGTGCATTTGCATTATCCTAACTATGTGCAGGGACCAATAAATAAGCAAACAATATTTATAGGCAAAGTCCGAATGTTTGTTCAATACAAATGTTCAGAAAGTATTTCACAAAAATACATTGTCATAAAAATCATCACCCGCATCACCATCCGTACAGGGCACCTCAAAGTGGTCCACCGACCTCCGCACATCATCACCAAAAATCAAGGCCACGATCTGGCTAGGGTCCAAGGAAGAATGCCGGGCAGGCTCCCAGTATGAACTCCCTTCCCTGGCATAACTCGAATCATTCCCCCGCGAAGAACGAGGAGGCATGGTAGGCATCATAGGAGCAGGAATCGGGGGCTGGTAGTAAAGATCGCCATATGAAGGATACCCCACATACCCGGGATAAGAAGGATACATCAACATAGGCATAGGAGCAGGCTCCACATACGGAGTCATCTTACTCCCACCAGGACGGTCCGTCCGATGTACAGGCACCCTCTCTCTCCTAGGACTCTCCCTCCGAGGGCTCCTCTCGCGCGAAGAACTGCGCTCAGGAGAGCTCACACCCTCATCATCCGACAACACTACCTGTCGTGACCGATGAGGAAGAGGCTGGCGGTACTCAACCTGCAGCCCACAAAATAAAAGATACATTTCTCAAAGCATGCAACTTTGAAAATGCAAAATCAAAGTTTACCTTGTCCAAATCAGCTCTTGAGCAAGTACCCTTCGAGAGAGCTCGGGATATCCAAGACTTCATGGCATGCATCATCTTGAAGATCCTCCCAGTCTGCTCACGATCAAGCTGCATAAAGAAAAGTTAGTATAAGAGTATGATACAATAAGGCGTTATACATTTCGGTAAAATTACAAAATTACCCCCGATTGCCCAACGGGAAGAGGAAGACCCTGAATGTCCTCATCAAGGTCCTCCGTCATAGGGATTTCTCACCAGCACTCCTTCTCGCCATAATCCCGACCTCGAACCCGCATGTTCGGGAGATCCACCTCGGTGTCATCAACCAGAGGCTCCTACAAAGCAAAGTAAGTTAGCATCCAACAAGATAATAAAGGCATAGAATATCAAGCATAAATTCTTACCTTCAAGCCCACAAATGAAGGCATTAGGCGATCACAGCGGAACTGCTCATAGTGCCCCGCAAGGTCCTTCGCGGGCCCCCTCAAATACCGCATAGCATCCGAGCCCACCATGGGCTCCGCAACCTGCTCGCGAGACAAGTACCTCACCAAGAACATGGTCGAGGGAGGATCCAAAGGAATCCTCGGACCCTCCAGATCGGGGTAAACCTGACGGAAGATCCGCTCCCCTAGATACCACTCAAAGGAGAACGGGCCCGCAATCAGGATCCTCTGATGGTCCATCGCCCTAGAAGCTAGGATAGCGTCCGGAGACGACCCATGATACTTCGCCCAAAAGAAGTAGTCAATCTACACAAGCATGCAACATAAGATATTTCCACAACAAGAAATACAATCCATGCAATCCATATAACAAAAGCAATATTACGTTCATTTTTACTTTGTGCCAGTCCATGCGCAAGAGGGCCTCCCTATACTGCAGAAGAGTATACAAGGGCGCAGGACCCCTATCACGCCACGCCCTACAAACCGGGAAGTCCAAGACCCAGCTCGTAGGTGCCATGTCTGGGAAATGCTCAAAAAACCAAGGCTACATCAAAACATGAAATTAAGCACCGCACACTTACATCATGCATATCACGAAAAGCAAATACAAAAAGAAAATGTACTTGCAACACCTTCCAAAAGCCGCATAAGCTCACGGGAGGAAGAGTCGACTGCTTGTACCCCTCGTCATTCACACGGCAGGCAAACCGCATGCACCTCGAGAGGTTGGCATAGCCCAGCAACCCCCAGTTGTACTCTCTCACTCTCAACCAGTCCAGCAGGCTCGGGAGGTAGATGGCATGAATGCGCTCCCCCTTTTCACTAAAGATAGTGGTGGCAAGGAGGTAGGCGATAAACATCCACGCCTTTTGCTCCACCGAGGTATTCCTCTTATACCTCGGGTCTTTCAAAGCAGTAAAAAGCTCGCTATAAGAATGGTAGTGGTGACCCCAAGTGTTCCCCCAAGGACCGAAGAGCTCCACCATCTCCCCCCTACGTTTCCAGATGGAAACGTCATAAACAATGGGCGTACCCACGCAAGGTACCCCGATCAACATAGCAAACTCCGAAGGAGTAATCTTCATTTGCCCATTAGGGAAATGGAACGTATTAGTGGTGTCCCAAAAACGCTCCAAGGACAACCGAACAATACACCTCTTGACTCACTCAACCGAGTCCGACGCTTTCAAAAGGGGTCCAAACCCCACGTTCAAAACCGCATCTTGCACCTTTTTGGGCAAGATTTTGTAAAGCTTAGTCGAAGAACCATAGTTTCCATGGGCCTTCAAATTCCCATCGGGATCCTATGATCAAGTTTGCAACCTCTTAGGCTCACATTTCATCCAAATGTTCAATCCTAAGCATGTTTCTAAGTTCGTTCAAGCCGTGCAATATCACATGCGCTACAAACTTGACAATTGCATACAAATTCTACACAAATTCTATTCAAGGCAAGCATATAAACTTAAATTCAATGCATAAAACTATGAATTCAATAGTTTGAAGACTTACCACGAACTTTGAAGCCCGAGAGCTCAAGTGAGTCGCCGGTCGAAAAAGCAACTCTGATCGATCCCAAACAATGTCGGGCATCCTATCCGACCGGGTGTATCAATCTTGAGGAAAAGCCACATTAGGCTTCCTCTTTGAAGGCTTCACATGGGAAGGAAAAGCCTTGGTGAAAATGTCGATCTCCTCGACTTCCTCTCGCACCTCGGTCCTCCTAGTCCTCTTCTTTCCCAATCTTGGAGCCATGGAAGAAGGATGAACAAGCTAGCAAGAACAACAAGAAAAAATGGAGAATTTCGGATTTTCTCTCTCCAAGGGTTTCAAAAATCCATTCTCAAATTCACCCTAAATTTGTGAGAAATCACAAATAAACTTTAAATTCTGCAAAGATTATGCAAAAGCAAGCAAATGCAAGCAAAAAGGAGCAAATTTGAGCAAGAAATGAAGTTTGGGCAACAATGGAGGTAGAGAGAGAGAGTCTCGATATTTTGGGGAAGAAATGACCCAAAATTCGATTTTCTCCCAATTAAACCCAAAACCGTGCCTCTGAACCGGCCCAGCGGCCCGGTTCAGGGCCGCCCAGGCTCAGCGGCCCAGCCGCTGGCCTTGGCGGCTGCCCTCAGCACCTCTGCGACGTTTGTTGAGCCGCTCAGCGGGCCCGATAAGGCCGCCCAGCCCTCAGCGGCCCTGCGCGTGGCCGCTGGACCCATTTTCTCTTCCGCCTCTCATGGGGCGGGCCTACAAGCTCAATTTCCGCGCAGGATTGTATTTCTCGACCGTTAGAAGCCCGGGAGATATGGATACATCACCTAAAATGACTTTTTTGCCCCCGCAACACGGTTTCCTATCCTAAGGGCCCGGCATATTATCTATTTTTCGCAGGCACAAGCATATTATCTATTTTTCGCAGGCACAAGCATATTATCTATTTTTCGCAGGCACAGGCATGCTCTCTATTTTTCGCAGGCACAGGCACTTTATCCAATATTTCGCAGGCACAATTTTCGAAGACACAGGAATTACTAAAGCAGAGCTATGCAACGCTCTTTGACGTTGAGGCTATTAAAATTAGAGTCACGTTGGCACCCGCAAAGCAGGGCTACGCAACGCCCTTTGACGTTGAGGCCATTAAAATTAGCGTCACATTGGCACCCGCAAAGCAGAGCTACGCAACGCTCTTTGAGGGCGAGGCTATTAAAATTAGCGTCGCGTTGGCACCCGCAAAGCAGGTAAACCTGACCACAGGCGGTCAGGATTCTACCTTTTTATCTTTTTTCTCTTACATAAAGCATTTTTTCAATAAAAAAAACACTACAGGCATTTTTTAGCAAATACTTTGACCTTCGCTTTCACAAGCTCGGCCAAACTGGGGGCTTCTGTAGACACCCTAATCGATTCTCATCCCCTGACACTGCAACACCCGATGATAATGGTAATGGATTAACATCGACGTAAGTAGAAAAGGACATTGCTCGGAAATCTAGACGAAATTTCTTGAAACTTTAGTCTTTGGATAGCCCTTGTTATAAGGATTCCAACGCCTATGACCTTGCCTCAATCAGGTTTCCGGATCAAGAGATATCGCGTCTTGAAGTTTTGGGTCAAAACCGCTCAATCTCGACCCCCTGGGTCAGCCCAAGGGCAATTTCGTAATTTAATGAGCACAAAAAGTCAAAAAACCCTAGCCACGCGCGCGCCTCCAGGACGAACGGCTGACGCTGTCAACCCGGCGGCACACGCGTGACAGTGGGGGCCCTCAGGGCAGCCGCTGGGCTTCAGCTGCCTTCCGGCTGGCCGCTGGGCCTGTTTTTTGGCTGGGCCGAGTTTCGGTGCCGGGTTTGCATCCCTAAGCCCCTAATTTCGTCCCCTAACTCTATAAATACTCTCTTTCACCCTCTTTTGAGAGAGGTTGGTCAGTTTATATTTTTGAAAGCAATTGGGAGCACAATTCCCCCAAAATCATAGAGAATTCAGATTTTGAAGACTCAAGCAAGCCATTGCACCCAACGTAGCACCCAAGATTGAAGAGCAATTCCAATTCTACTAGTCTCGTTCGAATAGAACGTCCAGGTTAAGCATCCTGATGGCCTAAATCCTTTATTAAATCTCTTATTTATTGTTTATAATCATGTTTTATCTAGCTTTTGATTATGGTTGAATAAATCTGCATGCTTAGATCCTTGTAAATAATTATGCATGATTATTTTATTTAAAGTTTGCATCTTTTGTTAGTTTATGCAAGTTTGCGTCTTTTTTATCGTTTGTGCATGCATGTAGTAACCTCCTAAGTTTATTTCAGCATAAAGTTAGTATTTTTGCATTGTTCTTCCATTGAAGTTACTAACTATTGCGTTGATGTGCATATGCAATGCTTGGCGCATTTAGAAAAGTGTGGTAGGTTGGAGCGTTAAATTATTGCTCTTATCTCTTATTTGTGCTTGTTAATAGTATGCATGCAAATTGGATATAAATTGTGCAAAGCGATAACATCGGTAATTTGGTTGTCTTTAACCCACCTAGTTAATTTAGGATCTTGGACGACCGGATTTGTATGGGACCATATAGCATAAATAAGTATTTGACATGGATAGGCTTAGTAGAGGCCGTTAGTTCGGGCGATTTAGATGAGATTCGTTTTGTTTATTTCCTACCTACACCTCCGAACACAATATTCAGCCCCTTGGGTATGAGTCAACTCCCAATAGGAGTTGGGTGTACTTTTTGATGGTTTTCAATGGTTTCCTTAAAAATTGGTGGCGGTTTCATTACTTGCAAATTGTTATTCCCCGTTATAATTAAATTTAAATTACATATGACGTATTATTTAAGAACCATCAATTCCAACAAAGAATATTTCGTGCTAGGCGCCGGAAAGGCGAGGGTTCTTACACTAAGCTTGGGGGAGTTTGATGAGTGCATAATTAGTGTCATTTTCCTTGTCAAATGAGCACTCATTCTCGTTGTTCTGGAATAAGTTTTGTTGATTTTGAGTGGAATTTGATTCCTTTGGATGAGATTATGCTTCTTGGGTGTTTTGGTTTGATTGTGTTTATAGGATGCAATTTGGAGCCAAATGAAGAAAAGAACGTGGCCGCGCACATTTTGAGCTTGGAATCCGCGCGCCCACGCGGAAGGGATCGAAATTTGAAGGAGAAGAAAAGAACGTGGCCGCGCACATTTTTGTACTTGGAATCCACGCGCCCACGCAAGGGTGGCAGCAACTCCATTCTTCGTTCAAGATGTGTTCGCGCGACCGGGCAACTTTTGTGCACGAGATTCGCGCGCCCGGGCAAGCCTCCGACGAGAGTGGAATTCGAAGAGCCTTCTTCTATTTCTCTCTCTTGTCTCTCCTAATTCCGACTACTCCTCTTTGAAGCCTATAAAGAGGCATAGAATCTAATCTCATAGCATCTCTCATACTATCATAGACTATCCATTTTATTGCTTTCTTAGATAATTAGAGAGAATTAGAGTTTCAAATACTTAGATTATTGCTTTCAAACACTTGTTCGTTGTTTGGGTTTTGTATTTGGAGATTGAATTCAAGCTTTGGATTTCTTCTACAAGCTTTTGGCAAATTATAATTGAAGCACTTAGGTTTACTCCTCATCTCTACTATCTCTTCCCCCCTCTCTTTGCTATTTAGTTTATGCTTGATTTTAGATTGAATTTACTTCGTTTCTTTCTTGTTTGTTCCATGTTTATCAGGTTCTTGAATTTGTGTTTATTGTTCTCCATAGCCATGAGTAGCTAATTTCCCTATCTAGAGTCGATGTAGCCCTACTATAGTTGATTGATGTGTGGATAATTTTGGCTAGCATGCATGATTGTTGAGATATATTGCGATTGATTGTTTGTGCCCTAATCGTTCATAGATCTTGAGAGAGAATCTTGATTTATTTTGGGTTATTTATATATAATCGAAAGGGGAATATAAATTTCTTGACTTCAAACAATCATCAGTATTGTCTAATCACGAGAGTAGTTTAGATGAATCCGGGACTTTGGATTGAAATCGTTCTTTATGCTCTTGATGTTTCCTTGACTCCATGAGAATAGGTAGTTAAGTTTATATTGAGTTTGCCTCTATTTCTTCGAGAGAAATTTTAGGCTTCCATTATCCATCCTTGCGATACTTGACATGACATGCTAGCTAGCTTTTTCTGTTGCATCAATAACTTTAGTTTGGTGAAACCAACTCTAGGTCATTTATCTTGATTTTTTAATTGTTATTGGAATTGTGTTTAGTTTCAATTAGATATTTTATAATCACCAACTCAAATTTGAATCGCTTAGCTTGACAATTTAAGAAAAACTTAATACTTGGAATCGATAGCTCCTTATGGATACGATATTTTATTACGACGATATAACCCGTGCACTTGCGGACCTATCAGGCCTACACCCTGTTTCTAAACCTTGTTCCCTTCATAGACCTTTGCTTATTATTGGCTATCTATCTTTCGAATGACATTTGGTCTATAATCCATTGCTATTGTTTCTGATTTTCTTGTCTAACCCTTTGATAATGGAATGTTTCGTGTGGACTAGATGTTGAGGATGGCCCATATCATTAGATTGTTAAGCTTGAGCTACTATACGTCTTTGAATCTTCAAGTACTTAAACCCTGGTGGTGATGGGTGTGACATATTGATTTGTGACTCTATCTTTGTGTCGTATATACAACTTTACGTGCGTGGACTTTTTTATGATGCCAAAAGGGGAAAGTGATGTGTGCTTACATTTAGGTTTGATATGATCATGAATAGTTTTTTTCTTATCTTTCTCTTTTGACCTTATTCACTATGGATAGGTAGCATCTTGATAACTCTACTCATATATGGTTGTTGTTCTGAAATGGTTGATATTCTAGATTGATTCTCTACTGCTCTTGTGAATAAAATGTTTTGCAAAAGATGTTTTATTCTTTCTCTCATTAATGGTCGTTGAGTATTGATATACTTGAGCATTCTTGAAGAACTAGTGAACCTTGTTTCTACTGGTTGGTTCAAGGTTTGGTAAGTGCATGAGTTAGGTTGTATTTCATTGTTATAATGTTGAGATAAGCACAATAGTTTGTCATCATCAAAAAGGGGGAAATTGTTGAGTTCCAGTTTTAATGGATTGACAAACTATTGGACTTATCACATGTAAGCTAACAAAAGTGCACGTTTAGTTTTGAATGAAGTTGTGAACCCTGTTCCTACTTACCCTGCTTCTACTGGTAGGTTCACAACAATGGTAAGTTAATGTAAGCGCTTGAGTTAGTTTGTGTTTCGTTTAGTTGGTATCTAGCTCAGATAAGCACATAAGTTTGTCATTATCAAAAAGGGGGAAATTGTTGGGTTCCTGATTTTGATGATAACAAACAAAGTGTCCTTATCTTCGTTGAACTAACAATGATGACAGGTTTACTTAAGGATTCAAGAAATTGAAGCGCTTGATGCATGATTGCTCATGAAGATGCTTCGATCCTTACAAGACATCAAGACTATGTCTTTAGTTGGTATTTCTATTATTAGTCTTCATGTACTATACATTGAGTGTGTTATAGGTTGGATTCAAAGTGGTCTTGACAAGGGACGAACATACACAAAGGTTGAAGTGCATAAGGTTCAAAGAGTACAGGGGAACTGTCTTGTGAACCATGTTCTCTATGACCAGCACTAGAGCTTGAAGAAACCAAAGGGGAACAAACGCTTTGGACCCTGTTCCTTGTAACTGTGTATCTGAACGAGTTTTGCATAATATCGTATTTATTATTTCTGTGAATATTTGTGTATTATCTTTCTAGATCTTCACACAAATATTCTTCTGTGAAATATAAATTGTTTTAGAAATTTAGATATTGAAAAATTGATTTTACAGATTTAGAAAAAGATTTTATTTTGGAAAAGATATTATCTTTTACTTTATGGCCACGTATTATTTGTTATGGAAAGTATTATCTTATGTAATATCTCTATTATCTTTTAGACTTTATATTCTGATAATATACCAATATTAGCCGGCCTAAATTTTCTGTAAAATATGTTGGACGAATTCTCATCTAGATTCATTAAGGTTTTATAAAGTAAAAGTGTTTTGCTTTATCTCAAACTCTTGGATATCTTTTTGGAGATATTATCTTTTGGAAAACGATTTTAACCTAGAAGGAATGAGCCTTCACCTTCCCTATATAAGGTGGAGAATAGCTTCAGTTTACTTCATGCCTTGAGAGAGTTTTGACGTGCAAAAGAGACTTTGGCTAGCCTTTGAGGAAAAGGTACCGGAGGCTTGTAAGGCTCGGGACCGGGAGTAGGAACCTTCTCTTGTGGCTTAGGAGTCTCAACTTTCTCTTTATCACTCTCACTTTCCTCCACCTCAATCACCTTGGGTTCACCATTCAAAGGCTCATCATTCACCTTCTCACTCACCACATTCTCATCATCCTTCATCACGGGCCAATCATATTGTCTACCACTTCTCAAAGTTATAGCATTGACATGCCCCTTGGGATTCGTCTCGGGCTTGCCCGGAAGTTGACCCAGAGGTCTACTAGAAGGGCTAGCTAATTGAGAAATTTGATTCTCAAGCATTCTATTGTGAGTGGCCAATGAATCACATTTTGAGGTTAATTGCCGAATAGACTCTTGAGTGGCCTCATTTCATTTGGGTACTCATGAAAGTTTCCATGAGACTTTCAATGTTGGACTTTGGGGGTTGTGGTGACGGATTTTGATAAGTGGCTCTTGGTTGAAAACCGGGAGGTTGGATGTTGGTGCTTTGTGGAGGGTAAGTGTTTAATGGAGGATTTTGTGGTGGAAAGGGAGCCGGGTTCCGGTAGGAGAAATTAGGATGTATTCTCCAACCCGGATTGTAAGTTTGTGAATAGGGGTCATTCCGGGGCCTTGGATTGTTGTTAAAATTATGAAAAGCATTGGCTTGCTCGATGGTCATCTCTTGAGACGATGCACCATGGTATTGGAAATCATTGCTCTCTTGCCCTTGAACATTATAAACATTACCACCGGAACCTTGCTCTTGAGACGCACTCTTTGACGGTTGCATTTGTTGGACTTGGTGAGAGAGAGCATCCAATTTGTTTGTCAAAAGTGTCACATCATCCACCTCAAGCTTGCCACTACTACTCTTGCGAGCTCCCCCTCTATCGGAGGAAGACCATTGATAGTTGTTGGAAGCCATGTTCTCAAGCAATGTTTTAGCCGCAGTCGGCCTCAAGGTCATGATAGAGTCACCCGCGGCGGCATCAATGGACATTCTCATAGTGGGATTCAATCCACTATAGAATGTTTGAATAAGGAGCCATTGTTCAATGCCATGTGGAGGGCATCTTCTTTGCAACTCTTTGAAGCGTTCCCATGCTTCATACAAGGATTCGTCATCACTATGAACTGCATGGATGTCATTCCTCAGTTTATTGGCCAAGTCCGGTGGGAAATACCGAATCAAGAAGGCATTCGACAAAGCCTCCCATGTTGTGAATGAGTTAGTATCTTGGCGATTCAACCATTGCTTTGTCTTCCCCGCCAAAGAGAATGGAAACAAGCGGAGGCGGAAAGCATCATCACTAACCCCATTCATCTTCAAGGTGTCACATTTCTCCAAGAATAGAGCAATGTGGTCATTGGGGTCTTCACCATGGTTCCCATAGTATTGGTCCTCCTTGATGAAGGAAATGAAGGACGTTTTGATCTCAAAATTGTTGGCCGCAATGGCCGGCCTCGTGACACTTGAGCCAATATTTCCAACGGTGGGATTGAAAAATCCCTCAAAGATCTATTATCATCTCCCATGGTAGCTTGTTGTTTCTCTAACTCTTGTTGTCTCTCTAACTCTTGTTGTTGCCTCTTACGTGCTTGCTTTCAAGCGGCACGCAATGTTCTTTCAATCTCGGGGTCCAAAGGTTCAAGATTATCGGACCCTTGGCTCCTGGTCATGCACCACAACAAGCTAGAAGAAGAGATCAAATGCAAAAGCAAAAGAAATCAAAGCCACTCAAATAAACACACACACACACGCACACGTGCTTAGTCTAGCCTATTTAAGAAACGCCTAATATTGGAATAAAGTTTAGCTCTCTGGCAACGGCGCCAAAAACTTGATAGGCCCGCAAGTGCACGAGTATATCGTCTTAATAAAAATATCGAAGCACAAGGAGCTATCGATTCCAAATACTAGTTTTTCTTAAATTCAACGAGCTAAGCGATTAAAAATTGGAGTTTTTGTAATTATCAACTAATAACGCAAATTAGCAATGAAAAGATATCAAGAACTAAGACCTATGATTGACTTCACCTCCACTACAATTTCTTGATGCAAACGATAAGTCTAACTAGCATGTAAAATCGAACATATATGCAAGGACGGAATTATAAGACACCAAGAACCCTCTCTCGACGGTTAAAGGATACACTTAAAATAACCAAATTCCTATTCTCATGGAATAAAGCTAAATCAAGAGCATTAAGAACACTACATTTCCAAAATATCCCAAGACTTTCTAATCTACTCTCGTGATTAGGCAATCTTGTTAATTGTTTGAGTTTCGACAACTAACAAGTTTCTCTCGAACATGAGTTAGTCGTCTAACAAATAAATAAGCACACAAACAATTGATCGCAATAATATTCTACAATATGATAATCAAACAAATTAGGGCATCAAGGAACCAAGCTTTGGCTACATCAATCCTAGATGGGGAATTTAGCTAGACATGATATTCAAGAACAACAAGCAAACAATTAAAACTAAATTAAGCATGATTGAACTAGAATTCAAGAACAAAATTAAGAACATTCATAAACTAAATTGAAATTAAACTAAAAGAAGTAGAGAAATGGGAAGAGAAAGTAAGGATTAGAAATACCCAAACATGCTCCAATTGAAGAACTTGAACAAAACTTGAAAGTGCAAATTCCAATCTTCAAATTACAATATAAAACTAGTGTTTGATGCTATTCTAGAAAGCATAAAAGTGTTTGAGAGAGTATGGGGTGATAAGACATGATCTGAAAGAGATGAGTTCTCTCTCCTTTTATAAACCCCAAAATGAATCAATTCAGAATTGGGAAAGAAACCCCAGGAATAGGAGAAGTCACGAGTTAAATTTCCGAAATCCGGCAGCTTACATGGTCGTGCGAAAAAAACAAAGGAATGTTGCATGGTCGTGCAACCCTTCTTGAGCTCACTGACTTACTTGCATGGTCATGCAAGGTTTAGCCTTCAAACTCACATGGTCGTGCAAGTGCAATTTTGCATAGAACTTCATTTTAACACTTCTCGCTTGCCTTTCTCTAAAGCATTTTCCGTTCTTGTTTGGGGATTGCGACTCCAAATCATCTCCGAAGTCTCTACCAAGCCTCGAGGTCTCAAAATATCCTAAAAACACATCAAAACACAAACATACCCCAAGTAGTCATCTTTATCAAAATAATCATAAAATCTCACAAAGAAATGATATAATTATCATGAAACCAATCAAATGAGTGCAATTATCACATGAATAATAGCTCTATTTACGCACTCATCACAAACTAAGTCGAAAAGCTTTCCGTACCTAAGTCTATGGAAGTCTATGAGAAAACAACCAAAGTGGAATGCTGCCTGGACTACTTAGCAGTCATCTTCCAAAAGAACCAAGGTGTCCACATCTGGTGCCACATCATCTGATTCTAATGTTGAAGCTTCTGTCGATTGTGATCATATCTCCAGGCCTATAGGTCAAAAGGCTGCTAAAAAAAAGGGGAAGGAAAAACTCGTCGAGCCAAACACAAATGTTACGACAAGGCTGGATGAAATCCATTAGGCACAAGCAGAGAAAATGGCAATGGTGGCCGAGATGACGGAGAGCTCAAAGTATGTAGCAAGGGCAGCAAAAGCTAGAGAAATAAGAGAGCAAGCTGAAGTCCTCAAGATGGACACGTCTAATATGACAGAGGATCAAAAACTTATTCATGCTGCTATGATCCAAAGAATCAAGGAAAGTTATATGTAGGGATTAGTATCGTACTAATTGATGTTTGTTTGGTTATATTTCCGGTAGTAATCGTCGCATTATGTAGTGTGTGTTTGTATTTAGTTTTTTTCCAGTTTCTTTATGTAACATGGAACATGATTGGTTGTTTCTTTGTTCTAATGTTCCACTTGTGTAATGTGTTTAACTCTTAATAAAAATTATGTTTCAGTGGATAATGAAATTATTTATTTACAATTTAACTTTCTGATACCTTATCCATATGTAATCCGAAAATTTCCTACCACGAAATGATTGGTCAGAACATTATCTAGATGCAATTCGATATGGACAGATCACAATTGGATAACAGATCCTATCAGAATCTTATCTACAATATTATCTAGATGCAATCCAAGATGGACGATTCACAATTGGATAACAAATCTTATCAGGATCTTATTTAGAACTTTATCTAGATGCAATCCAAAATGGACGATTCACAATTGGATAACAAATCTTTTCAGGATCTTAACTAGAACATTATCTAGATGTAATCCGAAATGGACGGTTTATAATTGGATGAAAGATCTTATCTTATCTACCCAAAATTCGAGATGGACCTACAAAATGTTAAGATATTATGTCTATATAAATGAAAGTTCAGGTTATTCATTTATCACATATACAAACCAACAATAATAGTTTTCTCCCATCAACAAAGACATAAAAAAATTAATACCCACAATTTTCAATTTGTCGATCATGTCTCAAAACTCCAACCCTTTTCCATCCCCCGAATCAGAAGACTTTGATTTGTTTGACACTTGGCAAAATTTGAGTCAAACTGCCATGAATTTGTTAGATGATGATACAGAGGAACACATGATTGAGGTACTTCATGAAATGCAAAGGCAACAAGAAGAAGGTAGTACTTCTAACAGGCGTAGAAAGAAAAGAATCTACATCAATAGGGGTCGTGAAGAAGGGCACCCCATCCTTATGAAGCAATACTTTACTGAATCGCCTGAAGATCGAATGTTTCCAGATGAGACATTTCGCCGAAGGTTTCGCATGCACAAGCATATATTCCTTCGTATCGTTGAAGGCCTTAAAGAAAAATATGACTTTTTTAAGGAAATTCCGGATGCAGCTGGTAGAAAAAGTCTTTCAATCCTTCAAAAATGCACAGCCGCTATCAGAATGTTGGTATATGGAACAACAGCTGATTTATTCGGTGAGAGCCTTCGTATTGCAAAAGGCACTATGATGAAGTGCCTATACAAATTTGTTGAGGGTGTGAACGAGATATTTTCCAAAGAATACCTTAGGCGGCCAAAGGACGACGATACCGCACGGTTACTTCAAATAGGTGAGGCACGTGGCTTTCCTGGCATGCTTGGATCATTGGATTGTATGCATTGGGAATGGAAGAATTGCCTAGTAGCTTGGAAAGGAATGTTCAAACGAGGTGATCATCCTCATCCGATGATTATGCTTGAAGCAGTGGCTTCAGCTAACCTCTGGATATGGCATGCATATTTTGGCGTCCCAGGTTGTAGCAACGACCTTAACGTGTTAAACCAATCATCCATTTTTGCTGAACTTTTGCAAGGACATGCTCCACAGGTTCAATTCAAGGTAAATGATAAAGATTATCATTTAGGTTACTACTTAGCTGATGGGATTTATCCTGAGTGGCCAGTGTTTGTCAAAACCATCTCAATGCCACAAGGACCAAAGAAGGCGTTGTTCGCGCGAGCTCAAGACGCATGCAGAAAAGACGTTGAGTGAGCATTTGGGGTGCTTCAATCTCGTTGGGCAATTATACGCCAACCTGCTCATGGTTGGTATGGAGACAAGCTTAAAGACATCATGCTTGCGTGTATTATTATGCACAACATGATTGTTGAGGATGAGAGACCTAATTATGCGGGTAATTATCCGCCTTCTTTCGACCATCCACCTGAAGCCACACTACCAGAAGGTGTTAATCCAGGGACTAATGACTCAGAATTTGACGATATGTACATGCAAATGACAACTACGATTCATGACAGAAATGCTCATCGTGCGCTAAAAAGCTGACTTGGTGGAGCATATTTGGAATACGTCGAGACATCACTACCAGGAATAATTATTCCAAGGGTTCAATATTTAATATTTAATGTAATGGTATAATGTTAAGATTATGTGTGTTTCTTTTTTCTTCTTTTTTTTTTGGTACTATTTTGTAATGTTTGAAACTTTTAATTAAATTATTCGCATTTATATTATTATTATTGTTAGTACAAAATTATTCCCGTTTGAAAACAAGTAAAGAAATACGGTTCAAAAAGTTCGGGGAACAAAGTTATTATTATTATTTATAATATATTTCGAAAAAAAAATATTATTAATATTGTTTATAATAATTCCAAAAATATAATTATTTTACTAAACACTTTATATATCCGAATGTAACACTAATGAAATATTACATAATATTTAAGTATGTTTAATAGTTTTGGGATTAAGATGGTACATAAATCTTGTGGGGTAGGTGAGTGGGGCCTTTTAAGCACACTAGGGATAATTGAGTGTGTGCTTATTTGGGGGAGGTGTACTTAAAATGTGAGGAGAGAGAATTAAATAGTGTTTTAAGCACACTTTTGGTGTGCTACCAATAAGGGTGCCCTAAGGTAAAATATTACGGAACCATAATAAATAAAGCCATAAGCTAAGGTGGTAGATTTACCTGTTTTAAAAATAATAATAATAAAAAAACTGAAGGATTAAGGTCAAATAGTTCCTCAATAGCACCCTCTTCCAGGAGTAGTTGTGTCTATTAAAGAACTAAAAAGTTAACATAAAATAGAACATGTAATTTGTATAGCAAGGTCACAGGTCAAAAGCATAATAGATTGATACTCCCTCCGTCCCAATTTAATTGTCCACCTTTTCAAAAATGGATGTCCCAAAATATTGTCTAGTTACTAAAACTAGACATCTTTTTTTGGTTGAACTTCCAAAAATACCCTTGTTATAATCATCTTTTTTTAAAAGCCATTGCCTAATGTAAAATGTACTTGAAGGACAAATGGCATGTGATGTGTCTCCTTATTCACTACAAATGAAGAAAATGTCACACAAAAAAGAAGAATAATTCTTTAACAATTTTTCATTCTCCCACCTTTACTAAGCACTACTTCTATTCATCAAACTGCAAACTTTATCATCAGTTCATAAACAAACTCTATTGCCTTCTTTCTCTTTCTCCGTATTTCTATTACAGTAAAAGAAAAAAATTGAGTAATTCCATTCTAAGATTCTAAACCCTTTTTCCATTTGAAAAAAAAAAGGAGAGAGTCTTAATCTCCAATCCCATCTCATGAGGAATACTAGCTCAAATACTCACAAAATAAAAAAATAAAAAAAAAATTGGGGAAAAACCAATGTGCAAAAACACATACAGTAAACATAGAATACTGCAATAAAGACAGAGAACATCTCCTAAAACAGTTAATATTTACATTGCCAATATTTACATTGTTGAGCAAAAAATACTTCATTTACACATAGCCAACCAGTGCCCCAACAAAAGATTATACTTTGTGTCTTCCCTTTTTTTCCCCACTATTTATCCCTAGACAACCAAAAAGAGTCATTCCTATTAGGAGTAATCAACAAAAAGAAACATAAAGGGACACCCTAGGTTCTACAGCTTTTACAATTGGAGGTGAGATTTCACAGCTTCTACTACACTTTGATCACATTGAACTTGGATGGAAGTTGAGCCATTATGGTGAAATATTTGCTTGCCAATATGGCGTACCTTATAATTGTTGCTTCCATATGCCCTCATTACCTCCTTCATGCAAAGTTGTAGTGTCACAAAAACATCATCAAGAGCTTGTGGTGATAGCTCATCAAATGACTTCTCCACAGCAGCTACAAGTTCATCAACACTAGAAGGAGCTTCTTGGTATTGAAGTGATTGAATAGCATTGAAAAATCCAAGGTCAAACACATTAAAATCGGGACTATTAGGAGGTTGAAAAGAAAGTCGAATATCCAAACCTCTCCTTTCTACAGCTTGAATGAAATCTTCATCGTCGGGATTAATATGAGGCTTTGCGTTATCTTGCTGGATTAATATTGTTGTTGGTGTGCTATCCCTTGGCCACTTTGATTGAATTGCAGGTAGTACCTTTTCAATTAACTATGCTTTGTAGACATCCTTTTGGTAACAGATTGTATGGTTTTGGTCTCCAAAGTTCCAGCTACCCGATTTTTGCTACTCCTTTTAGCTGGAACGTTTAAAATGAAGGGAAAATCCCAATTTTTCCCGAAAACAGAGTGCTCCCATCTGCATTGAATCTTGGTCGAGCCACGGCAGCCAAAAACATGACCTTGGTAATAAAAGTGGTGCTCCTGCAACTACGATAAGGGTCTTCCTCTTCTGGCAACAGATAATATTTTTGAGATTTTCTACTCAAATAAAACCACTTCTCGTCGACATGTATACAACTATGCATATCATTGAATGTAACATTACCACCCCCACTATTTAGCATTGATAAGCAGAAATGCATTCGTTTCTTCTTCGTTTCTTCACTTATATATCTGGCTTCATCGCATTCGAATGTCGCCTCATCAAGCCTTCTTTGATTCGGCGATGTACCATGGATTTTTCCATATTTAATTCTCTGTCAAGAGAACATATGTTAGTTCGGCGACGTAGTGAAATCCGCTTCACATCATTGGGTTGATCTCTTTACGCTTCCGACCTACCTTCCTAAATCGTCTAGCAAAAACATCAGCTTTGCGCCCAGTGCCGAAATCATGTCGTGCTTGCTTCCAAAGCCTTGAAACAGTCCTTGTTGATACAGAAAATATGGTAGCTGCAGTAGCAATTGTGTATTTCTTCAACTTTTGGTTTTTGCATTGTTGCAAAAGGAATTCAATGAGGGCTTGGCGTTGTTCTGTATTCAAGTGGTTTTTGGGTTTGGAATGGATATGCTCTTCATTGATTTCCATAGATAAGATGACATTTTAGGCACTGGTAACTTGGGTATAAACTTGTTTCACTAGTTGGTATAGCCAAGATGAAATTGGAAAGAGAGAAAATAGAATGAAACAAAGATGAAAGTTCAAATTTAAAGAGTCAAAATAATACACTGACATACAATTTCAAATTTGCTTCAGTCCAAAACTTAGCTTTGGCGCCCAATTGTAGAAAGTTTCTAGAATCCTTTTTAAAATTGGAAGGGCAATCATGTGGTGTTGTTTAACTTTAAAGGACCCATAACTAATTCTACAAGCTTTCATTTTATAAGGTTTAGCAAAAAAAATAATCCAGGGGCATTATTGGAATAATGCTCAAAAAATAGTGGCCCATTTCCTCTTTCTTACACTTGGTGAAAAGTCAAAGTGGACGTTCAAATTGGGACGGAGGGAGTAGAAGCAAGAACCATATCCATACCTGGTCAATTTGACACTCTCGGCCATTGAGGTTAACATCTCTTTTTCATGTGAGTAGTAGTTCTACAGGTACAACACCAAAGCCATACATGGTCAGTTGATTCTATGAAAAAAATTTGCACACTTCGAGCATAATATAGAGCCAAGTATCAACATAAAAGACGGAGGAACTTCAAGAGATTGTGTCGATATGAACGCAATTGTCCCTATTTGCCATTTCAGCAGGTTAACACCCCACGCCCTATCAACAAAAGGAAAAGCTACATCAAAATCATACAAACCTCTTAAGCATAAGACTAAAGTTGCATTAACATTCACAAAATGTGTGGGAACAAGGGAACCTTTCCCTCTAACCTACAGTATATAAGTTATGAACTATGTACTCAAGATACAAGAACTTCGTATTTTTATAGACAACATGACTGCTGGCACTATAAGCAATGGGGCTGGTTCAAAGCAATTAGTTACTAGACTGAATTTCCAAGCCAATACAGCTCCATCTTATGAAAAGTAAAACACCTAGAATTGGATAAATAGAAATGTACATGACCAGTGGCACCATACTAAAAGACTGAAAAACTAATACGGATATCAATCTCACAGTAGTGGCACATCTTCAAAACTCAATGGTTTGTTAAGAGTTAAGACTATAGAACTGAAAAGATCATTGTAGTATTATCATGAGACAACTGCAAAAAAATTGAGCTGTGTTTTCTTGCACCTTACTGAAAAGAACTGTTTTTTTCTTAGACTTACATCCATATTGTTTCGTGTAAAAATCACGATTTCATTACCAGAACAAACAAGTAAAACCTAACAGTAAAAAACAGGCGGGAAAATGAAGGAATGAGATTTGGGAAGAGATTTTCGCAACCCACCAACCATCACCTCACACCAAACAAAACCCAACTAAAGGTACAAAAGTTCTGATCTGCACAATTCTTTCCTTCTTTTCACCTTTAAACCTGAATTTCTATTCTCAACCAAACTTTAACATCATTTGCAATGACTTGATAAACCTACCTATTTTGAGTTGAAATCCAAAATGCAAAATCACCTTCCAGTCCTCCAATGGTTTTCACATCTTTTCCTTCTTTGTCTTTCCACAAAGCCTTGCTAAGAGATTCACAAAGGTTAGAAGGGGTTAGACACTCATCCCCAGTGGCAAAAAGGCAATGCTCAAAAGGTATACAAGATAAAATTGCTGAAAATGGATTAAGTAGGAGAAAGTGTCCAAAAGCTCACCTTCCTGGATCTAGTTTGGAGTCAGATACCAATCGTTTTTAAAAGGTGTATTTAAAATCAAAAATAAAATAAATAATCGATTGACCACCAAAACTATACATAAAAAAGAAAATTCTTAACCACAACAATTGATCACAAAAACAACAAATTCTCACAACAAGTGTAAATTATTTTAAATTAGGACCAACAATTGTATATTTGTATGCAAGAGAACATGACAAGTTAAGTATTCAGATAATTATTAGTATATGTTGTTGTTTTTTTGCTCATAAAAAAAGGCACAAACAATTATTTGTAATTGCTAATAAATATACTTGAAGTATTCTTAAGTATTCTTTAATGTTCAAAGGGTGAACCCCTGGACAATAATGAAATTGTTCTTTTACATGTTTAGGCTATTTGAAAAGTAATCACAATTGACAAGCCATTCATACTTCCTCAAGTAACTAATCCTTTTGCACCTTATTATGTTTATTTATCCTATTGAAATCCTCCATCTGGACGATCCCCCCTTAAAAAATATTTTAATTTCTTGTAATCTTTTGTAGCTTGCTTACATCCAATGACCAAAACTTAAATGGAAATCACCAGATTGGCTTGATCATTCTCTATAAATAATACTCCCATAAACCTAGCAATTCAAACAGAAACCTAGAAATATGTGTAGCAAAATTAACAATAACAAAAAAAAGGGGCATAGAAGCGTAAGAAACAAAAACCAGATACATCAACTAATTGATACAAGCCCACCAAGAAAATTAAAGGAAGGGGGGGGGGGACAGACCTTTGAGCATTAGGGCAGTAGTTTCCTCATCTTGTTTCTATGAGAGTTTGCCTAAACTTATCTTTTTGTCTTTGAATTGAGGATGAAGAATTATGTCTGTGGGAAGACCATTAGCAGAACATATAAACTGAAATGATCATTAAAACATATAACTAAAGGCAGTTGAAATAATTTTTAAAGAAAATAAGGTTTAGGGATGTACACATACCAGCGACAAAAATGAGCTTTTGATCTTGCCAGAAGGTGGCATTTGGAGCCAATTAACAGCACTCCAAAATACTGTAATTAGATCATTCATTCATCAAAGCCAATAATCCAATAATAGAATACAGACTCTCAATTCTCCTAGCCCTGACTTAAAAACACAAACAAAACAAAACAAAAGTACTCTCACATTAAAACAAACAGGTGGTGTGCATCAACCAGCATCTATACAAGCTCCAAAAAAACAGAATTAACCGGATCACCAAATCAAACATCTTTGAAAACCCAATTGAGAAAGAGAATTAGAGTAAAGATAAAAAAGGCGAAAAAAAAAACTCACTCAGAGCAGCTATCAAAGAGCTCTCAATATCATCCCTATCACCTAACTTAACTTCTTCAAGCTTCTCAATCTCTTTCATCCAAAGCCCATCATGAATCCTCTGTTTCAACCTATAACTTCTCTCAACATTTCTCCAACCTATCATGGAGTGAGGGACACGATGAGGATGGAGTTGGAGCAGGACTTGGAGAAATTGTTCTGTTGATTACAACATCACCAAAAGTAAGAAACAATCAGAAATCTTTCAAAGAAATAAAAAAAAGAAACAAAAACAAAAAAAAAAAAACAAAAGGGATGCCAATTCAAACCTCAACGAAAATTCAGATTATGCTCCTTATCAACCTCTTTGATAGTCAATTCAGCGGTCAGATTATGATGCTTGATTTCCAAACGCATAACAAATCCTTTTGGGTTAAGTTCTCAAACTCCACCCCATGTCTTTGATTGGAAGGGGAAACCAGTGAGAGAGAGAGAGAGAGAGAGAGAGAGAGAGTAAATAGATGTGACATAGGGATGATTTGATAGCATGGTCAAGGGGTCAAGGCATGAGAGTGGTACGAAGAATCCAGGATTCCAAATTTTGGGAGAAGAAGCGTTGTTAAACGGTATAAAAAAAATAAAAAGAAAATGTGGAAGGAAAAGCAAAAAATAAAAGGGAAAACAAAAAGAGGAGGTTATTGGCACTATTCATCGTCAACCGTTCAAATGGACAGTGCAAATTGCCGTCCTTTCTTTTGTAAGGGTAGAAGGAAACTGTTCAAATGAACAGTGCAAATTGCCATCCTCTCTTTTATAAGGGTAGAAGTATATATATATTCACAGTGTCAAGTGTTCCTAAACTTTTTTAAGTTTTGACTCGTTGCTAAGAGCCTGCTTGGGAGTTGAAGAATGGAGGGGAAGGGAAGGGAATGAGGAGTAAATAAAAAGTTCTCCTTGTTTGTTAGTTTTTTTAAAGAGGGGAAGGGAGGAGAGTGAAGGGGAACAATTCCCCTCCATTAACTCAATATTTGTCCCTCCAAATTGGAGAAAAATGGAAGGAAAGGAAAATTTTTAAGTGATAGTAGTTAATTCATTCCTCTTCCTTCTCCTTACTTAAACCCAAAAAAGTTAAATTATTTCACCTACATTCTCCTCCCTTCCCTTCTCCCTCATTCCCTTCCCTTCCCTTCCCTTCCCTTCCCTTCCCTTCCCACCCAATATACGTATATACAAACTAATATAAGCCATCCCAACATCACTTTCACTCCCTCTCTCTCTCTCTCTCTCTCTCTCTCTCCTCGTACTCTCTTTACAAACGGCGGGAAAACGGATTGGTGAGTTGAGTATTTGGGGAAAACAATTCCCAGGGCTTCTCTTTCACATTCTAATTCTCATTCTCAAATCTCATCTCAATTTTCCTTGTTTGTTTCAAAACCCTAGAAAACCCTTTCAACAACCACAATTCCCAGACATCTATAGATCTTTCTACAAAGAAATAGAGAGCGAGCGAGCAACATTGACAACAACGGCGCTATTGTCATTGTTTTTTTCTCTCTCCTCTTTTTTCATCAATGGCGTTTCCTGCTTCGCAAACCTTGCTTGAAGACGCTCATGGCGAACACCAATTTCTGCAACAACAACAGCAACAGCAACAACAGCAGAATCAGCAACAACAGCAAAATCAGCAACAGAATATGTTAGATTCGCAGAAATTGGGGCCAGAAGATATCGATAATCATTACGCAGGTACGCCGATTAGGTTTTTACCTCTTCGACATGTTTACTCAGCTACTTCTCCTTGCGTTACGGCTAGTGGTTCGTCTAATGCCGTTTCTAAGAAAGTTAGGGCTAGAAAGTTATTAACCCTAGATGATGATGACGATGAAACTTTTTACGGAAACCACGATTTTCGCCATAATCATCATGAGGAGAACCAAGTGGTGGAACAAGTTGAGGAGAAGGAGGAAGAGGAGAATGAGCCGGATTCGCCGAGGGTGATTCGAGTTTACTCTCGTCGGAGGAGGCAACGGAAACCGCCGCTTTTCGACTCGCTGGTTGTGAAGTTGGAGGAGGAGAAGGAGGAGAAGATGATGATGGTGAAACGGGAGCCGGTTGAGGAGGGTTTTAATGCTGGTGACATGGCGGAAGAGTATCCGAACAAGAGGAGGCGGGCTGTGAAGTCGGAGCTTGTGAAATTGGGGGTTGATTCGAGTGTGTTGTGTAGTTTAGATCGTCCTAGGTTGAGGGAATCACGATTCCAGTACAATGTAGATAGGGTTAAGCCGGGAGGTTTGAAGAGGAAGAGACAGAATTCTGCGGATAGTAACAAGAATCAAGGCGATTTGCGTGCTAAGAAGTGGTTTCAGTACGTTTTCTATTTCTATTGTGCCTCCTTTAATTTCAGGAAAAACAATGTTTATTTATTTTTAAGATAACATGACTAATGAAATTAACGACCAGGAAAAACCTCCATTGGCAAATAAGTCTTGTATAAGACAGTCCCACCGAGGTACAGAGTGAACTTTTATCAGTTTATGAAGAATGAGGGGTGACATCTAGTCCTTAAGTCACCCTTGTTCACCCCACCATGGACGGTCTTATACAAGTTTTTGTGCTCAAAGAATGGTGTTGGATGTTTTTTTTTTTTTTTTTTTGTTGTGTGATGAGAATGAGGCGAGATGTGTTGTTTATGATTTTATGAACAGGTTGGTATATGATGGGGTTGATCCGAAGGTGTTTATTGGATTAAAATGCGAGGTGAGTTTTTTTTTTTGATTTGGATATTTGGTTTTGATGGTTTAAGTATATATATGAGTGGAGCTATGTTGTTTGAAAAAGGGAACATTGGGGTTGAGTGTGTGACTGTGTGCAGGTGTATTGGCCACTGGATGATGCTTGGTATAAAGGTTCAATTGCTGGATATAATGCGGAGTCTAAACGCCATAACGTATGGCTTTCTTTCACTTATTGGTATACTTTTTGTTAGGCGTGTTAGAGTTGTTGGTTGGAATTTGCTGTAATTGAATGTTGTATGAACTGAAATGCAGGTAGATTATAAAGACGGTGAAGAAGAAGAGTTGCTCTTGTCAGATGAGCAAATTAAATTCTTTATTTCAATGGAGGAAATGCAGGTGTTAAACCTCAGAGGTACTAAATGGCAGGATGATGACGAGCCCGACTATAGTCAGTTAATGGGGCTGGCTGCTACTGTGGATGAGAGCCGTGATATTGAGCCTGGCGATATCATTTGGGCCAAGCTTACGGGTGAGTAAAGAACGTTATTCTGCTGAGTTAAGAACATTATTCTGCTTAAATACAGAAGATATACCAACTGGAAGCGCCTACTTGAGATGAGCATCCAGATTTGGGTTTAAGTATATATAAGGCAATAGTGAGTTGAAGAACGTTAGTCTCATGCAAATTGATATCCGTCATGCACAACTAGTGTTTGTTGCTATACTTGCTAATGAATGAAATTACCACTTTTGTCCTATAACATTCCATGTGCATGCCATTTTATTTTTCGGTCCTCTATGATGTGTTAGAAGTTGGTTTTTCTGTCCACTATATGTACATTCAGTTTACAGCTTCTCCCACTTCCTTGTACATGTTTACAAGTTCCTTTAAAGTTTAAAATAACTTCTCTAGTAATATACTTCTTTAGGTCATGTAATGTGGCCAGCAGTAATCATGGACGAGTCACTTGTCAGTCACCGGAAAGGTTTGAACAAACGCTCAGGAGGAAGATCAGTCCCTGTGCAATTCTTTGGAACTCATGATTTTGCAAGGTTGAAACTTAAGGGATAAAAATATGCTTTGAAGAATATTTTTGGCTGTTCAAGATTACAACTTTTGCTAATAAAATTCTTGGTGACACTCAGAATACAGGTGAAACAGATTGTATCTTTTGTGAAAGGGCTCAATGCTTGCTTCCATTTGAATAGCAAGTCCCCTCGGTTTCTTCGAAGCTTAAAGGAAGCAAAATCGTGAGTTTACCCTTGCAGTGTCTTTTTCTTTCATTTATTGTTGTAGCAACGGAAAAGTCATATCCAAATTTGGCTTCTGGTATTTATTTGAAGCTTGAAAGAGCTTATTTTCTTAATTGATTCGTCCCGAAAATTATTTGCTGACATTGTTTTGATTAATTGACAAAGGTGTGTATTTTTGTTGATTAATCTTCTTCCCTAATATGCCGTTTGATATCTGGGTTTTACGTTAGAATTAGGTTGGCATAATTAAGAGAACACTACCATATCAGGAATCTGATTAGTGAGCATTTTTTGCTTGATATCATTATTTACTTCTTTTATATTTAAATAATATAAGTAGGTAAGAAGTGGGCCAACTCATCCTATAATGGGCCATGGTTAGTGGGAAAAGCATAGGCCGAAAGGTCCACACATGGTTGGAGGTGTTGGACATTAGGACTTGACTACTTTAGTCCCCATCTGATGCTTTAGGTTTTGGTATTTGGTTTGGTATGGCATATGGGTATGACTTTTATCTTCCTTTTTCTCTTCTGGGTTGTTCCTGATGCATTTAATGTCTTCTTTTTCGTGGAGATATGTCTCCTCTGAAGTTTAGAAAGCACTTAAATCTTGATTAGTGCATTTTATTTGAGGTTCATACCTCTGTCTCGTTTGATGGACTTTATTGCATATTTGTGCCCCCCTGACCGGATCTCTTGCTAAATGTATATCAACTATCACCGTTGGCGATAAGCTTTCCCTTGCCTTGCGAAATTCATTCTTTGGCCAGGGATTTGGTGGTTGTCAAGCTGTGAAGAAATTCCCTCTTTTTTGAACAGGTTCTTTACATTTTTTTTTTCTTAATGAATTTGTGAAGCATTTGATTATGCTGATTGAAATGGTAAAGCAACTTATTTTAAAATCGATTTATGATGAATGACGAATCCAAGTAAGTGTTACTGGTTAGAATGCTGAAATTTGTGCAATGATGGCTGTAAGGGTTCTGATCTCATTTGGTACATTGACTGATTGCAGATCCTCAAGATCTAGATTTAGTTAGGTGATAATTTAAAGGATTTGCAAACCTTTTCCCTTTATGGGATTCTCTATTTATTCCGCATTCCGAATTTTTGGTCAATAAGTACTATGTTCTGTTGCTTGTGTTTATTGTTGTCTTTATAAAGTGCATCTTTTCTCTAGTGTACATCCTTTTTATTTGCGGTTAGATCTGTTTTTTTTGATCCTGTGTCTAAAGTGTAAAAGTGGATCCAAAAGCTTCACTACTTTTGGCTTCGGAATAAATTGGACTAAATCAAAATAGCTCATAGAACTGTCGGCACTTTTTATTTATTGTGAAAGGCCGATGTCGTCGCACTTCGGATGAAGGGTCAAACAGAAACAACCTCTTTGTGAGAACTTTAAGTTCTCACAAGGGTAAGGTTGCATACAACCTTACCCCCTTACCCTTTGGAGACACTGGGGTAAGTTGATGTTAATGTTGATGTGTCTAAAGTGTCTGAATCTGTAGATTCTTGTTCTATGAGAAATTCTGGGGATAATAAAGTGATGGTTAGCTGTGTCTAACATGTAATTTATCTGCTGATATTGGAGTTTGCATTCAGAGAGAATCTAGGAAGTAATGATTTCTGTCCGATTTCTAGTAAATAAAATTCAAAACAAAACAGGAAGAGATGAAGAGCCTTCTGTGTTTCTAGTAAAAGGTGTTCTTCAGTATTTATCCAGAAATATGGTAGATAGATTCTGTGATCATTTAATATTTCTTACTGACGGTCACGATGTTACTGATACATCTTACATTTTGTTAAAGTTCATTACCTTACTTTCCATTTTTCTTGCCGTATTCTGACACTACGATGCTTGATGACTGGCTATACTTAAATGGTTTTTTTGTGTTGATGTGATAATCCTTCGACATTTGATTAGTTTTAGTGGCATTAATGATAGTGATGCCGCTTTTCGGGTGATGATGATCCCAGACCTGGTTCGGCTATATTTTCCTGCAAACCTCTCTATGCATCATTTTGTCCAGTTTCCCCATGGTTTCCTAGTGCATTCTTAGGACAGTTTACTCACTGATTGCTATCAGATAAAAATAAAAATGTATCATGTGCCTGCATCTATCTTGCTTGTCTTTTATACACACCTCTCTAGATACAGCTTGTATAATTTCTGCGGTGCTAGTTCTGGTGGTATACATGTATTTGCATGGGTGTTCTTGGCTCCAGAAGTCCAGATTGACATTTATCCAGTAGATGAAGCAGGGTGAAAGTTTTAGGCCGAAACATATTGATCTGATTTGATATTTCTTTTCATGATGTTTAGAGCTCTTTATATCACTGCAGCAAACTGAATTGGATATTGTCATTATCATTTAATTTTTGTCCTATTCATGTCATGTTATCTGTGGTATCATTGTTTTTGCTTTTGTCCAGTACATTTTATCATCAGTTGTTTGTCTTGGGTAGTTTATTTGGTTATAATCTATGGTGTTGGGGTGTGTCTAATCTTGTGGTTATATCGTTCTATCAGGTACATGAGTGACCAGAAACTTCCTAAGAGCATGCTAAACGTGCGACCTGTGTCTAAAGATGTTCAGACTATTGATACAGACGAAGCTTGTATCAAGGAAAATGTAAGTACTCTTGCTTTGGATTTCAGTTTTGAGAGACAAGGTCACTGAACATCGTATGTCTGTGGTTACCTTCATATATGCTATATTGCTATCAGGCTCTTGAGTTGTTGAGATATACATATTTAGTTGTGTGCTGTAGGTTTATTACATGGCTGGCTGAAGTATGCTTGCAGTTTACATTAGCTCATGCTATAGACTTGGTGTAACAGGCCAAATTTTCTAAACCACATTAAGAGAAACTTAATTAAGCGGAAGTCTTATCATCCTAATTTGGGACTGTCACTGCCGTATCTCCTAGCCGAGAAGATACAAGGCAACAAAATTTAACTATAAATTAAAACCCAAATCATGCTAGATGATCTGTTGAGCACAAAGGAACTCCTCTTTATTAAACCAGATCGGAGTACAAAGCTAGGCTTATTTACAAAACCTTAATCAAACAACTACTAATCTCGGTGATTCTCTCTCAACAAGTCATGCTTTCCCAAAAACAGAGACTTGCAAAAACCACACAACCCAAACACACTGCCCTTCCCGTAAACGGAGAGAACAAGGGTAAAATCAGCAAAGCTGAGTGTAACCATTCTAAACAATAAAAAGAACTTGCAGAGTACTCCTGCCTCTGAAAGCTATTGCAAACACCAGAGACTTTATCTCAAAAATTTTCTATATGAATGTAGTACTTTTCCTGAAGACGTTTGAAAACTCAAGAGAGCCAAAAATCTGTAACTTAATCAATCAGTTTGTAAGTATTGGCCATGGGGAAAGTGAACGTTGCGGAGGCCTCTCCACTTAAGTAGCTCGAAACTCCACTTTGGGGGAACGTCTTCCCTACCACAAACAGTAATCATAGTTGGCCCATAATTGTCTAGCGTGATCACACCCCTAGAGCGTTCAATGAAACAGCCCCTAGGACGACACAAATACAGTAATAGAATCCCCCTAGAGGGTTCCCCGTCGAGAACGATCTCTAGGAGCACAGTGTGTTCATCACCCACCGAGATACTTTACCATGAGCTTCTTTACCCGCATGCGAATGGCTCTTCACTGTAAATGATTAATATCTCATAGTTGTTTCCACAAAACATTTGGCCAAATACACAAAACAAACTCCGATTAACAGCTATCAGTTCACACTACAAAACCAATTTGACTTTGCTTTGCAACTCAACACAAAAGAGTCTTCACATAACAAAATAACTTTGTCCTTAATAAAGTTCCTCAAATCAGTATTAAACCATTAAAAACAATCACTGAAATCTTTTATAGCAATAATCAAATTCGTTGGTAAAATGAACAGTAACAACAAACTTAGCATCAAAACTCATATAAACAATTGTTACCTTAATAGGTTATCTAAAAATAAATCCTTAGAAATAAACACATTGAAATAAGCTCATATCCATGCTGGAAAGAAGGTAAATAGTTTCTCGAAAGGAGTTTAACGAAGGGAATAGACATAGTTATACCTTTAAAGCGTGTTCTCCCAGGATGTTCTAATCGTTATCTACTGCCCAATTTCAAGCTCTATCTCTATAATCGAGATTTACACGCCATAACATCAGTAGGGTTAGTATCTAGACAAAAGTAACCAGAAATTATCAAGGAAAACCAAATCGAAAGGCTTAGGAAACGATACCCCAATAAATGGATGAATAATCATCACAGACATGCCTGGTGCCTCTGCTTGATGCTAATGTTGACAAAGTTCATGGCCTGATTGTACAAAACTAATTTGTTGGTCTCCTAGTCTTATGAATAAGGGTCCCAAAGCAAGTGAAATCGTGCACAAAGCTTTAGTAGTTTGGGAGAAAAACCAGCTTTAGTGAAAGGTTTACAGCTGCTGGAATCTGTCTAGCTTACACGAGGTGAAGGGTGAATTTCAAAGGACTTTTTGTTTCGGTTACATCTAGAATTAGAAGTAGGTATCAACATGAAAGTTTTAGATGCTTGAGTTAGGAATACACAGGAAGGGGAATCACCCAAAAATCATTTCTAGTTTGCGAGATATTTGAGTTTGGTGACAGAGGTCTGCTGTGCTGCGAGAAATGCACTGTTCCATTAACTGAGCAGTTTGGTCATCTTTCGAATGCGATCTTTGTTACTTTGCTATCTGCAACTATGGGTAATGGATAAACATAGAGATTAGGCTTTTGTTTCACCAGAAAAGGATGAGTATCGAGTTTTTTATGCCCCTCCAATCACAGGCTTCCAAGCGTCGAGTTTCTGGCAAGCTTAGTCATCAACATGTAAGCTGAGTGGTGGGACGATTCTAGACTCAGTTCTTGGTGATTCAGCTGTAACAAGGATGGAAACCCATAAGGTTACGCAGTCGGGTCACACTTCTTAATGGTTAAGCAATCGGGTCACGGATACAAGGATTTTGAGTAACAACACATCAAACTTATTTAACGACAGTCTCGGTTTAACCCTCAAACGGATATTTCCCTGAGAACTTGCGACTTTGTCATCTACATGCTTACTTGCTTGGCTTGTTGAACAGATAGTTAGGAAGGTAAAAACATAAATCTGAGTTAACAACCCCGGGAAAAGCTCGTCAACTAACCCAACATCGCAGGTTTGCGCTAACACTATGTTTATGTTAATTAATGATGGTTGAGGTTCCTTAATCGAGGTGCTAATCAAGAGGGCTATTACACTTGGTGTGGCATGGACCTGTCATGTAGTTTTGTAATCAATTAGTAAGCTTGGTTGTGTCTTCTGTATTGTTTGGGGTGTAATGTCTTACATGACTTTTTACTTCATGGTTTTTGCAGGATTTGTCAAATTCAAAATTTCCAACTAAGTTGTCTGTTCATAAATTGTCATCTGAGACTGAAAGATATCCGAAGTTGCCCGGGGGTTACTGGCCTATCCGTATTAATTGGAAAGATCTTGATAGATGCAATGTGTGCCACATGGATGAGGTAAACCAAATTTTCCTAGTTTAGATTCTTCACCTATAGCATTATGTGATTCACCCATTGATGTAGCTCTCCTATGTCTTTCTTATTGTCTTTATAAACTAGAATGTCCTCGGTTCCTTTCTTTGCTGGTCTACAGAATTTCAGCTTTTGTATTTTCTTTTCTTATCTTTGTCATTATGTTTTATCTCGGATTATTGTGGTGTCAGACTTGAAATCTGCTAACTAAGTGTTGTTTTCTTAGGAATACGAGAACAACTTGTTCCTTCAGTGTGATAAATGCAGAATGATGGTGAGGACCTATTACATTATTGCTCTTGCACTTTTGTTTGTTCTTTTGGTGTAATACCCCTCAAGGGCATGTAACTGGGTGGTTGTTTGAAGTTTCTTTTCTATTCCAAAATAAAGAATCGTTTAAGTTGTGCCAACTACAGGAATATACATCATTTCATATAGATTCAATACATCATTTAATATAGAATTATGGATTCATCTTGTTTTTCCCTAGATGCATTATGTCGGTCAAATGTGTGACAGTCTGACATATAGCAATATTTTTCCACAGGTTCATGCCAGGTGTTACGGGGAGGAGTCTGTTGATGGTGTGCTTTGGTTATGCAATTTATGCCGAGATGGTGCACCTAAGCCCACTCCCCCTTGTCGTCTTTGCCCTGTTGCAGGTACATGTTGCTGGATCATGATGTTTATTTGTGGACCCCTTTAGCACATATGAACCCTGTAATTGATATTCATATTCCTGTAGGTGGGGCTATGAAGCCCACAACTGATGGTCACTGGGCTCATCTGGCCTGTGCTATCTGGATTCCTGGTTTGTTCTTGCACAATGCATATCTTGTTGTATCCTCTGTTCTGTTTCTTTTTTGACCTTGGCAAAGTGCTTACAGAAACTTGCTTATCCGATATCAAGAGGATGGAGCCCATTGATGGTCTTAGCAGGATTAACAAGGTGTGTTCGCATGCACGCTCTTTTCGTTATTTCATTTTTAATTATTGTGGGTGGGAGTGAAGGAGGTAGTTGTGTGGACGCCTCATTGGTTTAGAAAGTACTTTCCCGACTTAATTATTTATATGGCTTCGTCATTTAGGATCGCTGGAAACTTCTATGTAGCATTTGTGGTACTCCATATGGAGCTTGCATCCAGGTAATTCTTGGTTTCTGCTGTATTCCGTACATCAGCATTCATTATATTTGTTTTTCTTCCGTTTAATATTCTTTATAATTTGATAATTTACTGATTAGTAAATGTGTAAGGATTGGTGGGAGATTTTTTACAGCTTCGTTTCACTGTGATGAGGCGAGGGAGGGAGGGGAGATTGTTCTGGTTATGTGTATGGCCATCCTGTGGTGCATTTGGTTGGAGAGGAACTCTAGGGTGTTCTGTGATGTTGGGAAGCCTATAGACTACATCTTGGACCATGTGGTCTATTTGGCCTCCCTTTGGGCTAAGGCGGCGGGTGCTTTTAAGGGCGTTCCGCTTACCTTTGTACAGCGGCATTGGCGAGATTTGTAGTTTCTTTTGATTGCTTATGAGGATGCCTTATCCTCTTTTTTGTATTCTTTACAGAATTGATTAATAATAAAAGTTTTCTTATCTAAAAATAAAGAAAAAAGAAGTAAATGTGTAAGGATTTAAAAATCTGGATTCCATTTGAATATGAGACTTGAATACTGAAGCAGTATTTATGTTGATTTTTAGGTTTGTTAATGACAAAGAGCTTTTTACTTTATTTTAATTTAGACTGTGAATGAAGAAGAGCAGAGTCATATCTTAAGTGTTCATGTGTGCTAAATGTTCCCCTGAAGGAAATAGTTGACAGTAGCTTCATATATTATTTTGGAATAAAAATGCTTCTTGTCTAAAAATTCTACGTAGTGCCCTCGTAGGCTCGTACTTTGCATATGTGTGTTTGGCATGCGCTTAATTTATTTTCCATTGAGTATTGGTTTTTTCGTACATTAACATATGAACTAGCTAAAGCTAGCCACATAAATTACTAAATGACCCTTTCCCTCTCTATCACTTCAATCAGTCCCATGGGTGTTGATAGCCTGCTATTTCAGTAACAAGAATCTCACCATACCAAAAATCCACAATTTTCAAACTCCCAAGCACTTGGATACTCCACAATGTCATCATGTCCACATGTTAAATGCTCAAGTAGACACACCATTTTTAGTCTTGGGATCCAACTTGTCATCTTAGCTAATCTAGTAATCTGATGCTCACAAGAACAAGGGGCCAGGTACTGGACCCTATAATTAAAAGGCTCGTAGCACTTCTGACACTCCTCTGTCTAAGTTGTTTAAAATTCTGATACACTCCCAATTTAATTCAACCTTTTAGTGCCCAAATTCCAAATAGAGCATGGCAAATAGAATCCCAACAAAACCTTAAAAAACACAAATTTAGAGAAATCTAGTACGATTACCTCCAGCAAATCGCCTCAAAGCCATTATTACCTGACGTTTGTGTGATGTGTCCCCGGGAGAGGGAGAATTGGTTGAACTTGTTTGTATTGTGTGATGTTGTCAAGTCACCGTGGGATAGGTTGTTCCGCGGAGAACAATTTGCTTGTCCTGTTAGTGTTGGTAAGTTTGTTCAGATGGGTGTTGTCCATACCTATAAATATCGTGAAGTTTCTCTCAAGCCAAAGACACCAAAAAATGGCCATAAAGCGCACGGCTATAGCAGTTTGAGCTCTTTCCCTCTGCAAACTAGCAAACTGTATTTGCAGAAGCTGTGTGGAAAACAGAGCATTCACCCCCCAGACTGAAAAAGTGTAGTCCATAATACCCGGGCAAAGTCACAAAACACGAACATATGAGAGGTGCATTTGGCAATTTCTTGGCTACACCTGGGAACATGGAATTAAATAGCGATTGTGAGAGGAATATGGTGTTTGTGGCTAGAGAGGAATAGTCGTCATTTACAGCGTGATTGATGCACTTTTTGACTTAGGTGGAGTCAAACCTGGCTTTGGAATATAGTGTATGTGTGTGGGGAATGAAACCTGGGAGTGGAATGTATATATTTATTTTTGACTATTGGCCTTTTTTACAGTGCTCAAACAGTACTTGCTATGTGGCGTATCACCCTCTCTGCGCACGTGCATCTGGTTATTGTCTTGATGTAAGTTCTGTGTCTTTTGAAGTACCAGTACATTTTCGCAGGCCTGTGTACATTTTTCTTTTTTTAAAATAAACTCATTGTCAGGTAATAACGCTCATATGCTTATTGTTCCTACTTGTTTGTTATTTTTTTTTCTTTTTTTTATCTTTTATGCGTTTATAGCTTGAAGACAAAGACCAGCTTCATCTAATATCTATGGATGAAGATGAGGAAGTACAGTGTATTCGTTTAGTTTCCTTTTGCCAGAAACATGGACAGCCATCTAATGACCGTCCAATCGTGGATGAGTTGAGTGGGAAAGATGATTGCGAGTTTTCAAGCTACGTTCCTCCACTTAATAAATCTGGCTGTGCTCGTTGTGGTATGTTGCTGTACTTGTGGTCTCCTGGTATAAGTCTCATTGGTTTTTCATTTCCAATTAGGTTTTCACGTGCACTAAACTTCAAAATTCTTCTAGTTCTATATCTGTAACACGTAAATGAATGGAGAACATATCAATTTGAGGATGTTGGTTGCATTATTACACCTACCCTTATTAGATGATATTGTTCTCATATGAAGATAGCATTTGGTCCAATGGAGGTTTTTCTGGCTGTTAATTTCAGGGCCCATGGGATTAGTCGGGCAAAGCTCGGATATCCATGTTATCTTACAAAAATAAAAAAGGGAAAAAAGATAGCATTTGGGATACTTTTTGATGGCTGTTCACTCTCCAGTCTCCTCATTTTATTTCAATATCTTCATTGTCTTCGTATATTTATTGTGTCTGGTGGAGATCTGGTTACTCTGTGCGGCTGTGCCTCAATTTCTTTTATGTTGTCATAGTTCGTTATCTGTTCTCTAATGTAGTTTCTTTGTCATGGACAGAGCCATATGACTATTCTGGCAGAAGGGGACGGAAAGAACCAGAACTCCTTGCTGCAGCATCTGTGAAACGTTTGTTTGTGGAGGATAGGCCATACTTGGTTGGTGGTTTCTGCCGACATGATTCTTTGTCTCACATATCAGAAGAGCAAGAACCGCTTATAGGTTCTAAATATTCCTCAGGGATTCTAAGTAGAACTTCAGATAAGGGTGCTTTGCAAAACATACTTTCGATGGCTGATAAATATAAGTACATGAAGGAGACTTTCAAGAAAAGATTAGCATTTGGTAAGCATTTGGCCCCCCTCCCCCAGGAAATTTTCATGAGTAAGCTATGATCTTCTAGATGTTGTATATCTCTGAAATACTGCATTCTTTGGTCTCTGTCTGGTTTATTATTACTTGTGGCACTGAAAGGTGATTGCATTTGAATTTGATGTCCAAGGATATGTTTGCTCATTGCTATTGCTATTGTAGGGAAATCTAGAATACATGGGTTTGGCATCTTTACGAAGCAGCCACATAAAGCTGGAGACATGGTAAGCAATTCTTTTCAATTTTGTTTAGGGGAATCTTCACTTTTTTAAAGTGTCCTCTAGATTGATGTATGTATTAACTGATAAATTTTGCTTTAGGTAATTGAATATACAGGTGAAGTTGTTAAACCGTCAGTGGCTGACATGAGAGAGCGCTTCATATACAATTCTCTCGTGGTAAGTTATCTGATGTACACATTCATATGAGGCTATGAGAATATAAATAGCCAGGTGAATTGTAATATGTTGAAACGTCTTCTTAGTTCTTTTTTCCTATGCCCTCGCGTGAATAGAGCACTGTGTACCAAGGCAGGGCGCGTGGGTCTCACACGCCCCCAATTTTTGCCAAATTTTCCTTCGATTCTAGGGTTCACCAAGCCCCGATTTGAACCAATCTCGACCTAGGGTTTTTGTTTCTTAGTATTTTCGAAAGTTTTTGGGAGTTTTCGAAATTTTTTGGGGGGTTTTGGATTAATTTTCCGCTGGGGATGGAGGGGAGGTGGTGGCTGGGGGAGGCCACAACCATGGTCGACCTCCGCCGTGGCCAGGCCGGGAGTGAAGGAGGAGAGAGAAAATTAGGGTTAGGGTTTCGGGTTTGGGGGTGAGGGGAGGAGAGAGAAGGGGAGGGGGGGGTCGGCTGGTGGGGGCCACAATCGTGGTCTTCGGCCGGCGCCAACCACGACGGTGTCCTGGGTGGTGGGGGGTGAGGCGGTGGTGATGCTGGTAAAGTGGTGATGGTGGGACTCGTGGTGGAGAGAGAAGGTGAGGGAGAGAGAGAATGGGTGAGGGGAGAGAGTGGGTACATGGAGCATTGTGCTCCTGAGTGTATAATTTAGGCATTGGTGGGGGTGGGGGTGGGGGTTGGGTGGGGTGCATATTATGGTAAATCATTGCCGTTTTACAATGCCTGCATTGCAGAAGGCTTTAGTTTATTCCCTGCTAGTGAGTTCCGCCTTTTTGTTCTGATTTTGGGTTATTCTTTTCTTTATATAAGATGTTGCTTTTTTGTCTGTTGGAAATCTTTGCTTTTAATCTCCATTTCCTTATGCTTAATGGCTATTAAAATGGTTAAAATTGTACAAGCCTGACTTTCTATTTTTGCAGGGTGCTGGAACCTATATGTTCCGGATAAATGATGAATGCGTCATTGACGCTACGAGGACGGGAAGTATTGCTCATTTGATTAACCATTCATGTGAAGTAATTTTCAATCTTTGCTTTCCTACTCTATGATTCTAGCTTACGGGACTCTATTTCTCTTTCCTATTGGGAAAAATGAGCTTATGTTCTTGCACTTTCCTCTGAAATGCAAACTTTACATTTGGAAGCACCTGCATGGTTTATGGTTCATTGCTATCTGTTATGGAATCGTTTCAATTCTAACTTTTGATGATCTTTCTAAAAATTTAAAAAAAAATAAAAATTGTTTTACTTGAACAGAAAGAATATATTAATGATTATCAAATCTTCAGCAAAAGAGGACAAAGTATCCCCCCCCCTACAAAGAAATATTGAAGAAGAGTATATATTTGTTTCCACTTCATCTATGTTGAGTAGTGTCATATGGAACTGAAATTTTGCAGATTTGTTTTTTCTTCTAATGCTGATCAATAAGCAGAGCCTACACTTGCAAATGGGCTTATATCATAAGTCTTCTTTGTTACTGACGTCACCTGTTGGATTTTTGCCTAGTTTGTCGGCTGCTTGATTATTTTAGGTTAAGCAAGTTATATTAAAAGAACATAAAGAGTACCTTAATGAAGGGCTTATTAAGTTTTACATTATGTAACACTTTTGACTTTGAACCCTGTCAAAATTGCAGTAGTGATGATTGTTCCATGTTAATTTTGCTTGGAATCTGACTAAATTCTTCACTTAATTGTTGTATTTTGGGCAGCCAAATTGTTACTCAAGAGTCATAACTGTCAGTGGAGATCAGCACATCATAATTTTTGCAAAAAGAGATATTAAGCAGTGGGAGGAACTGACATATGACTACAGGTTCCCATTTTGGGGTGTTTTTGTTGCTGTGAATATCTGTGAGTTGCAATGCTTGAGTTGCTAAGATTGAATGTTTATGGTACAGATTCTTATCACTAGATGAACAACTTGCGTGCTATTGTGGGTCGCAAAAGTGCCGAGGAGTTGTTAATGATATTGATGCGGAGGAGCAGGCTGCAAAGCTTCATGTTCCTCGCAGTGAGCTGATAGATTGGAGAGGGGAATAGGAGCTGTAAGTTAATCTTTAATTTAAAAGTAGTATTTCAAGTTCGCATCTCATTGTTCATATGAATGCTCTAGATGTTTCATATCTTAAAATATAAATGCTCTAGTTGTTATTTTCCTGTCGTTGAATGTCTATAGGATATGTATGTGTTCATTCGCTGCAAATGCATGTCTGCATAAAAAAAGTTGTTTGCTAATCCTAAAATAGTTCCACTTTCCTCCACTTGTCTCCAAGATTGAGGAAAGAACAAGAACATAAAATTCCATCCATAAAAGTAGTTCTTGGTATGACGTTCAAAATTATAGTTAGGCATTAAGCTATTTGTTGCTTTAGTGGGTTATCTTTGGATGACATTATTGGTCTGGAAGCTGGGTATTGTGAGATGTCTATAGCAGTTACTACGGCTTGGATGGTCTTGGAAAAGTGACCAAAAAAAGCGGAAAAAAGAAGTGGGACTGGGACTGCTGGCTGCAGTCGCAAGATGCATCGAAGGTGTTTAGTTGTGGCAAAAAATGTTTTTGTAGGCTGCGAATGCATATCATGGTTGACTACTTGTTGGAATTGTTTGTCACCCTGTATACCAAGCGCATACACGGGCAGTAAATGGCTTTAATATTTTGCTATAGCAGCGTGATTTCAGTAGGCTTTATAGTTACGCTTACATTACTCTGGCTCTGCAATGGGGATTGGGTGTAGCTATATTGAAGGAGTTTTCTATGTTTGTAGTAGTTTGAAGTGTCCGAATGCTATGTAATCGAAGAATCCAGGTATTAGACATGGGGTCTTTGATTGAAAAAGAAGCGTCGGAGTAACATATTTTAATGCTGTCAGTCCATGGTTCAAGCAATAGCACTACATCAGGAATTTTGGGCATTTGTCATACGCTGACAGGTGAAGTTTCCCTTTATTCATATATATTTTTTCGGTGTTGCTACTTGCCAGTCAAAAGGGATTGTAGAAGATCGATACTTCATTCCATAGTTACAAGGAACGCAATTCTTTCGGAGTCGTGGAACGGGAACGGAACGAAATTCAAAGTTTTTAAGAATCGTGTTGGTACTATAGTAGGTTGAGTCGGGGCAATAGGGAACGTTGGTATGCTAGAGACCTTTTTTTTCTTTCACTTTTTTCCTCTTCCTTTAAGTTGTAATTGTAGAAAAACGGTTATTTGCTACTCCGAATAGTAATAAACAACCAATAAACTCTGATAGAAATAAATACTGTAGTACAAAAGTAAAACGAAGTAAAAAGTAAAAAATCTGAATTGGGTCAACGTCAGGTAACTTTCATAGCTCACTCTTTCCATCTTCCATTATTTAATTGCACCCACTAACTCCTTTTGATTCATCTAATACCCAGTGCCCATTATTTAATTGCAACCATAATCTCTTATATTCCCAATGCCCATTATTTAATTGCAACCTTCTTGACCCTCGTGCACCATTAAAGAATAAAGACAGAGTCCCAAAAACACGGTAAAGCAAAACAAATAAAATAAAAACAAATAAAATAAAAACAAAAGAAAGAACAAGAGCTTCTAGTCGCCGGAGAAGATGGCCGAGTCACCGAGACCAGCAAACTGGGTCGAGTTCCCAGTCGACTCAGTTCGTTTTCAACCTGCGACCTGGGACGATCGTCCCTTGGTCTGGGAACAATACTCCGTCCCGTTTTCCCTACATCTATGCTTCATTCGATTATCTTGCAATTGTATAGTTGGGGTGTTGGGGAGCTCAATAGGAAGACAACTAGACAAGTTATTGAAACATTTTGATCTCTTACGGCCACAGGTCATCCGACTATCATACTATCATAGTTATCATCGCGCTGAACTTAAGTCGGGGGTTGATTTCTGTTGTTTCTGGGCTTTTGGCATCCCCTTCCCAGTGATTGGGACACTCCTACCAGGTCTCCCCAATCTTCTCACCTATATGTATACAGAAGCCAAAAGTCTTAAAGACATACAAATGAGATGCTATTGGCATAAGTGGGGTCTGGTAATGTCATGCAGTGCCCTGTACTAAATAATTTGGTAAAAAGGAAAAGAAAAGGAGGAAAAAGGACTCCAATAATGGCCTGACCGCTGATCCTGGCCACTTTTTTAGAATTCCTTTAATGTGCTTTGTAAACTCTCGGGGGCATAACGAGAGGAAGTTGTGGTGGCGAAATGGTATATTTTTGTGACATTCTGGTGTATATGGTTGGAGAAGAGTGCTTGGGCCTTTTCTGGCACCTCTATGTCTGTTGACATGTTGTGGGATAGGGTGACCTATTTAGCTTCTTTTGTAGACTTAGGCTGCTGGCGAGTCTAGGAGTTATTCAGTGACACAGCTTCAGCGGCATTGGGCTTATCTGTAATTATCAGTTCCTTTAGATATGTACTTCTTATTTAAAAAAAGGAATGTCCATTACTTTGCCTATCCTACTTACATAACTGCACTTACTGGCAATTAATGAGATCAAGCATCTAGCTTATGATCTTTATATGTATGCACTACGGTTTGTCTCTTCATATTAAAACACCCGGAATGAAAGGTCATGCAATTGCCTTAAATGATGTGGAAGCAGAACAGGGCTTTGATGGCACACTTGCTAGTGATATTTAATATGTTTGGACGTTGCTAGATGAGCCTGCTTTCTCCTTTATGTCTCCTACGGGAAATGCGATGGAAAACTTGTCGTCTGTCTCATTTAAATTTCTTGATGTGATGTAATGCCCCCCAAAGACCTACTATCGCCTGCCAGCACCCCACTTCTTGTGCAATGGTGGCCTAAGGACCTTATAATTGTTTCGGAAAGCACCCTGGGAGGCTTTTTACCAATCCATCTATGATGGTGTAAGGTCTTTAACATGTTCACATCCTTTATAAGTAGAAGGTCGTCGACGTTCCTTATCTAAGCCATGATTGATTTTGTGAAGTTTATTGCACTTATTTATTGTGAAGTTTGACAGTGGTTGTCGCACTTCGGATCAAGGGTCAACCGGAAACAGCCTCTTTGTGAGAACTTGTTCTCACAGGGGTAAGGCTGCGTACAACCGCCTCCCCTACCCTTCCTAGGCGGGAGCCTCTTTGGAGGCACTAGGGTAATGTTGATGTTGATTGATTTTGTGAATGATTTTAATTTTCTGTGGAAAAAACATGGAAAGAGGCTAGTGAGCAACTTTTCAGCTTTGGATTACGAGGCGCTAGGCCAAACATTGCTAAAGGTTAGCGCTGTGGGTTACAACGGACTGACGCAAACGTTGCTGAATAGTTTGAAGTTGGGGTTGGCCATGCATTTTATATCCCGGGTACTTACAAGTAACAATTTCTTTAGCCTCAGCAAATGTGCTTTGCTTGTCGTCGAGACTGCTGTTGTTCTTATGAGCAACTATCCATGTTTTACTCTACCTCTGTGTGCTTGGTTTTAAAATCACGCCTCAGAGCACCCCACCAACATTCTGGATGTGCACATGAGGTGCTCGCTTCAGGCTGCATCTGAAGAGGTGGAAGACACTACACTTGTGGAGGATGGGTATTCGCTGGATCAAAGAAGGGGTGGGGGGCTTAAATTGCCTGAGCATGTGGTTGACTTGCAATTTGCAGCTAATTTGTTTCCTTTTTTATTTTCTCTCCCTTTCTCCTCTTCTTCGATTTACCTCTTCTTTTTATTTCTTCTGTTTCTCTCCCTCTAATCTGCCTCATCTATTGAGAAAAAGTATATTAAGTATGTGAATCATTAAATCAAATTACACAAAGGAGGACAACAAGCCTTGTGGAAACTAAATCAAAATTTGCCCAATTTCTTTTGTCTTCAGATATAGAGTAGCTCCCAAGCGCCCCATGTTCCCTAGACCATAAAGGGGATAGATAGATAGATAGATAGATAGCTCTAGAATCTAGAGCTGACACGACACGTCAACACGACACGAACAAGGAGAGTAAGTGTTGAGAGTTTCGACACGTTTAATTAAACGGATCGACACGAGTAACACGTTTAGTTAATTGGGTTACGCTAAGGTTGAGATTTTTGACACGAAACTGACACGAGCTAACACGTTTAACTTAAATAAAGCAAAAAAAAAAAAAAAGTTGAAAAAAAATTAAGGAGAAAAAATAAAAATAAAAACAAAAACTTGCAAGTTGAAAACAATGAACCTAACGAAATGGTAGGCGGGATATTTCCTTCCAAAAAGTAGAAATGCTTTGGTTGGTTGAATGCTTTAATTATTTTAACAGTAGAAATGTTTCAGAATTGAGGTGTTTACTTTGAATTTTGGTCTGGTACAAACTTTGGGGCAAAATAAGAAAAAATGTTAAACGGGTTGGTGGGTCATTATGAGGTTGACCTGTTTAAGACCAGGTCGTGTTCAGGTTCAGCTCGAGATTTTTGAAAGGTCGTGTTCAGGTCGAGTAGTTCTCAACCCGTTTAATGTCGACACAAACACGAACACGAACACGACGCGACCTGTCTTATTTGACAGCTCTAGCTCTATCCCAAAGCAACTCAGGAGAATGCGAACAACTCGATTCACCTCCTCTTTAATCTTCTTTCTTGTCTATTCTAGTTCTTATACTGCCGGTGCAATTTTTTTCCCTCTTTTTCTCTCCCCTCTTTATTTTTCTGAACTTCTTTGTCTTCGTCCTTGATTAGTCTTGCGTCTTCTATTATTTTATTTTTTGTGTGAAGGGGGAAACTGGTACGAGAGTGCTCACTGTACAAAGGCTCCTTTTCTAAGGCCGCTGCCTTTTTTTGTATTTTTATTTATTTATTTTGGGGACAGCTGTCCATTTTCTCTTATTTACACTGTAAACGCAGCAATTTAACTATATAGTAGAAAATATAATGTAAAAGCAACGTCTAAGTATTTTTGTCAAAAATGTTGCCTTGCTTGTGTGAGGGACATCCTTCGCCTCGTGCCTTGGTTGTGTGGTCTTTTGTGTTGCAAAGTGTCTTGTGGCTCTTAAAAGCTAGCCAATTTTTATTTCCGGGGTGTCATCCAAGGATTTCATTGTCATGGAGAGCTTAAATGATATGATAATACTCTACCTATCACTAAGGATGATAATAGGTAGATAATACTTAAATGTCAGTAGGTTAACGTGGGGCAGGTATCGTCGGTTGCCAGAGCAGTGGCTGCTTACCTATTTGGGGGTGCCCCTTGCGGGTAATCCCCAGACGGTTTCCTTTTGGGAGCCGGTTGTGTCTAGTGTGGCTAAGCGTTTAGATTGGTGGAAGGGCGTGTATTTTTCTTTGGTGGGGGAGGATTACTATTCCTGCTTAGCCGGTATCCCCCTCTACTACCTTTCCTTTTTGAGGGTCCCAGTTAGTGTGGCCAATAGGATTGAGAGGATGATGAGGGATTTCCTTTGGTCGGGGCAAGTGAGGGTAGGAGAGATCACTTGGTTAGCTGGGATCATGTCGTAGACAGAGGGGGGCGTCGGTCTTGGTACGTTGGTGTCCAAGAACATTTCGTTTGTGGGTAAGTGGTGGTGGTGGTTTCCCCTGGAATCCGATTCCTTATTGTACCGAGTTATCAAGAGCAAGTACGGTCTACATCACAATGGGTAGGACGCTCTTGCCGGTTCCACTGTTTCTCATGCTTGTCCTTGGAAGTTCATTTCCCAGTTACCCTCTTCCTTCTTTTCCCTAGTCAGATACAGTGTGGGCAATGGTATTCGGGTTTGGTTCTGTGAGGATGTTTGGAACAATGATCTTCCTTTCTCTTCCACATTTCCGCGGGTTTATTGTTTATCCACTCTTCTTGGGGCGCCAATGGCTGATTGTTATTCAAGCGTATGTCGCCCACCACGTGATTGAGAGATGGAGGAACTTTTTTCTCTCCTGGGTGTCCTTCATACCACTCTCGTCCCTAGGGACGATTTCGATCTTGGATTCGGAACACCACCGGTGTCTTCTCTTGCAAGTCCTTCCTTCATCATCTTAGCCTCCCATCACAGTTTCCACATTCCCTTTATCCACTGTTATTTGGAAGTCTAAGGTTCCTTTAAAGGTACGTGCTTTTGTGTTGACTTTGGTGTTCGGTAAGTTGAACACCTATGATATGGGGCAACGCCGGAGGCTGAGCTGGTCTTTCCTACCGGACATGTGCGTTATGTGTCGTCAGGATGGGGAATAGTTTGCATTTGTTTGTGATGTGTGATTTTGCCTCTTGAGCCTTTTGTGTGTCCAGCTAGTATGGGCCACTTCTTACAGTTATGGTTCTGTGCTATGAGGAGGGGGAAGGGGGGTAGGTTACTGTGGAGGTGTGTTTGCATGGCTATCCTCTGGTGGACTTGGTTGGAGAGAAATTCGAGGGTTTTCTCCGATGTGGGGAAGAATATTGACTTGGTTTGGGATCGAGCAGTTTATTTGGCTCCTTTGGGCTAAGGCTGCTGGGCCTTCAAGGGTGTCCCACCTACAGTTATTCAACGCCATTGACGTGACGTGTAGATATTTTGTTTTTTGTTCTATGAGGATACCTTATCTTCATCCTTGTATTCTTTCAATGCTTGATTAATGATTTTTTTTTTGTATCTAAAAAAAATAAAAATAAATTTGTAAGTCTTGTCAACTAGAAAACAAGAGTTTGCTCTCAGCTCACAATGGTACTTCTGCATGCCATTTTCCAAAATTAGCAAACCTTAATTTTATAAATACCAAATTTTTTGGTAAATGCAATTTTTAATTTGAAATTTCGAATCAATTTTGCATCTTTGTATGCCTATGCATTGGAAAAGTTTGCTATTTAGCCTTTAAACGTACCATGATGCCAATACGCTTACTATTCAATCTAGTGCTACCATACCTTTTGTTACCATGGCGCCAGTGCCTCTCAATTGGATAAGGGGATCCGATGTTGACAACCTTATTCTTGATTGGAAATGCATCTACTTTTAATTTGTAATAGATGATGAATAAGAACGAGTTAATTTACTGATTTGATTTAGCCCATTTTCCAAAGCTGAAAACCTCACAAGCCTTATATTCCGTCTGTTTACAAATATAAGTTGTGTTTGCATTTTTCAAGGTCTTCACAATGCAACTTTGACCAATGCTTTTAAACCATACTATTGTAGTAAAAATGTAATCCCGTGAGGTATTCTTTCTGAAAAATCTAGGGATATCATATTCATGTTGTAAATCAGATGATTCGTTGAATAGATTAATTGTTAGAGTTGTTAAAGTTCAATGCATGGGTAGTGACTTGTATTTATGAACGAAGTGAGTATTGAGAAAACAGCGAGCTATGTTTCAGGCATACTTTTAGCACCCATTTTAACATTTTTAGCTTGATGTGTCATTTCATCACTACATCATGTGCATCTGGATCTGTACGGTTATGTTACGTTCATAAGGAGTATCTCTGTCGTCATCTTCATTCTATGATCTCCGTAGTAATCGATAGGTTATTTTTTTCACGTTCAACATTGACCCTTCTAAGCTGCCTCTTTGTCAGATTTTGATCTATCAAGATTGTATCCTTGTAAATAACGTCATCGCTGATTCATCTTCTACTTCCCTTGTGCAGAAGATTCCAATGATCAATCGCTGCTCATCTGAGATTCTTTCTGTTGAAGACCACATATTTCTCCCAAACAATTTGCTCACCTGAGACTACCTTCTTTACCCTTTTCGGCGAGAAAAACTATGGTTCTTTTCAGCATGTCATTGTGAGACACAGTGTTTTAGCTTCTCATACTCAAAGCTGATTCTCTCAACTTGTCAACCCTCAGATTATTGAAATTTTAAAATCAATGGAAGCCTTACATTTTTTCACTTCTTGTTATCACCATGAGTTCTATGGCCAGCAGTATATTTCTATGTATGAAGACCTGACATGTTATGCCAATTGCTTTGAAGTTTCAGCCTATATGTGGTTTTTGGGTGCTCCGAACTAGATAGTTAATTGTGAAGGGAAAACAGATCAGCAGATGAGAGAGAATGATGGAGGTGTTCATGAATTTCGAAAGGGAGGGGCATGTCAACTGGTTTTTGTTCAACTTTGCCTGCAAGAGCAGATTGTAAGCTATCTTAAAAGGTAAAAAGTTTTCGAGGTTGGTAGTTTGTATAAGGTATTATCTCAGCTGGTTTATGTTCACTTTTGCCCATTTTTCTCCCCCTTCATTTTTCCGTTGGTTCGAAACTCGGGAATAGATGGACGATTAGATTTTGGGGGATAGTTGGAGGGGTGGAAGACCCCTTAAAAGCGCCTGCCACTTTGGCCCAAAGGGACAATAAACGCTAGATCCCTAACAAAATGAACTAGCTTACGCATCTCCGAGAAGATCCTATCATTCTTCTTTAACCATATACACCGAAAAATGGCAAACTAGGTACACCCCCATAATCTAGTTTCCTTGCCCCTCCCCCACCCAAGATACCTCGCCTAAAATAGTAGCTAAACAACTTGTTCTCCCCTCATACAAGATACCTCGTCCAGTGTTGTACAAAAATAGCTGTATGCGACACTAGTTGCTAAAGTGGTAGTGAATGATGGTGGATGTTGTGCGGGGTTGGTGTTTGAGAAGACCTATGAGTTATGACAAGGTTAGTTGGGATTGCGGTTTCCGGTTAAGGTTTTGGATAAGAAGGGATTTGGCAGTAGATGGCACATGTGGATCTGGGGGGAGGGGTGTCTAAAAATAGCTTCTTGGTTTTGTTTAATGGAGCACCTAGGGAGTGGTTTTTGTCGTGTGGTGTTTGTCTCACTTTCTTTTTACTTTGGTTGTGGATATTTGATAAGAGTGTAGAGGGATAAAGAAGGCGATTTCGCTTGATCTTCAGGGTTTTACGAGGGTGCTCACTATTCTTCAGGTTGTGTTGTCTAAGTGTAGTCTGGCGTGTGTGTAGCTATGTTACCAGGACTCAGGAACCTTGTTCTAAACTTGGAAACGGGTTTGGGGGTACGACATTTTTAGAATATTTATCTTTTTACTATTTAAACTTATATTTTTAAACCAAAATTTTCTATTAAGTAAGAATGAAATATTATTTATTGAAAATTATAAATCTATTGTTTGGGCCCACGTGAATTTTAATTGATTGTATAAAGAAATGGGTAGAAGAAAGAAGATGGAGTAATTGGTAGTATTGTTTGGGCCCAAGTGATATTATGTTTTGGGATTGGCTAAGTGCCCAAGTGGTATTATACATGCAGCACTCACGTGATAACCAGGAAGCACAGACACTCCGTGTCCCGTGTCCAAAGTATCGGACACCTGACACACCTTGGACACGCGTGGACACTTGTTCTGGTTCTCTCTCTAATTTTTTTTTCCAAACCCTAAATTTCCTGTATTTTGTCGACACTTCTTCTGGTCCTCCCTCTCTATCTTCACTGTTCACTCTTCTTCAAGGCAAAATTATTTTTTGTAGGATAGTTATTTTCTATTTCTCAATATATTTATTATTTAGTGTTTTCTTTGCCGTGTCCGCGTTCCAAGATTTTGAGAATCGGCGTGTCTCGTGTCCCGTGTCCGAGTATCCCATGTCCGCGTTCCTATACCCATGCTATCTTGGTGATAACTATAAACTGGAAGTGTGAAACCCTACTCATGTAAGTCATAAGCGCCGGTCCAAGAGAAGGGGAAAGAGAGAGAGAGAGCAACGTTGGCTAGAAGCGTGGAACAAGTATGGTGATTGGTGAGAAAGGAGGTAGGCCGAACAAGCATGGTGAATTCGTACCACCGAATCTCTTATGTCTCGGATCTTTCTCCTTCCTCTCTGTCCTCTTTCTCCCTCATCTTTGTCCTCTGCAACGCTTCCCCGTGGTGTCGCACTAAAAATTTCCTTCGGGCACGGATTTCGTATCGGTACCCTTGTCGTGTCGTGTCGACACGGGTATGATAACCTAAAGTGGAGAGTCCTGGTAACATAGGTGTGTAGATGGTGTAGTAGAGCCTCTTGCTACGTTAGCAGGGTGTCCCAGTGTTTCTACCTCCTTTTGGGATGACGTTGTGGCTAGGGTGGCTAAGCGTCGAATTTTTTTTTCTTTGGGTGAGAGGACTATTATTCTTCATTCTTGTTTGTCTACTATATCTTGTACTAGTTATCCTTGTTGAAGATCCCGTTAGTGTGTAGAGGATGATGGGGGAGTTTACGTAGTTTAGGGTTCACGAGAGTACGAGGGATCACCTTGTTAGTTGGGATTTAGTTGTAGACCAAAGGCAGAGGGGAGAATGGGTTTTGCTAGGTTGGAGTTCAAGAACATCTCGTTTGTGAATAAGTGGTTGTGACGATTTCCTTGGATGAGTCCCTATGACACCGGGTTATTAGGAGCATGTATGGCTCACTAGAATGGATGGATGCTCATGTCAGCTCACTATTTTCCATGCCTTCCCTACTAAATTCTTCTCGTAGGCATCATCTAATGTTGTTATTGACTGTTTACGGTTCTGGGCTGATGTGTGGAATGGAGACTTCTCGTTCTCCTCTACATATCCTCTGATATATCAGTTGTCACTCATGGAAATGATGCGACCTGGGCTTCCGGGGGAAATGGAGGAGTTGGCCTCTTTGCTTAGTGTTGTAGACATCATTCAAATTGGGTTCAATGATGAATGACACTTCGGTTTGGATGGGGTCTTATGCTACATATCCTTCCTTCACTATATTAGCCTACCATCAAATTACCCTATTTTCCTTCATTCAGAAGTCAAAGGGTCCTCGTAAGGTGTGTGCGTTTGTATGAACTTTGGTACTAGGTTGGTTGAACACTCCTGATATTATGTTTTCGTTTAAATGGACTAGTGAGGCTAGTGTACATTTATTCCTCAAGAATGATTTCTTTTGGACTTGCTCTGGAGGTTCTATGGTATGGGGGGGAGTATGTTCGTCAATCTACTTTTGTGCATATGCCGGCACGCTACTGTGCCAGTGTGCCTTTTTCACCATTCTTTGCAGCGTATGGGTGGAGAGAAATGCTCGGATTTCGTTAAACGTGTAGGCCAATTGACTTTGTATGGGTTCACGTGGTGTTTTTGGTGTCTATTTGGGTCAAAGCTTAAGAGGGTTTCCTTGTTCAACGCCATTAAGGTGATTTGTAATTACTGTCTCTTATTGAGCACTCGTCCTCTTACCTTGTAACATTCTTTCGCTTTTTGATCAAATTTTCCTGTAAAACAAGACTCAATATTTTGAGTGTGTTAGATTTTTCCTTTGTAATGATGCCATATGAGGGAGTAGTTATAGTATTTTGAATGAGTTTGGGGATGAGTTTCCTTCACTGGTGCAGGAGGTACTGCCTTGTTACTCTTCAATCTAGTCCAGTTCAATAGGGCCCTACCCCTTTCAGATTTGAGAATATGTGGACTTCACATCCAGATTTCAGAAAGAGGGTGGAGGAGTGGTGGGGACAATGTGAGGTTCAAGAGTGGAAGGGCTATTGTTTCATGCAGAAGCTGAAGTTTATCAAATAAAAACTAAAAGTATGCAATAAGGAAGTTTTTGGAGATGTTAGGGAGAAAAAAAAATGCTCTGTTGAGAGAGGTTGCTTTGGTAGACCAGCAACTATGCGAGGGTAGTGATGAGGCAGGCCTTGCTCGGAGGAGTGTGAAATTAAAAAATGAACTAGAGGAGGTGATTTTGAGGGAGAAACAAAGTCAACAACAGAAGTAAAATGGGCGAGAGAAGGTGACACTAACTCTAGGCTTTTCTCTAAGATGGCTAATGGCAGGAGAAAGAGGACTTTCATTAAGGAATTGGAGGGGGTATCAGAGGAACTAATAAACTGATGTGGGTGCCATCAGTTGTGTAATTTCAGGGTACTATAAGATGCTTTTTACAGAAGAGGAGGACTCAAGACGAAAGGGTATGGAGGGTGTGGTGTTCAAGTTAGATTTTGGTAAGATTTTGGTAAGGCTTATGATAGGATGAGTTGGGGGTTTCTTGATATGGCGTTGGAGCGGAAAGGATTTGGGAATGATGGAGGCGATGGATTCAAAGTTGTCTTTCTAATGCCTACTTTGCTGCCCTAGTTAATGGAGCCCCCAGCCTCCCGAGGTTTACGGCAAGGTGATCCTCTATCACCTTTCTTGTTCACGATTGTGGTTGATGTGCTAAGAAGGTGTTAGAGAGGAGTATTGAGGTGGGAGTGGTTGAGTGTTTCAAGGTAGGAAGAGAGGGTGTTAGTGTTTCTCATCTACGATTCGCAGATGATACAATTTTATTCTTGACTGCCGATATTGAAAATTCCATAATGTTCATACAGTCCTCCAGGTTTTTGAGGTGGTAAGGTGGTGTCGGGGATGCGGATCAAACTTTCAAAATGTAGCCTCGAGAGGATTAATGTTGTTGATGAGACTTTCTGCCAATTTGCTTTGGCAGGTTGTCAGATCAAGGTTGGCCATTCACATACTTGGGAGTGCCTCTTAGTGAGAACCCGCGGTAAGAGACATTCTGGGAACCGGTGATCGGGCGTATCTCTAAGAAGCTGGATGGATGGAAGAGGGTGTACTTTTCGTTAGGTGGCCGCATTACTCTTTTACGATCTTGTCTCTCCAGTATTCCATTGTATTACCTTTCTTTGTTCAAGGTTCCAGTGGGAGTTGCTAAAAAGATTGAGAAGATTATGCGGGATGTCTTGTGGACAGGAGTTGATGGTGAACGGAAGGAATTTGATCTCATGGGATAGGGTGTGCAGGCCTAAGGACAAAGAAGGCTTGGGTGTTGGGAGGATAGTTCTAAAAAATATTGCACTTGCAGGGAAGTGGCTTTGGAGGTTCCCCTTGGAGACAGGTTCTCGCATAGAATCATCCATAGTAAGTATGTTCAAGCCACACACGCTTGCCCTTGGAAATTTATTTCGCAAGTGTCTTCATTCTTTCGTTCTCAGATTGCTCTTAGGTTGGGTAATGGTGCTCGGATTAAGTTTTGGTAAGATTGCTGGCGGAGGAACGACCGTTTTTTGAGAGCTTTCCCTGGCTATATCAGGTGACTTGCAAGCATGAGGGTTGGGTCTCTGACTTCTATCGAAGAGAGGCAAATGGTTAGGATCTTCATTCACGTAGATCTCCACATGATAGAGAGATTGAGGAGCTTGTGTCTTTGCTTGGGGTTCTGGATGATGTTTGTCCTTCAGGTGCAGATGATGCAAGGGTGTGGACAGGGGACACGTCAGGGTCTTTTCTTCAAAATCTTTTCTGACATGTCTTAGTTCTCCCTCACAATATGCACCTTTTCCTATTGCTAATTTTCTTTGGAAGGCCAAGGTGGCAAGGTTCCTTTGAAGGAGCTTTTGTGTGGACGCTTGCATTGGGATTGATATGTGGCAAAGGAGGAGACCAAGGCTGGCTATTTCTCCTGATATATGTATGTTATGCTGGCTGGCAGTGAATCATGTTCATACGTATTCCTTCATCGTGAATTGGTGCGATTGTTCTGGGAGAGAGTTGGGTGTGCGCGGCTACTGTATTGGAGCTGTTGCTGGTTCGATTTGTCGGATTTGGGAGAGATAAGGAGAAGAAGATGCTTTGGCGTAGTGCTTTTTTGACGATCTTGTGGTGTATTCGGTTGGAACGAAATGCGAGGGGGCGGAATTTGCGACCTGGTCTTGATTGGGATAGGGTCACCTACTTAGCTTCTTTGTGGGCTAAGGCAGGAGGAGCATTTAGGAGTTACCTTATAGCTGATGTCCAGCGTAACTGGGCAAATTTGTAATTGTAACTCTGTTTGAGGACATCTTGTCCTCCCCTTTTCTGGTTTAATACAATTATCTTTTATCTAAAAAAAAAAAATAGTATTTTGGAGTTCTGTAGGATTTCGACTGATTGCCCTGAAACTACCACCTGTAGCATGCTTTGTCTACACTTTCAAGAGGTCACCCATCCATAGATAACTCAACGTGAAATCGGATCTTACTTGGTAGGCAGGATGAGTTGCCATTTATGGTTTATTTGCTGTCTTTAATTTTTTATTGGATGGGGGTTTAATTTTTCAATCGTGGAAGACCTTTTGACATGTCAAAACTAACACTTTCTTCAAAAGAACTTTTTTTTCTCCGAAGTAACACTTTTTGTTCAACGACGACAGTGTTTAAAATAAAGTGACACTTTTTTTGTTCCAAACATAGCACGGTGAGACCATCTTTTATGAGTTTTTGTGTTAAAAAATTACTTTAAGCGCCCCACTTTTAGTCCCCCTATCCCAATGTACAGATTTGAACCTTACATCATTATTTGGATAATCAACATTTTCCTAAAATGAAAGCTTCTCCACTATTTTTTTTACGGAATTTGCTGCTGAGGAGACCTCGTGAGGCGTTCTATGTTGATGATTGTTGGTTGTGTTTCCGAACGAGAAAAAATGACGAAACACTTATTGTGCATTCCCATGGCACATTCAACTAAAGATAAATTGAACATTGGATTTGCATGGTCAACTTAATGTTGAAGCTTGATACCTACTTTCAAGGGATTTCGCCTTTGAGGTAACAAAGAGGTGATGATCCCTAAGAAGTGTGTGTGTATTTGGGTGGAGTGGCATGATAAGATTTCTAGGCCTTTAGTTGGCGTTTTACTCCCAAAGTCTTTCATGGTGTTCTACATATGGGCGCCGAAAAAATCTTACTTCGTTTATTGATTTGCTTGTCTTTTGAGTGTCTTCTTGTTCTTCCAGTTTAGTAAATTTACAAGGAACATTAAGGATATTAAGTTGCATGTTTCGTTACACTTCACTAACGAATTACGATTTATAAGCGTCACATCCAAAGTTTATATCCCAACAACAATGAAAACTACAACCGACTTTAACAACAACTATTGTGTATTTGCACAACACTCACTACATATACATAAAACTTTTTGTAGATAAGGTGCGTATTCGGGCTTTGCCTGAGTAATATCGAACAACATTTTGTTAAAACTAATAAGTTCTTGATGATTCTATGTGAAATCATATTCTAAACTATTTTCTTTCACTTACAAATTAGTGAAAATATTGGAATAATTAACTAAAAATAAATTGGACAAAAAAAAAGGAATATTGTGGTTTTTTTAGTTAGAATCATATTGGCATGGAAGTTCTTAAAAATACTTAAATGCCATCGGGAATCATTTTTGCCTTGAACAATTCTTGTGTGTGGCGATGAATATTTGTGTGAAAGTTTACATGGTGTCACGATGAAACATCTCACTCATGTTTTTGCGTTTTCCATATTATTTTCTTGTATAGGTGTTCTTTCTTTTTATTTTATTGAATAAAGCTAATATCTATTGGGGAATATTTCCATAATTCTTACCATTTGAAAATTATTTTTGTGTCGAGATTGTTGCAAAATGATGTAACTGAAAATAGGTATGTTTTTTTTTCTTTCTAGTCTCCCTCTTTCCTTATATTCACAATTTTCTTCTTGAATTGTCTCTTTCTTACCCCCACAATACCCTACCCCATATGTTTAGGATATTCGTATCATGATTGTTTTCTTTTTAAAAAGTTTCGTTTCCTTATATATATATATATATATATATATATATATATATATATATATATATATATATATATATATATATATATATATATATATATATATAACAATGCATTATATAGTTTTCTTTTTGTTTAATCTTCTTTACACTCTTAGGTGGTGTTTACTTGTGCAATGGTGATTGCAAATGCCCATTTTAGAGTAAAGTGGGGTGAAAAAGGAAGGATGAGGAAGAGAGAGACTGGAAATGTGGGATTGATGACTTCATTGATCTAAATCTGTAATTCTATTGTGCTAAACATATATATTCACTAATAAAAAGAATATATAAGAAAAAGGATGAAGCTACACTTATAGTGTAATGACTTTGTAGGTGGGAAAAAAAACCGACGAATCTACAATCATCACGTAATGAATTTGTGGATTTATGACGACGAATTTGTGTCTTAATGGTAACAATTTTGTAGTTTGTATGGTTTTTATTTCAAGGGAGGTTTTTATATATAATTTTCAGATTGGACATACATAATTGAAAAGATGTACATATTAAGCTAAAGTGTTAGCTTCACTTGCATGATATATCATTTCAATTAATTACGTTGTCCTATAGATTCAAGTATGATATTTTTTTTTTTTCAAGTATACAACTTTTTAGGTGAGAATATATATATATAATGAAAAAGGTGGGATAACAGGGTAACCCCTATTAAACGGTGTAATAACATGGTGAGAATAAGGTGCTGAGAACATCCTATAGTCGTTTTGATATAGAGTGACTTTGAAAATCCATTTTGATGGAAACATTAGTGTTTTTTGATGTTCCATTAAGATTTTGGTTGGGCTTACACTATTGAATGGCATAGTCTTTGCTTTCCTCACTTACCCCTTTAAGGCCAATAATTTCTTTATCATGTGGTTTGTTCAAGAGCAGTTACATGTGGGATTTTCACATTATCATAATCTCTTCATATATGGCTTTGATTTCGTACCAGGACGTTGGACGTCTGTCTCATGCAGTGCACTTGAATATGGAGTAATGTTTGTGACCTCGCTGACACTTTGGACTTGAATTGGAGATGATGAACATAGAAATGATTATGTGGCTAGCTGGACGTGACTAATACCTATTGAGGTGAGTCTAATAGAATGTATATTTATCCATATGTCCTCTCTTTTCATCCATGTTTTTCGATTTTCCTTGAGATGTGGGTATGGGCAAGTAAGATGCTTGGTTTTGGACTTTCATGTGTGCCAAGGCTTGCAGGAGGTCACTTGTACCTTGTACTGCCTGGGTTTTTTCTTGTGGGGGGGGGGGGGGGGGGGGGTGGGGTCAATTGAGAACTATGTATGGATAGCTTTATTGAAAGGTGTTGTGGAACTTTTTTGCTTTGTGCGGTTGCGCCATGCTAGTTGCCATTTTTGGTTCTAATTATTTTGCAATTCCTCTTTATCTAAAAAGTTGTTTTGCATTTATGAGACGTGTGATTGTTCATTTTTCTTTCAAGCGATACTTCATGCATATAAAGTTGTAAATAAGGTGAATTTGCGAAAAACACCCAATAAAACTTAAGTTTTCGGAAATACCCCCTTAAAACTTTTTGGGAATAAACAGCCCAATGAAGATTGAAGTTTAATGGTGATTACCCAGTTGGAGCCTTTACATGTATATATTAAATTTTCCAAGATCTTTGGTCCTTTTAGCAGCTATTGGTTTGAGGAATATTGATTGTTATGTCAACATCCCTATGGATTTATGGGGCGCTCTGATTCTTCCTTTTATTTCTTCGTCTTGGGTTTTTTGTATTTATTTTTGGTAGCATGACTACCATCGTTTAGACCCATTGCTTGACAAAATTTAAGAGGCTTTATGTTATTAATGGGTTAATCATTTGAATACTCCAATTTATAGTCAACCATTGGTACTTAATTATTTAAGGCGTAGCTGAAGGTTGGAAAGGGTGGTGGGTTAAGGGAAGTCACAATAATTTGTTTGGGGCTTTGGTCTAAACGGGAATGATTTTTGTAGGATTTTGATTTACAAATGAATGCTTCGTTTCTTAGGGGGATGTTTGTAGAGGGCCTGGGATCTAGTGGCTCTGATTTACGAATGATGGTATGAAGGTTCTTATAACTTCTTACCGCTAACGCAAAAATAGGATTGGGAAGGGGAGACAAATGGTTGGAGATTATGATGCTCTTTTTTCGTTGGCTATTGGTTTTGCTTCATTTGTTTACCATACATTGTTGTATATACTTCAGGTAACCAAAAAAAAAAAAAAAAAAAAAACAGCTAAAATTTCGTATTATTTAGCTTCACCTTCCTGGCTGCAGACATACAATGTTTGTAGGTGGGATTGGATAAGTTGTAGTGTTCCCTGGACAGATGTAGAAGATCGTGGACTAGAAATATGTTCTCATTGCATAATTGGAATTGGTGAAGTGCAGATGACTTGACACACACTCTGTACTTCTGTAGTCACTGTACAGTCGGTTACACCAATGTCAGGTTAAAGTCCCTTTTCTCTCTGGTATGGATAATATCCCATGCTGTGTGTGTTTCCTACACCATCGTGTTACAAGCAGAGTTTAGAATGCAGTCAATGCTAATTTGAAGATCTTGAGAGAATTGTTAGAGCAAAATGTTGTAGATTTGCTCAAGAATGGTTTAACCATATATTGAATTGTGTTTTTCCTATATCATCGTGTTATAAGCAGAGTTTAGAATGTTCTTGAGAGAATTGTTAGAGCAAAGGGTTGTGGATTTGCTCAAGAATGGTTTAAAAATATTTTGAGTTTACTTCATCATTGTAACTTTAGAGGTTAAATATTAGTGTGTTTTCTGGTTCTCTCTGTATGTGTACTTGTGCAATCATAAGCATAGCCTCTTTTCTGATTTTGAAAAGCAACAAGAAAATGTGAAGCCTACTTTCATGCACGAAGTTCGTTTATTACAAGTATTGTTTGTTAACATAATTTGATGTTTTGGCCTTTCTGACTTCATTATCTCATATATCATGTCCTTTTTCCTAAGATGTGGACTATGATTCTATGTGCCCAGTTTTGTCTGTTGGAATTGCCTGACTTGACCTACAACATATTTTTTGCACTGGTATGAAAGATTCACCAGTTTGCTTTCCTATATCAAGTCCTCGAGTCGGGTATACCATTATGTAATAATATGAGCTTTTGACCCATTTGAGAATTCACTATAGTACCTTCCGTCTTTGTAGCTGGCCACCTATTTGTGCTAGGTGCTTCTGTTGGTTTTCTTGCAGCACCCTGCCTAAGATTTTCCGTTTATAGTTGATTTCCGGTTTTGTTACGCAACATTACTTTTTCTTTGCGGACTATGTTAAGTCCAATTTTAGTGCGTAGTGTCATTTGGCTGCAAGCTTGTTTAGGAGAAGGTTCTGATAAAAAATTTGCAGATTTGTACAGATGATTATAAACTTTTTTTGTGCTGCGGATCAGAGTATCTTCCGTTGACAGAAGATTCATGCTTATTCTTCAATCAAGATGGTGTATTTTCCGGTAAAATACTATGCGAGCATTGGTGTTTGGCTGTCCTCTCGAACTCCTATGTCCAGTATGAACCTTGTACTCATTCTTGATGTATTCATATGTACTTAATATTACTTTAGAAGGGATATAGAAGGGAAAGGTACCCAGTTGATGTGCATAGAAAGCCAGCTTGTAGAACTAATTTGTCAGATATGCTAAGAAGTTGATATTTGCATCTTTCTCATGATGATAGACACCATTTGATATTGTAATTTAACAAACATTGTTTATAAATTTATTGTAGAGATGAAATACCTGTTCTTTTTTTTTTTTGATTACGAAAGTACCTTATTTTCATGCACTTTTCAGTGTAATGACTCCGGGCCGGAAATGAAGGTGTTCGTGTTTATTTGAATACACTAGTTGAGAGGCCCCTGTTTTGCAGGGGGTTCTTTGAGCATGATTTACACGGGCTTCGCTCATCATGATAAATAATTTAAAAAAAAATCTATTTTGGCTATTTGAAATTGGGTGGCCTATTATTTTGATTACCTAACGGACAAGTTGATGATGTTAGGGTGTCTCACTAATTGAAAAATTTTGGCTAAATCCCCCTTAAATTTATTACGAATTGTGAGGAACCCCATTAAAAGATAACTCTGTTCATTACTCCCTAATAAATTAAAAATCCGTCGTAACTCCCCTAAACCCATTTTCTGACTAACTTTTAGACTTTTGTGACCTATACTTTCACGTTATGTATGTAAGTCATTTATTAGTCTTTTTATCCCCTTGTTCCTCTAATTACTTTCCCTTGATATATCATTTCGAAGTCAAAGTTGGATAAGTGGCGGAGTCATTAGAGAGACAGCGGGGTAAAAACACTGGTAAGTGACTTAAGTGCGTAACACGGTGTGGAGTGCTGTGTTACAGTGGCTCTCTATCTCTGAACCAGGAACTCAAAGGGTTTAATAAATATGTGAAGGGCAAAGCTGTGAAGCAGAAGATGCGCAGGGCTGCACTTTGTGCTACTGTTTACCACTTGTGGATTGAACGGAATAAGAGGATTTTCACCGGTGTGCATAGGAGTCCTATTCAGATTGTGAATCTCATCTAGTTCTGTGTGGATGTCGGGCTGAATGGAGTTGTGGTGTGATGGTGGGTTGTTCTGGTTTTCTTCTGGTTTCCTTTTTGTTTGTTGAGTGAGGGTGTAGGTTTGTTAGATCTGGGTACAGGTTATTCTTTGTGTATGTACTTGCTTTCTTCTATTTTTCTTCCCCAAGTGAATGAATAAAAGTAGACAATATTTTTTCAAAAAAAAAAAGTTTTTTTACATTAATTAGGGGTACCAAATAAAAGTGATTCTTTAAGGAGGTTCTTAACAATTCATAGTAAACTTAATGGAGTTTTAACCCAATTTTCCAAAATAATATTATACCAAATCTTTAGTTCATCTAGTTTTATACTTCCAATGCAAATTATTTATAGCTTTATGAAAATGAAACTTCATGGGGTACCCATTTTTTCTAAACTTTAAACGAAATAATTATTAAGTTCAAAATTCTGCCGCAATATACAAAATGTTACACGACTGGTTAACGCCATCTAACTTGGTCAATTTTGAAATGTAAAATGACCATTTTGCCCTTAAAAAAGTAAAAAATGAAAAAAAAAAATTTAAAATTTTATTTCATTTTCTAAAACTTTTGAATGTTTTTTTTTTTGTGTGCACAAGATACCCACTAGATTCTAAAATTTGAGGGGTACCATGTGGAAAACTATTGAAGTTCGTTGTTATTCTGTGCAATTTCTGTTCCTGAAACCAACGACTAGAGATATCTATACCCGTTGGTTTTAGGATATATAATGACCAAATGTGCATCTTCTCTCACACCAAATTACTCCATTTTCTGCTCCAAGATATTTGTAAGTTGTGAGTTTTGAATTCTTAGTAGGTTCTTCCCCTCAAGTTTCCAATTGTTGATGTCATTTGTTCTATTGTTTTGTAGGTTCAAGCATAATTTTTTTTTATGAAAGTTCAAGTGGTTCTCAAGAAATTCGAGTTCCAAACAAGTATTGTATCCATTGTAGACCTTCCAAACGAGCTGAGATCAAGTCATCCGAATTGGACCTTTACCCGTATTACAAACACAATACTTGTTCATTTTTCCAATGGTGTAAGCCCCTCACACATGGTTGATGAAGACATCTTTGAACAAGTCAATCAACCTAGTATAATGTCCAGAATTTAAATGGATTTGGTGTAACAAAGCATTGATGAGGGGGACGAAATCCATAGATGCATGCTGTAGAAGATACCATTTTGTGAGATGAGACCATTGCTATTGCTAGAAGAGAATTGGTGAGATGACGCTAGTTGCATATTTCTAACAGTTGGTTTAAGAAACAGAGATTGCACATAATAACACAACTAACTTCTAAAGTTCTTTGAGATCATGTGTCAGGCCAGGACACTAGCTGGTATTAGCGTAAACAACACAAGTTGAAATGTGAGCTGAAACAATGGTTTGATGTCAACAACAGATGGACATTGACTAAAACTGGTGCTTACAGCATTAGCAGTTGCTACAGGGCTTTGTTGGGGAGCTTGAAAAATGGAAAGCAGCAGATACAATCTGGGGGCCTATACGTATTCCTAAGCACAGGTTTATATTGTGGTTAGTTGTGAGAGGGAGACTTCTGACAATGGGTAGAATGAAGAGGATGAATATAATTCAGGTACTGAAGAAACTCACACACATCTGTTCTTTGAATTGGATTCAGCTACATATAGCAACCAGCGACATCAAGCAGATGATGAAGAAAGTTAGAAGACAGAAGGGGAAAGACAAGAGAGATGTAGCTGCTGCCATCATAGCAGCAATTGTGTACCACTGCTGGATATCCAAGAACAACAAGATATTCAGAAGTGAGATGCCAGACCAGAACCAAATTGTCTCAAAAATCAAAGCAGAAGTGAAGGCTAGAATAGATTTGCTTTTGTTAAGAAGGAATAAACGAAAGAAAGATAGTATGTTCCTGAATTTGTTACCGTGATTAGTTTGATGTACCTAGTTATGTTTTGAGGGATAGAAAAGCATGGGGAATCCTTTCTAGAAGGTGACTCTATGTCTCTATTGCCTAGTAGGTTGTAAGTTTTTGGATCTTTTGGTATTAATATAATTTAGATTTTACCCCCAAATAAATAAATAAAATTTCTATAGCTGTGCACATTGTACCCTTCAAATTTTAGAATCTAGTAGGGGAAAAGATACATGTTGATGTTCAAAACTTAGAAGAAATTGTACCCGGTGTAACTGAAAATCCTATGAGAATGAAATTTATGAAGATGATTCGAAACATTTGGGACCAATTATGCAACAGAGCACTTATTGCAACAATTCTTCAAAATTTATTGTTGTAGTATGAAAACGCAGCCGCAGAGCTTTCGGATGCAAAGATATTTGTAATTTAGGAAATTATTAATATATAATGCTAATGCTATAACTTTATAAAAGTCTTCCGAAATTATAAACTTATCATTTTATCGAAATTATTAATAACACGTTGGGCCCGAGCAGGGACCAGGAATATATATAATTTGAGATATTAATTTATCGAGTAGTAATTCATAATGGTTCTACAGCCAGAAGATCACCATTTTTGACTTTAGAGTATAAGCGAGAAAGCGACTAAGGCACTGTTCTTTTTGTCGTTTCTGTGCTGCATTCCGTTCCGTTTCACATCGGGCTGCAATTTCCATTCCGTTCTGCACCGCACCGTAATTTCCGTTCCGTTCCGTACCACACAAGTTATATTTATTATTCCATTCCGTCCCGCGCTGCAATTTCCGTTCCGTTCCACACCGCGCTGCAATTTCTGTTCCGTTTCGTTCCGTTCCTCACCGTCCCGCATCATTCCGTTGACAAGAACAAGGCCTAAATCAAAATGACTCGTCACACTATTTGTACTTGTTTAATAAACATCCACATTAGCATCCACATCAAAACCTAGAAGCATAACATTAAATGTTACATACTATATTGCCAAAAAATCAACCGATCCAAGTTCTAGAACCCGTTTTAGAGCACTGACAACACCCCTATCACCCTGTACTGTTTACATGTACACTATGCATCTATGGCGAAGTATCTATATAAGTATGCCATATTCATGCTATTATCTCCCCTCATCTACCTATACCTTTCTTACCTCTAATAAATTTAAGTAATCGTGGAATTAGTGAGCATTTTAGTTGGCCTTTAAATGGTAGCGGTAGAGAAACTGTACATGGAGAGATTTAACCGAAGAAATTTAGCAATTTATAGCAAAACAACGATGGAAGGTCATCCGATTAGAAAAAAAAAACGATGGAAGGTCATCCAAAAGACAATTTGATCAATTCATATGAGCACTACGTGCTCTCAAAAAACATTATGCATCATATAGAAAAGATCTAAACAACATGTAGCAAAAACTGTCACATAGCTCTAAACCACAGGTAGCCTGATGTTTGAATGAGCAATCATGAATAATCCGATACATGTAGTAATTTTGAAACAAACAAATAACATGTTATTGCGTTTAAAGTACAGAGTAAAGAAACCATAAACTCCATAGCTCTCGAGCTCAATGATCAACATTAGAGTAATCACTAACTACTTCCATATTACAACATGACAGCTTATTAATGATAAACAGTTAGTCAGCATAAGTTTAAAACTTTTATCATGACACCAGATCATGACTTGGAGAGGTAGGAGTTTCTTGAAAGAACCATACTCATCGGTGTTCAATAGGAGAACATTCAGGGAAAGCTTGAACCGAATTCCTACAGTGATGAATATAATTGTCATTCAAATTCCAAGGGAGCTGTGCTTTTGTGTATTGTCACCAACCACTATTTCGTGAAGACCTACTTCTTCCCCTGAATGAGAGCCGTGTAGCCAAGATATGACATAGAAGAGCCTCTCACTTCCACCCATGGGTAAAAGTAAAAAAGTAACTCGTGGTTCACCCAATAAAAGTAAATAAGAAAATTCTCATGTAATATATAGTGCAAAACCGTCTCAATAGTGATACCTAAGCATAAATTATTTTTCTACATCGAAGTGTTTCATCTGCGTAAAGTATCCAATATGATTTTATTCCAATGCAACAGCATCTTCATCGTCAGGATCCATCTCTTGCTCTACCCCCTTTACCTGTGAATACGAGGAATTCAGACATCACATATTAAGATATCATATGAAGTTAGAAGAACAAGATGATGACTTTTGACTTCCATAGTTCCATTAACCAACAGGCTCTGGCTGGACAGTATTGGGAGTCAAATTGAGCAAGTTGAAAAACCAAAAGCTCAGAAAAGAGAACTTCAATCCAATTTCAGTTACTTATCAATTGGCATCTATGATTTTTTCCTCTAGACTTGGTACTAGCTAAAAATTAGCCATCTATTATCAAGGTCAATAACAAAAATGACTTCCCATACTAAGCTAAGAGACTGCTTTATTAATCAAAAGAGTCTTGAAGTGTAATTAAGTACAAGTCGCCCCAATGACGTTGGACATCAGTGAGGGGCCCTCCCCTGGCTAAAACCACCTGCAAACTGGCCCATAAAAAAGCCAAGGACACTAACCGATCCAAAACAAACCCAAGAGGCTTGGACATTCCAGAATATAAGCGAGCATTCCTTTCCAACCAAATACATGAAAATATAGCTAGAAGAGCACATTGCCGCAACACCTCATAAGATTGAGCACCTCATAAGACATGTTTTAAAACCCATTTTTGAGATAAACGACAAATTTCAAACTTCGGTTTCTTTCTAAACATTATCGAAAGAGAAAAAGTTCTAGAACTGAACAGTGAACACTAGATACTAAAATTTAATAGCATCAGGCTACATAAGAATGGTCACCGCGAGAGGTACCTGTGACAGTTCTAGAACTGAACATTAGATACTAAAATTTAATAATATCAGGCTACATAAGAATGGCCACCACGAGAGGAACCTGTGATAGTTCTAGAACTGAACATTAGATACTAAAATTTAATAACATCAGGCTACATAAGAATGGTACGAGAGGAACCTGTGACAGGAGCAATCTCTCACAAATAATCCCAGAACGTAAAGGGGTCTCCAATACAGCTAATACACGACCTATACATGGTTGATAAATAATCGATACAGCCGATAAGCGTCCGAGACTTCCTAAAATAAGAGACCCTAGTCCTCCTAGAGAGAACAAGTCAAAAATTTACACACTCGTATCCGACAAAGAGGAATAGTAAAGGGTAATCTAGTCTGAGTCCATGCTCCTCCCACTACTATCATGAAGTTGCAGTAAAAAAAGTTACCCATAAGCTCAACCATCCCCACACAGTCTTGGAAGAGATCTGTTTCCATCAGGCAAAGGGACTTGACTGCATTCATGTTAACCCTAAAGTATTCCTCGTCATAAAGTCTCTCCAACCAAGTCCTGATTTATTAGATTTAACGGCTCGGTAAACCCCATCAATTGTACTACTGGCATATTCCTCTCAAAATATTTGTAGATAGCAGTGATCCCTGGAACTTTCAAAATTTCTTTTAATTGTTTTTTTTTTTCCCGTTCCATCACTTAATAATGGTCCATCACTTATTAATGCCCTCACTTTCCTCGGATGAATGTTATGACATGGAGATAATATAAGACATTTGCGCTGGTTTATACAATTATATCTACTTCCACTTGCCAATATAACCTTCTAACCAGAAAGATGCAAGTGAGAAGATACCAGTCACCCTGTATTAAGCAAGCAGAACCCAATCAGTTAAGATTTGAACTTCAGTTCAAGTGGACTCAGCAAATTAAGGCTCACCTCAGGTACATAGTGCATTAGCATGTTCTCAATGCCAGATTTCAGAGTGACAGATGAACTAGGACAGCCACTGCATGCTCCCTGCATCTGTAGTTTGACAATTCCAGTTTCCCTGGCAAATCAACAAGAAGGCATCACATCAAAGCAACACTAAGGTCAAAACAAAAGAAAATGAACCTCAATCTTGATGCTGGAAACTGGGAACCTACGGGTCAAATCCTCTGTAGACGATATCACCACCATCATCCTGTACTGCTGGTCGTATTCGAGTCTCCAATAGCTCCTTTATCATAGCAACAGTTTCTGAATCATCCTGCAACATAGCTTATAAATTGTAAACCAAGATCCTCAAAGTAAATTGGAAGATCAAGTACTCAAGTATGTTATTCATTAATTCTTCATTGATAAACATTTCTTTCTTTAGAGCAAAATTTCTTAAGTTGAAGAACAGCCAACCGTCAGAGCCAATAGCTGAGTAGTGGACTCTGCAGTTTCCTAATTGCTTTTAGCACAGGAATCGGTGGTTTTCAAAACTTCAAAGATCAGACAAATTGTATTCGGCAAGTTTTAGTTGGCCTATGCATGATTAAAAAGTTATAAGAATTGTAATATTACATCATACGAACATCAACATTACCCCAGTGCCCAAGCGGAGAAAGGGGGGTCACTTTTCTCTTGAAAACAGAGAGGTTGTTTATGTTTGACCCTTGATCCTAACTCCGAAATAAAATGATCATCAGCAACTTCACAACAAATATCAGAAAATTTAACATTACCACAGAAATCAAATCCTATTTAAAATTTTGAGAGTACAGCAACGAATATAAACTATTCCTACGCCGACGTAGCCTTTTGGCTACATTAGAAATTTTGATAATCTTCAACTTCAAATTAACAAAGTTGATGCTAGAACCTCATCAAGCAACTTGTAAAACAAACAAAAACGTAGACAGAGTTGAAGTTATCTGTCTAGATTGATATGTAGCACCGTACAAACATTTTAACCCTAAGAATTAGGGAGCAAACTATATCCCGTACATGTTCCAAGTACCGGAACCTATTATGTTCCATGTGACATTGATTGTGATGTTTTCCTTATGCTATAACTAATAAACCCTTTATACCCCTTTAAAACCTCTAAGATCTATTCCAGAGGTTCCAGGTTCGAGTCCCTCAGGGCCACTAGAGGTTTTCCTGGTCGTTAACTTTAGGGCCCATGGTATTAGTCAAGCAAATCTTGAATACCCATGTTCTATAAACAAAAATGAATGGAACGCAGTGCAATAAATCATATACTCTAAACAAATTCTAACGCTGCGAGAACCATTTTGTTTTTTTTAGATAAAGAAAAAGTATATTGATAAGAATTCTAATGTACAACATAAAGAGGATAAGGTATCCTCTACATGAAACATTTACAGACTACGCCAGTTACTCTGAATATCAGTTATAGTGTAATCCCTAAAAGCCCCCGCAGCCCTAGCCCATGAACCATTTTGCTAGTATATGTATGTGTATGTGTATATATATTACAAATGATGACCATAGTAACTGAAAATTGTTCAACAGCCGACACACGGACACACCAAAACATATAGTTGTAGAAGCCAACAAGCCAAGAAACATATCATATTTGCATCTGAATCAACCCAAGCTGCCAAGAAAGTGCAGTTTCACATGTTAGTCTCCCTCTCAGGCTCAAAATGCCACATAATTAGACAGAAATTGGTACAACATAACTAGCGGTTTCCATGTTCTAATTTAAATGTGCCACGATCTCTAGGTTGCGCCGCTTTAAGTGTCCAATTTATAACTACATTCTTGTTTGGAATTTTTTTACCAAAGGTCTACTGAACAATAGTGAAATTATACCAAGGTATACTGACGTATCATGAATTACATTGAGGTATACTGTGGCGAATATTTAATGCTAATTCCGGTCATTTTTCAGTCAAATTTGAAATTTGAATTTGAGGAAATCATTGTATGGCCAAAATACCCCTAGTATACCTCAATTATATTAATGGAGTTTTAGGGTTCCCAAATTTTGGTAGGACTGATTACACGTCTATGAACAAAAGAGAAGAGGAGAGAAATGGGTAGGTCTAGATTTAATACTTTCGGTTTTGATATTCATGTGCCAAAAGAAAAAGGAGGCAACTCTCTCGCTTAAATAAGTTAACAATAGTCTTTTCACAAGCTCCGGTCACTGAAAACTTGTTTCATTGAGGGTTATGATGTATACCTCAATTTAATTCCTGAAACATCAGTGTACCTTGGTGTAATTTCTCTATAGGTCTGTATACCTTGGTGAAAATTTTCCTGATTGTTTTACATAAATTTCTCATTTATATATTTTTTTTTAGATAAGAGAATTTTATTAATGAATCAATGAAAGAATACAACAAAGGTGGAGGACAAGAAGTCCTCAGAAGGAAAGCAAAAAAAAAAAATCTACAAGCCCCGCCACTGTAGTTGTACTAGAGTAAGAGGGACACCCTTGAAGGCCCCCGCTACCTTAGCCCAAGGTGATGCTAAATAAACAGCATGATCCCAAAAATTATCAACTGTTTTACTAGACGCGAAAAAGATTCTCGAGTTCCGCTCTAGCCAAATACACCACAGAATGACCATAGACGCGAGAAATTATTGCATAGTCCAGGAGCATTGCTCCCTCATCTCACAAAATAGGTGGAGCCCACTCTAAATTCAAAATGGTAATTTTCTATTTTGTGAGAGGAGGAAGCAGTGCTCCTGGACTACACAATAATTTCTCCATAGACGCACACCTCCACCACAACTTACCTTCCCGCCCCCTCCTACCAGCAGCAAAACGCATCTGTAAGAACTGCCCTACTGTAGCCGGGCTCGCAAAATGTTCCCCCCCCCCCTCCTTTCAGCCTATCCCACAACAACCTAGCGAAATCACACTACACAAACAGATGTAACCCATCCTCACAACCATGGCGACACATTGCACACAAATCCGGCGACAAACACCATCCAAGCCTCCGCCGCTACATCATGTCATGCGTATTCACCCTGCCTAGCACCAGGGTCCACACAAAGGCGCGCACCTTTAGAGGGACCTTAGACTTCCAAATGTAAGTAGCAAGAGGGAAATGGGGAAAGTGAGAGGGAAGGCTAAGCCGATGAAGGAATGACTTACTGGAGAAGACACCAGAGGAGTCTCCTTCCCAAGTCCGGGAATCACCCCTTGGGGTAAGAAGAGTAGTGTTAAGAACACTCAGGAGAGAAACTAGTTCCTCCATCTCACGATCATGTGGAGCTCGGCGTAAATGAAGGTCCCACGAGCCACCGGCGTTGGAATAGAAGTTCGCAACCGCCCCTCACGAAGGGTAGACAGCCGAAAAACCCGAGGGTATGTGGAGGAAAAAGAGTTTCATATATTCTTACTCAAGGTTATTTCTTCTTTTTTTTTAAATAAAGGGAAAGAGTTTGTTAAAGAATTGTCAAAGATACAGCAAGTGAGGCCAAGCTGTCCTCCAGAGATAATTACAAATGAGAACAGTTATGCTGGACTGTAGTAATAGAGTAACCCCTAAATGGCCCATAGGCCCTAGCCCATAAAGATGCTAGATAACTAGATAAGTGACTCTTTCCCACAGCATATCTACTGAGTTTGTCACCCCATCGAAAACCCGGGTGTTCCTCTCCAGCCACAGACACCAGAAAATTGCAAACACGGCATTACACCATAGTAACCTCGTCTCCTTCCTCCTCCCAAACCCCAAACTCTCACCCGGAGGAACTTTGCCACACTAGAAAGGGGTACCCACTCCTCCTCAGAGATACCAAACAATCTACCCCACATGGTACGCGCAAAATCACAAGAAACAAATGTAAGGCTGTCTCACAACTCGCCCGACAAAGCAAACAAACATCCGCCTAGGTAGCATGATGAAGCATAACATTTGTAGTATGCATAATTCTATAAACAATCTCTAAACATTCAACACAACAAATAATAGGTTCAAAAACATACTTCATGGATAGCTGTGTCCTTGGAAGCTGCAGTACTCTCGTCAAGAAACAACGGCTGACCAGATGTATAAAAGTCCATAATTGCAGCAAAAATCTCAGGTTTCAGAATATCCCAAGCAACATCATCAGACTTCGTTACTGTTATGAAATCAGATCCAAAGAAAATTCGTGTAACTCCTGCATACAGAAGCAATAAGGTTGTTTAAATGGTTACCTCACTCAGGAATTTAAAAAAAAAAAAAAAAAAAAGAAAAAAAAAAGAAAAAGCTTGCTAAACAGCAATGCAAGATCAAAGCACACAAAAAGAAGAAGCACAGTCCATGTCCCTCTTGATCCACTTCACTGTTTCTTCCCTCCTCTTTGTGATCAATTGATCTGCTTTACTGTTGAATTTGCATTTAAAGTACTATAAAGCTGGGAGTAATCCAAACCAATCTGCATTCTAGTAGAATAGTAGACATTATAAATAACAAAGGGAAGGATTCTCGTTGCAAATTCATCAAGTAATATAACAAATAGGTTCCGAATAGCGCATAAGATTGTGTTAATCATATAACCTAACAGGCTTATAGGCATACCATCAATAGCGAAAAGCGACTTTGCTAAAGGCGAATTCATGGCGGTACGAGCACTTGGAAAATCTGAACTCCCAATTTCCATAACTGGCTTCCCTGGATGGAACATTAGGGATGAGGGATTCGGCGTTGGCTGCGTTTGTATAAACATCGTCCTCCTTTGCCCTGTTCATAAATTAGGGTTAAAACCCCCAAAATAAATATCAAACAAAAATCAAACATAGATTCTTGAGCTTCATTTCGATTATATAATCAGTTTCTATGTGACCAAAAATCATAACCTAAGTAAAACAATAGTAAGTATTTCAAAAATGTCATCACAATTTCAACATACAACTATCAAATTGAGAATGAAATTGTCCAAATTGGCGACAAATGATTAAAATCAGATATCAAATTAAGAGAGAGAAATACCATTGAAGGGCGATAGTGTCTTGAAATTGGTGAAATGAAGTGGTGAAGAAATCGAAGGAGCGAAATAAATGTATGGTTTTGAGAAATCATAAGAGTGAAATTGCGAAGTCAAGGTTGAAGAAGATGAAGTGAGAAACGATCGAAAATGAGGATGAATGGATCGATTTCTGATGATTAATGCTTCATGAGCTAATTTCCTGAAACCCCTCATCGTTTTTCTCTCTCTTTCTTTGTTGTTGTTGTTGTTGTTGTTCAGAAATCACAAGGATGAAGGATGGATTGTTGTTGAAGGAGAAACTTGTTGGCACTTGGCAATTGTTGGGAGGGTAGCTTTTTTCTTTGGCGGCAAAAGATGAGAGAGAGAGAGGATGATGAAATATAAGTATATATAGGAGTATATAGTAAATTAAAGAGTTTGGAAAGGTTATGTGAATAAAACAAAATATAGTTTTTGAAGAGTTAATCCATTCAATGAGTGCATGGAACATTATTTATGCTGATTTACCCCGATTTATATATGTAGAAATGAAATCTGACACATGTAGGAATGAAGTATTAGAGAATAATCAGACTATCAATCATGAAGTATATATTTCCTTATTATTTTCAGTTATTCTCTCCCTTAATTTTCTCTTTGTATCTTCTATTGTTAGGGTATTAATATTCTGTTCATTGATCATAGCACTAAATTAATATTCTGCTCCATGATCATAGCACGCATTAGATTAGTTTAGTTGCCTTCTTCATAGATACTCTCTGTTCAATAGCTTGTATATAAATAGATGTATCCATCAATGTAATTTTTAATGCCTTCAATCAATCCCAATGTTTATATGGTATCAGAGCTTTACTAATCCAACCTTCAAACCTTACCTACCATGGCTGTCGAATCCGAACTCCATACCATACCCAACCAAAAACTCATAAATTACGAACTAACCTATAAAAATCAACCCCACCAATCCAACACCCACCCGAAACCCTTCCTCGGCAAATGTCAGTGGTGCCGTACCCAAGGTCACTTACTCTCCCAATATTCCGAATTTCAAAAACTATTTCCGCACATCGCTGTCCCACCCCCACTTCGCCCAAACCAAGCACCCAACCCAACCAATTATTCCCCTCGCGCCCACATCGCACAAACCATAACCCCACGTGGCTTCTTGATAGTGGCGCGAGTCACCACGTCACCAACGGCCTAACCAACCTTTCTCTTCATGCCCCATATGATGGAACTGATAAACTCATAATTGGTGATGGATCTACACTACCCATCTCTCACATTGGTTCTTTCTCTTTCCATACGTCTGTAGACACCCTAATCGGTTCTCATCCCGTGGCACCGCAAAGCTCGATGATGATGATAATGGATTAATTTGCACGTAAGTAGAAAATGACATTGCTCGGCAATCTAAACCAAATTCCTTAAAACCTCAGTCTTTGGATAACCCTTGTTATAAGGATTCCAACGCCTTTGACCTTGCCTCAATCAGGTTCTCGGATCAAGAGATATCGTGTCTCGAAGATTTGGGTCAAAACCGCTCGATCCCGACCCCTTGGGTCAGCCCAAGGGCATTTTCATAATTTACTAAGCACAAAAATTCAAAAATCCCTAGTCACGCGCGCGCCTATGGGTCGAGCGGCTGACGGTGATGACCCAGCGGCACACGCGTGACAGCGGAGGCCTTTTGGCCAGCCGGTGGACCCAGCGGTGTGTGGGTGAGCCACAGCAGCACACCGCTGAGCTTCAACGACATCCGCTGGCCCCAGCTGTCCTCTGTGTGGCCGTTGGGCTCGATTTTCTGTCTGGGCCGAGTTTGGCGCCAGGGCTGCAGCCCTAGGCCTCTAATTTCGTCCCCTAATTCTATAAATACTCCCCTTCACCCTCTTTTAGGAGAGGTTGGTCAGTTTATAATTTTGAGAGCAATTTGAGAGCACAAAACCCTAAATCATAGAGAATTCAGAATTTGAAGACTCAAGCAAGCCCTTGCATTCAACCTAGCACCCAAGATTGAAAGCAATTCCAATTCTACTAGTCCCGTTCGAATAGAACGTCCAAGTTAACCATCATGAGGGCCTAAATGTCTTTATTAAATTCTTCTCTTATATTTATAATCATGTTTTACATAGCTTTTGATTATGGTTAAATAATTATGCATGTTTTGATCTTTGTAAATAATTATGCATGTTGGTTTAATTTAAAGTTTGCATCTTTTCTATTGATTTATGCATATTGCATCTTTTTATGTTTATTCATGCATGTAGCAACCTCTTTAGGTTTGTTTTAGCATAAAGTTGATATTTTTGCATTGTATTTCCATTGAAGTTACTAACGAATTATTGATGTGCATATGCAATGCTTGGCGCGTTTAGCAAGTATGGTAGGTTGGAGCGTTTTATTATTGCTCTTATCTCTTGGTTTGTGTTTAATAGATGATGCATGTAAATTGGATATAAATTGTGCAAAGTGATAACGGTAGCTAAATTGGTTGTCTTTAACCCGCCTAGTTAATGTTAGGACTTTGGACGACCGGATTTATTTGGAACCATATAGTTTAAATAAATATTTGACATGGATAAGCTTAGTAGAGGCCATTAATTTGGGCGATTAGATGAGATTCGTTTTGTTTATTTCGTACCTACACCCCCGAACTCAACATTTAGCCCCTTTGGGTATGAGTCAACTCCCACTAGGAGTTGGGTGCACTTTTTGATGGTCTCCAATTGTTTCCTTAAAAATTGTTGGCTACTTCATTGCTTGAGAATTATTTCCCCATCACAATTGAATTATATTGCATATGACGTATTATTTAAGAACCATTAATTCCAAGTGAAGTATCTCGATATTTAGCGCCGAAGGGCGAGGGTTCTTACAACGTCCTCTAGACCCTTGCACTTCCTCAACATCTTATATGTACACTCTGTCGCCCGTAATATTATTTCCTTTTCTCGACTATGTGAAGATAATGATATTTGTGTTTCTTTCTTACGTTCCTTCTTCATTGTGAAAGAACTCCCAATCGGGCACACTCTCCTCCATGGTCAATCTAGAGGTGACACCTATGACTGGACCCCGCCATCTCCTCGCCTTTTCACAAGCACAACCACCAACTATCACGAATGGCACCACAAATTGGGGCATTCAATACCACCCATTCTCCGTCAACTCCAAATACAACTCTCCCTTTCTATTTCAAAATTTGATGATTCCACCTTCTGCAATTCTTGCTTAATTATTAAAAGTAGTAAACTCCCCTTTTCCCAATCCACCATTAGTTCTACTACTCCTCTTGATATTATATTCAGTGGTTTTGGACATCCCCACTATATTCCCACGATAATTACAAGTATTATGTTATTTTTATGGACCATTTCACAAAATACATGTGGTTCTACCCTCTAATACAAAAAAATCCGACACATATTCCACCTTCACCCATTTCCGGGCCTTAGTGGAAAAATACTTCAACAAACCAATCCTCCATCTATATTCCGACAATGGTGGTGAATATATCAAACTCACCCCTCACCTTCTTCATAATAATGGTATCACCATCTTACAACACCCTCTCACACAATGGCTATTCCGAACGGCGTCACTGTCACATCGTTGAAACTGGTCTTTCCCTTCTCTCACATGCTAAATTACCATTAAGATTTCGGACTCATGCCTTTACCACCACTACATTCCTTATAAATCGTATGCCCACTCTAACTCTCAATCATAAATCTCCATTCACCAAACTTTTCAACCGACAACCCAACTACACCAAATTGCGTTGCTTTCGATGCCTATGTTATCCGTGGCTCCGCCCCTACACCAACCACAAACTACAAAATCGCTCAACACCTTGTGTTTTTATTGGTTATTCATCAACCCAAAGTGTCTGTTATTGCCTTGATCCCCTCACACATCGTGTCTACGTGTCTCGCCATGTTCGATTTGTCGAGCAAAAGTTTCCCTATCCCTCACTAATAACCTCGTCTACCAACACCAAGGCCCCGTCATCCACCAGCGACGAGTGGTGCACCTCTCCCATTTCTAGCTCGTCGCTTTTCCTCCTACCATACCCCGACCCGTATTCCGACCCATCACCGTCACCCACCACCTAAACCACACCCAACCTCAGAACACCCACTTCCGCTATTCTACCTACTGCACCAAGTACTCCTGAATCGGCCACTACCCCTCCATCTCCCACGCCACCCACCTCACCCACTTCCGCACCACCGCTCAACTCACACATCTTCCCACCCGCGCAACCTTCTCCCTATCCACCTACCTCTCCTTCCCCCGCACCTCCACTACCCCCTCCACCCCGTCCCACTACACGACTCCAAAACAACATCACCAAACCAAACCCCAAATACCTTAATCACACCACCACCCACGACCCTACATATGTCCCGACATCTGCAACAGAAGCTACTCGCATCCCCCACTGGAGTCAAGCTATGCTTGATGAGCTTGAGGCTCTCAACCGAAAACAAACATGGACTCTTGTCCCCCCTGACTCAGCTCCCAATGTCATTGGGTGTGTAAGTGGGTCTTCCGGAAAAAATATAATCCGGATGGATCTATTGAACGCTACAAAGCCCACCTTGTTGCCAAGGGCTTTCACCAACGGGCTGAGCTTGATACTCAGAAATGTTTAGCCCAGTAGTCAAACCGACCACCGTTCGCCTTATGCTACCCCTTGCTGTCACATCCAACTAGTCTCTCCGGCAACTTGACATTAACAATGCCTTTCTACAAGGCAATCTTCCTGAAACCGTGTTTATGTCTCAACCCCCCAGTTTTAAGGATCCCACCCAACCATCCTATATTTGCAGTCTCTCTAAGGCTATTTATAGTCTTAAAAAAGCTCCCAGTGCCTGGTACACAGAACTTAAAACCTACCTTACCCAATTTGGTTTCCGAAATTTTTGTTGCCGATCCTTCTTTATTCATCTATTCTCACAACAACAACCTTATGTATCTCCTTGTCTATGTTGATGATATAATCATCACTGGACCTTCCACCACATTCATAAACTCCTTTATTACTACCCTATCTCACTGATTCTCTCTCAAGGACTTAGGCTCCATATCATACTTCCTTGGTATTGAGGTAGTACGTACCCAACTCCCTTAGTCTCCACCTGAATCAAACCAAATACATTCATGACCTCCTAACCCGTCACAACATGCATCTTGCCAAACCTATGACCACACCCACTGTATTAACCCGAAAAATTTAAACTTCTAATTAATCTTTAAACTAACTAATTTAGTTTTAATTATGTGATTAGGCACAAATAATTTTTTTTTTCTTAATATTTTCGTGACTTAACGGTTTGATTTCATGATTAGGATTTTATAAAACGAAATCGTTAGGATTTCATTAATACTTGTTTAATTTCCTTAACTACCCGATTAATCAACAATTAATTAACAAGATTTAATCAAAAGCACTAATTAACTTACTATGTGCCGAAAATTCAGAAAATTGGAAAGATGGGAAGTTGAGGAATTTCCACTATTCATTGATTTAGACTCACCATAATATTATATACCTAATAGAAATCAAACCATCTAACAATAGAACAAGTGTCCACATAGGTAGCACTTCCTAAAATGGGAAGTAAAAATCAGAATTTTTGACCCATGGTATTATGCATGATGACTCAATGGTTTTGCATGACCATGAGTAGTATTGCACATGATGAGAAGGATGAGCTAAATATAATAATATTATGTGAGAGCATGAGAGAGAGAGAGAGAGAGAGAGAGAGAGAGCAAATGAAACAAGGAAAAATTCAGCAAAAATGCACTATAAAGAGGGGAAAGGGATACCGGGTGAGAGAAGAAGAAAAAGGGAAGGAAAAACAAAGAAAAATAATGAGAAGTTAAATCACTTAAATTTGCCCAATCAAATTTGCTTACCCTATACCTACAATCATCATTAGCCAAACATCCTTTTTCTCTTTCCAAGTTCTTGATTAATACTACAAGCAAAAATCTACCATTTCCCCTACTACCCAACCGTGGCCCTCTTATGCCACTCAACACCACTATCCAATTTATTTATCTTTTCAAAATCAATCTCTAAAAATCCTTCCAAAATCCCATTTTCAATCTTCCCAAAATCAGAAAGTTTAGAGAGAGAAAGCAAAGAAAGAAAAAGAGAGAAAGACGAGAGGAAGAAGAAGAAGAAAGAAAGAAGGAGAAAGAAAGAAAGGTAAAAATCTTTTCAAAGTTCATCTCTTTAATTAAAATTCTAGATCTTTTATTAAAACAAAAACTTACAAACTTTCATCTTCTTGCTCCATCCGAAAACTCTATAACCAAAGCTCAAGGATTTGCAAGTTGAAGCTCACCCAAAGGAGCTCAAGGAAGGTAAAGAACTCTTAAACTCTCTTAGTAAAAAATTTACGAAAATAAAATGAATCAAAATAAAACTATGAAAGACCTAAACAATATCTCTTATTCTTGACATTTTGGACGAAAATCAATTGGAATCAAGACCATCTAGATGAACTCTAAACCCTTACGTACTTGCATGTCAATTTTGGACCATTTTGCTAAAAGTGAAAATTCTTGAAAAATGATAAGTTAAAACCCTAAAATCAGAAAATCCACCTAAAAAACCCCAAATACCCGAAAATGATGAGAAATGGGACTTTATGAATTGAAGATTCATCTAATTTGAACAAAAAGAATTAAATTTTAGAAGATTAATTTTGATTTTTGAACTTACAAATCTCTAGGGAGATTCGGTTAAGGAGGAAAGGAAGAAAAAGAGAGACCAAGCTTGTGATTAATCTTCAAAGGTAATTTTTCCTGTCCATTATCTTCCATTTAGCTTTGTTTTGATGGCTTATGAGTTGATCTTAACTTTATGAGAATTGCATTTGATTTTATTTTGGTTCGAAATGTAAAAAGTGATTTTGTTGATGTTTGGGTGTTTATGTGAACCGAGTGATATATGATTAATGGGAGGTTTTATTTCCAAAGTTTAGACTTTATAAATTATATGATAAAGTATGGATATCTCTTTAAAATAAATAAATATATATATATATATATATATATATATATATATATATATATTTATTTATTTTAAAGAGATAAACTATATACACTATTAATTATACCATGAGTTAAGTGATTGAGTAAGATGGTGAAGGTGCTAGTAATGCTTTAAGGAGACTATGTTTGAAAATTATGCAATTATAAATAATATGTTATGTAACCTATGTTTCGAAATGGATTTACTAAGAGAAGAATTGGATTATAATTTCATCGAATTCGGTGGCTATATTCAAGAGGAGAATTATATAGAATAATGTTGTAAGACTTGTTCATATAACAAGTAAATATGGACATGCAACTAATCCTAAGTCTTTTTCATGTAATTTTATACATATATACATGGATATGCATTTTGTGATATGATTTTAATAAGTGTAGCGCCCTTAGAATTATGAAGATCATGTTTTGGAAGTGAGCTCACTATAATATGAATTGTGGGTAGACCTTTTAATTCCCGACCCGACCCGAAAGCCGACCCGACCCGACCCGTTTTTTAGGGTCCTGTTACTGATTTTCCGACCCGGAACCCGTTTTGACCCGAACCCGATTAACCCGATGTTTTTGGGTCAAACCCGATCCGTTTGTGGGTCGACCCATTTGACCCGCAAAATAGAACAATTTGTAATTATAAATTAAAAGTTCAATTAAGTTATCCTAAAAAACCATATACAACTTTTTTTTGTGTTTCATTAACTTTTTCTCTACATCTTTATTCTCTCAAAATGAGAAAATTTTCTCTTAACTACCCTCAAATGGACGGAATTATATTGTACAACTTATCGAATAATTAATCAAAATATAAAAAATATCATATATGTGTATATACATTCCAAAACATGAATAAAATACGTATGTAGTTAATACAAGTTATAAATTAGAGTATATGTGTACAAATATACCTTTTGAAAACATAAATTGACTATAGAATTGACGAATAAAATAAAATTTTTTGGGTCACCCGACCCGGTGGGTCGACCCGAACCCAACAACACTGGGTCAGGATCAAGCATTTCTCAACCCGAACCCGAAACGACCTGACCCGCTAGTGACCCTAATCCGACATGACCCGACCCGAACCCGACCCGCCCGATCCAATTGACAGGTCTAATTGTGGGGTTATAATACACAAGAATATGAGATGTTGAGACTAATATGTCTAAATGATGATTAAATGGCAAAATGGCCGAAATGATTTATGATGACGATGAATATGACTACAAATCATAGTGATTGATTTTGTCTTGTATATTGAATAGCCAAGACTTGCATGTTTTTCCATATCACCTAACCTTCGAAATTAATAAAGATTAGTCTAAATTAATCTTTAGTAATATGTTCCTAATTCTAGATTAAGAATAGAGAAGTCTATGTTGAAATCCATTATGCATGCGTATATATATGTGGCTAGATATGTACATATTTCAATACAAACAATATGTATATACTTATATACGCATACTTACTAACTGACGATCTTATTATTATAAGTAAATGCCTACTTCCTAACCAAGGGATGCGAAGGTTATTTCTATCCTTTATTTAATTTTATTAATTATTATGATTATTTAATCTAATATAACTCTATTATTATTTTTACGAAATGGGGTGAAATTACTTAGCTTTTCGCTAAATTTCTCTCTTGTTTTATATTGATACATGGTAATATTTGGAGCAGTTTGATGGTGGAACGTGTGTGCATGGCAATGATCAAGGCTTTATGTTCCTACTTTGGCTGCTTGGTTGTGAAGACATGTTTATATGTAATAATCTAGTTTTTATTTTCTTGTCGGATGTCTATGTAAATTACTATTCCTTAAGCCTAATATCCACCCTCGGGTGGATATGGCGGTAACAACCCGGAGAACTTAATTATAAATAAATGATGCAATATTATTAAGCATATTAATCTTGTGATAATCTTGGGCCTAATCGTGATTAAGAATGATTAATCACTTAGCTAGGCCGGGTCGTTACAAAAGTGGTATCAGAGCATTAAAAAGAAATAAGAACTAGAAAATTTAGGGAACAAGTAAGAATTTTACGTGTTACATGCATGATTAGGATTGCATGATTAGGATGCATATTATGTGCCAAGTTATGTGTTAGATTGTTTGAATTAACGTTTAGATTATGTGTTATGTTTGAGCATTTATTTAGATGGCGCAATAACCTCAAATGCCTCCACACCTGATCACCCTCGCGATGCATTTGGGAGAGTCCATCGATGATTATGTGTTACGCTTTTTCTTTGGCTTGTGATGCATATGCACCCTTCACGAGTGAGGTCGTGGGATTCGCGGGTTGGAGAGTCTACACGCTCCTTCAGAGTCTTCTGCTTGTGGAACCATGGCTTAGCGTGAGGATCAATTATATGGACATCATTGTTGATGGTTACATCTTTAATATGGATCATTATGCTAACAATCGTATTTGTTTTTTGGATTTGAGTTATATGAGAGGTGTGTTGAACCAAGCGAAAGCCGAATGGGATGCCGTCAGTAGAGGTGTTTACCTTGTTCCGGAGACCGTGGTGCAATACCGGAGGGGGAGGATCTTTCACTATCCTCACGAGAATCCCGCTCCCGTGTATGTGTCCGTCCATCCGCTACCGCAAATCGAGCAATCGTCCCAACCACAAACCATGCAACAAATGCCCGCATGAGTGAACTCCTTGGATGACATAGAGCATGAGGTTGAGGTGCGACTCCCATCGCATCTTATCACCTCGGCTCAACATTTTTCCAATGGGCAAGTGCTTGATTTTGCTAGTGGCTCCTCTAACAACTAAGGGTGGTATGTTTTATGGTAGTCTTTTGTGAATGATAGTGTTGATATTTTGGGTACTAACAACACTAACTTGATTATCTTTTGTGGCCAAGAACCTTGTGATATAATCGGTCCTGTTGATGATATTAGCCAATGCATGTATTTTGGGTATGTTGGCGATATGATTGTAAAGCTACAAAGGTGTAAGTAGCTCTAATTATGTTGTAAGGTTGTGTAAGACTCGAATATGTAAGTCATGTTGCTATGTATTTAGTTTAGTTTAACTTGGAATTTCTGTTTTGTGTTTAATCTATATGCGCATGACTAGATGAACATAGAACAATTGACATTAGAATTATGCATGACTCATATGAGTAGGTATGACTATATGAATAGTATATAATTACATAAGCAATTACACTTAGATGTCTCCTAAGATAAAATTATATTATATATATATATATATATATATATATATATATATATATATATATATATATATATATATATATATATATATATATATATATATATATATATATATATATATATATATATATATATATATACACATCTACTTAAACTAATATGCTGATTTTTATTTTCCCAAATATAGCAAGAATGACGCAAGAACAAGAAGTAACCATGACCGGAGCAACTTCGAACCCCACCAATGAGGAAATACCTAGGGGAGAGCGTTTGGAGACCTTAGAAACCCTATGTCGATATTTTGGTGCCACAATTAAGAGTCATTTGGAGGATGGTGAGAAAAAGAAAGAAAAAGTACGAAGTGGAGCTAAGGAACCCCAAGCCATACTCTTCAAAAATTTAGCTAACCACCACCCACCAACATATGAGGGAGGAGTGGAACCTTTGTTGCTAGAAGACTGGATTAGAGATATGGAAAAATTGTTAGAAGCAATAGGGTATCCTAAGGATCATATGATCAGTTGTGGTCAATATTATCTTAGGAAAGAAGCTGACGATTGGTGGCAAGTGACTAAGGAGACTTATCTTAGTGAGGAAGAGTTTGGGTGGGAAAAGTTTAAGAAAAATTTGAGAGAGATATTTTACCCTAGGTCCCTAAGGAAGAGAAAACAACAAGAGTTTGAGAACTTGAGGCAAGGAAAGATGAGTGTCACTGAATATGCTGCAAAATTCAATGAATTGTCCCGCTTTGCAGAAAACTTGGTGAAAGCTGAGCAGGAACGGATGGAAAGGTTTGATGATGGCCTTGTGTGGCGCATCCAAGAACTAGTCGCAGGCTCATCAAAAACATTCCAAGAGGCGTATGACAAAGCTATCAACATGGAAAGAATCCAGGAGAGGCGTGAGGCCTTGTTTGAGAGAAATAAAAATTTGAGGGAGAAGGGTGTAAGTTCGGAATGAGAAGGTTGGAGAAGGAAAAGATCAAGGAGTCCGCATAAGAAGTATGGGAATTATCGTTTCGGAGGGAGTTTTTGAAGGAATGGAAATAGAGGAGGTGCTAGAACTTGTGTTCGTTGTGGAAGGACCCATCCGTGTAAGCCATGCGTGATGAAACCTGTCTGCTTCATTTGTGGAAAACCAGGCCACAAAGGGAATGAGTGCTATCTCAGGAAGCCGACCAGGAATAAAGGAAGACATGATAGGAGGAACCACCAAAATGGCAACCGCAACTGGAACAATGATCAAGGAAATGGAAATTAGTTGGCAGGAGTGAGAGACTAGAGGAACACCACCACTACACAGAGAACCATGATCCAACAACCAGGAAACTTGGCTAGTACCAGCCAGACAGTAGGAAACAACAAAGGTCGGATCCATGTGATGAACCACCAAGAAGCCGATACCAACCCGAATATCGTCACTGGTATATTTCTCATATACTCACATCCTGCTGTAGTATTATTTGACTCTGGTGCATCTAGATCATTCTTAGCTACAATATTTTGTGAGAAAAATAAATTAATCCCAAATACGTCACATAAGATTAACATCACAACACCGGGAGGAATATCGGTAACCTGTGACAGGTTATTCCAAAACTGCCCCATATACATAACCAACAAAAATTTTCCTGGGGATCTCATACAGTTTGATTTAAAGGATTTTGATGCTATATTGGGAATGGATTGGCTCAGTCGATATCATGCTAGAATTGACTGTCTTTCACAAGAGGTCATCTTAGAAACTCCTTCGGTAGAGAGAGTCATATATAAAGGGGTAGACACCAGACCACAAACCGGGATTTTGTCACAAATAGGTGTTACACAAGTTAGAAAGGAATTTCGAGCTTATCTTAGTGCCTTGACCTAGTCAACACCAAAAGAAAATGACTTAGTCAAAATACCCGTCGTTTCAAATTTTCCTAAAGTCTTTCCCGAAGAAATACCCAGAATGCCCCCAAAAAGAATTATAGAATTTACCATTGATTTAATTCCCCGAACGGCTCCGATTTCAAAAGCACCATATAGAATGGCCCCCGCCGAGATGAAAGAATTGAAAAATCAGTTAAAGGAATTATTAGAAAAAAAGGGTATATAAGACCGAGCTTTTCACCTAGGGGAGCCCCAGTGCTGTTTGTGAAGAAGAAAGACGGAAGATTGAGATTATGTATAGATTACCGAGAGTTAAATAAGGTCACCATCAAAAATAAATATCCTTTACCCAGAATCGATGACCTATTTGACCAACTCAAGGGTGCGGGAGTATTTTCGAAAATAGACTTGAGGTCGGGATATCACCAGTTGAGAATTAAGGAGGAAGATATACCAAAAACAGCCTTTAGGACTAGATACGGTCATTATGAATTTACAGTAATGCCCTTTGGTTTGACCAATGCCCTGTAGCTTTCATGGACCTTATGCATATAACTTTTCATCCATACTTAGACAAATTTGTCGTAGTCTTTATTGATGACATTCTTATTTATTCTAAGACTAGGGAAGAACATGCAAATCACCTGAGGATAGTCTTAGAAATCTTGAGAACAAATCAACAGTACGCAAATTATTGAAGTGTGAATTCTAGATTGAAGAAGTAGCCTTTTTAGGACAAATCATTTCTAGAGAGGGTATATCAGTAGATCCAGAAAAGATTAAGGCAGTAAGAGAATGGTCCAGCCCTACTAATGTCACTGAAATTAGAAGCTTTTTGGGATTAGCTGGGTATTATAGGCAATATGTGAAGAATTTTTCCAGAATAGCTCAGCCTATGACAAAACTTTTGAGGAGAACCGCAAAATTTCATTGGAGTGAAGAATGCGAGATGGCCTTTCAAGAACTGAAAACCAAGTTAACCACCGCACCTGTTTTAACCTTATCAAACGAAGAGGAAGATTATGAAGTATTTAGTGATGCTTCTAAAAATGGGTTAGGATGCCTTCTCATGCAGAATCGCAAGGTGATAGCCTATGCATCCCGACAATTAAAACCACATGAGGTTAACTACCCTACCCATAACTTAGAGTTAGCTGTTGTTGTCTTTGCTTTGAAAATTGGGAGACATTACCTTTACGGAGCTAAGTGTTACTTGTACACTGATCACAAGAGCTTGAAGTACATTTTTACCCAGAGAGAACTGAACTTAAGACAAAGGAGATGGTTAGAATTGCTGAAAGATTATGACCTGGAGATTAGATACCATGAAGGGAAAGCCAATGTTGTGGCTGTTGCGCTTAGTAGAAAAACTAATCATTCCACACCTCGTCCCCTAGCAAGGGAGATACAACAAATGAACCTCGAATTAGTCAAACAAGGTGAACCTAGGAAAATAATCCACATGCTTGGTCTTAAACCCACATTGTTTGAAGAGATTCAAGAATTTCAGAAGAACGATACCGAAATTTTGAAAATCAAGGAGTTGATAAAAGAAGGAAAAGAAAAAGAGTTTGAGGAATGTGAAGATGGTAGCTTGAAATTTAGAGGGAGATTATGTGTCCCACAAAGTGAGGGATTACAAGAGAAAATTTTGAGTGAATCTCACAAAACTCCTTACCCGATACACCCAGGGAACACCAAGCTGTATAGAAATATACGACCTTATTTCTGGTGGAAGGGTATGAAGAAAGATGTAGCCAACTTTGTAGCCAAATGCCTTACCTGTCAAAAGGTGAAAAGTGAATACCAGAAAGCCGGAGGGTTGCTGCAACCTTTAGAGATACCAGGGTGGAAATGGGATTCTATATCAATGGATTTTGTCACGGGATCACCTACTACAGTGAGAGGAATGAATACCATTTGGGTAATAGTGGATAGACTGACAAAAGTAGCTAGGTTTATAGCTATGAAGGACACATGTAGCTTAAACCAATTAGAAGATGCTTATGTAAGGGAGATTGTCAGACTACACGGAGTACCCAAGAATATTATTTCAGATAGAGACACCCGTTTCTTATCTCATTTTTGGGAAAAACTTCAAGCCTCTTTCAAAACAAGACTTAAGTTCAGTACGGCTTTTCACCAAGCCACTGACGGCCAGACTAAAAGAACCATTAATTATAAGATATGCTGAGATCATGTGCTTTAGAGTTTCAAGGGAATTGGGAGAAACAACTGCCTTTGGTAGAATTTTCATACAACAACAGCTACCACGCCAGTATTGATCGAGCCCCTTACGAAGCTCTTTATGGGAGAAGATGTTGGAGTCCATTGTGTTGGGTTGAAACTGACAAGACTTTAGTACTAGGACCCGACGTAGTGTATGATACAATGGAGCAAGTCAGGATTATCCAAGACAAGCTGAAGGCAGCCCAAGACCGACAGAAAAGCTATGCTGACAAAAGAAGGAGACCTTTGGAATTTCAAGTCGGGGATGAAATCATGATTAAGGTATCACCAATGAAAGGAGTAAAGAGGTTTGGGAAGAAGGGAAAACTGAGCCCTAGGTACGTAGGACCCTACCGAATAATTGAGCGAGTCGGTGAGGTTGCCTACAAGATCAAATTACCCCCGGAATATGAAAACATGCACAATGTCTTTCATGTATCCCAACTCCGAAAACATTTACCCGACGGAAGCCAGACTCCACTACCCGAACCATTAGAGATGACGAAAAGTTTGACGTATGAGGAAATACCGGTGGCCATTTTAGATCATAAAGAAAGAAAGCTGAGAAACAAGATTACCCCACTGGTTAAAGTACTCTGGAGAAGTCAAACTTTAGAAGAAGCAACTTGGGAGTCAGAAACAGATATGCGAGCAAAATACCCTCACCTCTTTTCTGAAGGTTAGCCTATTTAAAATTTCGGGACGAAACTTATTTCAAGGGGGGTAGACTGTAATAACCCGAAAATTTTAAACTTCTAATTAATGTTTAAACTGACTAATTTAGTTCTAATAATGTGATTAGGCGCAAATAATTTTTTTCTTAATATTTTCGTGACTTAACGGTTTGATTTCATGATTAGGATTTTATAAAACGAAATCGTTAGGATTTCGTTAATACTTGCTTAATTCCTCAACTACCCAATTAATCAACAATTAATTAACAAAATTTAATCAAAAGCACTAATTAACTTACTAAGTGCCGAAAATTCAGAAAATTGGGAAGAAGGGAAGTTGAGGAGTTTCCATTATTCATTGATCTAGACTCACCATAATATTATATACCTAATAGAAATCAAACCATCTAAAAATAGAACAAGTGTCCACATAGGTGGCACTTCCTAAAATGGGAAGTAAAAATCAGAATTTTTGACCCATGGTATTATGCAAGATGACTCAATGGTTTTGCATGACCATGAGTAGTATTGCACATGATGAGAAGGATAAGCTAAATATAATAATCTTATGTGACAGCGTGAGAGAGAGAGAGAGAGAGAGAGAGAGAGAGAGAGAGAGAGAGAGAGCAAATGAAACAAGGAAAAATTCAGCAAAAAAGCACTATAAAGAGGGGAAGGAAACCGGGTGAGAGAAGAAGAAAAAGGTAAGGAAAAACAAAGAAAAATAATGAGAAGTTAAATCACTTAAATTTGCCCAATCAAATTTTCTTACCCTATACCTACAATCATCATTAGCCAAACATCCTTTTTTTCTTCCCAAGTTCTTGATTAACACTACAAGCAAAAATCTACCCTTTCCCCTACTACCCAACCGTGGCCCTCTAATGCCACTCAACACCACTATCCAATTTATTTCTCTTTTCAAAATCAATCTCTAAAAATCCTTCCAAAATCCCATTTCCGATCTTCCCAAAATCAGAAATTTTAGAGAGAGAAAGCAAAGAAAGAAAAAGAGAGAAAGACGAGAGGAAGAAGAAGAAGAAAGAAAGAAAGAAGGAGGAAGAAAGAAGGAGAAAGAAAGAAAGGTAAAAAACTTTTCAAAGTCATCTCTTTAATTAAAATTCTAGATCTTTTATTAAAACAAAAACTTACAAAGTTTCATCTTCTTGCTCCATCCGAAACTCCATGACCAAAGCTCAAGGATTTGCAAGTTGAAGCTCACCCAAAAGAGCTCAAGGAAGGCAAAGAACTCTTAAACTCTCTTAGTCAAAAATTTACGAAAATAAAATGAATCAAAATAAAACTATGAAAGACCTAAACAAAATCTCTTATTCTCGACATTTTGGACGAAAATCAATTGGAATCAAGACCATCTAGATGAACTCTAAACCCTTACTTACTTGCATGTCAATTTTGGACCATTTTGCTAAAAGTGAAAATTCTTGAAAAATGATAAGTTAAAACTCTAAAATCTGAAAATCCACCTAAAAACCCCCCAAATACCCGACAATGATGAGAAAATGGGACTTTATGAAGATTCATCTAATTTAAACAAAAATAATTAAATTTTAGAAGATTAATTTTGATTTTTGAACTTACGAATCTCTAGGGAGATTCAGTTAAGGAGGAAATGAAGAAAAAGAGAGACCAAGCTTGTGATTAATCTTCAAAGGTAATTTTTCATATCCATTATCTTCCATTTAGCTTTCGAAATTTTTTGTTTTGATGGCTTATGAGTTGATCTTAACTTTATGAGAATTGCATTTGATTTTATTTTGGTTCGAAATGTAAAAAGTGATTTTGTTGATGTTTGGATGTTTATGTGAACCGAGTGATATATGATTAATGGGCGGTTTTATTTCCAAGGTTTAGACTTTATAAATTATATGATAAAGTATGGATATCTCTGTAAAATAAATAAATAAATATATATATATATATATATATATATATATATATATATATATATATATATAAACTATATACACTATTAATTAAACCATGAGTTAAGTGATTGAGTAAGATGGTGAAGGTGCTAGTAATGCTTTAAGGAGACTATGTTTGAAAATTATGCAATTATAAATAATATGTTATGTAACCTATGTTTCGAAATGGACTTACTAAGAGAAGAATTGGATTATAATTTCATCCAATTCGGTGGCTATATTCAAGAGGAGAATTATATTGAATAATGTTGCAAGCCTTGTTCATATAACAAGTAAATATGGACATGCAACTAATCCTAAGTCTTATTCATGTAATTTTATACATATATACATGGATATGTATTTTGTGATATGATTCTAAGAGTAGCACCCTTAGAATTATGAAGAGCATGTTTTGGAAGTGAGCTCACTATAATATGAATTGTGGGGTTATAATACCCAAGAATATGAGATGTTGAGACTAATATGTCTAAATGATGATTATATGGAAAAATGGCCGAAATGATTTATGATGATGATGAATATGACTAAAGGTCATAGTGATTGATTTTGGCTTGTATATTGAATAGCCAAGACATGCATGCTCTTCCATATCACCTAACCTTCGAAATTAAGAAAGATTAGTCTAAATTAATCTTTAGTAATATGTTCCTAATTCTAGATTAAGAATTAGAGAAGTCTATGATAAAATCTATTATTGCATGCGTATATATATGTGCCTATATATGTAAATATTTCAATACAAACAATATGTATATAGTTATATACGCATACTTACTAACTAACGATCTTATTATTATAAGTAAATGCCTACTTCCTAACCGAGGCATGCGAAGGTTATTTCTATCCTTTATTTAATTTTATTAATTATTATAATTATTTAATCTAATATAACTCTATTATTATTTTTACGAAATGGGGTGAAATTACTTAGCTTTCCGCTAATTTTCTCTCTTGCTTTATATTGAATGCATGGTAATATTTGGAGCAGTTCGATGGTGGAACGTGTGTGCATGTCAAGGATCGAGGCTTTATGTTCCTACTTTGGTTGCTTGGTTGTGAAGACATGCGGTAACAACCCGGACAACTTAATTATAAATAAATGATGTAATATTATTAAGTATATTAATTTTGTGATGATCTTGGGCCTAATCGTGATTAAGAATAATTAATCACTTAGCTAGGCCAGGTCGTTACACCCATGGTCTCCAATCCACCACTTACCCTCCACGACGGCCAACCTATCCCTAATCTGAGTGACTACCGTGCCATTGTAGGTAGTGTAACACCCCGAATTTCCGTCTAATTTAAAACCATTTAAAATCACGAGTTGCAGCGGGAAAACCCTGAAAATTCGAAGCGCTACCGCAATATTTAATGTTCAAATTAAATACAAGGGTAGAAGGAAACCAAATTTTATATATCCCAAACATACATACTAGATAATTAAATACTAACTATCTTTTCCAACTAACTTAAACAAGTAATCCAAATTAAATAGAAATAATAAACTATTAATTCCCATGTAAGAGAATTAATCTCATTACAATATAAAAGTCCCAATAATAAAGAAGTTCCAAACTAAACAATAAAATAAATTGTTCTTAGAAGATTTACAATCTTCTTTTTGTCGCCTCTCCTCTAGCTCACACCTCAAGCTACCAATCCTGTCAATCTACTCTCCCATGTAGACGAATTCCATATAGGTTCATCATAGGTCCACCATTGAAGATAAATGGACAACAAACACAAGTGAAAAGAAAAACAATCAATCAGCTACGCTGAGTAATTCATAACCACATATTCCATTCCAATCTCCAAGTTAAGCCAACATGCTTAATCAATAATAACCATGCTTTAACAATAAAGACAACATGCTTTAATTCAAAGACATGCACAAATCACCAAATAATAAATCTCATTATTTATTATTATCCATTAGCCAAGTTCATTAGAGAGAAGAGAATCGCATGAATTGTCAAACCAACCGCAGTCGATTCAATAGGATCTTAGTCCCATGCACAGTGGCAAAAGAGGGATCAACCGTCCCGGAGTATAGATGACTCCCGAAGTACTTCAATGTTCCTTAGTATGCATACCCTCCTTCGATCCTGAAGTCTACAGGAAGAACTGTTCCGGAGAACCACTCGCCCAATCATCATATATGGATACGAGATTTCCAATACATTGAAGCCATAACCAATGGAACCACTCAACGTAACAAGTGACAAATTCCCATTTGCGTCCTTCGGTGGATCTCTCACAAAAAGAAGTCTTAACTCTCAATTCATTAATTCAAAGGTGATCACATAGTCAAGTAAATCACATAATCTTGGCACTCAAGTAACACAATATGGTTACAATTTCCGATGGCATTTTACATGAATGGCATCTAGGCCTCAATTCAAAACCACCTAATTCAATAGTCAAAGTTCATTTCAACTTTTAGAAGTAACATGCTTCTAACATGATTCACATGCTTACTAACATGATACCAAAAATAACAATTCTGAGCTATATTCCAATTGAACAATTATTAATATAATTTTCGTTCAATAACCAAAAATAAAACATGCATCTCCTCACATGAATAATAACAAGTAGACATTGCTACACAAAGTGAATTTCCAACATTATACATGCATTCACTAACATATAATTCTATACGAATTATCACAAGGAAATAAATAACAATTATCCCTTTTCAAGATACTCACAAGTCCAAATATGAATACACATTCTAAATCCAATACTAGACAAATGAATACAAATTCCAATAGACATGAATTATGACAAAGAAGTTTCATAATTCATGTAGACATGAATTACCTTTATCAATAGGCAATCACGACAATTAATAACGTAAGCTCCTTAAGTTTGAAGCGCGGTCAACGGACCCTAACAAATCCACAATACAACAATAGTCAAAACCTTGACTTCTAAACCACTTTATTAAACTTTAAAGATGATTTAGTACCCTTAATTTAATTAATTAAGTTGCTGGAATTTTCAGTACTCATGCATGCTCAAAGTTTCCAAAAATACAATTTACATAAACCAAATTAGGAAACTTTCCAAAATCCTAAACCAAGTCAACATCAAAACACCACCAACATCAACCACCACCGCGCCACCGCTGACCACTGCCAACGGTGGGTGGTGGCGCCGGACAGCTGCTGCTGGCCGCACGGCCAGCAGCCCGGCGCTGCCGGTGCAGCACCGCAGGGGCTGCCGTGTACAGTACATGGCCTTGCCGTGTTTGCACCACCCGAAATATTTTTTTTTTTGTTAACAAATTTAACAAACCCTAATCTAATTAAATCCACAATTTAATAAATTTTAAGATTTAATTAAATCACAAAGATCTAGCCTTTTGCATTCAAAACTTCATTCCATTCAACAAAACAATAAACCAAACCCTAATCATGATCCTATCATGCAAAATTAATGAATCTAGCAAATCCTAGGCAAAACTAAATTAGGGTTTACTCATACAAAAATTAGGGTTCATAACCTCATACTTGAATTGAATCTAAAAGCTTTTAATAATCAAAGGAAACCAATTTAGAACACTTACTTGAAATCAAGGATTAAAAATTGAGCAAATAAGAATTGTGAAAGAGTGAAGAATTCTCTTTCTTTTCCTCCTCGGTCGTGCGTGAGTTTGAGAGGTGAGAGATGAGTGGCTTTTTTTTTGTTTTGTCTAGGTTAAGTTAATGAGTGAGGAAGTTGAGTCCAATTAGGAAACCAAATCCCTAATTCTACTCCTTCCTTTTCTCCTTCAACTTCTCAAACAAATAACCAGTCAAACCCTCTCAAAATCCACCTTTTTAGGAAATAATTTTTCACAAAATAAAAACTGATCTTTTTGCTCCACATTTTCGGCTCTTGGCCGAAAATAATGGCCCTAATTAAGCCTTAGTTTTTTTGGCCAATCCGAAAATAATCAAGCCCAATTTCTTTTTATTTTTATTTTTGGCCCAATTAATTTAATTGGATCCAAAATAACCCATATATTAATTAGGCATTTTAAATCATGAGCCCAATTAATATTTTAAATCCAAAATTGCATTTTCTTTTTAAGTAATTATTAATCTAAAATGAATAATAATACGGGGTATTACATCCTTACCCACTTAAAAGAAGTTTCGTCCTCGAAACTCAGGATCAGCACCAAATTGAAGTTAGTTCCGTAAGGTGAAGTTTTTCCACCACCCTTTCAAAAATCAATACGCAATATGTAACTCGAAAGTTTAAAAGTTTTCACAACTTTTCCAAATAAAAAAATGAGCATGATGCAATGCAATGCAATGAGTTTTTCAGTCTTTGTTTCTTTTCTTTTTTGTGGATTGTTACACCCTTCCCCCCTTAAAAAGGTTTCGACCTCGAAACTAGGGTTAAGTACCTTGTTCGAACAGTTGAGGATAACGCTTGCGCATATCAGCCTCAGTTTCCCAAGTCGCCTCTTCGACTTTGTGGTTAGCCTACAACACTTTCACAAGATTGGTCGTAGACGCACGAGTTTTTTTCGTTTTCTCGTCTAGGATCCTCACAGGTTTAGTTCGCTCCTCAAGGACTCGAACTGGTTGCCCTTCATAGTTAAGTGTGTCATCCAACACTACCTTTTCAGGGTTCAGCACATGACTCGGATCATGGTGATATCTCTTGAGTTGTGACACGTGGAACACATCGTGCACTTGCTCCAAATCCATAGGCATAGCAAGCCTATAAGCGACCTCTCCAATTCTTTCAAGAATCTCGTAGGGTCCAATATACTTCGGCCTAAGCTTTCCTTTGCGCCCAAATCTCATTACTCCACGAGTAGGCGATACTTTGAGAAGTACCTTCTCACCAACTTGGAATTCCTCCATTCGTCGATGTTGATCAGCATAGGCTTTCTGTCTATCTTGTGCAGCTTTCATCTTCTCTTGGACAAGTTTCACTTGATCCACAGTTTCTTGGATAAAATACGTACCCAAAACAAAGGTCTCACTTATGTCGTTCCAACACGTAGGACATCGACACTTCCTCCCATACAGCGCCTCGTAAGGTGCTCTACCAATGCTCGCATGGTAGCTATGATTGTAGGAGAACTCAATCAAAGGCAAACTCTTCTCCCAAGAGTCCTTCATTTCTAGAGCACATGCTCGTAACATGTCCTCCAATGTCTGAATAGTACAAATGCCGTACTAAATTTCAACTTTGTACCAAAGGCCTCTTGTAATTTGCCCCAAAAGTTCGACAAGAATCTCGTATCCCTGTCTGACACAATGTCTTTAGGTACTCCATGTAACCTTAAGACTTCTTTCACATAAGCTTCAGCGAGTTGGTCCATCGACCAAGTCTTCTTCATTGCAATGAATCTCGCCGTTTTCATCAGTCGGTCGACAATAACCCAAATAGTGTCCTTGCCAGACCTTGTCTTTGGTAATCCAGTCACGAAATCCATCGAGATTGAATCCCACTTCCATCCAGAAATTTCCAGCGATTGAACAAGACCTCCAGGCCTCCTGTGTTCGGTCTTCACCTTTTGACAAGTAAGACACCTTGCCACATACTCAGCACACTCTCGCTTCATGTTTGTCCACCAAAACTGATGTTTCAAGTCTTTGTACAGCTTATCACCACCTGGGTGAAAAAAATACGCAGTTCCATGTACCTCATCAAGAATTGTTCATTTCAGCTCGGCGTTGTTTGGTACACACCAACGCCCTTTCATCTTGATCGTACCATCATCAAGAATCTCATAATCAGAATGCTTCCCATCCTTGATCTTGACACGTAACTCCTCTAGAAACGGGTCATGAACTTGCAATTGTCGGATCTCATCATAGATCGACGGTCGCACTACAAGTGCATTCAGTAACACTGCAGTCTCACCTTGTTGAACAACTTCTAGGTCCAACTTCCTGAATTCCTCACACAAGTCATATGGTAGCACCATCATGTTATTCACAGTGTGTGAAGTCTTCCTACTCAACCCATCAGCCACTACATTGGCCTTTCCTTCGTGATACTGAATATCCAGATCGTACTCAGATATCAACTCGAGCCATCTTCGTTGCCTCATATTCAACTCCTTTTGAGTGAAGATATACTTCAAACTCTTGTGATCAGTAAAGATCTTGCAACGAGCTCCATACAAACAATACCTCCAGATTTTTAAGGCAAAAATCACAACAGCTAACTCCATGTCATGAGTAGGGTAGTTCTTCTCATGCACTTTCAACTGGCGAGAGGCATAAGCAACCACCTTGCCATTCTGCATAAGCACACACCCCAGCCCATTTTTAGATGCATCACTATACATCTCAAATCCTTCCGTTCCAGACGGTAAAGTCAAAATTGGTGCCGTAGTCAATCTCTTCTAAAGCTCTTGGAAAGCTTCTTCACATTGTTCAGTCCACTTGTAATTCATCTCCTTTTTCATCAAATTTGTGATAGGTCTAGCTATCTTGGAGAAGTCTTGCACAAATCTCCTTTAATAACCAGCCAATCCGAGGAAACTTCTCACCTCAGTCACACTCTTCGGAGCAGGCCAATCCATGACAGCCCGAATCTTAGAAGGATCCACATAGACTCCTTCTTTAGAGATAATGTGCCCAAGAAAAGCGACACTCTCTAGCCAAAACTCACACTTTGAGAGTTTAGCGTACAACTTCTAATTTCGTAACACCTCCAAGACAGTCCTCAAGTGTCTTGCGTGTTCCTCCTTGTCCTTTGAATACACCAAAATATCATCGATAAACACGACCACAAAACTATCCAGATATGGTCTAAAGGTGATATTCATCATCTCCATTAACTTAGCAGGTGCATTAGTTAACCCAAATGGCATAGCAGTAAACTCATAATGCCCATACCTTGTCCAAAACGCAGTTTTCGCATTGTCGACCTCATCAATTCTCAGCTGATGATAACCTGACCGCAAATCCACCTTCGAAAACACTCCAGCCCCTTGGAGTTGATCGAACAGGTCTTCAATCCTTGGTAGAGGATACCTATTCTTGACAGTGACCTTATTCAACTCACGGTAGTCAATGCAGAGACGCAGACTACCATCCTTCTTACAAACAAATAGAACTGGTGCGCCCCACAGTGACACACTAGGTCTAATGTACCCTTTCTCTAACAACTCTTCCAGTTGTTTCTTTAGTTCTTTCATCTCTAAAGGTGCTATTCTATACGGTGCCCTCGAAATTGGACCTGTTCCAGGAACTAGGTCAATCTGAAACACAGTATCCCTCACTGGTGGCATATCAGGAATCTCCTTTGGAAATACATCCAAAAACTCATTGACCACATCAATCTTTCAGATTTCCTCGTCTATTCCCTCTACATTCTGAACGTGACACAAAAATCCCTCACATCCTTTCTCTAAGTGCTTTTTCGCCACTAACATTGAAATAATCCCAATTCCTCCCTTAGTGACAATTCCTTTATAAGAGATTCTATTACCTCTAGGTCCTTTCAGCGATATCTTTTGTTCACTACAATCGATCCTTGCTTTATACTTGTTAAGCCAGTTCATACCCAAGATGACGTCAAAATCTCCCAATTGAAACTCAATCAGGTCTGCAGGCAATTCAGACCCTGCAATGTTCACACGAACATTGGGATGTACTACTTTACACAATACTACTTCTCCAATAGGAGTGACAATATTAGTCTCGAAAGACTCAACTACTCCCATCCCATGTTTCATAACAAAGTTTTCAGATATGAATGAATGTGATGCCCTAGAATCAAATAATACATAGGCAGACAAAGAATTTACAAGAAACGTACCAGTCACCACATTGTTTGCCGCATCAGCTTGTACTTGATTCATCACAAACAAACGACCTCCATTTCTGTTCTGGTTTCCATTATTGTTCTGAATATTTTTAGCCTATCCATTCAGCCCATTCTGCCGATTACCACCATGGTGGTTCCCATTTTTTGACCCTGAGCTGCAGGAGCTTGAACATTGTTGTTGCCCCCACCATTGTTCACGGTCTTACCCTTCTGAGGACAATCAAAAGAACGATGCCCCAACTCTTGACAAGTGTAGCACCTCACCTTATTTCCAGCACAATCAAGTCCTGGGTGATTCTTATTGCATCTCTTGCAAATGTAGGGTTTGCCCTTCCAACCCCCATTATTCTTATGGCCATTTCCATTCTTGGAATTCCCACCCTCGTTGTGGTTATTCCCTTTGTTGTTGTTGTTGTTGTTATTGTTGTTGTTGTTGTTGTTGTTGTTGTTGTTGTTGTTGTTGTTGTTCCCTCCCCAGAACTTTTCCTTCTTCTCACCACCACTACCCTGATGGTCATCAAACTTTCTCTTCTTCCTAGTGACCTCCTCTCGGTGCTTGAAAACCGCAACTTGGTTCGTAGCACGATTGTAGGCCTCTTGCACAGTTTTACACTTATAACCCCCAAAAGACTCACGAATGGTCCAGTACAACCCATTCTAGAATCTACGGGCCCTCTGCTCTTCCATAGAGACTAATTCTCCAGCAAAACGAGCAAGGTCGTCAAACTTTTCAGCATATTCCTGAAACGTCATCCTTCCCTGGATAAGATTCAAGAACTCGTTATACTTTTGGTCCTGGATATACTCTGGGTAGAACTCCTCTCGAAGAACCGTTTTGAACATTTCCCAATAAAAACCCTCTCGAGTTCTAATTGATGTACCATTGGTTGTCCACCAACGATTTGCCTTCTTCCGAAACAAATAGATAGCACTATCTACAATAAGTGCCTCCGGTCACCCAGTTGTAGACGCCAAAAAAGCGCCTTCAGATTTCTCTGCAAAAGCCCGACGATGAAAGGAGTAATTTATAAACTTGAACTGCTATTTTTGCTTTAATAGTTAAGATAAGGTCTCAGGTTTTTCCTCTAAACACTCCTTCATTCCATTTCAATCAGAAGGCCCGTTCAAGAGCTTTCCAACGACACGTCTCACGCCTTTTTCCGACCCCCGGTCGCCAAGTTGCGATTTAGGGGTAGAACCGTCTTTTACCGTCCAAGGATAAAACGGTCTTTTCATATTTTTCGGAATACAAAAATTCCTCCGGAAAATAAAAATAGACTGGATGACGTCATTATGACGACATCCAGCTGGCTGCTGAGAGCCGTCAGCGGCCCAGGCCAGGGTCGCTAGCGGCGCTGACAAGTTTCCTAGGGCCGCTAACGGCGCTGCCCTTCTTTGGGCCCGACTAATTTTTCAAGCCCGTTTCGTTTTTCAGCTCAATTTCTGCCATCTTACCCTACTTCTCCATGCCTATATAAACAACCCTCCTCCCTCAGTTCAAATGACACAGTCTACAGTTGACACCCTCTATTCTCAGTAGTATTGACTCTGAGCTTCTCCCTCTTTCTTCCAAACTTGAGATCTTGTCTTTACTATTTTTGTCAAATATAGCCTACAGTTCAAGTATTAACTCCTGAGGGCTCAAATTAACTTAATTGTCTACTTGTTTATTTTCTAATGTAGATATCATGCTAGAATAACGCTTTTATTGCTTCCTAAATATCGTCTGTATAGTCGTTGTGCTGCCCAACTTGTCAAATCGAATGCATGTCTAAACAAGGGTTAATAATAAATGTTGTGATGCTTCTGATGAACCAATTAATAGTCTAAGTCTAGGTTGTTAATCCAAATTTGTATGGAAATTATGTCTTTAAATTATTAAGCAAACTTGAGTTAGTAGAGGCCGTCATAAACGGGCGAGTTGGGTGCCTAACACCTTCCCACCTTGTACCTTCGCCCCCGAACCCTTTATTCGTGGGTACTCATATGTTCTATATGAGCGGGAGTCTTTCTAAGAACATGATCAGTTCACTTATCGCGCTATTGGGTTGTCCCTTCGGTTTGTCCCTTCGATAAAACGCCGATAGCAGATTTGTGACCTCTTTCATGGTTTTTATTCAATTCAAGTCTTTACAAAAGCTTTTCTAACTCGATAGTCCCTTGAACTTATCTAAACCCCCAGCTTACAAATTTTCTTTAATGACGCACTCCGTGGAGCAGGTAGAAATCCCGGGTCCTTACAGTCGCGACTTAACTGGGAATTTGTTTAAGAGGGTGAGACTCGAAAGTCAAGTTTGCTTAATTGTTTAATAACATGCTCCATATTTTGCATCATTTACATGTGCTTTGGCACAATTTTTGACCCTTATCAACCCTCGAGGAAGTTTGTGTCGCAACTCGTAGACAACCCGTATATCTAAAGGAATATACAGTTGTCCTATCATGCAAATCGACGCTTCCTCACCCATGACTCATCAATCCTTGTTGATGAAAAGAATTACAATTGATGTGTCGACCATCCGCCCAACGGAAATTGTAATTTGTCGTGGTAACCTCACAGGAGCCAAAAGCCTTTAACCCACATTCGTGCATTCGCTTGCTTGTTGTGCATGTGTCGTTGTAATGCCCGTCTTGTTTACCTGTAAACTGCGTTGTTATAATGCTTGCTTGAATGCATGAATACTGTGATTATGTGCCAACAAGTACTTACGTGCTAGGAGCTTTTTTTTTTAGCTAGTTCCAAAGGCCCCAAGATGGTGCGAGAATTCAATTCAATGAACACTCATCATTTTCCCGATGATATATTCTAAAAGTCATGAACAATTTTCTAGGATCTTTTAGCAAAACAAAAGAGTCAGTCTCCCAATTTCCCCTCTCCCTTTTTCTATTTTATTATTTCTTTTTTTTTGATGTAATTCATATTCGGTCAAAAAAAAAAAAAAAAAACGCAAAACAAAAATGCCGAAAAAAAAAACAAAAAAAATCGAAAAATAAAAAAAAAGAGAAAAGGCAAAAATTCTTTTTTGTTATATTTTATCCCATTTTCCATTTTCTTTGAGTCTAGGAAATTAAAAAAAAAAGGATAGTCCATCTTTTTCTATTATTTTCGTTCAATTGACTTTATTTTCCTTTGATATTAGGGAAATATTCGGGCATTTAGGCTTAAGGACTTTCCTTTCTAGGACAATGTGTTTTTCTATGTGTGGGTCAACTTTTTCTTAGATGAGAGTCTCGTGGTCTTTTTCATGTTACTAGGTGCTCCGTGCTTCCTATTCAGGATAGGATCCAAAGAAGAAAGATTCGGCTAGGGTTTAATTCACCATTCTGCCACGCCTCGATTCAAGCCACCTTGTTCACATCATGATCAGGACAGTTCAGGAGTATCTGGTTGAGATGACTAACCGAATGGATAGGTTGGAAGCCGACATTACCAACATCAAGTCCAGAAAGTTGTGGGATACACCAATGTTTGTCCCATCGTCTGAAAACCGAAAATCAAGGGAATACTACATGCCCCAAAGTAAGCCGAATAGAGATTTTTCTCCATTGGAGATAGCTCTCAGTACAACTTTCGAAAGATTAGTGGACAAAGACATACTCCGACCCATAGGTCCCACTCCGGAACCAAGTACCAAGGGCCGTAACTGGAAAGAAGGTGATTACTGCAAGTATCATCAAGGAAAAGGGCATGACACGAATGACTGTTGGGCCCTTAAACACATCATCCAAGACAAGATAGACAATGACACTCTACCATTGCCCAAAGATTACTCTCACCTCATTTATGGTGAGGAAATCACCTTGATTTCCCAAAAATCCTATGAAGAAGAACTAGACGTAAGAGGCCACAAAACAGTGGATGACAAAAGTCAAATACGAGAAAGTCTGGTCCGTATAATGAAAGGGATACAAGAGATAAGAGAGAAGGTTGATATTATAGAAGAACGCACCTCCAAGCCCAGGAATGCGGTCATCCTGACCAAGGAAGAAGCTTGGTGGTGCCAAGACCTTCTTTATCACAAAATGTCCAAATATGGGTATGTTCGTCCGAAGACCCCCACATCAAAGCTCCTTCCGAGAGACGGAAATTCATTCCCAAGTTGTACCTACTGCGCGGCTGAAGGACATCACATCAATCAGTGCAGGCGCTTTAAGGGGCTAGTCACACGTTTCATTAACCAAGGGACAATGTGGCCACCATACACTTGGACAATCAGCTGGTATCGTCATAGTCAAGAAAAGTACACCCCTCTCTTCGCACCAATGGAAGCGGTTATGAATGCGCTAGTATGGAGAGGTGACATCCAACCCCACATCCCTTTGGAAGAGGCCAAGTCAGAACCGGGATAAAACCGACCCTATTGCAAGTATCATCAAGTATTCGGGCACCACACAGATGACTGCCTACGCCTAAAAGACGACGTCCAAGGTGTCATTGACAGAGGAGAGGTTCCACCACCATTAAGAGATGACAATATGGACGATGAAGCCTGGAACTAGTAGATCATCCGTAGGAGCTAGAGGAATCGAGTTTGAGTCCCTAAGTTTTGTCGAGTTAGGACCTTAGCTAAATCTTTATGTTGAGTCTTAAATAGGAAGTGTTCCCTCTTTTACTTTTCTTTCTAAGTTCAGTTTCTTTTTTGTGATGGGAATTAGAGACCCTCTTCTCTAAAGTCATGTGTGCTTATCTCTTTTTGCAAATCAATAAAAGTTCCTCTTGATCATTTCTTTCTTTTTTTAGCTATTGATAAACCCAATGAATACAAAGTTGCACAGATCATTAACTAACTAATTTGAGCAATGTAAGTGAACTTCGCAAAGCAAGAATACAGATTTTCACTTTTACAGGAATCTAGGTAGCTGAACTCTCTCAACAATTTTGCCCCACCAAGAAGAAGCGAGCCAGCCTTTTGCAACAACCTTGACACAGAAATGACTTTGGCTCTGATCGAAGAGGATCCTTGGTACCAAGACGTCTTCAACTACATCACCAAAGGCGTATACCCTCAAGACGCACCCTTAAGAGCTCAACGGGCCATCCGTCTCTTAGCGGCGTAGTACATAGAATACAAGGGGGGTTCTGTATAAAAAGTCCCACAACGAGGTCAACCTCAGATGTGTGAACTCCGAAGAAGCCGCAGAACTTATGGACGAGGTACACAATGGTGTGTGCGGACCACACATGAATGGTCAAGTGCTCTCTAGAAAAGTCATACGGCTGTGATACTACTGGACTACCATGGAAAGGGATTGCTACGACTATGTCAAGAAGTGCAAGAAATGTCAGATATATGCTAACCTACAGCATATGCCACCCTCGATGCTCCACAACTTCACGTCCCCTTGGCCGTTTTCCGCATGGGGAATAGATATCATTGGTGAGATCACCCCGAAGGGCTCGAGAGGACATGAATACATCCTGGTAGCCATAGATTATTTTACCAAATGGGTCGAAGCCCAATCCTATGCTGTCCTTACCTCCAAACAAGTGTCCAAATTCATAAGGGACAACATCATTTGCCGATACGGCGTTCCGCATGAATTCATCAGTGACCATGGTTCCCATTTTAAAGCCGACACAGCCACCCTCCTCAAAAACTACAAAATCTAGCACCACAAATCATCCCCTTACCGTCCCCAAACCAATGGCGCAATAGAAGCCGCCAACAAGAACCTCAAGGCTATCATTGAAAAAATGATAGAAAACTACAAAGATTGGCCTGTCAAACTTCCGTTTTCCCTTTGGAGGTATAGGACATCCATAAGATCCTCCAAGGGAGCAACACCTTATTCCCTAGTCTATGGAATGGAAGCAGTTCTACCCATAGAAGTCCAACTACCCTCCATGCGCATAGCCTTAGAGGGTGAAATTCCTGAAATCCAATGGTTACAAGCCCGCTATGGAGAGCTCATGTTCACGGATGAAAGACGCCTACGGGCCCTAGACCATTCCCACATGTACCAACAACGCGGCAAGAGCATTCAACAAAAAAGGTTCGACCTCGCAATTTAAAGGAAGTGGATTTAGTTTGGAAAGAATTACGTGCCCCAGTTACCGACCCCAGAGGTAAATTTCGAGCAAATTGGTCCCGCCCGTTCATCATAAGGACATCCTGTCAGGAGGCGCAATCAGACTCATGGATATTGATGGCATCGAGTTCAGCCAGCTCACTAATATGGATCAACTGAAGAAGTGCTACGTCTAAAAAAAAAAATCCGAAATTTAAAAAAAAAAGACGTACACAACTTGAACGAACTACGCTGGCCTGATTTCTCACTGGATACGTAGGTAACCCTTTTAAGGGGGCCCGGCCAAAATCAATCCGAAATTCCATTCAACTCATTCAAAAAGGGATAATCTTTATTCAAACTAAACGAATAAGTTTACATTGCAAGAATTAAAACGTCCTAGGGTTACAAAAAAATAATAATGCAACTATGAGGGTTTAAGCTAAACAAATTCTTATCATTTTTTTTTTCAAAACTAGACTTGCTTTCCTAGAAAACTACTTTAATCCTTCTTCCCTTTAGAAGGCTTCGTTGAAGAGTTCTTTTTTGAAGGACCCTGGCTTGAGGACGACCTATGATCACTCCCTTGAGCTTGGGGCTTGCCTCTTTTCAGTACGTGATAGCCTCCCATTTGAGGCCTTTTCTTTCTTTTCTTGCTTCCTGTTTTCGAGTGATACTTAGGCTTTAGCTGGTCCCACTCCTCATGACAAAGGGCTCGTCTCGCTTCTCCATCACTGCAGGAAAGCCAGTTCAGATAGATCTCAGAAACTTGAGTTGACGTAATCACCCGAGGTATAGTCCAGCGGTCCTGGCTACGCTAATACTATCCCCACTCCGCAGCAAATTCAGTGGTCAAGGCTACGACATTTGGTCTCGTAGTCTCCTGACAAGGGATCACCTGTTTCAAACTATACTGCCTCATGACCCTAGAGGGAAAGAAGAAGGTAGTCATATACAGACTCAATATGGTAGTGAAAGGAACAAAGGTATCACAGGCCACCAAGGAGCTCAAGTTCCACCAAGGCACATGCCAACGGATGACAGGTCCCGCATGGAAAAAGGCATCCCATTCAGCAAGAGACTTTTCAGAATATAGCCTTTTTCCTAACCAAGAAGCTAGCAGCGGTATAGGTTTTCTTTGACCAAGTCCGAGGAACACGAACTATCAAATTATCTGGCGACTCTATCAGCCTCAAATGCTCACATAAACAAATTTGAAGCAGCAGGGGGCTGCCGAAAAAAGCTTCTTGAGGAGATATTTTCAACCTGTCAAGCCCCATGATAGTCTCTCCTACAACCAGATGCAAAGGAGAATGCCCTTCAACCATTTGATTGACCACTCGCAGCAACGAGGCTCGACCCAAGTTAGAGGATTCTGCATTAACAAACAGTAGGCGGTTTAATAAGCAAAGCACAAAAGCCTGTCGACGATAACGCTTGAATATTACATCCTTTTCAGATGAAATAGAAAACTTTTTGCTGAGTTGAACCAAGTCCACATCGACACCAAGAACCACACTTTTGGTCTCTGCAGATGACAAACCCAAGGATTTCCTGTACTGATCCTTAAAACCATCTCTCAAATAAGGCACAGCTGGGGGAAGAGCGTCAGGCATGTCAGTATCCCGTAAATCCTATTTATAGGAAAAAACGCGGGCCAAAGAGATCAGAAATCCATAAAAAAACCCAAACCAGAGCTGTCAACGGCTCTGATCAGCGACCCTGACCAGCGCCGCTAGCAGCCTCAGACTGCAGCCCAGCCTAGCGCCGCTAGCGGCCCAGACCTGGCCCGATCTGAATTTTTCCCTTGCTCCACTGCTCCGGTCTGCCCGATTAAAGCCCAGTTTTGATACCCGCACTGAATTTCAAAGCCCGAGACTCTCCTAGTTTTATCTTTTTCAATTTTTTTTTATTATTATTTTCAATTTTTTGTAGGGGGTATAATATGTGTAATTTTTTATTTTTCTCGCAATTTTTACCATTTTCTGTATTTTATTCCCTAAATTGTGGCTTCATCCTACTGCATAACACATTGCATACTTAGATCAGACGGGCATAGTCGAGTCATCATATCATAAAAAAAAATGTATAAAAACAAGAGTTCGAAATCTTAAGATCAATGTCTACAAGGAGGTCCAAAACTGCTCAACCAGAATCATTGCTGTCAGCTTCATCATCAACGGACGGCTCCTAACCATAGTTCCCGGTCGAATAATCGAGAGAAGAGCTATAAATGGGCCTACTATTGTCAGGCCTCATATCCCGCCCATCATATGCCGGTGCACGCATAGGGGTACCTGCCGAAAGCCCCGCAGCAAAGAAATTCTCTGTGGCCTGACTGGCGAAGTCCATGGGGCATATTCCATCCAGGGGCATTCGCCCAACCTCCACTCGAGGGCATAACAATGGGTCTACTATCAAGAGAAGGCTGGAAGCCCGTGGGAGAGAACATCTCAGGAATGTATGGTACAGAAGGGCCGGGCGCCTCATCAACAGGAGGCCTGGTCACCACTACAGGAGGAGAACGAGAAACAGATGGCCGGCTCGCTGAAGAAGCCCTCGCAGCAGAAGAGTGGCGAGGTCCCACCGAAGATGAAGACTGGGACATTTGCAGATAATCCAAGTTAAAATATTAAGTTAAGCACCTCACTTAGCTAAACAAAAAGAAGAGAGTCTACTCACATCAACGGTCTTGGACCGAGAACTCTTCCCCTTGCCCATCACTCGACCATAGACCTTCTTCAGCAAGTGAATAAGCTTGAAGATATGAGAGGTCTGCTCCCGGTTCAACTACAAAAGAGAGAGCCACAAGACGAAATCAACACCCAAAAGCAAACACAAACACAAGAAGGGATAAAAAAAGAGCTTACCCCAGTACAACCGTCGGGCAAAGGCAAGCCCTCCATAACCTCTCCATCAGCCATGTGAAGGGGGAACTCCTCCACTACGCGTCCCCCACTCTCCCCAATGTACCTCACCTCATTGGTCGGCAATGTCACACTTGGGGGCTGACCCCGAGGAGCTCTAGAATGAGACCTCCTAGGACCCTGAGGAGCTAAACGATCCGCCTGCAAGACACAAGAGGTCAGTATATCACACATATAGCTAAAAAAGGGAGATAAGTTTCCTACCTCAGAAGTAAGGTCCGAAATCAAACGGTCCAAGCAGTAGGCCAGGTATACGGCCGTGCGGTCCAAGCCAACAACCTCCAGCATAAGAAACTCCTGTGCCGCCCTACCACGGATCACAACTCCCAGGTCCCGCACACTCAGACCCCGCAGATACAACATGGTCAAAGGAGGATCATCCGAAACCAAGTGACTACTCAGGGAGGGATAGACCAACCGAGTTAAGCGTTCCCCCAAATACCATACAAATCCAAATGGCCCCTCAAAGACCACCCGCAGAAAAGACACTCTAAAGGACTCCGTGGTAATATGGGGTGGAACTCCGGGAATATCATCAAACGCATACCAAGATACCTGCAGATTACCAGCTCAAAAGTTCATTCCCACCAAATGAACCAAAAAAAATATATATGTGTACAAGTCAACAACCACATACCATAGATGCAGCACGACTCTCGAAGAGAGTCCAAAAATGCTCCAAAGAGGTAAATGGGTGGGTATCCCTACCAACCCACCGTGAACCTAATGGGAACATCCTCAAACCAGGACGGTGAGGACCAAAAGCTGGAAAGTACTCAAAAAACACAGCTACCATGCAAGCGAACAAATAAGCTCCAAATCCAAAAACATGTGCGCACAAAAGAGAGAAAAGCGGAATATATGAGAGCCTACCACCAGTATCCTCCATGGGCCCGTGATGGATGTCCTGTCACTCGTCTCCTTAGGCCTACAAGCCCGACGGACTTCACCAAAGAAGCATAAACAGCAGCACCAAGGTTGTACTAATGAACCTTCGTCAAATCCTCCAAGCATATCAAGAAACCAACGTGACACACGCTCTTCTTCTGAGCAAAGATCGTCGACCCCAGCAAGCAAGCCAGGAAAATACGAGCCCTCTGATCCTCGGTAAGTCCCTGCTCCGCCACGGCCTCCCACAACCGCACCAAAGAAACCCGATCCTTATCAAAGTGGATGGATACAGGCCCGTAAAGCTCTAGCAAAGTATCACTCCGCCGCCAGTAGCTCGCATCGTACTGAATACGACGCCCTCTAAAAGATAACCCCGTCAGCACAGCAAAATGATAGGGGGTGGGGAACATCTCTCCCACAGGTGTATGGAAAGTGTTTGTGGTATCCCAAAACCTCTCCAGTAAACCCCTAGCAATAATCCTAGAATCCCCCGAGTGACACGCAGGGATGACAGTTAGAAACTCGTCAAGACCCGAGCCCAGTACCAAATTCCTGGCCCCCTCCGAAAAGGTCCCCAACATCATAGCCCAATGAGAGGTAGTCCCATGAGCCTGCAGCAAAACTCCGACACCCTAGCTAACAAACAAATTTTCCTCAACACCCCATATACTACAAATACAGCTAAAATAATTCCACACAAATTATATACAGCTGACCAACAATCCAGTACAAGTCCCAATTTGTTCGTGTGCCGAAGCACTAACAGTTCCAATTTTCAGCTCAAATATACTGAACAAGAAAAAATAAGAGTCAGAAAACATACCAGCTCTAAGTTAGACAGATGACTCCGTCTATCCGGCAACTGAACACCGCAATTCCAAACTCCAGGCGGGCGCCATTCCAACCGCATAAAAGAGTCCTGGTACAGTCGAGCTCCGTCTGCGTGGTTAGTCGTAGGTGCTCTAGTAGAAGCTAACCCGTTGCGGAAAAGCCTCCGGTCATACTCCTCATCACTCATAGGACGCTTTCCTTTGTCTACGGGAGCCATGGGAACACAATGGAGTTTTCTCTCTCTACAAGTGGAAAAATAAAAGTTTCAGATTCGCAAGAAACAAGCACCCATTCAACAATGCAACTCAAAATTCAGCAACTAGGCCGAAAAATAAGCAAGTTCAAGACAAAAACCGAAGAATTCGGTCAAGAATCGACTTACCTCAAGCAAAGTGGAGCACTCAACAATGGAGGAAGCTCGAAACTTTTTCTCTCGACAATGAAGCTCGGTGAGGAAGGACAATGCACGCGAAAAAAAAGGAAGCGCCAAAGCACTTTTTACTCGGTTCAAGCCGGCCAGAGCTGCTAGCGGCCCTGCAGACCTGCTGCACGTGCCCCACTGCTGACCCACGACCCCTTTTTCCAGTCCGAAGTTCGTTACTTCAGTTCATTTTACGGCAAAAATCATTACCAAGCGCGCGGGAGCAAAGTACTCTGGCCCACAAGTTCAAATTCGGCAATTGGCCTATTTTATGGTACCAACTTTCTCAGGTAAAACTAACCCGTTTACTTTTGCAGGTCCCAGGTACTGAAGCCCGGACCTACACTGCGACGACTCTTACCGCTCCCGCCCGGAGCGCCCAAAAATATTTTAAGCCCGGAAAACCTATTGGCCTTACTAATCATTACAATTTACAAATTTTTGGGGTCAGTCCCTCTGCGATTTTACAAATTTTTGGGGTCACTCCCTCTGCGATATTACAAATTTTTGGGGTCAGTCCCTCTGCGCTTTTACAAATTTTTGGGGGGTCAGCCGAGGACCGCTTAAGCTATTGTGGTTAAACTGTCCCTTCTACGAGGTTACTTATTTTTGTGTCAGTCAATGATTGCTTAAAACTGCTGCAATTATACTGTCCATTATTTATTTTTTATGTTTCAGTCAATGATTGCTTAAGCTATTTCATTTAAACTGTTCATATGTGCTAACCACTTTATGGCCGATTATTTTTAATCGCGCTTATCTCGTTGACTTTTTCATTTCTTATAACAGGGACGGGATCTCGACATCCGCGGAGCGGTGTTTAGTCACTGTTTGTCGAAGCACTCCGCGTTGATCATTCTCAAAGTATTACTAACTTTTTCATTCACTCTGAATACAGGTCCCCAGCAGACGTTTAGACCATCTACGAGCGGTGTTCTATCCTGCTACCATAACCTTTATTTTCTCTTGTATTCACAGAGATGAAATCTTAGCACACTACGAGCGTGTCTCAACTCAGGTTTGTCTTCATATGCATGCATACTGTACACTCTCACACAAAATGCGCACATCAGCATCCTGCATGTCGCCTTCGGAGTACTTTGATCTTCTCTTTTACTCAAGCTCGATCAAAGTTGGGGCTTCTGTAGACACCAAAAAAGCGCCTTCAGATTTTTCCGCAAAAGCCCGATAATGAAAGGAGTAATTTATAAACTTGAACTGCTATTTTTGCTTTAATAGTTAAGATAAGGTCCAGGTTTTTCCTCCAAACACTCCTTCATTCCATTTCATTCAGAAGCCCCATTCAAGAGCTTTTCAACGACACGTCTCACGCCTTTTTCCGACCCCTGGTCGCCAAGTTGCGATTTAGGGGTAGAACCGTCTTTTACCGTCGAAGGGTAAAACGATCTTTTTATATTTTTCGGAATACAAAAATTCCTCCGGAAAATAAAAATAGACTGGATGACGCCATAATGACGACATCCAGCTGGCTGCTGAGAACCGTCAGCGGCCTTGGAATAAGTCCCAGGGCCGCTAGCGGCGCTGACCCTTCTTCGCGCCCGGCTGATTTTTCAAGCCCGTCTTGTTTTTCAGCTATATTTCTGCCATCCAACCCTACTTCCCCATGCCTATATAAACAACCCTCCTCCCTCAGTTCAAATGACACAGTCTATGGTTGACACCCTCTATTCTCAGTAGTATTAACTCTGAGCTTCTCCCTTTTTCTTCCAAACTTGAGATCTTGTCTTTACTATTTTTGTCAAATATAGCCTACAGTTCAGGTATTAACTCCTGAGGGCTCAAATTAACTTAATTGCCTAATTGTTTATTTTCTAGCAGTCATAATGTAGATATCATGCTAGAATAACGCTTTTGTTGCTTCCTAAATATTGTCTATATAGTCGTTGTGCTGCCCAACTTGTCAAATCGAATGCATGTCTAAACAAGGGTTAATAATAAATATTGTGATGCTTGTGATGAACCAATTATTAGTCTAAGTCTAGGTTGTTAATCCGGTTTTGCATGGGAATTATGTCTTTAAATTATTAAGCAAACTTGAGTTAGTAGAGGCCGTCATAAACGGGCGAGTTGGGTGCCTAACACCTTCCCACCTTGTACCTTCGCCCCCGAACCCTTTATTCTTGGGTACTCATATGTTCTATATGAGCGGGAGTCTTTCTAAAAACATGATCAGTTCACTTATCGCGCTATTGGGTTGTCCCTTCGGATTGTCCCTTCAATAAAACGCCGATAGCAGATTTGTGACCTCTTTCATGGTTTTTATTCAATTCAAGTCTTTACAAAAGCTTTTCTAACTCGATGGTCCCTTGAACTTATCTAAACCCCAAGCTTACAAATTTTCTATAAGGACGCACTCCTTGGAGCAGGTAGAAATCCTGGGTCCTTACACCAGTTATCGCGAAGATTTTCTCCAAATCCCGCGTCCAATCGTCGAGAAGTACGGGATCCTCGCGCCCCTCAAATACAGGCGGATTATGCCATTTTATCTTCTTGGATACTGCGGCGAAGTCGTCACCCCCAGTAGCCCTCGTGTCTTCCCTCTGCATCATCTGCGCGATGAATGCATTAGATTGCGCCAAGGCTTGCTGCGACTGAGTAAGTTGCGCTAATAAGGCTTGTGCCATTTCCTCCCCATTCCTGACGTTGTTGTTATTATCTCCCATCGAGTTATTCGAATCTTCGACTCTTTGTCTATTTCTTCTAGGTGGCATCTAGCAACCTAAAGGATCAACAAAAGCAAACAAAAAGGGTATTAGCTACCCATAACACACTCATGCGCGATGATCACACCTAACATATACACTTGACTCATATATATGTTCAATAGCCAACTAGGGCTCTTGGCTCTTATTGCATTCAAGCATGGCCTTATCGCACTCTTACGTACAAGCAAGCTCAAGTTTCAATTGACTTTGTTCTTTCTCAAAATAAACAATTGACAATCATAATGAAACATCCATGCCTTTTTCATAGGCGTTTTCACAATACTCGTGCTCCAAATAGCAGTGAATAACACATTTCTTGCAAAATTCCACCTCATAAATCAAATAATCATGTATTTGTTCTCAAAAATGAGGACATGCCAAACCAAGCCTCAAAAGCATGAAGTAAAGCAAAAATTTAACATTCTAATCAAAATGTCAAAAACAAATGGCTCGCAGGCCTAAATAAAGTCTCAAATAGTTTACTTCATCAAAACTAAATAAAACATGTGTCACTTGGACCTCGTCGTCGTCCTCCTCCTCCATGGGTTCCTCCTCTTTTGGATCCTCCTCTTCTTCAGTAGGGGTCCTTGGCTCGTTAGGCTAGCCATTTAAGCCTATGGCCAGTCTCTCACAGCGCTAGGCCTAGGTGGCCTTGTAGGAACCTCAGGAACAGCAGGCAAAGGCTCCTCCTCAACCTCAGCAGCAGGTGCCTCGACCTCCTTGGCGAAGTAGTCTCTCTCGAACGCTAATACTCGATCGAGGTCGACGTCTGCCTCCTCTTGGGCCATCTGGTCGTCCACTTGCAGTAATGGATCGTACCCTCTAGCATTCTCCACGTATACATCATAGGGGTCTCTGAGCATATCTGGGTACTCTCGGTCCCATGCATACGCCTTCGTCATCAATGACTCCAGTGTCTCCAGATAGGAGTATTCCCTATCGTTGTGCATATCCCAGTCCATTCGCCACTCTTTATGGAACCGGTACTATTTGAGCAACGCATAGGTGAAGCTATTGATGAAGTGGAAGGCCTTCATCCTTTTCGAGCGTATTGAGGATTGAACACCATAGCGCTCATTGTATTGATGGAATACCTCACACACGAGATCAAAATACTCCTCTAAACGGCCTCCCTCATATCTAAGATCCCTCGGATCCATAGGCGTCACAGGTCGTTCAAGCTTTACCATCTGCAAGCGAGAAACAACACGTTAGTACTTCACTCGAGTACTTCAAATAATACCAAAACAAGTAAAAGAAGCAATTAAACTCATTTCGGCTTACAAAGCTTTTATTCACATAACTTAAGTCTATTTAAATTTTTTTTTGACCTAAGAATATGTCTTAGTGACATACTTTACAATCAAAGCGTGTATTAGGGACAGTAACATACGCTCTGATACCAACTTCTAACACCCCAAATTTCCGTCTAATTTAAAACCATTTAAAATCACGAGTTGCCGCGGAAAAACCCTGAAAATTCGAAGCGCTACCGCCGTATTAAATGTTCAAATTAAATACAAGGCTAGAAAGAAACCAAATGTTATATATCCCAAACATACATACTAGATAATTAAATACTAACTATCTTTTCAAACTAACTTAAACAAGTAATCCAAACGAAATAGAAATAATAAACTATTAATTCCCATATAAGAGAATTAATCTCATTACAATATAAAAGTCCCAATAATAAAGAAGTTCCAAACTAAACAATAAAATAAATTGTTCTTAGAAGATTTACAATCTTCTTTTTGTCGTCTCTCCTCTAGCTCACACCTTGAGCTACCAATCCTGTCAATCTACTCCCCCATATAGACGAATTTCATATAGGTTCATCATAGGTCCACCATTGAAGAGAAATGGACAACAAACACAAGTCAAAAGAAAAACAACCAATCAGCTACGCTGAGTAATTCATAACCACATAATCCATTCCAATCTCCAAGTTAAGCCAACATGCTTAATCAATAATAACCATGCTTTAACAATAAAGACAACATGCTTTAATTCAAAGACACGCACAAATCACCAAATAATAAATCTCATTATTTATTATTATCCATTAGCCAAGTTCATTAGAGAGAAGAGAATCGCATAAATTGTCAAACCAACCGCAGTCGATTCAAAAGGATCTTAGTCCCGTGCACAGTGGCAAAAGAGGGATCAACCGTCCCAGAGTATAGATGACTCCCGAAGTACTTCAATGTTCCTTAGTATGCATACCCTCCTTCGACCCTGAAGTCTACAGGAAGAACTGTTCCGGAGAACCACTCGTCCAATCATCATATATGGATACGAGATTTCCAATACATTGAGGCCATAACCAATGGAACCACTCAACGTAACAAGTGACAAATTCCCATTCGCGTCCTTCGGTGGATCTCTCACACAAAGAAGGCTTAACTCTCAATTCATTAATTCAAAGGTGATCACATAGTCAAGTAAATCACATAATCTTGGCACTCAAGTAACACAATATGGTTACAATTTCCGATGACATTTTACATGAATGGCATCTAGGCCTCAATTCAAAACCACCTAATTCAATAGTCAAAGTTCATTTCAACTTATTGAAGTAACATGCTTCTAACATGATTCACATGCTTACTAACATGATACCAAAAATAGCAATTCCGAGCTATATTCCAATTGAACAATTATTAACATAATTTTCGTTCAATAACCAATAATAAAACATGCATCTCGTCACATGAATATTAACAAGTAGACATTGCTACACAAAGTGAATTTCCAACATTATACATGTATTCACTAACATATAATTCTAAACGAATTATCACAAGGAAATAAATAACAATTATCCCTTTTCTAGATAGTCACAAGTCCAAATATGAATTCACATTCTAAATCCAATGCTAGACAAATGAATACAAATTCCAATAGACATGAATTATGAGAAAGAAGTTTCATAATTCATCTAGACATTAATTACCTTTATCAATAGGCAATCACGACAATTAATACCGTAAGCTCCTTACTTTCAAGCACGGTCAACGGGCCCTAACAAATCCACAATACAACAATAGTCAAAACCTTGACTTCTAAACCACTTTATTAAACTTTAAAGATGATTTAGTACCCTTAATTTAATTAATTAAGTTGCTGAAATTTTCAGTACTCATGCATGCTCAAAGTTTCCAAAAATACAATTTACATAAACCAAATTAGGAAACTTTCCAAAACCCTAAAACAAGTCAACATCAAAACACCACCAACATCAACCACCACCGCACCACCGCTGACCACCGCCAACGGTGGGTGGTGGCACCGGACAGCTACTGCTGGCCGCACGGCCAGCAGCCCGGCGCTGCCGGTGCAGCACCGCAGGGGCTGCCGTGTACAGTTGAATTTTAACAAACCCGAAATCTGTACACGGCAGCCCCTGCGGTGCTGCACCACCCGAAATCTTTTTTTTTTTTTTTTTGTTAAAAATTTTAACAAACCCTAATCTAATTAAATCCACAATTTAATAAATTTTTAGATTTAATTAAATCACAAAGATCTAACCTTTTGCATTCAAAACTTGATTCAAACAACAAAACAATAAACCAAACCCTAATCATGATCCTATCATGCAAAATTAATATAATCTAGCAAACCCTAGGCAAAACTAAATTAGGGTTTACTCATACAAAAATTAGGGTTTATAACCTCATACTTGAATTGAATCTAAAAGTTTTTAATAATCAAAGGAAACCAATTTAGAACACTTACTTGAAATCAATGATTAAAAATTGAGCAAAGAAGAATTGTGAAAGAGTGAAGAATTCTCTTTCTTTTCCTCCTCGGTCGTGCGTGAGTTTGAGAGGTGAGAGATAAGTGGCTTTTTTTTTTGTTTTGTCTAGGTTAAGTTGATGAGTGAGGAAGTTGAGTCCAATTAGGAAACCAAATCCCTAATTCTACTCCTTCCTTTTCTCCTTCAACTTCTCAAACAAATAACCAGTCAAACCCTCTCAATATCCACCTTTTTAGGAAATAATTTTTCACAAAATAAAAACTGATTTTTTTGCTCCATATTTTCGGCTCTTGGCCGAAAATAATGGCCCTAATTAAGCCTTAATTATTTTCGGCCAATTCGAAAATAATCAAGCCTAATTTCTTTTTATTTTTATTATTGGCCCAATTAATTTAATTGGATGCAAAACAACCCATACATTAATTAGGCATTTTAAATCATGAGCCCAATTAATATTTTAAATCCAAAATTGCATTTTCTTTTTAAGTAATTATTAATCTAAAATGAATAATAATGCGGGGTATTACATCCTTACCCCCTTAAAAGAAGTTTCGTCCTCGAAACTCAGAATCACCACCAAATTGAAGCTAGTTCCGTAAGGCGAAGTTTCCAATACAGGGTATTTTAGCAATAGGCAATCACAACAGATAACGTAAGCTCCTTACGTTTAAGCGCGGTCAACGGGCCCTAACAAATTCACAATACAACAATAGTCAAAACCTTGACTTCTAAACCACTTTATTAAACTTTAAAGATGATTTAGTACCCTTAATTTAATTAATTAAGTTGCTGGAATTTTCCGTACTCATGCATGCTCAAAGTTTCCATAAATACGATTTACATAAACCAAATTAGAAAACTTTCCAAAACCCTAAAACAAGTCAACAAGTCAAAATAAGTCAACATCAAAACACCACATACATAAACCACCACTGCACCACCGCTGACCACCGCCAACGGTGGGCGGTGGCGCCGAACAGCCGTTGCTGGCTGCACGGCCAGCAGCCCGGCGCTGCCGGTGCAACACCGCAGGGGCTGCCGTGTTTGCACCACCCGAAATTTTTTTTTTTTTTTTGTTAACAAATTTAACAAACCCTAATCTAATTAAATCCACAATTTAATAAATTTTCAGATTTAATTAAATCACAATGATCTAACCTTTTGCATTCAAAACTTAATTCAATTCAACAAAACAATAAACCAAACCCCAATCATGATCCTCTCATGCAAAATTAATAGAATCTAGCAAACCCTAGGAAAAACTAAATTAGGGTTTACTCATACAAAAATTAGGGTTCATAACCTCATACTTGAATTAAATCTAAAAGCTTTTAATAATCAAAGAAAACCAATTTAGAACACTTACTTGAAATCAAGGATTAAAAATTGAGCAAAGAAGAATTGTGAAAGAGTGAAGAATTCTCTTTCTTTTCCTCCTGGGTCGTGCGTGAGTTTGAGAGGTGAGAGATGAGTGGCTTTTGTTTTGTTTTGTCTAGGTTAAGTTGATGAGTGAGGAAGTTGAGTCCAATTAGGAAACCAAATCCCTAATTCTACTCCTTACTTTTCTCCTTCAACTTCCCAAACAAATAACCAGTCAAACCTTCTCAAAATCCACCTTTTAAGGAAATAATTTTTCACAAAATAAAAACTGATTTTTTTACTCCATATTTTCGGCTCTTGGCCGAAAATAATGGCCCTAATTAAGCCTTAATTATTTTCGGCCAATCCGAAAATAATCAAGCCCAATTTCTTTTTTTTTTTTATTATTGGCCCAATTAATTTAATTGGATGCAAAACAACCCATACATTAATTAGGCATTTTTAATCATGAGCCCAATTAATATTTTAAATCCAAAATTGCATTTTCTTTTAAAGTAATTATTATTCTAAAATGAATAACAATACGGGGTATTACAGGTAGTCTCCAATACCTATCTCTCACCCGCTCAGACATTGCCTTTTCCGTCAACAAACTATCCCAGGTCATGCATTGTCCTCGTGATACTCATTGGGTCGCTCTTAAACGTGTCCTCCGTTATCTCCACGACACATTTCATTATGGTCTCCAAATTTATCGCAACTCACCTCTCACTCTTCATTCTTTCACAGATGTTGATTGGGCAGGTGACAAAGATGATTACGTTTACACTACAGGGTGTGTTATTTTCTTAGGTCGCAATGCCATTTCTTGGAGCTCCAAGAAGTAGTGGGCCTTAGCCCGTTCCTCCACCGAAGCAGAGTTCCGTGTCGTGGCCATTACTACGGCTGAGGTAGTATGGCTCCAATCTCTCCTTTCAGAGATAGAAGTTGGTCCTACTTCCGTCCCGTCAATATATTGTGACAACCTTGGTGCTACTCACTATGCAGCTAATCCCGTGTTCCACTCTCGTATGAAGCATCTGGCTCTAGCTTTCCACTTTGTTCGGGAATTAGTCCAAGCTAGCAGTATTCGAGTCCAATACATCAACGACAATGATCAGCTTGCGGATGTACTTACCAAACCAATCTCACGTGATCGATTCTCCCGACTTACTTTCAAGATTGGACTCTCCTACCGAACGTCCAACTTGTAGGGGCGTATTAGAGAATAATCAGAGTATCAATCATGTATATATTTTCTCATTGTTTCCTGTTATTCTCTCCCTTAATTTTCTCTTTGTATTCTTAGGATGTTAATATTCTTCTCCTTGATCATAGCACTAGATTAATATTCTACTCATTGATCATAGCACTAGATTAGTTTAGTTGCCTTCTATATAGATACTCTCTCTTCAATAGCTTCTATATAAATAGATGTATCCATCAATGTAATTCTTAAGCCTCCAATCAGTCTCAACGATATATGAAGTAGCTTCTAATAAGGTGTTTGTATATGCATGTAATATGTAAACCTGGGATGGACAATTGGTTGTAACCTATATCCATGGGATCTATAAATACCCTAGGTTGTAGACGTTTTTAGTATGCAATTATAAAGCATTCATCCTTATCTCTAAATGCTTCTATTTTACAACACATTATTAGCACGAGTACCTCTCCAAAGTTTTAGCGATAGGTAAATACTAGCCTTTCGCCTATTATCAATATCTATGGGTTTAGGAGCTGTGAATGCCACTTTAATAAAGGCAACCACAAATACACCTAAAACAAAAATTATTCTATTAAAACAGTATTACGCTCAAAGAAAAGACCGCTTAATCATCAACATCTCTCACGACATGGACACCGATATAGTGGGATCAATATCGTTGTGAGGTGTATCTCCAATTTTCGTGTCTATTTCGTCATTGAGTATATCACTTACCTATTTACATCAAACCGTCCCCACCTCAAAACCAACCTCCAGTTAAAGTCTCGGAATCCCATGCCAAAGAACCTTCTCTACTACCCACTAAGATTTGAACCTAGAACCGAACAGGCGTCAGCTCTCAGATGAGATTAATGCGGGACCATCTAACCGGAAAAGGAAGAGGGAGGAGAAGGTCACTCATCCTGAACCAACTCTAACCGAGGGTGTCTTGGGGGCATTCCGCCCAACAACTACCAAAAATGTGACCAACCACCATGGTTGGCAACCCAACCAGGTCAAACATGGTCTAGGGGAAGGAGTGACCAAGCAATATAATAGGAGAGACACCAAGTAAGTAGTTAAATAAGTTTAACTCCGGCGATACAAAGTGGGTCACCATGGTCGGCGGCATTGACCATTGCTACCTTAGTGTCACCTTGCTAATAAATACAGTACCCAGAAAACGCCAAGATATATCAGACCTCTAGCAACCAAAATTAGACGTGGAGCGACTCAACTTGAATAAACCTCTTTGGTTTGTTGGCGTAAATCAATAAAAGGCACAAAGTCTTCACGAAGGTGAAAGGGGAGCAAAGAAAACTAAACATCACCTTGTATGCATATATACTTGAACATTTAACTAAAATAGTCCCAAGCCAAGTAGAGCCACTCGAGAAACGATGTTGCAAGCATGAAGCAAATTTTCATCGGGAATGTTGTTGGGAAGTAGGATAGGGATTGAATCCTTTTTTATTGTAAAAGAAAAGAGGGAGTTGATCTTTTCATTCCTTATGTCAATGTTACTTTTATTGTTGTCCTCTAGTCTTAATTATATTTCCAAAGCCTATTTGTCTTAGCATGTATTATTTTCTTTGTTTAGTTTCTATATTGAAATCTCAAAAATTCCAACTTTATTTCATTGGCTACTTTTTAAACTCTATTTCAATGAATCATTGCTTTGCTTTAATGCTCCAACACATTATATCCCTCTCACTTTCAGAAGTTATTACGTTTTGCTTTAGTCTATTGTTACCTTTCGAAAATTTTCTTTTAGCCATTAAATGTTTGTCTTAACATTTCTTTCATGCTAGTAAAGCTTTTTTTTTTTGTTTTGGTTTGGCATTATATCTACTGTTAAATTTTCAATACTTGCCATAGATAAGTAGACAAGTAGTGTTTGTCTTATCTACTATCAATTACATATGCTACCTCTAAATTTTCATTAACAATGCAACTGGTAAGTTAACTATTTCATATGTTCTGTGAGGTAGCATGTTTTGTTAATTAGTTTTTTATAGATCTTACATTAGTTGTCTTTTATTTTCTGCTAAATACGTACATCCCTACACCTTTTTGATACTGTTCATATTTACTTAACATGAATATATTTTACACTTTGAAATTTACTCAACTTGTTAACTAATATTTAAATAACTATGCTTTACTTTTCACAGTTAGACTTTTAATTTGTAAAATTAGTTTGAGCGATCCTTGTCACAAATTAAAACCATATAAATTGTAGTAAGAGAGAATAAAACCACAAAAAGAGTAATCGAACCTTGACCATGATTTAGAATCAAGTATGTAGTACCATCTTGGCTTACATTCCCATGGTATACTTATTTACCCTTGACTGTTTGACTCTGTTTATGATCAGAAATGACCAATATTGCAAAAAGTAATTTTGACATTCTTGACCTCTCCGGTTAAAAAGGTACATGGAATGGAAAGATTGTTGATGGCAAGGCCCATTTGAAAGCTAATGGTCTAGAGTTCCAAGCAATAAAAGACAAAGGCCATCATTTTCTTATGCCACGACAATTTGAAAACAGAATATCTATTGTTAGAGGACCCAAGGGAGCTATGGGAGAGCCTCCAAGAAAGATTTAACCACCATCAAAATGTGCTCCTTCCTAATGCCCAATATGAGTGGATAAACTTGAGATCCCGGGACTTCAAGTCTAAGTGACTATAACTCAGCTTTTTTCGTATAACATCCCAATTAAAGTAAATACGCGGACAAACAGTCATTGATTAGTATGTTGTAAAAATAATTACTCTACTATATATGCATCCCTCAAACTTGTTGTTGCAACAACAATAAAGAGAAAATGGCTTTACTAAGTACTCCCAATTGATTTCAGTTATGTAGGTGGTAGAACAAAATAATGAACTTTTATTGAAAAATCACCAGATGAGACCCATAGGCACCATTGCCTCAATTGCGCTATCCAGAAAGGCATACCGTGGCATCCAAATTCACGAGAAGGAATACATGGAAAAGACCCATATAAATGTCAAGGACGCCACTTCAAAGGAAATGCCAAACAAAGATGGAACCCAAGAAACAAAACAATTGAAAAACAGAAAAGCACATGTTATAAATGTGGCATTAAAAGCCATTTTGCAAACAAAATGTCACACCGCCAAACATTTAGTTGAACTATACCAAGCCTCACAAAAGGTAAAGGAAAGACGGCAGAGGCAAATTTTGTGGATAACAGTGAATATTCAGTGCCAAACCTTGAAATATCTTATTACTTCCTTGACAATGCAGGAACTAGCAACGACTTCACTCTACAGGATATCGATGCCTAGAAATCCCCCATTTCCCCCTAATCATCGAATTATATTTTCGTGTGTTTTCCTTAAGCCTCCGTATGTAATGCACGTATCTTTCTATTCTAATTAAGAAGCATGTCATTTTCAATTTTGAACTCACTTGTATTATTGTCTTAAAGATATGAATCCCGATGCAGAAAAAATGGAGTAATGCTTTATATATAGACAATGCCACAACCCACACCATGCAAAAAAACGAAGCACCCTTCACGCAATTACCGTCAAATGAGGTAAATGTGAGCACCATTATGGTGTAGCAAAGAAAATTGAAGAATCGGGAAGAGCTTATGTAGTACTTCCAAAAGGTATAAAATTAATGGTAAAAGACGCACTGTATTCTAGTAAGCCTCGAAGAAATTTACTTAGTTTTAAAGATGTAGGTCAAAATAGATACCACATGAAAACTATAAGGGAAAACCAAAAGGTGTATATGTGTCTTACAACAATTGAAACTGGTAAGAAACATGTATTTGAGAAAATTTTGGCATATCCCTTAGGGTTATACTACACTCATATAATTTCAATTTAGGCCAATGTGGTGTCTAACCAAAAGGTAGACAATTAATAAGAAAGTATTATAATTGTGGCATGTTCATTTGGGCACCTGTTGGGGAACATTAATGTTCCACGTTTTAGTGGACTTCCTTGCTGCTTGTTCACATGAAAAATTGATCACAAGACCATCTAAAAACAAGTCTCAAAGTGAAACTCCTACATTCTTGGAAAGCATCCAAGAAGACATTTATGGGTCGATAATCCCACCATGTGGACCTTTAGATACTTCATGGCGTTGATAGATGTATCAACACGTTGGTCACATGCGAGCCTGTTATCAACGAGTAACGTTGCTTTTGCAAAACTCCTGGCCCAAATTATCAAACTGGAGCACAATTTCCTGGTCGTACAATAAAGAAAATCAGACTTGATAATGCAAGAGAGTTCACCTCACAAATATTTGATGACTATTGTATGACAATTAAGATTGTTAGAAGTTAGAACACCGAATGGTACATGTTGTAAGGACCCGGGATTTTTCCATCTGTTTCACGGAGTGCGTCCTTATAGAAAATTTTGTAAGCTGGGGGCTTTAGATAAGTTCAAGGGATCATCGAGTTAGAAAAGCTTTTGTAAAGATTTCAATTAAATAAAAACCATGAAAAAGGTTACAAATCTGCTATCGACGTTTTATCGAAGGGACAAACCGAAGGGATAAACCAAAGGAAAATCCGAAGGGACAACCAAATAGCGCGATAAGTGAACTCATCATGTTTTTAGAGAGACTCCCGCTCATATAGAACATATGAGTACCCAAGAATAAAGGGTTCGGGGGCGAAGGTACGAGGTGGGAAAGTGTTAGGCACCCAACTCGCCCGTTTATGACGACCTCTACTAACTCAAGTTTGCTTAATAATTTAAAGACTTAATTCCCATGCAAAACCGGATTAACAACCTAGACTTAGACTATTAATTGGTTCATCACAAGCATCACAACATTTATTTTTAACCCTTGTTTAGACATGCATTCGATTGACAAATTGAGCATCACGACGACTAGACATGCTTGAAAAGACAATATTTAGTAAGCAATAAAAGACGTTTACTAGCATGATATCTACATTATGACTACTAAAAAATAAACAATTAAGCAAGTATTTTAATTTGAGCCCTCAGGAGTTAGTACCTGAACTGTAAGCTATATTTAGCAAAAATAGTAAAGACAAGATCTCAAATTTGGAAGAAAGAGGGGGAAGCTCGGTATCAATACTCCCGAGAATAAAGTTGTCAATTGTAGACTATGTGATTTGAACTGAGGGAGGAGGGTCGTATTTATAAGCAAATGAAGTAGGGTTGGATGGGTGACGAGGAGCCGAAATTTGGATTTTGGGCTGAAAAATAGTCGGGCTTGGAGACTTAGCGAGGGCCGCTAGCCGCTGGCGGCCCTGACTTTTATTCCAGGGCCGCTGACGGCTGTCAGCTTGCCAGCTGGATGTCGTCATAATGATGACATCCAGTCTATTTTAATTTTTAGAGGAATTTTAGTATTCCGAAAAATGTGAAAAGATTGTTTTACTCTTCTGCGTTAAAAGATGGTTTTACCCCCGGTTCGCAACTTGGAGACCGGGAGTCGGAGAAAGACACTAGAGGTGTCGTTGGAAAGTTCTTGAACGGGGCTTTTGAATGGGACTGGAATGAAGGAGTGATCGGGGAAAAAAACCTGAGACCTTATTTTACCTATTAAAGCAAAAATAACATTCAAGTTTATATATTACTCCTTTCATCATCGGGCTTTTGTGGAGAAATCTAAAGGCGCTTTTTTGGCGTCTACAGAAGCCCCCACTTTGATCGGGCTTGAGTAAAAGCGAAGATCAAAGTATTCCGAAGGCGACATGCAGGATGCTGATGTGCACATGGTATGTGAGAGTGTACAGTATGTATGCATATGAAGACAAACCTAAGTTGGGACATGCTCGTAGCGTGCTAAGTTTTCATCTCTGTGAACACAAGAAAAATAAAGGTTATGGTTAGCAGGATAGAACACCGCTCGTAGATGGTCTAAACGTCTGCAGGAGACCTGTATTCAGAGTGAATGAAAAAGTTAGTAATACTTTGAGAATGATCAACGTAGATTGCTTCGACAAACAGTGACTAAACACCGCTCGGCGGGTACCAAGATTCCGTCCCTGTATGAGAGACGAAAAAGTCGACGAGACAGCGCAATTAAAAATAACGGCTGTAAATGGGAAATAACACTGGTGAGAGTGAATAGTATAAATGCTTATCCTAAGCAAACAGTGACTAAGCACCACTCGGCGGATGCCGAGATTCCGTCTCCGCACGAGAAACGAAAAGGACGACAAGACAGCGCGATTGTAATGACGGCTGTAAAATGGTTAAAAATAATGAACAGTTTAACTGCAATAGCTTGAGCAATTATTGACTGAAACATATTAAAAAACAAAGGACAGTATAACCGCAATAGTTAAGCAATCATTGACTGACACAAAATGAGTATCCTCGTAGAAAAAGGACAGTTTAACCGCAATAGCTTAAGCGATCATTGACTAACACAAATGGAGTTGCCTTGAATAAAGGGACAGTTTAACCGCAATAGCTTAAGCGATCATTGACTAACACAAATGAGTGACCTCGTAGAAAAAGGACAGTTTAACCGCAATAGCTTAAGCGATCATTGACTGACCCGAATGAGTGACCTTGAATGAAAAGGACAATTTAACCGCAATAGCTTAAGCGGTCATTGACTGACCCGATTTTGGAAACTGGCTGTCCTATCACAATTTTGGAAACTAGTTGTCCTATAAAAATTTTGGAAACTGGATGTCCTATAAAAATTTTGAGATGGGGCCAGAGGATCCATTGGGCTTTTCTTAAAAAAAAAATAATTTGACAACTCCGGGTGATTAATATTGTCGGGGCATACTTGGACTTGTGTATTTGGGTCCTGCAAAACAATTGGGTTAGTTTTTAACTGATAATATTTGGTACCGTAAGGTAGGCTAATTGTTGGATTTTGAATTGGTGGACCAAAGGGATTGCTCCCGCGCGCTCAGTACTGGTCTTTGCCGCGAACGAACTGAAATAACGATTTCTGGGCTGGAAATAGGGTCGTGGGTGTCGCGAATTTTTTTCGTGTTTTGCTTCATTGTTCATCTTCTTGGTCGAGAGTATTGTCGAGCTAGGCACCATTGTCGAGAGCTTCACTAGTGCTTCAACTTCTTCAAGGTAAGTCGATTCTTGACCAAATTCTTTGGATTTTGTCTTGAACTTGTTTATTTTTCCGCCTAGTTGCTGAATTTCGGGTTGCATTGTTGAATGGGTACTTGTTTCTTGCGAATCTTAAACTTGAAGTTTTCACTTGTAGAGAGAGAAAACTTCCATTCTTCTTCTATAGCTCCCAAGGACAAAGGGAAGTATCGCATGGGTGAGGAGGAGGAAAACAGAGACATCTTTCGCACTGGGCTTCCATCTTCTAGTACACCCCTCCCTTGAACATGTAGATGGGGCAATTTTGTATCAGGACTCGTTTATACGCGTGGACTGGCGCCCGACTGGGGTTTGGGATCGTAGTGTTTTGATACTGGACAGGCAGAGTCATATGTCTAACCTTCAATTGGTATGTTTCTGACTCTCTCTTTTTTTGCTTCTGTTCAGTATATATATATTTTTTTTTATACTGAAAATTCAAACTGTTAGTGCTTCGGCACACGAACAAATTGGGATTTGTACTGGATTGGTGGTCAGTTGTATATAATTTGTGTGGAATTATTTTGGCTGTATTTGTAGTTGTAGCATATGGGGTGTTGAGAAAATTTTATTTGTTGGCTAGGGTGTTGGTGTTCTGCTACATGCTCATGGATCCACTTCTCATTGGGCCATGATGTTGGACACATTTACTGTGGGGGCTAGGGAGATAGTACAGGCTTTGAATTTTGAGCACTTTTTGTCAGTTATCCCGGCTTGTCATTCTGGGTGGCTAACGGGTGATTATTTAAATTAGATTAATTAGTAATCAAAATTTGAAAGTCTGATTGAATCATAATGAGCGAATAAAAAAAATAGTACCAAACTTTATCATAGAAATGCTTGAAAGCAAAACTATGTCACACAGTGGCCACATAAACCAAAAGGATCAAAAGAGACAATTTATGTAATACCCCGCATATTTATAATATGCAATAATGTGATTATTTGATTTGTAATATGAATTTTCGGAAGAAAGAATACTTATTAATATTTATTTCTTTATTATTTTGTGTTGAAAAAGGAAAATGTAATTTCTTTGAGATAGTTTCCTTAATTGAGTTGTTCTAGTCGGATTAGGATTCTAACTTGGGCAATGACTCCAGAGCTTTATAAATAGCCCTTGACACCATTATATCTGATTCTTTTTCTCTCCATTCGTGCCCTAGTGAGTCTATAATGCTCACTCACGTTTTTCTCTCTCACAATGCTCACAAAAGCCCTAAAAACTGTCCAACACACACTGTCATATTGAAAAATCTGTTTCTCCTGTTATACTTATCTCATGAACTTGAATTTTTGATATGTTTGAGAACTCGATGTCTAGAACCATAATGCTATGTTTCATAATTTTTAGAGTTCTTTTGATACCCCAAATTATTTTTCTCTTGCAGAAGCGCAGTGCTGATGCGAGATTCAGATTCGCCTACTTGTTCTATCATATCTCAAAACCTACACATGATTTGTACAAACCTCTTAGTGTACTTGAATCTTAGTATGTCTTCAGCCTGTACGCCAAAATATAGATGATATGGACTTCGTTTGATGGTCCATTCGAGAATTTATTTTAGATTGCGCATGCTAATTTCAGATTTGAGTTTGTTTGGTTTGGAGTGTAGGAATCAAGGTAATTCTATGTCTACAATTTTACTCAACCCCATGAAAAGTTTGAGTATATTCTAAGTGGTATATTTGACTATGCTTAAATGAACTATATTAAATTTGATTTGTATGGTCATGGATTTATTATTTGAGATGGTTTTATGATGATCTAATTTATGGTGGATTAATTATATGGAAAGATTATTTATGATGGATTAATTATGTGAAGTAATTTTAGGGGAAGCATGGATTTGTTGATTATTGGAATATTGGCTTATTATCGATAAATTGGTATTGATATTGAATTTTATATGGTGAGTAATGCATAGAACCTTGTGATTGGTTCATGTGGGATATGGGTATATTGGAAATGGATTATTATTGAACTTTTGTGATATAACTGGTGTGAACTATTGTTGTTGGTATGATCATGATTATTAAAACTATGTTGAGGGTTAAGAGACCTTTAGGTAGGATCCCCTAAAGGTTAGACATAGATATGGTGGATACTTGTATATCTTGTGGGACTGCAGTTTACGCAAGCTCTATACTATTTTGACTCTTAGGGCATTAATCCCATGAGTTTTGTTATATTGATTGTCGAAATTGGACTGAGTACAGACGTATTAGTGGTACTCTATTGTCGTCCTTTTAACCCTTGGAGGTTTTAGAAGGGGGTGTGCACACTTAGACTTTTGCTGATGAGTTGGTGGAAATATTTATGGTATCGAAAGGTTGAAATCCCTTCTCCATTGTTGGATTTTGTCTTGTCATTCTTCCCTCTAAACAAGATGGCTTAAAGATTAATGAATAAATATATGATTGGTGTGCGTGTACATGGTTTGGTGCTATGTGCGTATGAAATGAATTTAAACAAAATGTTTTGGAAAATCCAGGTAAGGGTTTGCAAATGAATTTTACGGGGTAGAGTAGAGTTACCAGCTTTTGCTGATTTTCTTCTTTGTTTTCCCTTGTTTCTCTCCTTATATATTTTACAGGTGGGTCTGTTGAATAAACGTTGGAGTGAGGACGCTAGATTGAAGAATTGATAGATTTCGTCTTGAACATTATTTAGGTTGTTTTAGTTGGATTAAGATTTGGGATTTATTATTGTTATATATTAAGTTTTAAGTTGGATTTTGTTTAGTTTAAGTTGGAGATTAATTATTAAGTTTATTAATGTTGGTCTTATTAATTATGTTTAGTTTTAGTTTAGGCCTTGCATGTAATTTATTAAATGCGGCATAACACCTTGGGATTTCCTTTTATTTTCCGCTGCAATGTATTTATTTGAAAAAAAAAATTAAGTCGGAAATTTCGGGGTGTTACAATTTAATTAGATAAAACAGAGGCTACAACAGCCAACATAAAATCGAAACTTGATCACAATGGGTAGGATTAACAGACATAGAAATTATGACTTAAGAGGAAGAGAGAGAAGAGCAGAAAGAAATGACATAAGAACTGGCAAATTGGGCCTATGTTTCTAGGTGTGAAAGCAAAATATTGTTAGTAATAAATATGGTTTATATACACATATTAAATTATATTTATAAGAAAAAAGATTATATGGGTGATGTATGGGTGAACGGGTCGAGTTCGCGGGTGAAAAATCATCACCCAATCCACCCGTCACCCGCCACCCGCTCCACCCATCACCCACTAATTCACCCGTTTAGTCGGGAATTCACCTATTTATTCGGGGCGGGTGGAGCGGGTATCCGTGGATGCGGGTGACATTACCACCCCTACCTGCAGTCTCTCAGAGAGATGCAAAGTTGCATTAAAATCTCCTCCAAGAATCCGAGGAGAGGAAAAGGAGCCTCCAATATGAATATAATCACTCCAGCAGCTATTTCTTGCCAAAACACAGTTTCTTGCATATATAGAAGTGACAAAGAAAGTCTCACCAGTCCTAAGATTAAATTTGCAATGAACAAATTGATCAGTAACACTATTAATAACAACACTCAGCATAGATAGGTCCCACATAAGCAAAACTCTCCCATTAGCAACTTGATTATGATTACAAAAATAGGACCATGAGCTTAGTAGGTGAGCAGTAACCTTACTAAGCTTAGCACTCTTGACTCTAGTTTCTACAAGTGCAGCAAAGGAAATTTTATGTTTAAGAATTAATTTTTTTATCTCCCTCTGCTTCTAGAGCTTGTTGATGCCCCTCACATTCCAAAATATGAGCCTTATTTGGACTGAGGGATATCTGGAGGTCTAGGCTCAAGGCCCTCCACATCCTTGTTTTTCCCCTGGCTTATATTCACACTATGATGGCTCCCAAATGCAATGACAGGGCTTTGCAGTACCACAGAAATCCCCTGCTCTGCACTTATCTCAGAACAGGAAGCTTCATATTCAACATTCTGAAGAGCAGCAAAGGAGTTGCCTGTAAGAACAGTTGCCTGTTGTTTCTGTAAGGTTTCCCATCTTAGTTCCTCAACAGATGTTTTCCAGTTCCTGAGCTGAAAGTGACTCTCCTCATTCACTTCTTCAACTGCAGTAGTTGTAGCAGTCATAGAGCCCCATGCACCTTGACTACCATTCTCAGTTTGCACTGAAGTTTGTGTAGGCCTCCAAGTAGGAGCATTCCTTTTCTTTCTTGTTCTCCTAGTGTGTGTAGGTGGGTTTGTATGGGTACTAGTGGCAGTAGCAGGGGCATTAGTACCACATTTCTCAGTTAAGTGCCCAAATTTCCTGCAAGTTTGGCAAAATGCAGGTTTCCACTCAAATTGTATAGCTTGTTTTATCATAGTGCCCTAATCATCTTGGAATCACACTTCCTTAGGATAAGGGACAGTGATATCTACTTTAATAAGCAATCTTGCATAAGAGATTCTCTCTTGCTCAACTGTCGTTCTATCAACATGAAGGGGTGTGCCCACACAGCTGCCTAGTCTACTCAAAGAATCCAGGGACCAGCAATGTAAAGGCAGGTTTGGGAACTGAATCCACAGGGGGACAGTTCGATAGGTTGAAGGATCCATTTTTAAATCACAAGACCATTCCAGCAAAATGAATGGTTTAGAATTGAAAGTATAGAGACCACGAGCAAGCACGCACCTCATTCATATGAATTTCATAATCAAATTTAAAGATGAAATACCCCTCTTCATGTAAATAGCATTTAGGGATTGTCACAAAATTTCATAAAGAAGACACAAATTTCTCCATTTGACTGAAATACGGTGCATCGCCAAGGACAAAGCCAATTAGTGAACTTGCATATTTCTTATTTTCCTTGTCAATTTCAGATTTCAACAATTTTGCTACAGGTTTTCCATCCTTAATCACAGGAGGAATGTATTTCAGTTTTGTAGCCTCTGTTGCAATTCTATTAGAAGTAATAGAAGCATAATTATCAGTAGATGAAGGAATTACCTCAGGAGTCGAGACCACCGGCTCACGCAGTGGCGATTCAATAGTAGGGGTTGGAGTGGGTGGTGTTGGAATAGAAATTTCCAGATTAGGAGGCACCGTGCTTGTAACAAGAGTAGAAACCCCCGAGTTCGTCGAAGCACCGCCCTGAGTAGGCGTAGGAACCATTAGCAATCTCCGTGAGGCACGAGGGTGAGATCTCGACTCCGAATCCTTAAACACCGATAACCCTTTCGAAAGCGAGCTATATGCTCCTAAATCTTCACCCTCTCCCTCCGAATTCGCCAAGCTATCAGATTCAACTATGGGGTCAAGAGCAGAATTACCCAGAAACACTCGAAGTGGCACAGTAGATTGATGCTTTCCGTTGTTCTTCCCCATTAATGGCGGGGGTGGTGCACGTTAGCCATTTCAGCATAACCCGCGCCTCCAGAGCATTTTTAGAGAGAGAAGTTAGGCATCCTTTAATCTCTTGTAACTTCCAATAAGGATTAACAAGGAACTTGTCCCTAAATTAACTTTGTAGAACAAATCAAAGTTTTTTCTTTCTTCTCTCTCCTTCTACTTAAACGAAATTCCCTAGTAAAGTTTCAAGTCTAAAAAATTAAAATCTAAACTTCAAATCTTGTCTCATTTTGCGTTATCAAATTGATCCTTAAAGTTCCCACTTTTTATTTCATTTTCGGCAATTTGAGGATTTTAGGTGAAAGTTCAAATTTTAGGGTTTTAACTTAGTAATTCTCAAAAATTAAATTTTTAGTAAAATTGTCCAAAATCAACCTGCAGCTACGTTAGCGTTTAGAATTGGTTTAGATGAGGTTGGTTTAGCTTGATTTTTGTCTAATGTCGAAAAAATCAAGGGTTTTTCTTAGGTTTCTATGATTTTGAATGGTTCTTTTCTTTTTACCAAACTTTAACTATGAAGGTTTAGAAATTCTTTACCTTGCTTGGTCTTTCCTTGAGTGAGTTTTAAGTTTTGAATCCTTGAGCTTTGATCATGGAGTTTCGGATTTTGGACAAGGAGATTAGATTTTATAAGTTTTTGTTTCTAAAAAAAAGATCAAAGAAGATTAAAGAAAATGGAGTTCTTAATATTTTTACCTTTGTTTTCTTCTTCTTCTTCCCTCTCTCGTTTTTCTCCTTTTTTCTCTCTTTGTTTTCTCTCTAAATTTTTTTTATTTGGGGTGTGGAGAGAGTGTGGGAGGTGTTAAGATTTTTCAGAATTTAAAATTGGAAGATGTCTCGGCTAGTGTGTAGGAAGTGTAGGGGGTAGTATTTTCTTGTTGCATTACACAAGTTGTGGGGAAGAGAAAAAGAAAATTTGGCTAATGATGATTTGGGGTAAAGAAGCTATTGTGTTCATTGGGCAGTTTTTGTGGGGTGTTTCAATCTTTATTTTTTTTCTGTTATTTGTTTTTCCTTCTTTGCTTTTGTTTTTGGGGTGTCCGGTTTACCCCCTCCTTTTATAGCAAAAATCTGAATTTTGCATTTTGTTCAAAGCTTTCTCTCATGTGTCTATCCCTCTCTAAGCCTCTAATGTATAAATTTTCTTAGTTATTTTATTTACTTCATCTTCCAATCATATGCAAAACCATCAATTATATGCATGAAACCATTGAGTCACTATGTAAAAATGGGTTTGATTTTCTGAATTTTACTTCTAGTTTTAGATGATGCCACCTAAAAGGACACTTGGCTATTTAAGAAAAGTTTGATTATTCACTTGACATAGAATAATTGAGAATGTCCAATTCAAGGAATAGTATCAAGTTTTTCCATAGTGATTTAGAGATTTTGATTAAGCTTTGATGATTAATCGCGTAATTAAATAATTTAATCAAGCATTAACGAAATCCTAATGATTTTGTTTTATATAAACCTAATCATGAAATTGAATGGCTAATTGAAAATGGTCATGAAAAAATTTTAAGAAGAAAATATCCACGCATAATTATCACACAATTAAAACTTAATTAATTAGATAGTGACTAATTAAAAGTTTAAAATTTTTGGGTTATTAGATAAACCTAATACAATTTGGAAACCAAAAAGATCTCGTCTATCTCAAAAGATCCGATCACATAACGTACAACAACGTAACCTAGCGTAACCTAATATACGGTAACAAACCTATTGCAACCAAAAAATTTTAAGGTATTAATCCCAACAATATCTTTCATCTATTAAAAAGGGAAGCCCAATGATGAGGGTCAAAATTTAACTAAAATAACTACCCAATCAAAAGTTTAATAATAATACTTACCTACTCCTCGTCCTTATCCTCCTCCTTGTTGAGAACAAGAGGATAATGTATGGCATGCTCATGAATAAGTGCATTCTCAGTGGTGAGAACCTCACTGCAGGAAACTATACCACACACGAAGCCATCAACATCCGCATGTACGCGCTCAGCATGTCTCAGCAGCCCTTCCCTCAACTCATTCGAAACAGAACATAGATTACAGCTAAACAGCCCGGGTTCCCCTCTCTCTTTACGGCGGGTTTTACTTCCTTTATCCATCCCGAAATATCAGAAATTTGATAGTCTAGTGAGAAATAAAGAGATCAAAGAGTATGTAAGATAATAAGGTATGTAGGATGATAAGGTGATCAATAGAGAACAAAGAGATAAAGAGTGGCGAAAAGACGTTGGAACAGAAATGCATGCCTTTTAATTGTGTTTGACCTTTTGTACAAATTCTACTGAAAATATACTCTTCCAGGATAAATAGTTTTTGTGTGACTAAATTGCCCCTTTATTTTCATTTGGGTGAGGCCACTGCCCATAGTAGAAAGAACAAAGTTACTGTTCTACTCTAATATTTGCCGGCGCACATCAACTTGCATCACATCTCAAAAACTTGCACCTCACCAATCACAATTCTTTTCTATTCTAACATTTTTCTTTTCTCTTTTTGGCTTCAATTCCTTGCATCTGTACATTAGTTTTGGTCACTTTCTTTTTCTTTCCCTTGCTTCTATTGACCCAAATTCTTTTCATTTTTAATCAGATGGTGTGTATATTGTTAATATATAATTGTTAATAGAGATTATAATGATTATTAGAGTCGAAAAGATAACCTAAGGCCCACGTTTTTATTTGGTTGCGTGGTCTCCAGCCTACTATAAGGATCTCTCTGATCAATGAATTGAATTTAACCGACTCCTTAATCAATTAATCTCCATTTCTCATTCCATTCCCATGAATTCTTCAGATATCCTCTCTTCACCATTAAATTTCTTTATCCTTTTTTTCTTTTATTCCTTTTTTCTTTTCTTTTATTCTCTTTTCTTTTTTCGTTTTTCTTTTTTTTCTTTGTTTTTCTGGGTAGTTAATGGTGTTGTACGGTTGTTGTTCATTAAAACTAAACCAAATGAACTCCTACTGGATTCCCTTCATCCCCTCTCACTATGAGGGTTGATAAAAGAAAGAGGGAGAAGGATGAAAACGAAAAGGAAGAGTTGTTAGCTATACAACTAGAAGAAGTCGCAAGCTCCAATCGGACAAAAAGTTTGGCTCATTAATCAGTAAATGAAGGAAATGCTTGAAACTCTCAATCACTTGACCTATGTCTTAAGCTTGGTTTATTAAGATTTGAAACTTAAATGTTAAAAAGTAAGACATAAGGCTCAAACCCAAGACCTCATGCATATATTAGCGCGCACCAACCACTAGGGCAAGTTATCCCTTTGATTATATTACTAAAAGATAAATCTCTTATTACTAGATGTAATTTATTTTCCCATAATCCCCCTAATTAATTTCTCCCTCCTTTCTCTCTCCTACCTTATCTCTCTCTAGCTACTCCCTTTTCCTTCTTCTTTTTTTTTTGAAGCCTACAAAGATTACTAGATGCAAATGACGGTCATCTATGATTGTTTGTATACATCTTTCTCACTCCTTTTTCTCTCTTCGTCAATTCCCTTTATGCTCTATGTAAGTGGTTTTGGAGTTTGATATTTGCATCTTTCATTTGGATCCTCGAGACTGGTCTTGTATATAACATACGATAGAAGAAAAGAATCTTAGTGGGACTCTTGAGATATTTTTTTTTAATAATAAGAATAATGCTTCATTATATATTTATAACAAAGACCATTACATCATAGTAGTAATACATCTTGCATCTAATAGTGCTATAGCTATTGTAATAGATAGTACAGTACAGTACCTTTGGTACAAGACCAAAAACCAAAAAGACGCTATAAAGCGCCCAAATATACCTAGTGCATGACATACTAGTAAAAATCAAATAAATTTTAATGGGCTGAAGTTGTATTTTAATGGATTTAATGAGTCCCACCAGTTCAACTGTGAACCACTGGGTTAGCCGGTTCAATAGAGTAAACAAAACCGTCATGGTCAAATCCGGTCAAACCCAGCTGATTTTGTAATAACCGGTAATAAAACCGTAAATCGCCAACCGTTGAACCGGTATGGCTCAAGTATTTTACCAAATTTTAAAACAGTAAGTTTTGTGTGAGACCAATTCATAGAAAAATAGGGTCACTATTTAGATATATAGGGGTCACTTATAATGAGCAGTGACCCTTATTTCATTGAAAAATGACCTCCGTCTCACCAAAAATTAAGGAAAACCGTCTTATAGAAGTTTTTTTGTGATTTTCAAACCTTTTTTTTTTTTTTCTACAGGTTTCGGCCACCAAAAACAAGCCTTGTGGGCCTTTTTCAGACAATTTTTCAAGGTTGTTGTTGGAGGTTAAGTCTCCATGTGATTTATAAAGCGTTTGAAAACTTTCTTGTTTATTTTCTTCGATGTGGGACGCTTCATTCAACCAGTTTTCATTTGCAATTGCACCACTTTCCTCCTTTCTCTCTCACTATCTCACATTCTCACTATCTCACATGAGTCACACCACCTAACTTGTTTCTTGCTTCTTCTTTTTTACTTCATACGTTTGCAGTTGACACATGTTTTTTTTGTTTTTATTCAATTTATTTCTTATTTGATGGGGATTCTATTTATCTTAGTCAATTTTATTTGTTATTTGTTATTTGTATACATTACAAAAAAAATGTTGGTTTTCTTTAATTATTTCTCAAGCATATAAAATGGAAAATTCCTTACAAAGAAATGTTTTATTTGGTTTTACCTTTTTTCAATTTTTTTTTGTATTTTTACAGTATCAAAATTTAATATTTAATTATGGCGTCATCCGATTTTTGAGTCCGGTCCAACCGATCGATCCAGTTGAACCATCGAACCAGTAGGGCAACCGGTTCGATCCCTAGTCCGGTTTCCAAAACATTGCAAATATATTGTCAATCAAAGGTATATACATGTGATTCAATTCAAATCTTTACAATGAACAAAGAGATTTGAAAGGAAACTGAGCAAAAGAAATTAAGTTGGTTTAAAATAAAAAGGGGTACTCTCGGTAGTATTGTGACAAAAACACTACAAATCACTAGCTATTAAATTACTATATAGTAATTTTGTACGTACTATATGCTGTATTTTTTTTACGGCATCAATTTTTTCGGTTACCTGGAAATCAATATCATACAATATCTCTAGGGAATTACCATAAACCTAACTGCAAATATGTAAAAGATAACGTACAATATCTTTTGGCTAAAACGAAACCCGAGATTGAAGCCTCCTTAACATTTGAGACTTTTATTATCTTCTCCGAATTCAGCATATTAGTTAAAATCCTAGTTCCTACTCTCTCCTATGTTGAAAACCTATTACCACGGAGACAACATTGTATGTTTAGTATTGTTAGCAAATCCCAATATTTATTTTGCAACTGCAGGCTACTGTTACTCCTCTTTTTCATCAAGATTATGGATCTGGTGAAAGAAGTCATGTCGCCTGAGAAGGAAATATTAAAGCATGGGAAGGAAGTTACTCCTGAGAAAGATGCCGCCCCGACCCTAAACCCTTACCTATCGTGGTATGTTTTTATTTTGCACACACAATAGTCATCACTGACATAGAAATCAGTTATGACTAACCATGATACGTATACAAAGAAAGCATTTGTCGAGAGTGTCCCCTCCAAACGTAACTCGAAGGAACCTGAAGATGAGAGAAACAATGGACATCGTGCTAATTCTCTGTTCATTGGAAAACATGTTAAAAATAAATCTTAATTCAACCCTTCAATGAAGTCTGGCCTAGGAATTATGGACTTAGATGACAAAATAAGGTTGATGAAGTTCAAGGAGAGGCAATTTCAAGTAGGGATGGAAACTATGTTGGAATGTACTCTTTCGAAGAAAGATGTGGTGAATCCAAGTTTGAAGAATTCTCCTAGTTTGAAGAAATCTCCTAGTTTTAAAAATTCTCCAAATTTGAAAAATTCTACAATTTTGAGGAGTTTCCTCGTCTAACAATTACCAAAGGCGTCGACTCCAATAACAAAACGCAATTCTCCTATGGTGACGCCATCACCAAAGAGTACACAGAAGATCATTATTCATACATCAAACTTATCTATATTTACTAGCGATACCTAATCTAAACATTAGTTAATTCCAATAACCGACTTTACATTCATTTACATGGGAAAAAAAATCATTGCCAAACCATCCATTTGAGTCAAGAACATTAGTCACAACTACACGAACGTTTAGTCGTACCCATCCTTTTGAACTTTGAAGGCCCAAAGTATATGATCGAAAATAATAATATGACTAGTGATTTATTTGGATATCTAAAATATCTCATATTTGAAATCCAGCAAAGATCATTATTCATACATCAAACTTATCTATATTCATTAGTGATACCTATTTTAAACATTAGTTAATGCCAATAACTGACTTTACATTCATTTACTTGGGAAAAAACTCATTGCCAAACCATCTATTTGAGTCAAGAGCATTAGTCACAACTATATGAAAGTTTAGTTATACGCATCCTTACAAACCATCCATTTGAAACCAAATTAATATATCTTAAAGTATTACAATTTTGTCATCCCCAACGAAGCAACACCATTTGACACCAGCTTTGCATTTCTTCATCTAGATTCATTAGAATTCTGTTCTTCATCATCTGTATCAGAAGTTTTCTTATCTACACTGAATAACATGACTAACAGACAACAATACCACTTGATTTTCCATTAATTCTTTCCACTATTCATAATTCACATGCTAAGAAATGATTTAACAAAGTAAATCTAACTCCTTTCATTATTTGTTACCGTTTTTGAATCATTAATAGTCATCACTAACATACATATTTAGTCCCAACTATAGTGTCTCCCAACATAGCAAACAATGAACTATTACATTCTCATCTACAAAATCTATGGATCTTAGTTTTAATTCGACTATCAGAACAATCTCAATTGTACAGCGGACAAAACTGCAAGTATAGGGAATACTCATACACAAAATAGAATGAAAATTAGTCACAATTAAGTTCAATTTTAAAGAAAACACAATCACATATTGAATATTTATATTCAGATTACTGACAATTCAATTTAACACCAATTAGTTTCGCACAAGTATAGGCAAATCTCTATCATCAATACAACCACGTAACACGTACAAATCTCTATCAGCATACAACCACGAAATCAAGCACAAAACACATCACATATAAATTTAATTGTGAGTGAATCAATTGCATGCGAAAGGGCAATATACAGATAAACAGAGACAAGAAATCAAAGAGCGAGTGATTGGTACCACAATTAACGAGACGAACCTGTGAGAGGGAGAAAAAAAATTCATGTGGCAGGGTTTGTGAAGAGAATTTCGAAGGCAAGGTAACTGCCTGTAGGGTTTTCTGGAAAAGGGGGGGAGAGAGAGATATTTGGTTTTAAGGAAGGATAGTTTCCTCTAATTTAGTATTAGATTTCAAATTTCAAATTTTCAAGTAATTTTCAATGATTTGGTGCAATTATTTGAATTTTCAAAAATTACACTAAAACACATCGGTCCAATGATTGCAACTAACAATACACATCATTTCAATTTAAACTAAATACTTTTTTTTTTTTGAGTTAAAGGTAGCATTGTATTAAAATTGAAACTCTGTCACCATACAACCTATTAGACTAGCATGAATGAACCACCTACTATGTAGGGTACCCATTAGGGTGTCCAAAAAAAAACCGTAACCGGAAAATCGAACCGTAAAATCATGAAGAAAATTCGGTTAACTGAACCTATTTTTTCGTTTAAAGCGGTTCGGTTAACCGAACCGAATATTTTTTCGGTTTCTCGGTTTGGTTTAGGTTCACGATTTTGGAGATTTTGATTAACCGGAAAACCAAAAAGTAGTTTTTAAGCTTTTTATAAAATATTTTATTATGTTTTTATACAAACTTTAAATATAAAGTTTGTATGTAAACTTATAATTCATGCAATTTATATCTCTTTATTATTTTGATTATGTCTTATCGAATCTAAATAGTAAATTTAGCTTCTATTTTTTTTAAGTATGTTTAAAAGTAGCTAATTACTATAAAAATCATATAAGTACGGTTTCCGGTTAACCTTATAACCGAACCGGAAAAATCGGTTAACCAAAAGTCGGTTAACCTGTATTTTCGGTTACGGTTACGGTTCACAAAATTGACTAACCGAAATATCGGTTAACCGAACCGAGTAAACCTTTCGGATCGGTTAACCTACCATGAACACCCCAAGTACCCATCCAATACTAATCTTGAGTTGTACATTACATCAAACCTACACAAAACCATAACTAACTAAACCATAACTAACTAAATACTTTTTTAATTGTCATTATATTTAACAGCACAATATCTTTTTATTTTTTTTTTAATTTTTGAAGGAACATTAGCACAATATCTTTTTCTAATTAAATAATACCATCAACATTAATAATGTAAAATAATTTATCGATTAACTTAACTAAATAGATCATATTATGGATGGGGACCTATCCAATGTCAATGTGGTTTATTCATAGGTAGACTAGGACCCAGACATGCACCGATCAATAAAAATCAATTCAACATATCTCCAATAACACACAAACATAAATGGAGCAAGACAAACCAAAACTGCATAACTCCAATAAACCCTAATCCATTATAAACAATCACTTTTTTCCGTTTTGATTCATAATCAATTACTATAAACAGAACTTACCATGATTATATACTTAAACACTAATGAAATAAAGTCGATAAACACATTATACACAAATGATAACAATAATATGATTCAAATTTTAACATTGATAACAACATTATAGACTTTATCAATATTTGATACCTAAATAAATATTATAAGAATAAACATTATACCCCTATGGCCCTATCCCATAGACTCTATATCCTACACCTAGCTTATACCGTAGACCATATACCCTATACCATAGTCTCTATCCTTATAACTTAGACTCTACATATACCCTATACAACTATATATCTTATTAAACATGATAATTATAATGAGTTATGCTGGAAATTAGATAAATTTTCTCTCTCTAGAAATGCTCCTGGAGCATTTAGTATGCTGAAATGGCTATTATACGCGACATCCATTAATGGGGAAGAAAAAAGCTCTATCCACTACAGTGCCTTTGAGTGAATTTCTGGCTGATAATTCTGGGAGTCAAGAGGATCGTTTAGATATGGATTCTACACTGGATAACTTAGGGTCTTATAGTTCTTTGTCAAGGGGTCTCCCTGGATTTGACGATTCAGGTGGAAGCCAGCAACCCCGAGCTGCCCGACAACTTGTGATGATGCCTACACCGCGAGAAGGGGCGCCTATCTCACCGTCGTTGGCGTTTACACCGACTACAGGGTTCAATCAACCAACATTTGGGAGTATTCCGCCATCAATGGGCCTGCAAGATTCACTAGTGATTCCAGAGGTACTATCTGAAACCCCCTGAAATTACTTCTCCTGCTGAATTTGATCCTATAGCTAGGGTTCCGGGTAATCGGGTTGCAAATAACTCTTTTAAATTGAAATTCATGGGATTCAAGCAAATGATGAATATTGACCTTTTAATTATTTCGGCTTTTTTTTTTCCCCCCAATTTTTCAATTTTCGAAAATACTAATTTTGTAATTTTCTAAATCAATTTTGGAAATTCCAAAAATTTTTTTGGAAAATGGTAAGATATGTTTCCATTAACCAAAGGATATCAAAGCGATACCCTCGGGCAAACCATAACACCTAAGGGCATGCTAGTGTAGCACCCCAAATCAATCTAGTTACAAAAGTGATCCAAAGTGATCAGTAATCTGCTAAGCCTATGAACAACAAATCCTAAGAAAGAAAATCTTTCTCTGTGGCGTCAGGGAACTTTGCAAAAATTCTACAACATACAGAATTCTGGATGGCTCTAACAATCTGCTTATTGGTTCTAAATTCAGCTCTAAATAACCTGTTATTTCTCTCACGCCAGGTTTCATAAATTGCAGCAAGGAGGGCAGCACGACTTACCGGATCTTCTGCCCCCATGCTTAAGAAACCACTTGACTTCATGATTTAGGCCCCACGGTCTCCTTGTGATACCAATCCACTGCAGAATTTCAGACCAAATATGCGAAGTAAAACTGCACTGGAAAAAAAGATGACTAGCAGATTCCATGCCAGTATTGCACAACTTGCAAGCAGGATCTAGGTGCAGGCCCCTAGTGTTCAGTACATCAACCGTAGCCAGCCTCCTATGCATGGCAAGCCAGGCAACAACTCTATGCCTTGGCACAGCAGCCTTAGTGTTCACAATTCTATGCCATCTCACCTGTCTAACATGACCCCTGAAGAAAGCATAAGCATCCTTAAGACTGAACTTCCCATTTTTTGTCCAAGCTGCAAACAGGAGCTCTCCATGCTGCACACTGTCACAGAGGTTACAAAAATCATCACGAATATTCAGGAGCTTTTTCCAGACCCAAGAATCATTTGTTCTAGCCTGTGCATGCCAAAAGTTTGCTCCTCTCAGATAGTAATGAGACACCCACTGGGTCCAAATGGTAGCTCTTCCTGAGTGCAACAACCATAGCCTTTTAAGCAAGCAAGCTTTGTTCCAGCTGAGGACTTCTTTTACGTTTAGACCTCCATTCTTGTACTCACGACAAATAGTATCCCAGCTAACTAAGGAAATTTTCCTTTGTCCAGGTTTTGCTCCCCAGAAGAACTCTCTACAAACTTTTCTGAGCTCGTATATGACTTCTTTAGGTAAGAGAAAAAGCGACCCCCAAAAAGCTTGGATGCTGAATATTACAGAATTAATTAGTTGTTGTCTGCCTGCGTAAGAGAGCATACAGGAGGTCCAATGGCTAATCTTCTGAGTGATTTAATTAAGCATTGGTCTACACATGGAATATGTAAGCCTGGTTGCAGAGAGGGGAAGACCCAAGTACCTAAAGGGGAGATCTCCAGTAGTAAAGCCAGTCTCAGATAATATGTGATTCTGATCAGCAGGACTCACACCCCCAAAGTAGATACAAGATTTAGACCTATTTGCTTGAAGACCAGAAATATTAGCAAAGTGCTGAAATTTATCAATGAGGCAAGTGACAGATTGAGAATCTCCTCTTGCAAAAAGAAGCAAGTCATCTGCAAAAGCAAGGTGTGTGATGCCCATTTTGTGACTCTTAGGATGAGCACTGTATTTAGGATCCTCAATGGTAGTTTTGAGGATTCTGGAAAGATACTCCATGCAGAGAACAAAAAGGTAGGGGGACATCGGATCTCCCTGTCTTACCCCCTTTCTGCCCGAGAAGAAACCTTGTGGGGAACCATTCACATTCACAGAAAATTTTGGTGAGAAGACGCACAACATAACAGTGGCAACAAACTGCTGTGGAAAGCCAAAACAAAGCAGGATATTTCGGAGAAAATCCCAGTTCACAGAATCAAACGCCTTCTTGATGTCAATCTTGATCATAGCTCGGGGGGATATAGATTTCCTCCCATAATATTTAATCATTTCTTGAGCCAAAGCGATATTATCTAGCATATCTCTCCCCGGAACAAAAGCATTTTGCTCCCACCCAATCAGGCTCTGAAGAACAAGTTTGAACCTGTTAGCTAAGACTTTAGTAATAGTCTTGTATATAACAGTACAGCAAGAGATGGGTCTGTATTCAGTAACATCTTGAGGAATTTCTGTCTTGGGGACCAGAGTAATAAGAGATGCATTAAGTTCTTTTAGAATTTTCCCAGTCTTGAAGACATCAATAACAGCATCACAAAAGTCAGTCCCAATAACTTCCCAGGCCCCTCTGAAAAAACCCGAAGTGAAACCGTCCAAACCAGGAGCCTTGTCAATGGGGATAGAGAAAAGAGCAGCTTGAACCTCAGCAGGCTGCACTTCAGCAAGAAGAAGTTGCTGCTGATCATGAGATAAAACAGGGCCTTTGTCAAAGTAGTATGCATCAAAATCCTCCACAATTTTCTCAGTACCAAGCAAACTAGCATAATATTGGACAAAGGCAGCAGAAACGTCAGCTGGATTAGTGTGCAGCACACCACTAGCATCTGTAATTGAATTAATCCTTGACCTTGTCTTCTTTTGCTGAACCTTAGAGTGGAAATAAGAAATATTTTCATCACATTTATTGATGTCTGTCACTTTTGCTTTCTGATAAAGGATATTGAGCTCTGCTTGTCTCAAAGTGAAATATTGCTTGACCAACTTCTTTTCTTTAGTTATAAGATCAGAGGACAAGGGGTCAGATTGAAGTTGATTCTGGGTATCAAACAGTTCCTTTTGTACAGAGGCAACTCGCATTGAGATGCTACTATACTTCTTATGATGAAGTTTCTTGAAAGCCTTCTTGAGTAGTTTGAGCCTTGAGGGGATTCTGTACATTTTACAACCAGAGATAGGGGATTCCCAGACAGATTTGACAATAGAGAGAAATTCTGGGTCATGAACCCATGCATTGAGGAACTTAAAAGGTTTGTGTAACTAGAACTGGGGAATGATCAGAGACCCCTGAGGGAAGAAAGGTGGAAGAGGCAGTGGAGACATAGAGCATTCACCTGCTATTCACCATGACCCTATCAAGTTTACTCCATACTCTATCCATGCCCTCCTGCCTAATGGTCCAGGTGAAGATGGAGCCATTGGCAGGTAAATCAGATAACCCACAAGCATTAACACAAGCTGCAAATTCATCAACCTCATGAGCCACAATACCACAAGTACTAATTCGTTCCTCAGCTTTGAGAACAACATTAAAATCACCCAGAGTGATCCAAGGTAAGTCAATAGCACTGGACCACGTAATGAGGTCCTGCCAAAGAGCTTGTCTCTCCCCGGCTTTATTCAGAGCATAGATGAAAGTAGCATAACATTCAAAGGGAAACACCTTATTAACCACCTTACAGTGGATAGCTTGTGAGGTAACATGTAGGATATGTATATCAACAGTATTAGAATGCCATAGAAGCCACAGCCTACCATTGTAGTGGGAGTTGTATTGAAACAAAAGCTCCAGCCAGGAAATCTTTTTTTAACAATTTTCAGGGAGTTACACTCCTTTATTTTAGTTTCAATGAATGCACAAATATCTACATGGTATGCAGCAAGGTATGCTCGAGCATCCTGCTGTTTCAGAGGCATATTCATGCCTCTAATGTTCCATGAGGAAATAATCATGGTAGGGTATTAGAGGTGTTTCCACCTCCTGCATTCCCAATAGATCCATGAACAACAACAGCATGTGACACATCACTAGGGTGTTTCTTAGAAGACTTACTTCCAGATGCATTCGGGCCTGTCATACCTTGACCAAAACCTCCTGATTTATGGGCTCCAGCAGTAGGGGTAGGCTTGTGACTCCCTTTTCCTTTCTAAGACTGAGTGCCCCCTTGAGAAGGCTTTTTTGGTAGTCCTGGTTGCCCTGGCTTCCCTGCTTCTTGAGATGAGGACCCTTTTTCTTGACCTGTAACATGGTTTTGCAAACTACCCTTTGGCTGGGAATTTGTCTCAGATGGTTTATTAGTCACAGGCACACTGACTGAGGACTCAAACACTTGCTGACTCACAGGTGGTGTTGTAGTTACAGGAGCTTCTGTGCCTGTTGTGGCTTCCTTAGTAGCATTGGGCTTTCCTTTCTTACATACTCTTGCTGTGTGTCCCAAGGAGTGACACTTAGAACAAAAGTATGGGACCCATTCATAGAAAATATTCTGCTTAAACCGTCCTAGGTAAGGACATGATACTTGCACGTCATCAAGAAGAGGCTTACTAACATCAATTTAAAACCAAGACCCTAGCATATGAGACCTGATCCTTGTCTGTTGTACACTTATCAGCAAATAAGGGCACACCTAGTTTGCTGACAACTTTACTCAGAGAGCGAGCAGACCAAAGCTGTACATCAAACCCAGGTAACTGTATCCAGACAGGGACCCTGCTGACTTCAACCTTGCTCACACTGAAAGATGGAGTCCATGGTTTCAAAAGCAAAGATTTACCCCCAATAAGCCATGGACCACCTTTCATGATAATATCTCTGTCTTCTATGGAATTAAATCGGATATAGTACCAACCCTGTTTATGATAAAGGACCTGTGGTGGAGCAACATGGTTCCAGTTCTTCTGAATATAGGCCTTAATAGTAGCTAGAGTAGGATTACCCCCAATGACAAATCCAACTAGAGCAGTTGCCCAATAAGCAATTTCATCATCCATATCTTCTTTAGCAATTTCAATAACATCCATGGCAGCATATTCAGGGAGAAATTCAAGTTTTAAACCCTTATTCGGGTCACGATTCTCATGAATTCTAGGGTTTTTTGACTTCCACACTTGATTAGGCAGGGCATCCTGGTTAGTGATTTTATTCATAGCAGGTACTTCAGGTGGTGTCAAAACAGGGGGGTTTGTGCTAATTGGCTCAGAAACAGATGATGATGGGGGATTCACACAAGGATTTACAGGAGGAACCATAATATTGCCAAACATATCATAACGAGGCAAATTGGGAGGAACATTAACATGCAATCCATTCGACAAATTCAGCACAGGATTCGCAATACTAGTATCCATAAACCCTAGACTTTCTAAATCATCTTGTTCAGGGATATGGGGAACAGATTTCGAACCTGCTTGAGGAGCCATGGGTACCCGAGATGAAGCCGCCATTGATGGAGGAAGAAACTCCTGTAATGTAAATGGCGATTTCGGTTCAGGACGAACCTTCTGGGTTTGAGTTTCCTTCGAGGATTTTGCACCATGATCAACAATAGAGCCATCGATCGATTCAGGAAGAGAATCTAAGTCCGAAGATATATTCTGATTCTTGCGAGGTCTCCCACGCTTCCGGTGATCTCCCATGGCGATTAAGGGTGTGCACAATAAAAGGATGCCTTATCGTACGCCACCAGAGCAAAGAACGCTCTAACAACTGCCTTTCCTTTCTTTTGGGTTTATTTCTTACGTTTAAAAAATTAGAGCTTAAATACTAAAACGCTTTTTGGCACAAATAAATAAATATGACAATCAAGGGTTATGATCTTTTGATTGATAAATAGATGGTTGAGATTTTACATGCTACAATGGTTAGCAAAATCTTCAATGATTGGCAACCATGGAAGAATTTTTCTGTAATTAGAGTTTATACTTTGAATTTACTTACATTGAAGTTACTAAGTCGTTTATTCATGCAAATTGCCAATTGGCGCGTTAAGCTATCACGGTAAGGTTGAGGAACATATTTGTATTATTTTGGTCTGTGTTCTATTAATCAAATCATGAAATTGGGTAATCATGTGCAAAGTGATAACTTTAATAATTTGGTTTGTTTAACTCACCTGGTTAATTTAGGATCTTGGACGACCGGATTTTTTGGAACATTGTTATGTGAATTAAGAATCAACATGGATAAGATTAGTAGAGGCCGTTATTACGAGGTGATTAGGATAGAATTTATTTTATCTTTTCGTACCCACACCCCCGAACTCAATTTTTGTCCTTTGGGTTATATAAGTCATAATTCCCAGTCGGAATTAGGTGCACATTGATGGTTTCCAATTGTTTCCTTAAAAATTGACGGTGACTTCATTCGTTTAATAATCCCTTAATCGCGGAATAATCATAATCAATATCAACCTCTTTTATTAAGAACCTATTATTTAATTAGCCGCCGAAAGGCGATGGCTCTTACACCCATTAGCATATCCAATGGTAGTGCGCTCTCTAAAACCCGATAATGATCTCTTTCGCCTAAGGGAAGAATGTGAAGATGTGCTTGAATAACCAGAGGTTCCTTATTTGAGTGGTGCTCTAATATGCATCGCCAACAATACAAGGTCGGACATTGCATTCTCAATGAACTTGTTGACCAGACATAGTAATGCACCAATAAAAAGGCATTGGAATGAGATTAACACTTGTTTCATTACCTTTGCGCAACAACAAACCTGTGACTATATTATGCTAAGAATGGAAATCCCACACTTGTTGGATATGCTAATGCAGGTTACCTATCAGACCATCAAAGGAAATATCACAAACATGATACTTGTTTACCTATGGAGGAACATCCATCTCATGGAGATCAATAAAACAAACTGTCACAACTACATCATCCTACCAAGACGAATTAATTGCCCTATATGAAGCTGGAAGGAGATGTGTGTGGCTGCGGTCCGTAAACATATTCTCTAAAGGAGAGTGTCATGCAAACCATAGAAGGAACTCCAACAATAATCCATGAAAATTGATCAAATATGACTCACTTCCTAATAAAATAAATAATTAACTGAAGTAAAACAAAATAAAAGTAAAAAAAAATAAAAAAAATTAGTATAGAATGGACGGCAAAGTTATGTTGAAATCTTTGAATGATATTTTACTACAAGTGTAAAATATTGACTTTAGCATGTATAATGTACACATACATATGGTCATGCATGTAAAGCATGCCATATAGTTAGTCTTTGGCCGACTACATATCTATTACCTAGTACAGCAGGCTAGTGAATGACTTTTGGAGCATGGCATCTAATTCTCTTGTCTAGTCAAATGTTGTATAAGCAGTAGAACTCCATGTATCTCAATAACAAGTAACAATCAGTAAAGCTTGAGTTCTTAGATTTTTCTTCTGTCCATTTCTTTCTTACAACTAGCTAACTTTGGTGCTTCTATATTTTTTACTTCCGCACAAATAAATACTAGTACTATGTACTAGTTCTTAAATTTAGTAAAAAAACTAACCCGTACTATGCACTAAATATCCAACAACTGGTATCAGAGCCATGTCGAATCAAGTGGCACTAAACTATGTACTATCCTCCCTTGTACAATTTAACCCACTCGTACTATCCAGTACAATTTTTTTCTTCCCGTACAACACTTGTACCCAAAAAAAACAAAACTATAGCTCACATATACAAAAATTTCACCCTCCATGACTTCACAAAACCAAAATATTTTCCCAACTTTTTTCGGAGTAAATTATGATTTTTGGAGTATTAAAATGAAAAGAATACTTCATGCTCATGATATGTGGGAAGTAGTTGAAACTGGAGCACCTGCGGCAGTACAACTAGTACTAGCTGCTGGAACCACGTCAACAAGTGCAACTTCGACAGAATCCACAGAGGGCACACCGACACCCTTAGTGTAAACTCTTAAATAGATACTGTTAAACAATGGTCAAGAAAGGATGCAAATGCTTTATCTCGTATCCATAACGCCATTGCGGAAACTAATTTCCAGAATCATGAATGCCAACTTAGCAAAAATGGCATGGGAAACACTTCGAGGCGAGTTCCAAGGAACCATCCGAGTCAGGGCTATGAGACTACAAACTCTCTAGCGAGATTTTGAAAATCTCAGCATGAAAGGAGGAGAAAGTATAAAAGACTACTCCTCAAGATTCATCGAAGTGGTGAACCAACTAAAGGCGTATGGTGATAGTTTAACGGATCAAAGAGTAGTTCAAAAACTTTTACTCAGTTTAACTAACCCATTTGACACCGTCGCCACAGTTATGGAGCAGGCAAAAGATCTGTAAGAAATGACGATCACTGAAGTTGTAGGTTCCCTTCAAGCCTACGAGCAACAAATTTCCACGAGGACTGAAACGACATCTGAATGAGCTTTTCAGTCCAATCACAAGGCATGGCTTTCGACCTCCAAGAACAATAAAAAGTTCAAAGGCAAAGGTGGTCAAAAATCTTACACTGGTGAACAAGGAAGGGCAAAAGAAACGAAAATTCCCTCCTTGTGGCACTTGTAAGAGAACCAATCACCTGGAAAAGAATTGTTGGGTCAAAAATGGGAAACAGCAATGCAATATTTGCAAAAGAATTGGTCACACTGATCAAACTTGTAAGTTCAGAAATCAAGAGAATCAGCAAGCAAATGTGTTGGAGTCCAAAGAAGGCGATAATCAAATTTTCTATGCCTGTCAGGCTTCCACGACATAGAAAGCTGGTGAAGTATGGCTTATCGACAATGGTTGTACCAAACACATGACCAAAAATCCAAAATTTTTTACACAACCTGATACAAGTATCAAGACTCCAGTAAGAATTGGCAATGGAGCTTTGGTGCAATCCGGTGAAAAAGGCACGATTGCTATCCAAACCAAAAGAGGCACCAAAATACATCAAAGATGTCCTCTATGTACTTGATTTTTATCAAAATTTGTTGATTGGGCCATAAATGATGCAACATGGATATGCGTTGCACTTTGATGGTGACACTTGCATAATTTTTGACACACAACAGAAGCATATTGCTCGTGTTATGATGGAAAATAAATGTTTTTCATTAAAATGGAAGTACGATGTTGATAAAATCATGGTGGCTCAATCTACCTCACAAGGTTGGTTGTGGCACAAAAGATTTGGACACTGCAACGTCCAAAGTTTGAAACTACTTTCACAAAAGAATATGATGAAAGACTTGTCATCCATTGGAGACTGCCAAGGTGTTTGTGAAGGTTGCCAGCTCGGGAAGATGCAAAGAAAATCATTCCCCACATGCGAGGCATGGAGAGCCTTAGAAAAATTACAACTTGTTCACACAGATGTTTGTGGTCCAATGAGAATACCATCATTGAACAACAACAAATATTTCATATTGTTCATTGATGATTTCTCTAAGATGATGTGGGTCTACTTCATGAAAGAAGATCCGAAGTATTCGAGATTTTCCAAAAGTTCAAAAACCTAGCATAAAATCAATCTGGTGTCAAGCTCAAGATCTTAGAAGTGATAATGGCACTGAGTACACTTCTTTACAATTTCAGAAATTTTGTGAAGAAGAAGGCATTTATCGTCACTCACAGTTCCATACACGCCATAACAAAATGGCATTTCTGAGAGGAAAAACATAACATCAATGGAGATGGCCAGATTTATGCTGAAAGACAAAGGCTTTCCAAACAAATTTTGGGCAGAAGTTGTTTACACAGCTATATATATTGAAAACAGATCTTCCACCAAGGCTATTGAAGGCAAGACTCCAATCGAGTTATGGATGGGATCCAAGCCATCTGTCAGATACTTGAAAGTGTTTTGTTGTCTCTATTATATTCACATTCCAGTTGGAAAAAGGCACAAGCTGGATGATAAGGCGGAAAAAGGAATTTTCATCTGCTATAGCTCACAATCCAATGGCTATAGAATTTTCTGACTTCAATCTGAAAAGGTTGTTGTCAGCAGAGATATCACCTTCAATGAAGAAGCTGCGTGGAATTGGGAAGAAAATCAGCCCAACAAAAGAATGATGGTTGCTCCACCAGACCACACAGATAATCATGCTCCTCAAATCAATAGTGAGGAGGAGACAAATGAGAGTCAAATAACAATAACCCTCAATGGTGGTTCCTCACATTCATCTCCCACACAGTACACTTTGTACAAAGTATCATTACATGGTCCCCTAAAAAGGACGAAATAGATGACAAATTTGTACGAGGACATTCCTCGAATGCTAGACTTGGAAGAGTGTAAATATTGTAATTTCGAAACTCTTGAACCAAGGAATTTCGAAGAAGCTGTAAAATTTGAGGAATGGAGGCATGCAATGAAGGAGGAGATAAAGATGATCGAAAAGAACCAAACATGGGAGTTGGTTGACAAACCAGACCACAAGGATATTATTGGTGTCAAGTGGATTTACAAAACCAAAGTGAATCCTGATGGCTCTATCCAAAAGTACAAAGCCATACTTGTGGTAAAAGGCTACTCACAACAATTTGGAGTCGACTAAAATGAAACATTTGCTCCAGTCTCCAAGCAAGATACAGTTAGAACAATTCGTGTACTTGGTGCTAAAAAATGTTGGAAAATTTACCAACTTGACATAAAATCGACATTTTTAAATGGCTTTCTTGAAGAGGAAATTTACGTCGAGCAACCTCCACGAGTTGAAATCCAAGGAGCTGAAAATAAAGTGCTAAGACTCCATAAGACTCTTTATGGACTCAAACAAGCTCCAATAATTTGGTATAGCAGAATTGACTCCTATTTCAACAAACAAGGTTTGAGGAGGAGTCCCAATGAGCTAACTCTCTATATAAAATTAGAGAAGCCATATGTGAATTTTGTCACTTTACGTTGATGATCTCATCGCAACCGGCAATAATCCTGCAAAAATTGAAGCCTTCAAAAGAGCAATGAAGAAGCAGTTCGAGATGACTGATCTCGGTTTAATGAGCTATTTTCTTGGCATGGAAATTGATCAAATCAACTGTAACACCCTAGAAATTAAGTCTGCTTAACGACAATATAAAATTTCTTTCGCAGCGGAATAAACATGATTAACCTCCAAAGCGTTACCGCCATGCTTGCCAGTTAGACAAACACAAGGCTAAAGTAGTTACAACTCAGAACAAAACCAAATACACTAGGTATTCTATTTACATTTCAAACTTTAGAAGTCAACCAACTATAGTCGTTGAGTACGCCTCTCACAACAGAATAACCAATCAATCTCAATCTCCATGAATCTGCAAAAATGTGGAATTATATAGCATCAACATTGCTGGTAACCCGCACGATTATACAAAGATAGGAATGCTCACATAACATTTTGATTGTAATTATTATTAATTGTTATTATTACTATTTATACATATGACATAATAAAGCATACATAAATTTATACTAGACCATATTTATTGGTTCCACTATTAGAACCTCAAAAATACCAAAAGTAATCAATCAAAACCTATTTGCTTAGTCGTCAGACTATATCTAGCTAGTTACTCAAACTCATAAAGTATTCGTGCCATTGCTCTTGGTCATCGACCATTATCACCGCATATATGGTGAGCTAGTGAAATCAAGTATGTATAAATTTGGCGCATCGGACCTATATCATCATTCTCAATAACCATGGCCCTTTCGGTCTCATTAATCACAAGTCCTCTTTCAGGACATAATATGAATATCACGATACTCATAGTAACCACATATCGTTAGCACTATAGCTCACCAACAGATGAAGGACTAAGAGTACAATAACTTCGAGCCTCAAGCCAATCTTATATCAACTTGTCATCAATCTCATATACTCATTCTATGTCAATACCCAATTTCGGTTCATGCAAGAGACTCGTACGAAACTATGAGGGACCTTATCCCGTCATCCGAAGAGTCGGGAACGTGTCCTATCACTTGGAGCTACCTTCAAAGCTCAAGGTGCACCCGGTGTTCCATGTAAGCATGATTAAACCATATCATGGGGACGAAGGAGATCCGGAGAGAGGGGAGTCTCAACGGGCTCCACCAGCCATGGTGACATCCTATGAGTGGCAAATCGAGGAGATCATGGCTGAATGCCTCGTACGGAGAAAGGGCGTGCCCAACTACCAGGAGTTCCTAGTGAAATGGAAGGGACTTCCCGAGAGTGAGGCGTCATGGGAAAGGGAGGAAGACCTGTGGCAGTTCCGGGACGTGATCGATAGATTCAAGGGACAAGCTGCTCGGGACGCTCGGGACGATCGGCAACGTTGACGGGGACGTCAACGGCTTGGGTGGGGGAGAGTGTCACGGACCCGCTCTCCTCATCGGTCACCATGCGTGACTAGGGCGCATGGGTGCCTAGGGGGCTTTGCCGAGTGCTCTCACGAAGCACTTACCCCCTAAAGAGTCCTTAGAGCTTTTCCCATTCTGCCAGGAGTAGACATCAAAAGTGTCTAACTTTCATACTGGCCAAGCTGGATGCTGACATGGGCGCTTACAAGGACAACAGGCGCCCAGTAGGCGCGAATTGCCCAGAAAACTCCAGAAGCCTCCAGAGAAGCTCGGTATCCAGAAGCTTCTTGGGTAATCCGGAATTGGAGGGTCTAGAAGTCACCAAGGGAACTTCCAAGGATTTCCTAGATATTTTGCTAAGTTTCTAGAAGTCTCTCCATATTTCTCTTGTAAATAATAGAGGAGATATTTGTATAGAATTCTCTAGAGCTTCCCATAGGAGCTTGACACTTGGCATTTGTCTAGAAGCTTCCTAGGACTAAGGAGCTCTATAAATAAGGGTTGCTCCATTCATTTGTATACATTCAGAAAAGCCTTGTACATTCACAAGCATTAATACAAAGCAAAGCATTTCCCACACTTAACTATTCCCACACTTGAATTCCTTGTGAACAAACACTTAACCCACAACTGAGGCATCACAAAACCTATCGCTTCCGACTTAACTTAGCTCGGGACAAGCCTGACTTGGTTCCAACGAGACAGCGAGCCGAGTGGCACACGGGGTTGACAAGGTCGTGATTGGGGACTTGGTGTCAGCACGTGAGAAGTGCTCTATATGATCTGTCAATAATTCGATTCATGTTCTAACATCTAGCCATAGTAACAAAATGCTTTCCAAGTCCACAGAATTAATCCACTATATGTTTCCCATCTACTAATCAGTAAAACCCACATCCATCATTAAGTATACTAGTACGTTTAGGCATATATAATTATATAACAAATTCTAATCAAAATCCAACTACTATACACATAGCTATTCATCAAATAATATACAGTTTTAATGCGCACAAGAACAGATTATACCCAACACTTAAAATAAACAACCAGATAGATAGCTAATCAATTATATACGCAAGATAACATAATTCACCTATTCATATACTAGTATTTTAATCACCAAACTTATATAAACTGATCCAAGAACAAATATAAACAAATACACACATCTAACACTACAACTCTAAGTATAGTAATGAAGGTTACCTCCATTGAAGTCCAAATCACTTTGTACCATAAATCCTTCGTTAAATCAAAACATTTGAAAATCAGATATTATAATTGAATAAAACCCAAAACAGAATTTTTAGAGAATGAAATAATACCAAATCAAAATTCGGATGATTACCAAAATTACTAAGCACCATAGGACACAAGATTAGTGGTGGTGGAACTAGTGAGTCCCCGGAATATATGGTGAAAAAGGGATGTCATGTTTTGTCCAAATCGAAGGAGAGCAACCAGAGGAGAGAGAAAGTGCCACTAGGAGAGAGAGTGGAAGGAGACTCTCCTTTGCCGTACAAACTCAATTTCAGCTTTAATAGTCTAGGATTTAAAGTAAGGTTTTCAAGTAGTGTGAAGGATTGAAGGTGGAGAGGGAGAATAAAAAGTGTTCTGATGATGGTGATGGTGAAACGTGATGTTGATGGTGGTGAATGAGGTTTTACTAGTAGAAATAAATAGAAGGGAAAATAAGGAAAATGTTCTCTTAACAAAGAATAAAAATGAAGAGAGAGAAATTGAGTTGAAAGGCTATTTAGAAGACAAATGGCACTCATGCAAAAGCACAACTCATAAATATTTTCTTTCTAAATTCAAAAATCATTTAGAATATCAAAAATAAAATAATCTAATCAAATCCAAAATAATCCTTTTTATTTTATAAATCACTAAATCATTTCTAAGAATACTTAAATTTTTGAGTTGTTACACCAACTATGGTATATTCGTCTGTCAAAAGAAATATGCAAAATGCATACTGGAGAAGTCAATATGCAAAAATGTAAATAAGTAACCACTCCTTTAGTTCAAAATGAGAAAATGACTAAAGAGGATTGTTCCGACAAGGCGGATGCACGACAATACAGGAGTATCGTTGGAAGTCTGTTGTACTTGACTGCCAGCAGACCAGACATCATGTATGCCACCAGTCTGTTATCAAGATTTATGCACTGACCAATTGAACTCCATCTCACAGCATCCAAGAGGGTATTGAGATTCCTCAAAGGTACCATTGATCTTGGAATATGGTACCGACCCACTGAAAGCTCAGAGATAATTGGCTATTCCGACAGTGATTGGGCCGGATCAGTAGATGACATGAAGAGTACCTCTGGGTACATGTTTTCATTTAGTAGTGGCGCATTTTCATGGCTCTCTCATAAGCAAGAGATGGTAGGTCAGTCCACAGCCGAAGCTGAGTATATTGGTGCTTGCGCAGCAGTAAACCAAGCAATCTGGCTTAGAAGAATTCTGAAAGACATGGGTGAAGCCCAAACAAATCCTACCAAAATTTTCAGTGATAGAAAATCGGCAATTGCTATGACCAAGCACATCAAGATCAAATATCATTTTGTACGAGAAGCAGAAAGTTTAGGTAAAATTCCTTGTTTATTGCAGCAGTAATGATCAAATTGGTGACATACTTACAAAGGGACTACCCAAGGCCAAATTCGAGCTTCTACGTGGCATGCTTGGAGTAAGCCGGAAGATCGTCAAGGAGGAGTGATCAAATATGACTCACTTCCTAATAAAATAAAATAATTAATTAACTGAAGCAAAACAAAATAAAAGTAATAAAAAAAAACTAGTATAGAATGAACGACAAAGTCATGTTGAAATCTTTGAATGATATTTTACTACAAGTGTAAAATATTGACTTTAGCATGTATAAGGCATACATATGCTCATGCATGTAAAGCATGTCATATAGTTAGTCTTTGGCCGGCTACATATCTATTACCTAGTACAGTAGGCTAGTGAATGACTTTTGGAGCATGGCATTCAATGCTCTTGTCTAGGCAAATGCTATATAAGCAGTAGAACTCTATGTATCTTGGTAATAAGTAACAATAAGTAAAGCTTGAGTTCTCAAATTTTTCTTCTGACCATTTCTTTCTTACAACTAGCTAACTTTGTTGCTTCTATATTTTTTACTTCCGCACAAATAAACACTAGTACTATGTACTAGTTCTTAAATTTAGTACAAGACTAACCCGTACTATGTACTAAATATCCAACAAAGATAACACTACTTGTATAACTCAAATAAAAGATGGCTAGATCAAAGGAGATAGAGCGAAGCACATTGATCCAAAGTTTTTCTCTACTCATGACTTGGAGAAATAAAAGCAGATTGATATCCACCAAATCCAGTCATGCGAGAATCCTGCAGATCTTTTTACGAAATCCTTACCCACCAAGCAATTCAATAAACTTGTATGCGAGATCGGTATGCATCACCGCAATGAGTTAAGCTAAAATTAAGGGGAGCTTGTGTTGTACTCTTTTTTCCTTATTCAGTTTTTATCCCTTTGGATTTTTCCTGGCAAGGTTTTTAACGAGGCAGACGCATTTCCCAACCCACTTGGTGAACCATTCAAGGGGGAGTGTTATGAGAATAAAACAAAACATGTGAATCTTCATCAGAAGTTAATCCATCCAGCCATTGCATGCAAGAGTTATGCTTATTTACCCCGACCTATGCATGTAGAAATAATCTGACCAATGCATGGACGAAGCACATGTTGGGGTTCGAGTCGATTATGCCTATTAGTGTTCCAAAGAGGTCGGGACTCCTTTGTGGATCAAGATAAGAAGATGAATTTTATTAGGAAACTATTTATATATCCTTGTTATTTTATAAATAATAATATTGGGATATGGGGGTTTTAGTTTTCTATTAGGATCTAACTTATCTTGTATTTAATGCTATAGTTGGAGTAGAATAGGTTTCTTGGTAGTTTGGCTATATAATCAGTAGATGGAGTTAGGCCAAAGTTTCGTTGTTTTAATCTTGGTGAGGCAGTGCTGTAGTTTTCTAATTGCAGTACATTGTGAGGAGAAACAACCAAGATTTCTTATTAATTTTGTATTACTATTAAACGTGTCATAATAGTGATATTGAGGGTGGAGGATTTAACCTCCTTTATTTTTTTGTGCTCTCCATAATTTTTTTTGCTTTGCTTGTGGTTTGCTCATCTTAAATTTGACATGATCCCTAACAGTACTTTTTAGCTTTTAATAGGGTTTATATGCATGCAATGTAAAATGTGGACCCGAGATGGATAGTTGGTTGTAACCTATACCTTGGGCTGTAAATGTTTTTGGTATGCAATCAAAAGCATTTTATTGTAAATGGTTTTGGTATGCAATCAAAAATTTAAGCTTCTACATTACAGCATGAACAATCTAAGAATGTGTTTTTTTTTTTTTTTTTTTTTTTTTTTTTTTTTTTTTTTTTGTGTGTGTGTGTGTGTGAAAGGAAGACAAGTTTATCATTAATGACAAGAGAATGTGATTTCATTTGTCACTGTTTTATTTTTTAAAACTAAGCTTGCTAAATGCGATTCTGACGTTCCATAATGTAGAATATCATGCATCAAAACATTAGCAACTTTGCTAGGGAACTTTCGAAACTATAAAACCAATACCCTCACTTTTTAAGGTTGCATATATACTAACTTATAAGCTACTTTGTTATCTTCCCTACGAATAAAAGAGCAAATTACACTATAATCTGAGATGCCAAATCAAAAACTATCATCAAAGTAAAATTCAAGACTCTCTACTACAAGATTTTAAAGAAGTAATGATAGAAAAGATATTAAGATCCATTATAATGATTCAAAGCTATGATGAGCAAGTAGACTCGTATTTACTTCCGCCACTCCACTTTCCCTAACCCACCAAAAAATCCATAGAATTTCCAACCAAAGGTTTACCTTTTTCATCCCTACAAATCACTCAAACACTAATACCATAGTCCTCAATCTCACCCGCATCGACGTTCACTTTGATGAAGCCAGACTCGGGAGGTGCCCACTTTTCAAGTATGTGTCTTCCATGTTGCCCTTGGGAATGGATGATGCTCGTTAAGGTCCTCAAGTTGTTCATCAACATATTACGTGACCTCCAATGGTCCTTGGATCGTCCCTCATTGATACTTCGATTACGCACTCTCCAAATTGGCACACTTCGATAGCCTCTGCCCGTGGACATAAACAAAGCACATGGAGGTCATAGTCGTGCAACCCACCACACACCTCACAACTCTTGTATAACTACTGTATGCGTTTATGAAAACCCACCGTGAGGGGTTAGCGTAGCATGACAAGGACGCCACCAAAGTTTTTAACCCGAGGAAGAGTGTTAATACCTCACAGTTTGTTCAAATTGAATTACTAAGTTAAAATGAAGTAGTCCTTTTAGCCGCCTGATCCTCCATTATCTCCCCTAAAAGCACTACGAACACTAACTTTATATTTTTTTTCCACCAAAACACCTCACTGTCTGGGAGCAGTGGGTTGAGGGAAAAGATAAAATCCTATCAAAATCTGAGGGTTGAAATACACCCTCACTTTCCTACATCCCATGCTCCATGAACACCTCCATTATCCCTCCCTAACTCGTCCAACTAGTGCTGACTTATGTCACTCCATGATTTGATCTTGCGCACATAAGCCACACTTTAGCTTAACACTTTTAAATCCCCTACTTAGCTTTCATAAGCAACCCAAGAGTAAGATTCAATTAATCCAACTTGTAAGTTATGTTGAAGGTTATTATACTATTAACTACCTTGCAATATGAGGAATAATTCTTCATGATAAATTTGATTGAGTATTAATTTAACTAAGAATTGGGAAAAAAATTTCTCCATAGTAATAGATTTTATCTTCCCTTTTTTATTCAAATAGATACTACTCCATTTTTACTATATTTGTGTAATAAATTTAACACCAATTAGCAACATACGACTTTTCGCTGAAGGTAAACATCAATTCTTGTAGTTTCTTTATTATGGTTAGTTTGTTAGTTTCGTTATCTCGAATGGCATTACTTTCTCTATCTGTGGGAGTTAATTTGTCTCATTCACTAGGTTCTGTTGTGTCATTTCTTTAGAGTATTGTCTGTTTTCCGTTAGAGAGTTTGTATGGTACTATGGCGGATCTATTCATTCAAAAGGTGATCTACAATATTAAATCTGAGCATTCTAAGCTAGATCAGAATCTTAATAAAGAGGTTGTAATATGGAAAATAATGATTCATTGGAAGCCGCTCAGAATTTTTAAACCTCTAGTGTTACATAACATTTTCATTTGAATGTTTTCTGATATTTTAGATCTCTATATTGTTGAAATAGATTCTATTTGTAAATGTCGTATGACTTTCTTTCAATGAAATTCTATTTCCCTTCAAAAAAGAAAATAACTTTATTCTAATCTAAACATTAAGGATGGTAAAATAAAATGCTACAAGGATTAGCATACCCAGTGGCGGATCTTGAAAGGTTTTCATGGGGGGCCAAATAAGGATTGATTATATAGATCAATTTTTGTCTTAAACATGTCATAAAATTCACAAAATCTTGTATGAGGCGGCCTCAAAGTGAGGACTCTCATACATGTATGATATCATGCCATATTGTAACAAAAAAATAATTTATAATTTGACGTTAGACTAACCTTTTATTTTATTTTAATGCATACGTTAGACTAACTTAAGTAAAAAAGAATACTGTACAAATTGGATTAAAACCATTAAATAAATAAAACAACACTGGAAACAAAATAAAAAATAAGTACTCCAATTGGCGCTCATTTATGCCTCATGAACTGATTTGTGATACAAGTGCACATGCTTGAAAGTACAATTGGTACTTGACCTTAAATATTAAATTTATTTCTGTTCTTATTAGGGACCTTGACAAGAGAGAAAAAGAGAGTGGACTAGTGGAGAGAGAGGCAAAAAGGTGGGCCTTGGTTTTTGAATGAAGATTTTTACTCCCTCCGTCCCGTGTTTACGTTTACAATCCTAAATGGCACGGGTTTTAATGAGACTAAACTTTGGCATGACTTTTTCACATATACCCTCACTCCCTTTGCCTTTCTCATCCTCTCTCCTCCTACAACAGACCATTCTCTCTCATCCTATCTTTTACCCACCAGCCACCCCACCACCAATAATCCACCACCAATAATCCACCACCATAAACCACCTTCTCTCTCTCTTCTCCGATCATTACCTACCAACCACCATAAACACCCCCTTCTCTCTCCTCAAATCACAAGAATACCACCCATCATAACCTTCTTCCTTCTCTCTCCTCAAATCACCATAAACACCCCCCTTCTCTCTCCTCATGCTCCTTTTTTTCTCTTCTCCCTCATCCGGACATCTCTCTCCCGTCCCCACCCCGCCATGAAACCCCACCCAAGCCCCCCCCCCCCTTTCTTACTCTCTCTCTCTCTCTCTCTCTCCAAACCAGCCACCACCACCACTACCGACTAAGAAACCACCGACCACCACCATCGACACCCAAACCCCCACGAAATCCACCACCAACACCCAAACCCCACAAAACCCACCACCCAACTGAACTGAAACCAAACCCACTGACCACCACCCAAACCAAATCAAAATTACCAGATCTAAAAGTTGGGGTAATTGTTCTTGTTTTTAAAATTCGTTTTCAGTTATGAGGATGAGGAGAGGGATCAGAGAGAGAGAGAGAGAGAGAGAGAGAGAGAGAGAGAGAGAGAGAGAGAGAATGTGTCGGAACCCTGCCAGAAATTGGCGACATTCGCCGTCTCCGGCGAGCCTCCCCTGGGGATGGGTTCTGAGTTTTATGGTCAGGAGAGAGAAAGTTAATGGGGAAAGGAGAGGATATTGGGATGATTCAGAGAAACACAGAGGATTAAGTGAAGGGTAGTTGAGTCTTTTTTACAAAAAAAACATACTATTTAAGGGACTGTAAACGTAAACAACGGACAGACGAAAAAGAAAACTACAAACGTAAACAGAGGACGGAGTGAGTACTACTCTTTTTTCCCTTGCTTTATGCGTACAGCACAAGGTCTTTATTTTAAAATTGAGCCAGGGGCGGTACGGTATTGTTATGTATTTGATTTTTGGGCCAAAGTCTAGAGGGGCCAGGCCCAGTCCCGCCCTCAAGAAGATCCACCTCTGAGCATACCCTATGTGAGTTTTGAGTACTGCATATTCTTAACAACAGTTTTATGAAAATTACTCACCCTTCTAAGTTTTAACGTACATGACATTTTGATTTGTTAAGAGTAGTCAAGTTGGCTACATGCCAACACCTACAATGAAATAGTGGGTTTATTATAATGTAGTAGTGGTTGAATTTTTTTATTTATTTATTTTTTTTTTGAAAGAGCAAGAAAGCCGGTCACTATAATGTAGTAGTGGGTGAATAATAATGAATTGTACTACATTTTGAAAAAAAAAGTTAAAATTTTAAAAAATATAAAAAATAAAAATAAATGTGAGAGGGTGTAGGCAAGTTGCCTACATCTAGGTGTAGCCAAGAACCATGGTTCTTCAAATCTATCATCCACGTATATATACTTATTATATCATATTTCATATGATGCATTAGAGTTGATTTTGAGCATGACAACTCCTAAATGTCTAAACGTGAAGATTACAACATATATTTCTACAGGATCCACACTGTAGCATAAGAAGTGCTGCTCCTGATGATATCTTTAGGGTTGCATCTTTTTCTCCAGTGCTTCCACCTACATTCTTTCATATTGTACACTACAACAATACATCCATAGCTCTTGTTGCCCTTCAAAAGAAAAAGGAAAGAAAGGAATAACAGGATAAACAAAATATGCATACATACACATCCATGCCAAGTATTGAACAATATTCACATTTCACTCTGCATAGTTGCTACAAATCTCGACTCCTTAAGCTTCCGTAGACTGTTGTCCGATTGAGTCAGATTCTGAGCCACAATTCCAGAGATCTTTCAATTCACCTCGGAACAAACCTAATATAACTGTCACCCCTGTTGAACAAATATTTAAAAGAGGAATTACATCAAGGTAAATATCAAAAGGGGCCAATTGGAGAATGGATTAAAATAATTAGATATTTCTGTACCTAATGTCCATGGCACAAGATATAGAAGTGCAGGTTGACCCCGTTCCATGATGAACAAAGCATAATATGTGAAGACGAGCCCTAACAAGGATTAAGGAAAAGAAATATAAGCACTGTGCATTAGGCGTACAAATATTTTATTTCGTTGGGGTTGGGAGCAGAGATGTATAACGAATGAATCTGAGCTATGAATGCCCTATAGGCACCGGATGGATAACCCAAAGACAACACTTAGTACAAATGAGTAGCGTAAATCAGAATTTCCCATAATGTTTTAGATAAAATGCTTACCAATACCATAACCAATTACCAACCACAAAAAGTACCCATTGATCAGACTCTTTTTATTTGCTCTATCATACCTGCACCAAGCAAAGAACAGAAATGGATTAAGGATCAATTAGTAACTAATTATAAAAAAAAAAGGATCAATTAATAAGTATTTTATCAAGATTTAACTTCAGCTAATCACTGAAACTGTGTAACCACATGGAGAAAATACAGGTAAGGAAGAAAACACAATATCTGGTTTGTTACCCTCTGTAATAAAAGGACGTACCTATGGATAAAGCCAACAAGTAAACCAGGGAAAAGAATATCCCCGAATCCAATCATATTATATCCACCAAATGGATCATAAATCTTAGGGATTCGCAAAAGCATAGGCATATTTTCCCCACCAGCATTCTGACCAGTGGCAACCTGGAAAGGAGAAATATTAGAACGACTTAAGATAAATCCTTAAAAAAGCCACTGCTACCAAGATTGTATTCTTGTTGTGTGGAATACCAAATTTAAGGTTGTATTTTCAGTCTTTCGGTATGTTTGGAGCTATGGGGTAGAACTGTAGAAGGGATTGGTCCTATGTTGCTCAGACTCTTCATTTCTCCTCAAGTACCTGTGTCGGACACTGGACACTTCGACATGGGTATGGACACTGGACACTCCATTTTCAGCAAAAAACATGCAAAATTTTCATAAATTGGCCGAGTCCGACATGGGTATGGATACTGGACACTCCAACACTTAGCCGAGTCCGAGCAACATAGGATTGGTCTATAAACCTTGTTGTCAATAATAGCAGGTTTCTTTCTTCCGGGATGTAAGTGACCTGCTAGTCTAATGCTTTCTTAGATGGCTTATTGGAGGGGATTTTCACATGGTTTGGAATGCAGAGGGCATCAGAAGACCAGGGGGTATTTCATCTATCAGAGGATTTGATGATTTCACTAGTGAGAATGAGTTGTGTGACGTTGCTGCATTATGCTCAGTTCACATAGAATTCATTGTTAGCTAGTTTAAAATGAGGTTGAGGACGAACTTCAAATGTCAGTACAATAGGTACTTCCGGCCATGCTCGGATCACTATTCGTTACCTTTCACCATTGTCCTATCCAGTGGAGTGTGGACCTACTCTGTTCAGATTCAATAACATGTGGACTTCACATCCAGCTTCTCCAAAAAAAGGTTGGAAAATGGTGGCGTGCGTGCCAAGTACAAGGATGGGGGGGCTTTTGCTTCATTAAGAAACTGAAATTTGTAAAAGGGGAGTTAACGATACGGAATAAGGAGATTTAAGAAGATGTTCGGGAGAAGAAGACTGTTGCTTAAAGTGACTGCTGCTAAGAGCATAGCAATGCGGCTGGGGGGAGGATCAAAAAGTTCGAAGGAGGTGACGCGGGAGAATCAGAGCCAAAGTCTAAAACTTAAGATGAGATGGGCCAAGGAAGGAGATATTAATGCACAGCTTTAAGTTTAACATGCAGCATTAAGTAAAAGAGAGATAGCACGGTGAGCAGATTACTTGATTTTAATTGCGTTTAACCATCCGTCATACTATTTTACTATGTTTAGCATTGAGAGAAAAGAGTTCCAATTGAGGAGTGAAAAGGAAAGGCAATGGTTTTGCGGAGTTCATAGGTAACAGACAGTTTAAGGTGTTGCTTAGTGCAGGTGGACTTCAATGGAGCATTTCTTGATTTTAGTTGCATCAAATCATCACTGTTTTACAATCTACGATGTTTGGTACTTAGAGAAAGAAGTTCCAGTTAAGGAGTGAAAGGGAAGGATAATATTCAGCAGAGTTTGTAGGTAACTGACGGTTTAAGGTGTTGCTTAGTGCAGGAGGATTAGTATGGTGGGTGGGTGAACGCAGTAGTTTTTTTCTTTTGTTCTTCTGTGGAGTTGTGATAATAGGGATCGTCGGGTTCACTCGTATCGAGGTCAAGGCTTTGATTTGACATTACGTGTTGTTTGTAATTTTAATGGGCCGATACCTTTTGTTTGAGAACCTTCGTAGCAAATGGCTCATGCATCTGGTGTATCCAGGAAGGCATGCAAGATTTCTGTGTCTCACTAACAGTTTGTTCATGATACTATATTGTTCTTGTGGCCAGAGTTGGATCAGTTCAAATATGCGCTCACAATCTCGCAGCTTGACTGAGTTGGGTGATCTGGTTGGATGTCAGGTCAAGAATTGGCCACTGATGTACCTACGTTTGCTAATTGAGGATAGCCCTTGGTTTGATTCCTTCTGGGAAACCAGCGATTCAGAGAGTTTTAAGAAGATTAGATGGATGGAAGAGAATTTATTTCTCACTAGGAGGCAGGATCACTAATCCTCATTCGAATATGAGAAAGATGAGGGTTTTTTATGGTCAGGGACTTGGAAAGATCATCTTGTTATACTAATGGGTATACAAAAAATCTCAGGTTATTCTAAGCTATGTTTTTTGGGGCCAATACCTTTCATTTCAACCCGAAAACTGACAGCAAAAAACCAGGAACCCATTGTTTTGTTGTTTATTTGGGCATGGTAGGTACTAAGACAAGAAGATGTGACTAGAGTGGAACTGATTTCAAAGTACTATAAACAATGCACTGTACATTAGCCCCAGAAAATACAGAAATACAGATGATTACATGAATTATAAATCTCAACAATAATAATACTACTCATCAATTAGAATTACAAGGAGAATGATCTCACCGCAACCATGACGCTTGTACCGAAAAAATATGGGGAAACAAAAACCCAAAAGATATCATAACTGAAAGCACAGCTAAGGAGAACTGTCGCAACCTGCAGATACACAGGATTTTTGGTCAAACTAATATGCTTTCATTTGTTGGTGATGTAATAGAGTTAGACAAAAATGACATGCTCACTTTAAGATTCGGCAACCGAACCATCTGCAGGACTCTGATCATGAAGCAAATGCCCTGATAACAGATGAAATAGACTGAAGTTAGTAAGCTAAGAAATCGACAGTTCATTTGTTGTTGCGAACTTTCAAATAATAGAAAAGCAACCATGTTTAAGACAAATTATACAGTGACACTTCCTGTGAATAAAAAGAGAAGCAACCAAGTTCAATAGTGACTATATTGACAAAACGAAATCTACACGTTAAAAGGTTTTCCCAAGAAATCCAGAGCCGACAAAGGCAACATGAAACAGGAGCAAAATTAATAGCTGGTGAACTTACGAGAATATCTTGACCAATCCATGAGTATGATTGTTGTCGTGTTACCGCCCAAAAGGCTGCGAAGGCTACACTGACCAAAAGAACCACTAGAGATAGAATAGAAATTTCCCCAATAAGTGGCAAATTCAAAGATTTTCGTCCCCAACTTCTGCATTGTCTGCTTAACATCAAATTGAAAGAAGCAACCAGAAAGAAATTAACTTGTAGAAAAATGAGACATTCTTAACGAGTTAAGAGAGAGCTACTGAGGAGCATCTCAAGGTGTACCTCAAAACAAGAGTTGTCACACAATAATGTATTCCCTGCAAACACGATTGATGGGAGTAAGCTTTATTGCAAACAGAAAGGAACTGCATAAGTATCCATCGTGGTTTAATAGATAGTTCATATAAGAAAAGCTGCATTCGTCAGATTAAGGAATTCATGCTCCTAATCGACTATCTACGGCCATGGTAACTACAGCCAAGTGTGAAAAGAATGGCACCCGTATGCACAGAAGGGCGCCAAGCCAAAGCGAGTGGGGTTTTTCGGAGGGTATCTCTCACAAATGTTCAGCGTATCTGGGGGGCGGGGGGATTTGTTGTAGTTAGTTTTGCTTTCCAGTTTGAGGACTCCTTGTCGTCAATTATGTACTTTTACATTTCGATCTTCAAAAAAAAAAGAGTGATATGACCTCAACAATGTTGAAGAAATCATACTTGACAGTTTTAACCTTTTAACTCGAAATTTCACTCAACTTAAATAGCTGATGAGTTTATTGTTCTTTTTGAATAAAGAAGGTGCTCAGACCATTCTCACGAGCCCTTAAGTTAACATCTTAACGCAACGGCCACCCCTGACCCTAAGGGGACTTGACCTAGTAACCACTGGAAGAGATCTCAAAGTTTCGAACAAATACTTCTGATTTCTGATTCCTGTGTTTTTTTTTTGGTCAAATCCACTTTGATTCCATCCTTGATGGAGTTTGTCGAGAAGTATCTAACCTTACTCCTAAACTAGTAGAGAGGCTGTTTCGGAAATAACTGCATAGAAAGCAGACCTCTGCAAAGTACTAGCATATAAAATAATTCCGAAAAGTCAGCAACATAAGTGGAATGTTCAAAGAAAATTACCTCAACACCTCCGATGCAAAACATCACAATCAGCACCCAGATAAACCATGATGACATAAAAAAATACAGTAGCAGCAGGAAGCCAGAAGCCATAGCAACAAAAATGACAGAACCCACTGCATTTAAATCAAGTATATCGTTCTCAGCATCATCCGTTGCAGTAGAAGATTCCTACCCATACAAAAGGTAAACAAATCAATTAGTAAAAGCATGAATCAGATTCACAAGACAAGTCATACCAACATATGACTATAAATTTGTGTTTTTACCGGGGGTGGGGTGCGGTGGGGTGTGTGTGTGTGAGTCTGTGTTGGGAGACATGATTTTAACAATCAGAGGACAACTTGTGGGCCTCACGCAGAAGATTAAGGTGATAACATTTAATTTCGGGCAGCAGGAGTGTCACATAGGCGGGTCAGGTCCATTTTAAAAGATCCATGATGGATTTCACTGAGTACATGCATGCTCAAATGACAAAAAGAGCATATTGCTTGGAAATGTTTTTTTTTTCTTTTTTGATAAAGAATTAAGTATATATTAATATGGATCAGTGATTCAGTGTACAGAAAAATCCACCATAATAAGGCATTAACAGATTGGCCCACATTCGTTGGACCTCTGATACAGTATAATCGCGAAAAGCGCCTGCCTCTCTCGCCCATAAAGCAGCAAGTAGGTTGCTTTCTCCCACAACAGCACTGGAGATACGGAAACCTTATTAAACACCCGGCATTCCTCTCCAACCAAATGCACCATAAAATCGCCAAAAAAAAAAATTAAAAAAAAAATAAACATTGCGCCAAAGCACCTTTTCTCCTTCCCACCCTTAAAAGTTAAAACCCTGGAACCGCATCTGCAAGAATGCCTCAACCGTAGAGGGGGGGGGGGGGGAACCCACAACACTCCGAACAACCTACCCAAAGGATAACAGGCTACATCACAATAAAGGAATTATTGTGTCGACGTCTCACTGCCAGCACGACACATCATACACATATCAGGTAGCAAAGCAGCCCCCAGCCTCCTCCTCTGCCTCAAATCATTCGTGTTGACCCTCTCAGTCCACACAAACGCACTAACCTTCAGGGGCACTTGGCTTTCCAAATAATCCGGTAAAGGAAATCTGGAAAAAGGAGTCCCCAAGCACCAAAGGAAGGACTTACAAGAGAACTCCCCCGAGGGGTCACTAACCCACCTCCTAGAGTCGTCTGAGCTCGAAAGCTGGATCGAGTCCACAATTCCCAAGAGGGTCCACAATTATCAAGAGGGAAGTGAGCTCCTGTATCTCCCTATCATGAGGCAAATGACGAAGATGAAGGTATTACGCTCCACTCTCCACTGAGTAAAGTCAGCAACCACAGCACCATGGAGAGTGAAAAGCTGGAACAATTGAGGGAACCTCAGGCAAAAAGCCTGTCCACCTCTCCAACTACTCTCCAAAAACAAATATGCAAACCATTCCTAATCACCAATTCTACTCGCGGCATAAAGTAAGATGAAACCTGTGAGATGAATTTCCACGGACTCGTGTGTGTAAAAGTTCCTGTATACTGCGCATCCCACCCACTTTGTTGCAATCCGTACCTGCTCCGAACAACACGATGCCACAAACTATCGGCTCCAGCGGAAAGCGCCAAAGCCATTTTCCCACCACAGCAATATTCCGTGCCACCAACCTCCCTATGCCTAAACCCCCTTCCTCCTTAGGACGACACACCCTCTCCCAAGTTACTAAATGATCCCTATCCCCATCTGCTCCCGACCACAAAAAGTTCCTCATAATCTTCTCAATCCTACGTGCTACCGCCACTGGGATACGGAACAAAGAGAGATAACACAAAGGAATGCTAGATCGACAGGATTGAAACAGGGTAATCCTGCCCCCAAATGAGAAATAGAGTCGTTTCCCACCATCCAAGCGTTTTTTTTTTTTTTTTTTTCCTTGACAGAAAATTTTCATTAGGCAACTCATTGCCAAAAATCAACAACATAAGGTCCTAGAGCCCTTAGAGCCCTCAAGGAGCAAGTACAAATAACACTCCTGCTAAACAGTAAAACACTCATTACAACCATGCATACAACTTGCCCCCTCTGCCTACCCCCTTCTTTGCTAATATGTCAGCCTCACCCTTTTGTTCTCTAATTACATGTGTAATAGAAAAAGCAGCAAAGGAAGAAACCATGGTATCAATCTCATTAAACACAGACGACCAAGCCCAAGGCCTGTTTTCCTTACATTATAACCAGCCGATAGCATTCGCTGAATCGCAATTGAGATGAACTTTCAGATGCATCCATCCTTCTTGTTGCTTCAGCATTAATAGACCATGATAAATCCCCATGAGATCAGCATGATTAGACTCTGTTATTCCCAAATCAACTGAGTAAACACCAAGAATTTCACCATATGATCCCTTACCATTCCTCCACAACCAGCTGGTCCTGGTTTACCAATGGCAGAACCATCTGAATTGACAGCAAGCCAACCCTCCAAAGGTGGTTTCCAAGAGTGGTCAGATCTGTCAAGTCGAGCAGAAGCTTTCCTTGTATGATGCACGACACTATACTGCCAGAAGATAGAGACCATTGATGAAAACCATATAAACTCACTGATGAGAGCATTTATCCCACCACCATGCTCTTAAATTTATAAGTTCAAGAAGCTCGGCACATGACATCGTATTTTGCTGAAAACAAATTTGGTTTCTCACTAACCAGAGGGACCATATCACAGCAAAGAAAATGCACATCCAAGCTTGTCCTGCTTCAGAATTTTTAGGATAGACCTGCCACTGATATAAAACATCATGCAGAGTATAAGGTAGACACCATGAAAAATCCCACCACTCAATAAGTCTAATACCAAATCTGTACAGCAAAGCAACCCTGAACAAACAGATGGTGAGAGGCCTCAGGGACTTCATTACAAAAAGGGCAGGGTAAGCTTTCTGTATCTAGTGGAACAACCATCCAAGCGTTTGGAAATCCGTTGCACAACTGATTCCCAAAAGGCATTTGTCCTAGGATTGTTTGGAATTTTTACGTGATCGATCACATTTTGGGTAGGTGGTAAAAAATTATCATAGAATGACTCCAAAACTTGTCATCCATGAACAAAAAGAGGGTAACCAATTAATGAATAAATAAAAAAGACCATTCCGCCAGGCTGTTCTGCTAGAAAACGATTTTGAATTGATGATGTGACAGAACTTTACCCTCAAAAAGTAACTCAATCCTTTCTTTTTACTTGCATTACCAAATTGCTTAAGGGACCAACTTACAAACTTCCGCAATCCAAACCACCACTACATCTTTGGCTTTTGTGGGTTGAGCAAAAAACTTGGAAGTCTTTTGACTAAGAGAGTGAACACGAAAGCAAAAGACAAAAAGGTGATCAGTAGTCTTCCTACATTTGCGAAAAGTACAGCTGTTACTACCGTCAATATATTCCCACCGTTCATCAGAATGATGAAAGTGTGTAGATTCCCCAAGGAGTGCAAACCAAAGGTTCTACTGTTGGGCCTTTAGATAAGACCAATGTACTTGATGAACAATCATCACCATGGACAATGTCGGTTTAAGCACAATACTTGAGGTCAAATGAGAGCCGTCAGACAATGGAAAAACAAGTGAGAGCATGTCACATAATGCAAAATCAAGTCAGAACACGCCACACAAACCAAAACCAGGTGACTTCACGTCTCACATTCCTGGAAGCACATCACACAAACATCCGGAGAGAGAACCCAGCCCGCTAGTCTTCGCTGCAGCATGTCATTAGAGTTCACCTTACCTAGAGCCAAGGTCCAAGCACAAATCCGCACCTTAAGGGGTACCTTTAACTTCCGACTTAAACTAGAAATGGAAAAGGAGGATTTTGTGAAGGTAGGTTAAGATGGTGAAGGATTTGCAAGAGATGACGAGATGACCCCAAAGGAGTCCCCATTCCAACCTGAAGAATCCTGGCAATCAGTCAGATGAATAGTTCACTGTCCACTGAACTATGAAGCATCTCCCCAATCTTCCAATCATGAGTATTTCTCCGGAGATGGAGGAGATCCCAAGAACCACCAAAGTGAGCAATCGGTGCATACTGCTTGTTGTAAGGTGGACAGCCGGAAAACCCCTGGATACTTGGAAGAGAACACTATATTCCCATTCCAAGCATTGTGCCGAATCTGAACCCTAACACTCTTCCTCACTTTATACTTGGAACAAAAGGAAGAAGAGACCTCATAAATGAACTCTGTAGGACAGTCATATGAGATCGTCGAATTGGCAAGGGCGTCCAACCCATTCCGCCAAAAGCTGCACTTGCTCTTGATAACTTTGTGCCATAGGGTATCAGACTTCAATGAGAAGTGCCACAACTAATTACCCCACCTAAGAGATGTTTCTGAATCCCAACATCGAAATTTCAAACCCACCTAAATCTTGAGTCTACACACTTAGTCCGAATTGATGAGTTTTTTTTTTATAAATAAAATATAAAAAAGAGAGTACGTATTAATCAAGTATCGAGAAAGTACACCAAAGGAGGACAAGGGTCCTCCAACAAGAGTGTAATTACAAATTAGTCCAGCCGAGTACGCTGGATCTCCTTTCCCATCCCAAACTCCAGGAACCACACTTGGAAGAACACCACCACCCTAGAAGGACAAACCCACGTCTATCCAAATAAACCAAACAGCCTCCCCCAAATGTGGCGAGCTAACTCACATGTAAAGAACAAATGCAAAGCCGTCTCACGGCTCGCCTGACAAAGAACATATATCAGGCAATGACGAAGATCATTAGTCTTGGCCCTATCCAACGCAAAGGTCCACACAAAAGCCCGCACATAAATCTGCTATAGGAAACCAAGGAATGGGGGTTCCCTGCTGCACTTGCTTGAGTATTCTCACGAAAAATGACCAACTCATCTCCTAGAGTCATGACTGACAGAAATATCTATAGTCTCCAAAAGATCAACTACGGCTGTGAGCTCATCCATCTCCCAATCCTGAGGAGCCCTCTACAAATGACGGTTACAAGAACCGTCTTTGCGCCGCACAATTCAGTCACAGTAACACCATAGTAGAGAGCTGAAAACCTCAAGGAAATCTCACACAGAAGGGCTTCCCTCCAATCCAAATATCCTCCCTCTGCGAACTTTCTTTTAGAAGGTCATCCTCACCATTGTCAAAGTTACTCAAGAGGTCATCCTCATTCTGCCAATAGACCAGATCAGTATAGCTACAACATTAGCAGGCCATGAATTCGCACAGAAACCCATCAGGGCGGAATCAACAATTAAAAGTCTCAAGACTAGACAAGGCTTGAGTCGCATTGGCAACCCACTTACCGAACACACAGATATCCCCAAGCAAACTCCCTGGATCTGTGCAGGATAAGAGAGTAAGCTCCATGCTGAGTGAGCGCGAAGAGGAGGGGACGCATACTAGATCAGAGCAAGTTCAGCTGTCCGAATGGCAGAAACATCTACTAGGAGAATGGGCTTTCACTTTAACTCATTATTTGGCGATTAGGTTGGGCTCTAAGTAATCAAGAACGTCGAGGTGTTGAAGTGAAACCCCCTGGGACTGTTCAACTTAAATCTGTGCACGAGCCTATGCAAAAAGGGGTATATAATCCTTCCCTGCGGAAGCTGTTGAAGGTAGAGGTGTATAAAGAGGACCAGTAAGTTTCAATTATAATAAAACGCCAATGCTTACAACAACGAGCATCAGCCTCTTCGAAGCAAGAAAGGGTCTAGGTTTCTAACAGCTTTAGGAAAGGCCACCTTCACCCCATCAGAAAAGTCCAGACCTCTAGAAACCCCACTCTGCCCACCACCAGCCACTTAAGTAAGAAGGACATGCCCCCTGCTCACCCACACAACAAACCTCATCAACATGCATCCCCTATCCTCCTTGCCGGTTTTCTGCCTCCTGAAAGAGTCTGGATCCTCTCCATTTATCCAAGTAAATGGAGTCCTCCATTTACTAAATGAAGGGTCAGATTTGCTTCTCTGTATTTTTTAATATAAAAAAACAACTTGTAAGAAGGTAAATGGAGAGGATCCTATTCCTACGTCTCCATCACGCGCTACATTACAGCACCACCCACCTGGATCCCACCACCTGAACCGTCGGCAGCTTCTGTCTGGTGGGATGGGATCCGCAGGCTATATCCGAACTTTCAGTCATCGGCCAGGCCGCCATGTCACCCCCTCTGGCCACCGGCCATGCAACCGCCATCGAGGACTCCCCAGAACCCTGCCCTCGCTAAACCCAGATGAGATCTGCCTAGATCGATGAACTGGGTCATGTGTATGTCCTGGGCCAACCCTATCAAAAACTGATTTCCTCCCAAGATGTGAATATTTAGGTGTTGGGCCTTTATTAGCACCAGGCCCAAGCCTGTGAAAGGCTGTCCTCCTACTTCCAAGCCTCGTAGAAACTGTATTCCTCGGCCCAAGTCGATAAAAGGCTTACCTCAACCCAATTCTTTTTTTCATTTTTTAGATAAGAAATGTTTTATTCATTAAATGTTGAAAGAATACAAAAACGGAGGACAAGTTATCCTTGAAAAGAAACGAAATATATACAAGTCATGCCAATGGCGTTGGACAACCGTAAGCGGAACACCCTTAAAGGCACCCACTGCCTTAGCCCAAAGGGAGGCCAAGTAAACTATATGATCCCAAACACAATCAATATTCTTCACAGAGTTGGAGAAAATCCTCAAATTCCTCTCCAACCAAATGCACCATAGAGTAGCCATGAAAGCACACCTCCATAACACCCTACCCTCCTTGTCCAAAAACTTATTTCCTTTTCGAATAACCATCAGCAACGGCAGGAGCATCAAATAAGCGAGATTCTCGACCATAAATCTCGCGCCTTCCATAACCGTCTCTACCCCTTCCAACGGCTCCCCACTGCAACACTATTGAACTCTTGGCTTCCGGCAAATACCCCAACCTCCTACCCTCCTGTGAATGTCGCTTCTGAAACTGAGAATTAAGACCAGGACATCATATGAGCAAGAACCGAGGTCCAAAGCATTGCAAAACCTCAAACAGGGCACTCCAATCCCATCCCCTATCACCCTCAGGGACTCAAATAGAGACAGCCTGGCCCTTCCATGGCTGCTTCCCTAGCAGAACATAACGCCCAAAATCATTGACACCAATCCAAAGCAGAAAAACATACACATTTGATCGAGAAGTGCGCACCCATCTCCCATCCGACTCTCCTTCCAAAGCGAGAACGCCTCTGCACCCACCGAAGAAGGTCTGCCTCGCTCAACCGCACATCAAACTTCTTACCTCGACAATACTCAATTAATCGATAATCATAATTCTCACATGAAAGCAAAACGCTTATTGTCAATTCTAAAAGTAGACTCCATGACCACACAAATACTATCACTCTTCTCTGAAAAAATGGACAGGCTCCCGGAGCCCCATCCACCGAAGGTAGACCCCTCTGATGACCAACACTCACCGCAGAGAGAATCCTAGAGAGAAAATATGGCCTATGATTTCCAACTCTATATTTTTCAGATTTTAAGTCCCAATTGATAAGATGGTCTCTCTTACTCCCCTTCACACCCGACAAAATAAAATCTATCATCAGCTTCTCAAGCCGATTAGCTATCCTCACAGGCACCCTAAAAAAGGAAAGAATATACAGAGGAATACGAGCCAACAAGACTGAAGAATCGTAATGGACCTCCAAATGAAAAGTACCAACCATCAAGTCGCTTAGTGGCTCAGCTGAGATTTGTTCCAGGGGTCCCAGATTCGAGCCTCATAAGGGGCACTGGAGGTTTTTAGCCGTTAACTTCAGGACCGGCAAAGCCTGGGTACCCATGTTATCTATTAAAAAAATCGCTTAGCTACCCTAGAAATGGCATGCTTGCAAAAGGAGATAGAGCACAAACTACCTTCGAGAAGAACGCCAAGGTAAGTTGAGTCAATTTGTTCTGGGAAAAAAAAAGAAAACAACTAACAAAGAGGAAAAGCTTTTTTAGATTAAAAAAGACAGCATGTGAACAGGTCCCGTCCTATAAGGCACATCACAGGTACATCCGGAGATCCCATGAGATAATAACTACAGAAAAAGCCTAGGCCACAGTGAATGATCACTATCAGAATGCAAGAACAGATGCGAATAGGTCTCACATCCCAAAAGGCACATCCCAGCTACACCCGGTGATCCCATCAGATCTTAATAAGTTTTTTTTAGATAAAAGAAAATTTATATTAATAAAGCTGTGAAAACAACAGCAGAGGACAAGTTGTCCTCATGAAATTACAACAAATTATGCCAATTTCTCTGAAGCTCAGTAATTGAGTAACTCTTAAAAGCCCCTCCCGCCTTAGCCCACATAGAAGCTAAATAAGTCACTCTATCCCAAAGTGCCTCCGGTGGTAGGGAACCTCTAAAGAAGATTCTGGCATTGCGCTCTAGCCAGCAACACCAAAGGATAGCAAAAATAGCATTGCCCCACAGTAGCTTCATCTCCTTATCCCTCCCAAACGCCCGAAAGCGCACCTGCAACACTGTGGCAGGAAACACCCATTGTTCCCCTACAAGGCCAAACAAATTTCCCCATAAAATACGAACCAAATCACAGTGAAGGAAATGTGAACTTGTCTCACTACTAGCACGACATAGGACACACATGTCAGGCGAGATAGCCAATCCCGGACGCCTCCTCTGTAGCATATCGTTAGTATTAATTCTTCCCAACGCCATCATCCAAACAAACGCTCTAACCTTCAAAGGAACCTTTGCCTTCCACAAAAGGGTGGCTATAGGGAAAGGAGCATACTGTGAAGACTCACCCAAACGCGCTAGAAATGATTTTGAAGAAAACTCCCCAGTGGTATCACCCTTCCAAACTCTAGCATCATCATTACCAGAAGGTCGAATAGTTGCCAGCAACCCAAGTAAATCAATCAGCTCCCCCATCTCCACCTCACGCAAAGGTCGACGAAACTGGAGATCCCAAGAATCATCCATACTTCTATAGCACTCCATCACTCCCTAACTTGAAAGTAACATTTGGGAGGAAAAAAGAAGACACTTGAGAAACAAATTTCCAAAGGACACGCATGAGTAACAGCCTGAGCTCGTTGGACATCCCATCCATTCTGATGCAACCCATACTTGCTTCTAATAACCTTGTGCCACAAGGAATTACCCTCCAAAGGGAACCTCCACAGCCACTTTCCCACATGGGAAATATTTTTTAAGACTATCCTGCCAACACCCAAACCCCCTTCCTCCTTTGGTCGGCATATTTGATCCCAAGAGACCAGATGATCCTTCCTTTCACCATCCACCCCGGACCACAAGAAGTCTCTCATAATTTTTTCGATTCTATGAGCGACCCCCACTGGCACCTTAAATAAAGATAGATAGTACGACGGAATGCTGGATAAGCAAGACCGTAAAAGAGTGATACGACCCCCCAAAGAGAAATAAACCCTCTTCCAACCATCCAACTTCTTAGAGATACGCCTAATAATCGGTTCCCAAAAAGCTTCGGACCGTGAATTTCCCCCAAGCGGTACACCAAGATAAGTAAGTGGCCAATTGTGCACTTCACAACCTGCTAAGGTTGCAAACTCACGAAGCTGATCATCAGCATTATTAATCCCAGCCAAACTGCACTTCGAAAGATTTATCTTCATGCCAGAAATCGTCTCGAAAATTTGCAAAATGGTAAGTACATTTTTAAAATTATCCAAGTCTGTTGTCAAAAACATTATCGTATCATCGGCAAATTGAAGGTGAGAGACTTCAACCCCTTCCCTACCTACCCTAAAACCCTCAACCTGACCAACCTCAACCCCCCGCTCCAATCCTGCTAAGAACATCAACTACCATAGTGAACAAAAACGGTGACAGCGGGTCTCCCTGCCATAACCCCCTTGACGAAGAAAATCAATCACGCGATGCCCCATTAATCAAAGCTGCAAAGTGGGCGTTAGAGAAGCATCCACGAATCCACCTACGCCATCTCTCACCAAAACCCTTCTTCAATACTATATCAAGAAAGCCCCAACTCACCCTATCATACGCTTTCTCGAAATCTAATTTGAACACCACACCCTTTGTACCTTTTCGCCGCGCCTCATCAACTGTTTCATTGGCTACCAAGGCTGCGTCGAGGATCTGTCTTCCCTCCACAAAGGCACTTTGAGACTGAGAGATAGTATGAGAAAGCACACCTCCCAGTCGAAAAGATAGTACCTTGGTAATGATCTTGTAAACACTAGTCACAAGGCTTATGGGTCGAAAGTCTCGAACCTTGATAGACCGATCCTTCTTTGGTACTAAAGTGATGAAATTGGAATTCATTGCCTTCCCTATCACTCCATTCTCATAGAACTCCGAAAAAAACCCCAACAGATCGTCTTTGATAATAACCCAACAATCCTGAAAAAAAGCCATTGTGAACCCATCCGGATCTGGCGACTTATCCCTATCCATAGCAAATACAGCCTTCTTAATCTCTTGCTCCTCAAAAGGTTGCTCAAGACCCACCCCATCTGACAAAGAGATCGGGTCCCAAGTGATCCTCTCAATGCAAGGTCTATTCAAATCCTCCTTCGTAAACAAATCCTTGTAGAACCCTGAAATCTCGCGACTAATCGCGCCCATATCCGAAACCAAATTTCCAGATTCACTCTCTAACTCCTTTATAAAAACTCTCTTTCGCCTCCCACTTGCAACTTTAAAGAAAAGTTGCGAACATGTATCACCCTCCTTTGCCCACTTCACTTTCATCTTCTGATGTTGACTCTGCTTCTCACGCATAATCACCTTCTCACGCATAATCACCTCCTCCAAATTATTTTTCAGATCAACACTACTCCTAGCCAACCCCTCAATCTCCAGCCCCTCACCCCTCACTAAGCTGCCTATCCACCAAAGCGATCTCCCTCAACAAAGCAGATTTCTTCTCCCTAACATCCCCGAACACCTCCTTGTTCCACTCCTTAAGTCTCCCTTTAAGATGCTTCAATTTCTGCATAAAACAATAGCCTTTCCACCCATAGAAATCATTTTCGTTCCACCACTCAGCCACCCTTTTGCGAAACTCTGGATGTGTAGTCCACATCTTCTCAAAACGGAACGGCGTAGGACCCCATGAGAGAGGCCGTGAGTGAAGAGACACCGGAAAGTGGTCAGAACATGGACGGGGAAGTACCTCCTGCACCATTGAGGGGAACTCATCTTCCACCTCATTTGTGAATAAGAATCGATCAAGTGGAAGATGCACCACGACGACCCCGAACTGACCAAGTGAACTGTGCATTCGCAAGTGGAAGATCCCTCAACTCCCATTCTCTAAAAAGTCATCAAAACTTCTCATATGAGCATAACCACCAGAGCCACCTAACCTCTCACCCTCGTTACAAACCACATTAAAATCACCCCCAACTATCCACCGAGGTGAGCAAAGGCCTGCCAAGCCACCCAGTTCCTCGAAAAAACAGACGCGCTCTTTATGTCTACAAGGGCCGTAAACTGATGTAATCCACCAATTTCCTCGTCCCCTCACATCCAAGCAAACAGTAAGAGAGAAAGACCCAAAAATAACATCCAACTTCGTTGCAAACCTCGTATCCCATACGGCCAGAATACCCCCCGAAGCTCCTTGCGACGGCGAAAAAACCCAATCTTTATTTTAAGATTCCCACACACTCCTAACAAAAAAAGAATCCAGAACATCCACTTTTGTCTCCTTTGTCTCCTGAAGGAACACCACATCAGGAGAGGCACCACACAACATTTCCTTAACCATACCCCTCTTCCTCCTACTCCCCAACCCATTAACATTCCAACTTAACATCTTCATTTAAACCGAGAACGACCCCGCTGTCTAAAACCAGCGTCCTATCCATAATTCACAGTTCTGAAATTCGCGACAACACCTTTGGTGAAACCTGCACTGGAATCTCAGTAGTAGGACTCATAAGTTTGATGCCTAGGTCACTCAATAACATCTGCGGTACCCTTCCATCTTCCTCACCGGCAAGAGGTTTAAGAGAACTAACTCTGCCTGAAGTCACCTCCTGCATCTCCACATCAGAAAAATCTTTTGTTCCCACAGAATTACCAGCAAGGTCAGCTGCTGTCAAATCCTCTTCACCATCAAACATAGACTGGTTACCCATATTCAGCAAGTTAACCTCCTCCACACTGCTCATTCCAGTATCCTCATCAATCCTCCCCTCCCGTAAACTCTCAATAAGTAGATCATCATCCTCCCCAAACAGGCTCAGAAAATCATCATCAATTCCAAGTTAAGAATCATCAGATCTTAATAAGTACAGATACCAGAACCTATACCACTATCAAGACAGATACCAACCACATACATCTTAGATTGTTTGAATCGGACACATGGGAGAGCATAAAAAGAATTGGAACGCCAACAAAAATGGGATAGGAAAGTAGACAAATGAACCAAGAAGGGATGAAAAAAGCCAAGGGACGATAGTTGTACTAGGGCAGTGGATGAGCGCTGAGGATATATAGATTCTGTACGACAAGAACTCATCCATGCCACTTATATGAGAGGCATAACAAAAGGACAAATCACAAAACATATAACATTAAAAGGCACTTATTTTGCATGCCCTTCTTTATTACCATTCATGTTTTTAGATAAAGTATTATTAATAGTAAAACAGAATTACATCCTAGGAGGACAAGGAGTCCTTAAAAAAGTCTAGTTACAAATCAACCCAATGCATCATAAGCGGCAGTTTCTTGGCTACACCTGATGTAACCAATTTGGCTACACCCACCTCGTGTTCATTGCAATGAAGTCATAGCCTAGTAATAATGAATTTTCCTATATTTGAAAAAAAATTCAAAAAATTTAAAAAACTAGAGAAAATAATCATAAGTAGATGAGTGTAGTGTAGACAAGTTGGCTACACCTAGGTGTAGCCGGTGTAGCCAAGAACCATTGATCAAAACTTGTGCAACAGGATAGCTACGATAACACCTAGCAAAAACACCCAACCTTAGCCCATAAAGAAGCTAAATGAACTACCCTATCCCACAACACATCAGCTGACATAAAAATAGAAAAGACCCTGGTGTTCCTTACTAGCCAGATGCACAACAGTACTGCAAAAATACTACAATTCCAAAGCAGCCTCTTCTCCTTTCTCCAGCCAAGCCCCCTTTCTCCAGCCAAGCCCCGCTTGCCTCACCTGCAAAAACTCCATAACAGTGTTCGGAAACTCCCAAGACTCACCTGCGAAACCCAACAATCTACTCCAAAGAGTCCGCACACTTCACAATTCAAAAAAATAAGGGAAGATGACTCACTACTAGCCTGACAAAGGAAAAAAAAAAAAAAATTAGATAAAGAAAAAGTATATTAATAAGTAATCAGATTTACAGCACAGGAGAGGATAAGGTAACCTCTCCATTTAAGCATTTACAAACTGCCCCAATTCTGTTGCATATTTGTAATAGTATAATCCCGAAACGCCCGCGCAGCCTGGCCCATAAAGAAGCGAGGTATTTGACCTTCTCCCACAACAAACCAGGAGTAACAGAAAGCCCATTGAACACCCGTGCATTGCGCTCCAACCAGATACACCACAATATCGCAAAAATAGCATTACGCTTCAACATTTTCTTCTCCTTCCCGCCCCCAGGCCCCAGCATCTGCAAAAAAGCATCAACGCTAGAAGGATAGATCCACACCTCTCCAGGAAACAATCTACACCATAAGCTATGGGCCACATCACACCAAAGAAAGAGATGTGATGAAGTCTCACTGCTACCCCGACATAGAAAACACATGTCAGGTGCCAAAGCCACCAACGGCCTCCTCCGCTGCCTCACATCATTTGTGTTGACTCTATCCAACACCAGAGTCCACACAAACGCTTTCACCTTCAGGGGCACCTTCGCTTTCCAAATAAAATCAGCCAGAGGAAATCGAGGGAGAGGCGTCCCCAAAAAACGGAAAAAAGACTTACAGGAAAAATCCCCCGAAGGATCACCAACCCACCTCCTAGAGTCATCCGTACTCGTAAAATGGACTGGTTTCAAAAGTTCTAGAAGAGAAATGAGCTCCTGCATCTCCCTGTCACGTGGTGGCCGACGAAGATGTAGATTCCAAGAATTACTGTGCGCGGAGAAGAAATCGCTAACCACAGCACCGTGAAGAGTTGATAACCAAAACAACCGAGGAAACCTCGTAGAAAAACGCTGACCACCCCTCCAAGTATCCTCCCAGAATCTAATACGCAAACCATTCCCAAGTTGCAGCTCAACACGTGGAAGGAAATGCGGAAAAACTTGTGAGATAAACTTCCACGGACTAGCATGTGTAGAGGACCTGGAAACTTGTACATCCCACCCATTCTGTTGCAGTCCATACCTACTCCGAATAACTCGATGCCAAAGACTATCCGCTTCCCGCGGGAACCGCCAAAGCCAATTGCCCACAAGAGCAATATTTTTATCCACCAGCCTGCCCACACCTAACCCCCCTTCTTCCTTAGGACGACACACCCTATCCCAACTCACCAAATGATTCTTCCTCTCCCCATCCACTCTGGACCACAAAAAGTCACGCATAAGTTTCTCAATCCTCTGCGCCACCGCTGCTGGAATTCGGAACAAAGAGAGGTAATACAATGGAATACTGGAAAGGCAGGACTGAACTAAGGTAATCCTACCCCCCAAAGAGAAATACACCCGCTTCCATCCATCTAGGCGCTTGGACACCCGCTGCACAACCGGCTCCCAAAAAGCCTCCGATCGCAGGTTACCTCCCAAAGGTACTCCAAGGTACGTCATAGGCCACCCCTGTATTTGACATCCTGCCAGACCAGCCGCCATTGCTAGAAAATCATCACCCACATTTATTCCAACCAGACTACACTTGGCTAAATTAACCCGCATCCCTGAAATAGAATCGTCAAAACGTTTTTAAACTTGTCAATATCTGCTGCCAGGAAAAGCATAGTGTCGTCTGCAAACTGTAGATGCGAAACATTAACCCCGTCACAACCAACCTTCAAACCCTCAATTACTCCCGTCTCAACACCCCTCTCCAACAACCTACTAAGCACATCCACCACAAGTGTAAACAGGAAAGGTGACAAAGGATCCCCTTGCCTCAAACCCCTAGAAGAAGAGAACCATTCCCTGGGCGCTCCATTAACCAACACTGAGAAGTGGGCATTTGAAAAACAACCTCTGATCCACCGTCTCCAAAGCTCTCCAAAGCCCTTTCTCTCCAAAACCATGTCAAGGAATCGCCAACTTACCCTATCGTAAGCCTTCTCAAAGTCCAACTTGAAGACAACCCCCTGCACCCCTCTCCGTCTAGCATCATCAACTGTCTCATTTGCCACCAGAGCGGCATCCAAAATTTGTCTCCCCTCAACAAAAGCACTTTGAGAATAAGAAATAGTTGAAGATAGAACATCCCCAATCCTCACAGAAAGGACCTTTGTGATGATTTTATAAACACTAGTAACCAGGCTAATAGGCCGATAATCCTTCACCTTAATCGAACGATCCTTTTTCGGAACTAGGGTGATGAAATTTGAGTTAATACTTTTCCCCAGAACACCCTGCACATGAAATTCAACCATAACACCAAGTAGATCAGTTTTAATCACCTCCCAGCAGTGTTGGAAAAAAGCCATTGTGAAACCATCTGGCCGGGTGCTTTCTCCCTATCCATACTAAATATTGCTGCCTTAACCTTCTCTAACTCGAAAGGACGTTCTAGCCGAGCCCTTAATAACGGAGAAATAGGAGTCCAATCTAGACCCTCGATCCGAGGTCGTAACAAATCCTCCTCACTGAAAAGGGAACGATAATAAGATGTGATCTCCCGACTTATCTCTCCAACATCGGTAACTACCTCCCCATTATCAACCTCTAACTCTTTAATAAAACTCCTCCTCCTCCTACCATTCACCATCTTGAAGAAAAGTCTAGAATTTGTGTCACCCTCCTTGGCCCACTTCACCTTCATTCTCTGCTGTTGTCGCTGTTTTTCTCTCAGAAGCACCTCTTGTAATGCATTTTTCAATTCAACACTCTTACCCACAAACTCCTCCCCCCCATCTCCTTCACTAATCACCTGATCAACCTGTGCAATTTCACTCAACAACGCACTCTTCCTCTGGTTAATATCCCCAAAAACCTCCTTATTCCACCCTTTAAGTTGTTCTTTAACATATTTCAGTTTCTTCATGAAACGGTAACCCTGCCAGCCGGCTCATCACAAGCACCCCACCACTCTGCCACCTTCCTCTGGAAATCTGGATGTAAAGTCCACATATTCTCAAATCGAAATGGAGCTAGGCCCCACTGCACTGGCCTAGAATGGAGTATAATTGGAAAGTGATCCGAGCAAGGACGTGAAAACACCTCCTGTGATAACAAAGGGAACTCGTCCTCGACTGCATTAGTAAACAAAAAACGATCCAGCCTAGAAGAAGCATTCCGACGCCCACTCACACTCCATGTAAATCGAGCATTCTGCAAAGGTGGATCTCCCACCTCACACTCCCTAATAACAGTATCAAACTCTCGCATGTCACCCAACCCCCCCGAACCACCCAACCGTTCCCCCACATTGCGCACTACATTGAAATCCCCTCCAACAATCCAACGCGGAGAACAAAGCCCTGCCAAATCACATAATTCCTCAAAAAAGGATTGTCGGTCAGTATGCCTGCACGGACCGTACACCGAAGAAAATCACCACTCTCCCCTTCCTCAAACCTGCAAACACACTGTCACAAAGAAAGATCCCAGCAGAACATCAACCTTCTTAGCAAATCTAGTATCCCAGATCATTAAGATACCACCAGAAGCTCCGACAGATGGAAAAACCGCCCAATCTTTATCCTGTGACTCCCAACAGCTCCTAATAAAGAATATATCAACCACATTGACCTTTGTCTCTTGTAAAAACACCACATCCGGAGAAGTTTTAGAGATAACCTCTCTCACCACATCCCTCTTCTCCCTCCTCCCCAACCCATTCACGTTCCAGCTGAGAATCTTCATAAAGAACGATTACGACCCCTCTCTCTACGGCCAGCCTCAACGCCATAGTTAATGCTAGTCTGGAGATTGCGAAGCTCCTTCTCCCAATTTTTCCCCTTTCTCCGAGAGTGCCCCTCGTCCTGCACTAAAACTTGCAATCCTTGCCCAGAAACATTATAAAGTTGACAGCGGAGATTACCAAGCAGCGCCTGTGGGTCTCGGTCATCCGAACCTGGCAATGGTGCAACCTTGACAGTACCAGGGCCACTACCTGTGGGTGTCTCACATACTCCATCTTCGAAAACCGCCTTCTTAGGTGTCTGGAACAAATTTGAATCACCCACATTCAACAAGTTAATCTCTTCACCACTCTCCACATCACTGCACGTAACCTCATCAAAAAGCTCCTCCCTCTGCAAACTTTTTATCAAGAGTTCCTCATCATCTTCATCATCAAAATTGCTGAAAAGATCGTCCTCATCCTCCCACTCAAAAGACTTACCTGCTACCTCGGTGGCAAGCCCTGAATCCAGTGTAGCAGCCACCTTATCGTGGTCCTTGATGGCCTGAGTTGCATTACCAATCCACTGCCCATACATACATATATCTCCAAGTAACCTCCCCGCATCAACAACAGCCTTTGGGAAAGTCACCTTCACCCCTGCAGAAAAGTCAGAACCCCAAGTCCTCCCTTCCAGCTCCTCATCATCGACCACAGAACAACAAGCCCTAGCAAGACACGCCTTCCCATCGTCGTCCTCATCAAAGCTCGACTCCAGGGCACAACTTCCTTCCTCAGGAATCTCTGCCGGAATAGTCTCATCGCTCAGATCAGCCGCCTGAGATGAGGTGGACTTCTCCGCCTCATGTACTGCAGCACCAGCCCCGAGGACCCCACCATTCAAACCACTGGAAATTTCTGTCCCAGCCAGTGGGTTCGCCGGTCCCCGATCAGCATCTCCGGTCACCGTCCGACCATTCTCCGGCGGCCGGAAGTGGCGGCGGCGGTACACCAGTCTCCAACGACCACCGTCCCCTTCAAACTACAAAGGAAAAAAATTACAGGTGATAAGGCTGCATTAGGCCTCTGCCGCTGACGCAGGTCATTACTATTAATCCTGTCCAGCACCAACGTCCACACATAATGCCTTTACCTTAGCAGGAACCTTCACCTTCCACAACCATCTCGCTATAGGGAAGTTAGGTTGTGGTGCTGGCATACCCAACCGCTGGAGAAAAGACCTGCATGAGAAGAACCCCAGAATCCCCAATCCATCTCCTACAGTCATCCCTATCCTGAAGCTGCAGTGACTCCAGAAACTGTAGCAAAGAGGCTACCTCCTCCATCTCCAACTCTTGAGGGGGTCTCCGCAAATACACGAAGCTGTCCCAGACGAATAGAACTCCGAAACAGTAGCTTCAAGAAGCGTTGAGAGCTGGTATACTCTATGAAGCGCACAGATAAAGGCTGATCATCCCCCCAAACATCCTCCCAAAACCGGATCCTCGATCCATTCCCAAGGCTAAATCGAACAAGAGGAAGGTACGCTGGGAACAACTGAGATACGAGCTTCCACGGACAGGCATGCATAGATCCTGTAACCTCCTGAGTATCCCACCCGTTTTGACACACCGCATATTTATTATTCATATAAGTATGTAACAAACTAAAACAGAAAAAAAGAATTAATAAAGTCACATTCGAACAGAATAACGCACAGTAGGTCAAAATTTGAGAAATCTGATTAAAGTGGTATACCTTTGGTGATAATTCATTATATTGTTCATCACGCTGATCACGTCTGATCAAATCAGACCAAACTGAAGCAGCTATGAGTGTTCCCATAGACATCAACCAAAGAAAGCAAGTTTCAAGGTCAAATATTGAACGTTTTAGCATGTAAATTTGTAGCTCAACTGCAAACAAAACAAGAAAAGATGAGTTGCTAACATTAAAGGTTAGATCATCTAACAGGACAAAAACAAAAGAACATCAGTAAATGACCATTTTTTATGCTTGTGTGCATTTGGTGCACTCAGTAAACTCGAAATTACTTCTCTCCTTTTTTCCTTCTTTTAAATGGTGAGATCCCCTCCAAGTGGTGAAAGTTGTTTCTGAGACTAATCAAAACAAGTGGTAGACTGTGCCATTTAAAGAGCTATTAGACCCTCCATTTCGTTGTTGCATCACAAGACAAGTCAATGTGATCATAATTCAGATGAAATTTGGACATTCCTAGGGGATGAAATATGAATAGATCACTTCATTTAACTAGGTTGTTTAATGTATTTCACAAGTCCACCAATACGAACAAAGACTCAACACTTTGATCTTACAGCAAAGGAAATATCTAAAGCTCACGAGAAAAGACATTATCATTTTAGAGACCAACTCAACTCTATTTCAAAATACTAGCAAAATCACTTTTGTGGGTGACGCAGAAGGTTTGCAGCCATCATGGCCTGATTTCATGGTTATGACTGCATTTTTTCCTTAAAATCACCAAATGAGAAATTACAGTGAAATCACCAAATGAAAAATGAGAAATCAGTTATTTCCTTAAAATAACCGTGAAACATTTATGACTGCCTGGTTTCAAAAAAAAATGCAAGTTTGATGATAACATTTTTTTTTCTTTTAGATAACATGGGTTGTCCAAGCTTGTCCAAGCTTTGCTTGACTAATCCCACGGGCCCTGAAGTTAACGACCGGTAAAACCTCCAATGGCACTAAGGGGACTCGAACCTGGGGCCTATGGAATATTTCTCCAATGATAACATTGTTATTATGACTGCTAAAGCCAAATTGACACAAGCACTCCACATAAGGAATAAGTTTCTCATACGGATCATACAAGGAAGGGGAAACTCGTGATGATAGTACTCATCATAAATGGATCGTATGGAAGAAATGAAAGAGAACCTCGGGAGGCCTATGCGAAGAGGAGATTCCAGTTCTTAAAAACAGAATACCATCGTTGAGCTATAAACCTAACCCTGGTTAATTGGTTTAGAAGATGAGAAAATAACCAAACCCACACAAGGTTCTAATTTATCATAGATAAGAGAATAATTATATTAGTAACAAATTGAAATGACTACAAGTAGGCCATTCACCAGTCTAGAACCAGACTGAACCGAAGACCGGGAACCAGAATATCAGGACTCAAGACCGGACCTGACAGATCCGGTCCTAAGACCCTCTTCTTTAACAACCCTAATATTTAGGAGTCCTCCTAGAGTACAATCAAAACCAATAAAGCCCCCCCCCCCCACCCACCCAAAGAGACTCCTAGTAAACCATATGAGCAAAAACCCAAAAACCAAAAAAGAAAAACAAAAAAAGCCCAATCCAAAACCATCAATAGATTTTAGTCCATAAACTCAGTTACTATCTATGTCCAAACACACTCCAAACCAATGCAAATACCGCTAATCACTGTAGATAAGCTGAAAATTTTGGGAGCCATGGGCTGTCAAGTGTGGAAACACACGTTAGGAATCAATTTCCTTAGTTTTTTTGGGTGGTGCTGCTTTAGCTCTTGCAGTTTGGTAATTCCTCAATCTTATTTCTCTTGGTGGTGCTTGAGCTTTATCCTTGAGACAGTTGAGAGTGAGATTGTTACTTTGGTGGTACTTAGGCTCTATCCAAGTCATGTCCATGTACACAACATCTTGGGTGGTCAATGTAATCCAGGTCATGGTAGTGTATATACTTATCTTCTTTTATTGTTTCTTGAACTTTCCTGTATGATGTTCTAATTTTGATAAAGAAAAAGTATATATTAATAAGGATCAATGAGCAGCAATAATAGAGGAAAAGGTATCCTCTATAGTAAAACATGAACATACTCTTCTGGGGTCTACTCCTGCTAATCCTTCTTACATACTCTTGGCCTCCCCTCACAGTACCCCCATTTCCCTTTAGCTAATTACATTTGAAATCTAAAGTCCCTGTAAAGGTGCTACCCTTTGTTTGGACTACAGTATTGGGTAGGCTGAACACACATGATATATTAATCAGAAAAAAATAATAATGATAATAAAAATTAAAAATTAAAAAAAAAACGTACGGTACAACTGTACAAGAGGACGAGAAGTCCCGAGTGGGGAAGAGTTACAAACTAGCCCAAGTCCTCAGAATTTCAGAAAAAGGAAAACTCCAAAAGGCCTCAGCCACCCTGGACCATAAGGATGACAGCAACTTTATCCCAAAGAAGCTCCAGAGAAACAGAAGACCTAGAAAACTGTTGGGATAATGTCCCAATTATGTGTGAGTTACCACAGTTATTGAGAAGAACAATTAATTGAGGAAGATAGGAAAAAAAGGAGAAAACGGAAAGATTGAAAACTGCCAAAGTAATGTGTGAGCCCTTGGTGGAGGTTGTGAGTTTGTGGTGTCTCCAGTCTCCACATAATTGGGACATTATCCCAACAAAAACACCCTGGCATTCCAACAACATTAACATTACCCCAGTGCCTCCAAAGAGGCTCCCGCCTAGGCAGGGTAAGGGTACACCGGCATTCCACTCTAACCATAAACACCAATCTTATCCTTGGTCGTCTTTCTAAAAGATACAATAGATTTGATTTTTGCGCCAGATTCCAAGGTTAGATATCCCCATTTAACAAATGGTGCTTTTACTTAAACGGAGGAAACAATGCTCTTGCTTCTTTTACAATGTCCTTTCTCCTCCTTGCAGAGTTCAGAAAATTAGTCTTCAGCAATTTCCACTCTGTCCTGTCTGAAATTTCTACTGTTACATTACATTGCATCTGAAATCCACTACATTTCATTCTGCAAAGACGTGGCATGTTAGTCTGAACTTCAACAATAAAGTTCAGAGTGGCAGTGAGATAGTGTTGTCCAAGGAACACTTGAACAGCAGTTTTGTATCATGATTTCATTAAACAACTGCAATGTTAGAAACAGAAGAAAATGCAGGTGAAAAAGGCTGAGAAAGCAGATCAATTCTGCTTTACTATTTGAGGAGGTCTTTAGCTGTCTGCCTGTCTTCAAGAATTATGAAAGCATTTTTTCTGCTCTCCTACAGAATTTCAATCACATTTATCTAAAAGCAACAAACTATCATACATACAATACAGAATAATTCTACAAGAACAAACTTGAAGGAATGTCATATCTCGCCTCATGAAAACATCCACGCACAGCAGCTTACCTCTCTTTCCAGCTTCGACAGACTTTTTCAAAATGTCCCCTCCTGATCTCTTGATCATGACAACGGGGATCGTAATGTTCAAATCAGTGTCATTTTTAGAGCAGGCCATCTCAATTAGCTCTGCGAGAAAATTATAGGGTAAGTGTACATATGTATGAAATTCAACTATGAAAGTAAAGCATCAGGATTTAGGATGGAAATAATATGGTAGCCAAAACATTAAATTCCTATGCCTGAGGTCACTGGTTCAATTTTCCTTTACAGAAAATTAATTCAGTCTTCAAAGCCACTTCCATTTTCACATAATTCTTCTCATAAGGCAAAACAAGAGAGCACGAAGATTGAATACAAGATAATGAAAGCATGATTTCATATCAATCTAACACCATCAATAATAATATACAAAAACGATGAAGTACAGGAACTACCTTTAAAATATTAGGTCAGAGAAAAGATGTAAGCATTTCATATACCTTCTCTGAGGACAACTAGTTACTTACTCCCTCCGTTCTTTTTCTCCAACCCACTTCTTTTTGCACGGAGTTTAATGAGAGTTGCTTTTGGAACAAAAATTCCTTATTTGCCCTTACTTTAACATGAGAGAGTGTGAGTTAGTAGTGGGTTGGAAAGTAATGATGACAAGAAAAAGAAAGGATAAATGGGTCTTTTAGTACTCAAAGTATTACTAAAAGGGGAAGTGGGTAGGAGAAAAAAGAAAGGATGTAAAAGGAAAGTGGGTAGGAGAAAAAAGAACGGAGGGAGTACCATGTATGCCAAATGATTGAAGGAAAATCTTAAATCACCAAATGAGAAAGTAACTTGAAGAAACAAATAGATAGGAAACAACATTACGTTCAACCAAGAGTCATATAGACTTTTGGAAAACATCACCAATATAAACTTAGGTTTGGCACAAAAAAATTTAGATAAAAGGTTTGGCAAAATTTTACAGAGGTGTGTTTTGTATTACTAGCAAAATTACCACCAAACTTTATTCCAAAACTCAAAAGTTATCATATTCAATATTTATTTTGGAAGTCTAAGGTCCCATTGAAGATCCGTGCTTTTGTGTGGACTTTGGTGCTCAGTAGGGTGAATACCTATGATATGGTGCAATGCCGGAGGCCTGGCTGGTAACTTCTACCGGGTTGTTGTGTGATGTGTCGTCATGATGGGGAAAATAGGATGCACTTGTTTATTATGTATGACTTTGCTAGGTCATTATGGAGCAGATTGTTGAAGGTGGAGAGCTTTGTGTGTCCTTCCACGGTGGGATGTTTTCTACAACTACGTTTCGCAGCGATGAGGCGAGGTAGGGAAGGGAGGTTGTTCTGGAGATGTGTGTATGGCCATTCTGTGGTGTATCTGGTTGGAGAGGAACTCGAGGGAGTTCTGTGACGTTGGGAAGACTATAGACTATGTTTGGAACCATGTGGTTTATTTGGCCTCCCTTTGGGCTAAGGCGGTAGGAGCTTTTAAGGGCGTTCTGCTTACTTTTGTACAACGCCATTGGCGAGATTTGTAGCTTTTTGGTTGCTTATGAGGATACCTTATCCTCTTTTTTCTATTCTTTAAATATTTGATTAATAAAAATGTTCCTTATTTAAAAAAAAAAAATCATATTAAAGATTTAAGTAAGTGGTTAGTGAAATGTGTGAATAAATTTGACTCCATACCGTACTGTGAATAAAAGGAACTTGTCATTGTAGGTTCAATGCATAATTTAAGTGACTTCTATTAGATTTCAATTACCCAGGAATAAGCAAAGATTTAGTTACTTAATTTTTTCAGATAAAATGGGTATCCGGCCTTTGCCTGACTACTCCCGTGCGCCCTGTAGTTAACAACCAGAAAAACGTCCAGTGGTTCTAAGGAGGCTCGAACCTGGGACCTCTGGAAAAATCTCAGAGGTCTTACTAGCTGAGCTGCCCATTTCAGGTTAAGCAAAGCTTTAATTTTTTAAACTGGAAACAACTGATTGAAACCTACTAGGCTCAACTATAAATCCTGACCTTCTAAGTCATTTATGACCACCAAAGCAGCAGCACCTCCAGATTGAGCAACTTTTGCCTTGGTTGTGTACTCGCAATCGCCTCGAATAGACAATGCAACTGATTGACTCAACTGCAAAAAGAGCAGAAAGAAGTATTGTAACCTGAATCACAATAATATATATATAGAGCTCCATGTGGTTGCAGAATAAAAATAAATCAATGCTTATTCAACCACTTTAAAAGGTAATTAAGTTTACTTATGTCCGCCTGTCCACCCATGTGTGTGTGTAGGGGAATGGTTCATATGAGAACCACAATTGACTTCTTTTTTTCTTTCTCAGAAAAGGCACAAAGACTGATAGAAATCAAACCCTCAACCAAATACTAGTAACCACTGGAGCAACTCTTGACTCCTCGAGAACCACCGTTATTCTGAGAGCTAGTCTCGTAAGAAGCTCTCTCACAAAATAGAATCATTGAGATGACCCGCTAACTGGTGGGCGGCCCAGGTTCATTTTTTTCATTTTTCTTTCTGTATTCAGTTTGATATTTTTCTCCATATTAGCAATACAGAGAAAGCTTAGTTCAATGGTATGCAGAGCTGAACTTTAATCCACCGTGAGATCTTGTTCTCGAAACCTGACAGCAACACATTGCTTTTACTTTTTTCTTCTTTTTGTTCCATTTCTCCATATCATGTTTTCTTTGTTTTTCTTTATTTCTTTTTCCCAATTTTCCTTTTTGTTTTCTCCATCCATTTTTCTAATATACAGCTTTTACGATGTCTTGCCTGAGTTGGTCTCAACCGGAAAAATGGTGAGACATGCCAGCCCATGCAAAAAATTGTGGAAGGGTTGAATTTTTATTAGAATACGGTGAGTTTGTACTCCTTGTTCTCTTAGGATGTATCTCTGTTTCTGTTACTATTTTAATACTTCTCTATCTGGAAAGAGATTACAACTCTTCAGTGCTTTTTGGGATTCAAGCATATTGGTCCTAACTGTTTGTACTTCCTCAGAGAGTAATCTACCGGGTGGAGGCTACATGTAGAAGTTTTATTTTGTCCTGAGAAGCTCACATCACAAAGGAAGCTCTAGTTGTTTGGGAAAGGGTCTGTGCCTAAATGGCTGTAACCTTTTAAACATGAAAATCAGGAACCAGGCAGCTATCTGTAAGCTGCTTTGGGCACTCAGTCAAAAACAAAGACAAGCTCTGGATAGAATGGGTCCATGCATACCATGTAAAGGGCAGGGGGTTTTGGGGTATGAAGGTCTTTCCAGCAAGGAAACGTGACTGATGTTGGCCAGTGGACTAGAGCGGTTCACCAAGGTAAACTCTCCATCAAAAACGTTCACAACCTACTGCGAGGTCAAATGGATAGAGTGCCTTGGAAAATTTTGATTTGTGCAAATGATGCTGCTCCAAAGGCTGTTTTCATCCTTTGGATTACTCTATTGCAAACGCTCAGAACTAAGGAAGCCCTTATGCAATGGGGGATTCTAACTGAGCAAAGTTGTGTAGTGGTCAAGTTGGAAACGAAACGATTCAACAATTTATTTATTTTTTGGATTGCTGGCTGCTGCAACATAAATACAGTTTGGGAAGTCATTCTCTCCTGGATGAAAATTGACAGATGAGTGCAGGTCTGGGACAAAGTGTGTAGATGTGTATGCACTATGGGTTGAAAGGGACACTAGAGCATTCCAGCAGAACAAGACAGACTGCTGTTCTATTCATACACAGATCAAATAACAAACTCTGGTTAGAGATCAGAATGCAAGCAAGATGAGAAATTATTTTGAGTTGCTGGGTTGAGTCAGCTTGGATGTTTTGAACTTTAAATTTCTGATGTAGCATCCTCTAACATATGGTGTTGGGACCCTTCATAGAAGGTGAGCTTCAGCAACCTTTTAATGCTGTTCAGACGTGCATTTAGTGAGTTATGTATAGTTTATTGACAGACGGTAATGGTCTGTGCTGTAACTATTATACTGGTGATTTATGTCCACAATTAAAAATGGTGAGTTTGCACAGTATGAGGATCTTTTTACTGGAAAAGCAGACTCAGCTTTTGCTTTGAGAAAGGGTGAATTTGAACACAGTGGAGTGACTTTTACTATGTAAAAGTACACATTTTTAGGACACACTTTTTGCGAAAGAAAACGATGGATGTTTGCAAGAAAATGATAATTTATCACTAGAAATGGTGTGTTTGTACACTACGGTGATAAATTAAAAATATTGTGTATCCCCATTCATTCTCCCTTGGTTACAATTGTGCCCAGAAAAAACACGAAAACCTCCAAACTTGAGAAGAAATTAATAAACCAAAGCTCCTCTGAATTTGGTTATGAGGGTGAATGGTGCACAAAAATGTGTACGCATGAACTTCTTTTAACTACTAAAATATTCCCCTTTCCTTAAGCAATGTTGTGAACATGGAGCACTAACTCTAAGGGCGGAAAAGAAAGGGGATGGAGAGTGAAGTATATAAACTATACATTAATCTACCATACTGAAATAAGTGAACCTTGAAACATGTTCCCCAGTATTCCAAACAAAAAACAAGTACCACCCTTGATGGTGGGTGAAAACGGGAGGTGCCCTCCCCCCACCCCCGCAGCAACATTAATAAGAAAACAAATATTCAAGCAGGGCAAGGATCCCGAAAAACAAGCAGTACCAAGCTACTACATAATCAATAAAAAACATTTCAACTCAATCAAATATGTACATCATGAAACCCTTCCAATTTCATTAGATGTCTGAACAGAATAGCATATCACTAACACATTGTTTGCAAAAACCCCCAGAGAAACGCCAAAAAGACATAGGTTTATCAAGAAAGGTCTTTGTATAGCCAACCCTGCCGGTATTGTATGGCTTTGAAACTTTCTGGTGAAGCAAGACACACCTAATAATGCCTAGACTATCTATAAAGAACTTAACATTCCTTCCTTTATCCAAACCCACAGACTGGTGAATAACTAGATCCTCCACAATCCACATTCTCGGGGCACACATAACACCCATCACAAAGTCCAAATAGAAATAACGTCGAAGTAATTGCTCATTTGTGTATGTTGAACCACATGACATAGGTCTATAGAGAAAGGTCTTTGTATGGCCTCCGTTGCCATAAGAGAATATTGATGTTAGTTCTTTTCTTCCTGGCCTAGATAAGAATAGGTACGTATTGTTAAAGTAAAGAGTACAACAGCATAGGGATGTGTTGTTGATACACCTTCGGTGGTTGGAAATGGTAGTGCTCAGGAGATAGGTCTGCCAACTCTAGTGTGGACAAAGATAGAACCTGTTTGGTGTTGGCCCCAAGGAATGAAGTTTGAACATAGCTACTCTAACAGAGACGCAAGTTGAGGAGACCAGTTCGGTGGGAAAGGTAGTTCTTACTATGCAGATGACTTTCGCTTAGATGGAAAGGGCTTGCTCATAGATGACCTTAGGAGATCCAAGACAAGGAAGGAGCGGGTGTCACATGTGTCCGATACTCCCACTCCTTTAATGAGAACGAGGCAAGTTGCTCTTTGGTCCAAGGACTGGCCCAACAACAGCCCATCGAGATTGGTGACAGGGTGTAAAACTGACAGAGGGATAAAGGTTGGCCAAGTCTTTAGCTAAGGTTGGGTAGACTGCTTATACAATAGCTAGAATTTTCTCAGCAAGCTGGATTTAGGCACTTTGCAATCATGGAGGCGGACTACTTCCAACTCCGTCGTTATCCATTCAAGATGTCACTCTTGGCAAACGAGTAGCAAGCGTACGAGATCGTGGTAGCGTTTTCCATCAAGGTTTAACAGTCACGACATCACGAAAGCAAACTGATACAGGTGTCGCGAATCGGGTTGTGGACCTTGCAGTGTGAATTTTGGTATCAGCTGTATGGCCCATTTATCAAGTCATGTATCAGCTGTATCGGACCACTATATGTACAGGGATTTCGAGTATCGGCAACCGCAAAACCGATACGTTTCACCCGACACGCGACATTCGGCCAATATTTGATACACTGACTAGAGGTGGATGCATATGGAAGGCGCTTTTGAAGCAATGGTATTAAACTTCTTGACCCCCATCGGAAAGTAAGTTACTCTTGGTACTCAGAATTTATTCTAGGAAAAAGAAGGCTAATTGAGAGCTAGAGAACTTTAATCCGAGTATGAACATGCATTGACAATGTATAGGCTTATTCTCATAGGTTTTTCCATTGAAAACAGCCTTAAATTTTGTATTCTTTCTCTCTTCCTTGATAAAATCATTTTCCGTATCTAAACAAAAAGATCAAACCTACCTCACTGTTGACAATTTTGGCTCAAAGATAGCTATTCAACAGGGAAAAACACTCAGACCGATGGGAAGGTAAAATAGGAAGTTGACCTCTCTTTTTCAGGTTTCCACCACATGGTATTTGGAGGTTTGTCCTGATGATGATTGTCGTTCTCCTATTGGTTGGACAGATTGAACTAGCTGGCCCGGCCCTGTGGTTACAACTTACAACCATCAATAACGCATCAGAAAATAACTAATCTGAGTTTCTAGAGAATTAAGAATACTGATCGATACTGATATTTCAACTTGAATACTGGACAGTTGACAAAATCAACAAATATTGAACCAGCCCAGTGAAATCCCAGCTAAAGAACCATTTGAAATTCCTCAAGATAGTGTACCCTATCTTTCTATTGATCTAGTACCTTTTCCTTTTGATTCTACAATTGCTAATTTGCTCAAACTTTTGGCAGAGCATATCCATGATTTGCAGCTGAAATTTGATTAAGACTCGCATGCTAATCTGCGATGAACAATTGCGCAAAGTAATAACAACTAAAATATGGTTGTTGATGTGCATCATACATATTCAGAGTTATCTGAAGATAAAGTGATGGTTCAAATTCTCCTTTTAAGATCCCTCGATTTTCTGTGCAAACCAAGCTAGGGGATCTTATAGAATCATATATTGACTTGGCTGCTGTGCTAGTTGGACTTGACTCGTAAATTTGTTCTTGATCCTACCTTCACTGACGGGGAGTTTCAGCAAATTTCAACCCTCCTCCCTCGCATGCTAATTTTCGTGAACAATTGCGCAAAGTAATAACAACTAAAATATGGTTGTTGATGGGAATCATATTCAGAGTTTACTGAAGATAAAGTGATGGTTCAAATTCTCCCTATAAGATCCCTCAATTTTCTGTGCAAACCAAGCTTGGGGATCTTATAGAATCATAAGTTGACTTGGCTTCTGTGCTAGTTGGACTTGACTCGTAAATTTGTTCTTGATCCTAAATCGTCATGCAACTAGACTTGATAACATTGCTACTAATGGTGGATAATGGTGGATAATATCCATGCTATTTTGTCTAACGGAAAGGTCCGAAGGTCGCACTACTACAAGTAATATTTGGTTTCATGAAAACTTGTGCCCCCTTGCTCCAAGATGCTTGACAAGTACATACATGCTTACTCTCTACCGACAAGTTGTTCCAAGCGAAGGCAAAGGATGGATATTTAAATCTCAATATTTCAGGAAAGGATTTAAGGAAAAGAACTGTTTTGTGATCAGTATACATCAGAAAAGAAAATGTAATATCTACTCCAGTTTTTGTTAGGGTTCCAAATATCCCAGTTTCCTATTCTTGTTACAAGTACCCTCTCTTTCAGACAATAAAGATTGATGATTGAGATTAGTAACATTTAGATTGTTTCCTTCCTAGGTTCTCATTCCTTCTCTACTTCTCCCCTTATCTCTGGTTCCCTTCCCTACTTATCCACTTCTCCACTTCTCCACTTCTCCACTTATCTCTGCTTCAATTCTGTACTTCTCCAATTATCTCTCCTTCAATTCTCTCTCTCACTCCTATAACGTTCCTCTTACCCTTCCCCTAGTCTAACTTAGCCTCTCAGTAATGAAACAAATATCACAGTTGAGAAGGTGCTTATCACCAAAATTTAGAAGGGGGGTGGGGAGGGGGGAAACAGCAAGAGGATTACCAACCTTTGATGACAGAATAGAACAACCATTCAACGGATTAGTAAATGCAGCAGGCATTTTAGAACTCTTTTTCTCAAGAGGTGGGTAAGACCCAAATCTTGCAATTGGTGCAGTAAAGTCCCCTTTCTCAACACCATCAATCCAGTATTTCACCTTAGCCTGGATGAGCAAATTCAAACAACAAAAACATGAATGAAATTTGTATACAAAGAGAGACAAATTAAAGAAGTGTTAGCAGATGTTGATGCTGTTTTTCTTATTACTGTCAGAATGCAGTTGGAAGACACCGATGAGAGATGTAACCCCCATCAAAGAACCAGCAGAAATTAGCAAAGGCATTTGCGATTCAATATCTATAATGCAGTAACAAAATTTAGAACCCATATGTTTTTTTATTTAAGGAGAAAGACTATACTAATAAGTATCGAAAGTACAGTGGGAGAGGACAAGGTGTCCTCCACAAAGAGAATATGTACAAGTTAGCCAATTCCGGATGTCAGAAATAGTGTAACTAAGCCCCCGCTGCCCTATCCCAAAAAGAACCTAGGTACGTAAACTTATCCCAAAGCATCTCGGGAATAGCTTAAACTTAAACACCAGAAAAAACCCGCATCGGGAACGCGAACAGGAACGGGAACATGCATTTATGCATAATCCTTCCAAACAACTCACTAAAACAACTCAAAATATAAACTAAAAAGAAACCAAATTTAAAATAGACGATCTCGAGGTGCAAACATGTGGTCCTCTCAGCTAAGAACTGAGTAAAATGGTGGGGATTTGTTGCCAGTTTGGCCCTATGTTGACTGCCCCCTATCCACAATGCATTTTCACAATGGAAACCCACTACGTAAGCTTTACTTATTCCATTAAATACATCCATCTACTTAAACCAAAATCGCTATGCATTCTCCAAACATATTTTAAATTACATATATATGATTTACTTACATATATATACCTAAATACAAATTATCATGCTTCAACATGAACTTTGAACCCAAAAGCACCACCACCTAGCTAAAGGAACAACTCTAATGTCAGCGGAACTAGACAAAGTATCAAAACAACGGGAATGTCCCTAATGCAAAATTGCATTTTCAAAATGGAATCCCACTACATTAGCTTTACTTAGACCGTTAAGTACATCCATCTCCTGAAACCAAAACCTCTTCACATTCTCCAAACATAATCTAAATCCATTGTCAATGAATCACACAACTCTCAGAATCTTAACACCTCTTACCAAATACCCTACTATCTATACTATACTATAGATTCTTAAACCTAAATACAAATTCTCATGCTTCAATTTAAACTTGGAACCTTAAAGCACCACCACAAAATCAACAAAATCCCAAGAATAAAACCAGCAATTGAATTGATTATAATGCCAGCTAATTAACATCCAATACCCTACTATCCATATTATAGTTATACCTAAATGCAAATTATTATGCTTCAATCAACAATTCAAATCAAATTATCCTACAACAAAAATAGCAAAATTACCATGCAATTGAAATACAAAACCCGCAAATTAATTGCTTAAATAATTAATGAACAGATATTTCAATTGCATTTGCTTGAAAATCAAAAGGATCCAAAAAGCAAACCACATTTATTGCAAAACAATCGACAATAATATAATAATTTTAATAATAATAAATTAACTAACATACCGCTCGAGGTTTATTGTTGCAGGCGATGGCAGGTGAAATTGAAGAACCGATTACGAGAAAAAGGAAGATCGCCTTCAGGAGGAGCTTCATCGTTGGGCGCGGCAATTAACAAGAGGAGAGAGAAAATGGAGAAATTCTAAAATTTGTCCTTGCTTTTATGAATTGTTTTTTTGTTTTTCTTTTCTTTTTTTTTTTTTGATTGGTTGTTCAGTTGTTGTCCTTTTTCTCCTTCGCCTGCTAATGCAAAGCTAAGCTGGAGAAATGATACGAGAAGGGGTATGTTCGGCAATACTTAGCTGTAGCTGTAGTATTAACTATTTTATTAGTGGTTAGCTGTTACATTAGCTATTAGCTGTCATGAGCGGTACGTAATTGTCAGCGGTTTATTTGGTTGAGTGTTCGGTAAAGTTAGCGGTTTGGTTAGCTGATTGATGTAAAATGACATAAATGGACATATTATTATTTATTGTTAAAAATAAAGGGATAAAATCGACATCAAGTGACTAAATAATTCCAACAGCTAGCCTTTGGAGTTGAAAGGCTAATTTTATTAGCTTTTGCAAAACACTACTCTAAAAGCTAACGACTACTACTAAAGGCTAGTTACCGAACACAATAAATTAGGATAGGTTGTGGTTTGACTAGTTCAAACCACTAACAGCTACCCAAAAACCAGTTGCTGAACACACCCAATGTAGGAAGAAGAGGAGGGAAAGAAAAAAATTATTTTATTTTATTATTTTTGGAGGGGGAAAAAAAAGGAAGATTGTTTTTTTTTTTTATTTTGGGAAAATTCTATTGGTGCTCTTGTACTTTCAAACAAATCTAAGTGGTGTCCAATACTTTTTCAAAATCCAACTGGTACCCTTATATTAGTTGACAATATTAATCTGAGACCATTGCTTAATTTTTCCGTTAAGTGAGGCGTTAGGTGGTCAAATGTCTTTTCTTTTGCTTTGCTATTTTTCTTCTTTTCGGTTCATATCTTTCTCCGTCAATCAAAACCCCCAAAACCAAAAAAAAAAAAAAAAAAACATGCATTCACCTTCACCTCCACAGCCAAAAACACAACCGATTAGCATAATTTTGTCACTCCTCACCTCCAAATTAATAACTCCAATGGCGTTCTCCTTTCTTTCACTCTTTCTCTCTCCTCATTTTCTCTCTCTTGTTTTCTGTCTTCACCTCCATTACCACCTCCACCATCACCAAAACCTTCAAAATCCTCTCCAATTATAGTTTTTCACGGTGTAACACTCCCGAATTTACAACGATTTTCTGGGACCAATCGACGTCGTTGTGCACGACTCGACACCACTGAACCGTCACAAACCCAGGGGATGCTACTGCAACATTTATCACTAAGGAGTAAATGCTAAGCAGAAAGAAAGTCTAGGCATCAAAGGAGCTTACTAAGAAACTTAAACAGTCTAAAACAGTTAATATCAGAGTTGTATATATAGTGAGCTAAAACCATCAATTTACAACTTCCCTTCAAGGGCTCAACCAAAAATCCCAACAATCTAAATTGAACAGAATGAGAGTTCCTACAACTGACGCCAACTCTATTTTCCAAGTTGTACGTCCTCACTCGACTAAACCTGCACGTTGGTTTCCGTGACGGAAACAAAATACAGAAGAAAAGAAAAGAAACAAAAGAGAAATAAAAATCAGATAAACTGAATAAACGTCATCCGAACCCAGTAAAAACATTTACCAAACCTTACCTGAGGTTTTAGAAGAATCATTGAAATTCATTTGCATACGCACATAAGCATATAATCAAGCATACGCATAACGACATTCTTTTATATGCAATTCTTGTATAGTGATCACACAAAATATAGCATAGACAATCCATCTTGATTAGAGAGATGTAAGAGAGCGAATAGAACAGCGATTACCCATACTGTTCATCGAAAGATACAATCACGCCATGTACTTAGTGATTCTAGTGTGCACACTACCTCTAGTATAATAAACGAGTCTAGAGGACTTAATAAATGGGGAATGATCCGTCCCAGACACATTGTAAAGTGTCCATAAGTAACATGGGAACCACGCATCCTTGAACTACACCATTTTGTGTAATCCCTATTGCTCGACTACTCCTAAGGATCCATTAGGAGTCTTACTCTCATTTAATTCAATTCACATAATTTGCATTGGTTGACATAGTGGTACTGCGAGACCCTGACTTACAAATTCATTTCATGCTCTTGACAATGAATAATAAATAACAACGATAATGATAATTCAATACGATGAGAACTAAACATGCTTTAATTCAATAAAGATAATTCAACAAAGATGACATGCAATGTCTAGCACAATTTCGGCACCACTTCAGCAGGGTAATATGATATCCAAAAATCACAATCATCCAAATACATCCAACGACAAATATATAGGTGCTCATTAGCACTCAACAATACCCATACCAATTAGCAAGTATTAAATAGCATAATGATACTAATAATTCACCATTCAACAATTGTCCAATAATCATCATATGGACTAATTAATTCTCAAAACATGATAATATCGACATGCTCATTATAATTCATAATTACAGCAGCGAACATGCTTAATAAATGAACTCTGTAGGATAGTCACATGAGATTGTTGAATTGGCAAGGGCGTCCAACCCATTCCGCCAAAAGCTGCACTTGCTCCTGATAACTTTGTGCCATAGGGTATCAGACTTCAATGAGAAGTGCCACAACTAATTACCCCACCTAAGAGATGTTTCTGAATCCCAACATCGAAATTTCAAACCCACCTAAATCTTGAGTCTACACACTTAGTCCGAATTGATGAGTTTTTTTTTTTTTATAAATAAAATATAAAAAAGAGAGTACGTATTAATCAAGTATCAAGAAAGTACACCAAAGGAGGACAAGGGTCCTCCAACAAGAGTGTAATTACAAATTAGTCCAGCCCAGTACGCTGGATCTCCTTTCTCATCCCAAACTCCAGGAACCACACTTGGAAGAACACCACCACCCTAGAAGGACAAACCCACGTCTATCCAAATAAACCAAACAGCCTCCCCCAAATATGGCGAGCTAACTCACATGTAAAGAACAAATGCAAAGCCGTCTCACGGCTCGCCTGACAAAGAACATATATCAGGCAATGACGAAGATCATTAGTCTTGGCCCTATCCAACGCAAAGGTCCACACAAAAGCCCGCACATAAATCTGCTACAGGAAACCAAGGAATGGGGGTTCCCTGCTGCACTTGCTTGAGTATTCTCACGAAAAATGACCAACTCATCTCCTAGAGTCATGACTGACAGAAATATCTATAGTCTCCAAAAGATCAACTACGGCTGTGAGCTCATCCATCTCCCAATCCTGAGGAGCCCTCTACAAATGACGGTTACAAGAACCGTCTTTGCGCCGCACAATTCAGTCATAGTAACACCATAGTAGAGAGCTGAAAACCTCAAGGAAATTTCACACAGAAGGGCTTCCCTTCAATCCAAATATCCTCCCTCTGCGAACTTTCTTTTAGAAGGTCATCCTCACCATTGTCAAAGTTACTCAAGAGGTCATCCTCATTCTGCCAATAGACCAGATCAGTATAGCTACAACATTAGCAGGCCATGAATTCGCACAGAAACCCATCAGGGCGGAATCAACAATTAAAAGTCTCAAGACTAGACAAGGCGTGAGTCGCATTGGCAACCCACTTACCGAACACACAGATATCCCCAAGCAAACTCCCTGGATCTGTGCAGAATAAGAGAGTAAGCTCCATGCTGAGTGAGCGCGAAGAGGAGGGGACGCATACTAGATCAGGGCAAGTTCAGCTGTCCGAATGGCAGAAACATCTACTAGGAGGATGGGCTTTCACTTTAACTCATTATTTAGCGATTAGGTTGGGCTCTAAGTAATCAAGAACGTCGAGGTGTCGAAGTGAAACCTCCTGGGACTGTTCAACTTAAATCTGTGCACGAGCCTATGCAAAAAGGGGTATATAATCCTTCCCTGCGGAAGCTGTTGAAGGTAGAGGTGTATAAAGAGGACCAGTAAGTTTCAATTATAATAAAACGTCAATGCTTACAACAACGAGCATCAGCTTCTTCGAAGCAAGAAAGGGTCTAGGTTTCTAACAGCTTTAGGAAAGGCCACCCTCACCCCATCAGAAAAGTCCAGACCTCTAGAAACCCCACTCTGCCCACCACCAGCCACTTAAGTAAGAAGGACATGCCCCCTGCTCACCCACACAACAAACCTCATCAACATGCATCCCCTACCCTCCTTGCCGGTTTTCTGCCTCCTGAAAGAGTCTGGATCCTCTCCATTTATCCAAGTAAATGGAGTCCTCCATTTACTAAATGAAGGGTCAGATTTGCTTCTCTGTATTTTTTAATATAAAAAAACAACTTGTAAGAAGGTAAATGGAGAGGATCCTATTCCTACGTCTCCATCACGCGCTACATTACAGCACCACCCACCTGGATCCCACCACCTGAACCGTCGGCAGCTTCTGTCTGGTGGGATGGGATCCGCAGGCTATATCCGAACTTTCAGTCATCGGCCAGGCCGCCATGTCACCCCCTCTGGCCACCGGCCATGCAACCGCCATCGAGGACTCCCCAGAACCCTGCCCTCGCTAAACCCAGATGAGATCTGCCTAGATCGATGAACTGGGTCATGTGTATGTCCTGGGCCAACCCTATCAAAAACTGATTTCCTCCCAAGATGTGAATATTTAGGTGTTGGGCCTTTATTAGTACCAGGCCCAAGCCTGTGAAAGGCTGTCCTCCAACTTCCAAGCCTCGTAGAAACTGTATTCCTCGGCCCAAGTCGATAAAAGGCTTACCTCAACCCAATTCTTTTTTTCATTTTTTAGATAAGAAATGTTTTATTCATTAAATGTTGAAAGAATACAAAAACGGAGGACAAGTTATCCTTGAAAAGAAACGAAATATATACAAGTCATGCCAATGGCGTTGGACAACCGTAAGCGGAACACCCTTAAAGGCACCCACTGCCTTAGCCCAAAGGGAGGCCAAGTAAACTATATGATCCCAAACACAATCAATATTCTTCACAGAGTTGGAGAAAATCCTCAAATTCCTCTCCAACCAAATGCACCATAGAGTAGCCATGAAAGCACACCTCCATAACACCCTACCCTCCTTGTCCAAAAACTTATTTCCTTTTCGAATAACCATCAGCAATGGCAGGAGCATCAAATAAGCGAGATTCTCGACCATAAATCTCGCGCCTTCCATAACCGTCTCTACCCCTTCCAACGGCTCCCCTCTGCAACACCGTTGAACTCTTGGCTTCCGGCAAATACCCCAACCTCCTACCCTCCTGTGAATGTTGCTTCTGAAACTGAGAATTAAGACCAGGACATCATATGAGCAAGAACCGAGGTCCAAAGCATTGCAAAACCTCAAACAGGGCACTCCAATCCCATCCCCTATCACCCTCAGGGACTCAAATAGAGACAGCCTGGCCCTTCCATGGCTGCTTCCCTAGCAGAACATAACGCCCAAAATCATTGACACCAATCCAAAGCAGAAAAACATACACATTTGATCGAGAAGTGCGCACCCATCTCCCATCCGACTCTCCTTCCAAAGCGAGAACGCCTCTGCACCCACCGAAGAAGGTCTGCCTCGCTCAACCGCACATCAAACTTCTTACCTCGACAATACTCAATTAATCGATAATCATAATTCTCACATGAAAGCAAAACGCTTATTGTCAATTCTAAAAGTAGACTCCATGACCACACAAATACTATCACTCTTCTCTGAAAAAATGGACGGGCTCCCGGAGCCCCATCCACCGAAGGTAGACCCCTCTGATGACCAACACTCACCGCAGAGAGAATCCTAGAGAGAAAATATGGCCTATGATTTCCAACTCTATATTTTTCAGATTTTAAGTCCCAATTGATAAGATGGTCTCTCTTACTCCCCTTCACACCCGACAAAATAAAATCTATCATCAGCTTCTCAAGCCGATTAGCTATCCTCACAGGCACCCTAAAAAAGGAAAGAATATACAGAGGAATACGAGCCAACAAGACTGAAGAATCGTAATGGACCTCCAAATGAAAAGTACCAACCATCAAGTCGCTTAGTGGCTCAGCTGAGATTTGTTCCAGGGGTCCCAGATTCGAGCCTCATAAGGGGCACTGGAGGTTTTTAGCCGTTAACTTCAGGACCGGCAAAGCCTGGGTACCCATGTTATCTATTAAAAAAATCGCTTAGCTACCCTAGAAATGGCATGCTTGCAAAAGGAGATAGAGCACAAACTACCTTCGAGAGGAACGCCAAGGTAAGTTGAGTCAATTTGTTCTGGAAAAAAAAATAAAAAAACAACTAACAAAGAGGAAAAGCTTTTTTAGATTAAAAAAGACAGCATGTGAACAGGTCCCGTCCTATAAGGCACATCACAGGTACATCCGGAGATCCCATGAGATAATAACTACAGAAAAAGCCTAGGCCACAGTGAATGATCACTATCAGAATGCAAGAACAGATGCGAATAGGTCTCACATCCCAAAAGGCACATCCCAGCTACACCCGGTGATCCCATCAGATCGCAAAAGTGATGAAATTGGAATTCATTGCCTTCCCTATCACTCCATTCTCATAGAACTCCGAAAAAAACCCCAACAAATCGTCTTTGATAATAACCCAACAATCCTGAAAAAAAGCCATTGTGAACCCATCCAGATCTGGCGACTTATCCCTATCCATAGCAAATACAGCCTTCTTAATCTCTTGCTCCTCAAAAGGTTGCTCAAGACCCACCCCATCTGACGAAGAGATCGGGTCCCAAGTGATCCTCTCAATGCAAGGTCTATTCAAATCCTCCTTCGTAAACAAATCCTTGTAGAACCCTGAAATCTCGCGACTGATCGCGCCCATATCCGAAACCACATTTCCAGATTCACTCTGTAACTCCTTTATAAAAACTCTCTTTCGCCTCCCACTTGCAACTTTAAAGAAAAGTTGCGAACATGTATCACCCTCCTTTGCCCACTTCACTTTCATCTTCTGATGTTGACTCTGCTTCTCACGCATAATCACCTCCTCCAAATTATTTTTTAGATCAACACTCCTCTTAGCCAATCCCTCAATCTCCAGCCCCTCACCCCTCACTAAGCTGCCTATCCACCAAAGCGATCTCCCTCAACAAAGCAGATTTCTTCTCCCTAACATCCCCGAAAACCTCCTTGTTCCACTCCTTAAGTCTCCCTTTAAGATGCTTCAATTTCTGCATAAAACAATAGCCTTTCCACCCATAGAAATCATTTTCGTTCCACCACTCAGCCACCCTTTTGCGAAACTCTGGATGTGTAGTCCACAACTTCTCAAAACGGAACGGCGTAGGACCCCATGAGAGAGGCCGTGAGTAAAGAGACACCGAAAGTGGTCAGAACATGGACGGGGAAGTACCTCCTGCACCATTGAGGGGAACTCATCTTCCACCTCATTTGTGAATAAGAATCGATCAAGTCTGGAAGATGCACCACGACGACCTCGAACTGACCAAGTGAACTGTGCATTCGCAAGTGGAAGATCCCTCAACTCGCATTCTCTAAAAAGTCATCAAAACTTCTCATATGAGCATAACCACCAGAGCCACCTAACCTCTCACCCTCGTTACAAACCACATTAAAATCACCCCCAACTATCCACCGAGGTGAGCAAAGGCCTGCCAAGCCATCCAGTTCCTCGAAAAAACAGACGCGCTCTTGATGTCTACAAGGGCCGTAAACTGATGTAATCCACCAATTTCCTCGTCCCCTCGCATCCAAGCAAACAGTAAGAGAGAAAGACCCAAAAATAACATCCAACTTCGTTGCAAACCTCGTATCCCATACGACCAGAATACCCCCCGAAGCTCCTTGCGACGGCAAAAAAATCCAATCTTTATTCTAAGATTCCCACACACTCCTAACAAAAAAAGAATCCACAACATCCACTTTTGTCTCCTTTGTCTCCTGAAGGAACACCACATCAGGAGAGGCACCACACAACATTTCCTTAACCATACCCCTCTTCCTCCTACTCCCCAACCCATTAACATTCCAACTTAACATCTTCATTTAAACCGAGAACGACCCCGCTGTCTAAAACTAGCGTCCTTTCCATAATTCACAGTTGTCTGCAAGTTGTGAAGTTCTTTGTTCCAGTTCTTGCGCCTCCGCGACAACACCTTTGGTGAAACCTGCACTGGAATCTCAGTGGGACTCATAATTTTGATGTCTAGGTCACTCAATAACATCTGCGGTACCCTTCCATCTTCCTCACCGGCAAGAGGTTTAAGAGAAATAACTCTGCCTGAAGTCACCTCCTGCATCTCCACATCAGAAAAATCTTTTGTTCCCACAGAATTACCAGCAAGGTCAGCTGCTGTCAAATCCTCTTCACCATCAAACATAGACTGGTTACCCACATTCAGCAAGTTAACCTCCTCCTCACTGCTCTTTCTAGTATCATCATCAATCCTCCCCTCCCGTAAACTCTCAATAAGTAGATCATCATCCTCCCCAAACAGGCTCAGAAAATCATCATCAATTCCAAGTTCAGAATCATCAGATCTTAATAAGTACAGATACCAGAACCTATACCACTATCAAGACAGATACCAACCACATACATCTTAGATTGTTTGAATCGGACACATGGGAAAGCATAAAAAGAATTGGAACGCCAACAAAAATGGGATAGGAAAGTAGACAAATGAACCAAGAAGGGATGAAAAAAGCCAAGGGACGATAGTTGTACTAGGGCAGTGGATGAGCGCTGAGGATATATAGATTCTGTACGGCAAGAACTCATCCATGCCACTTATATGAGAGACATAACAAAAGGACAAATCACAAAACATATAACATTAAAAGGCACTTATTTTGCATGCCCTTCTTTATTACCATTCATGTTTTTAGATAAAGTATTATTAATAGTAAAACAGAATTACATCCTAGGAGGACAAGGAGTCCTTAAAAAAGTCTAGTTACAAATCAACCCAATGCATCATAAGCGGCAGTTTCTTGGCTACACCTGATGTAACCAATTTGGCTACACCCACCTCGTGTTCATTGCAATGAAGTCATAGCCTAGTAATAATGATTTTTCCTATATTTGAAAAAAAGGGCGTCCAACACTTCCAAACTTCACAATAACGATGATATAATTTAATCATGCTTTGCATATTAAATTCACAACAATTTCTCAATTAGCACATAACATTTCAAAATAGTTTTTATGGGGCTTTGGAAGAAGGTAGGCATGAGCACTTACCACTACAAACACTTCCAAACAGTAAGCTACGCTCCAACAACCAAAGATAATCACGCTTGCTCGTTAGGTCCTAATTAAAAACAATTATCGATCCAGTATTAATTCAATACAAAAATCCAAACAGTAACAAAATATTAATCAGATATTTTTATTAAATCCCTTGATGTATTTTAACCAATCTAGGCTTTTCAAAATCCGAATTTCGATTCCGAATGAGTGCAGAAAAATAAAAATATTAAATCAAAAACTGCTGAAATCGAAATAATAATTACGAAAATATAAAAACGAAACCCTAAGTCTAGGTCACGGCTACCCATACATGGGGCCATGACCTGACCCATCACCATCACCACCACCCACTGACCACCATGGCCGGTGGTGGTGGTCGCCGGAGCGCCGGCGAGGCGAGGAGAGAGAAAGAGAGAAACGTGAAGAGAGAAAGAGAGAGAAAACGAGAGAGAGAAGAAGAGAGAGAGAAGAAGAGAGAGGGGTGGGGGAAACGACCGGTGGCCAAGGCCACGGTGGTCGACCGCTTGGCCAGGCGGCGACGCCAGGTCGCCAGCAAGTCACCAGCAAGGGAGAGAGAGCTCGGGTTTGCGAAGAGGAGAAAAGGAGAAGAAGAAAGACAAAGAAAGAGAGAGAGGGGAAGAGCTTACCACCGGCGTGAAGCTGTTTCCGGGGAGGCAAGGGGTCGCCGGTGAGGGTGAGGGGAGGAGGCTCGGTGGAGAGGAGAGAGAGAGAGAGGAGAGCCGTGAGTTTGAGAGAGAAGGAGGAGAGAGAAAATAGTGAGGGTTTGATCAATTGTGAAAACTGATTACTTGCCCCATCTTTTACTTTATATAGGCCCTCAGTCACCCAAAGTCAAATACTAGTAGGTTTAGGAAATTATTAAATAATTTTCTGATTTAAATTGCTAATTAAAACTAATTAAAAAAATATGAATAATTATTATTCATATATAAAATATTTTAATTAAACTCCCCAAATTTGATAAATACAATTTATGAAAGTCCCATAATAATAACTAATATTATTATGGCTTTAATTGAATAAATCGAATCCTTGAATGTAATTACGATTTAATCTCCAAAACTATTTATAGATAATTTATAAATCAATATAATAATTATAGAAAACATTGGGGTATCACATTCTACCCTCCTTAAAGGAAGTTTTGTCTCGAAACTTGAGACATGAAATAATCACTTTCCAAATAGAACGAGTTCACCCATACGAAGGTATAAGTCAATTTCTAGGACTCTAACATATGCAAGATGAGCAAGTACGATCGTGATTCTATGTTGGTTAGCGATGCAACATGCAATGCTTGGACATGCAATTCGTGCAAAGCGATAAACAAAACACGCAAAAAGACGAAATTTTGAGGCGTGACACACGGCCATGTCTCCGAATCTCCCACTCATCTCCACCAAATTTTCTCTCTCCTCTCTCCCTTACGCCACTCTTTTCACTCATTCAACCTGAATTCGTCTGAAGGTGGTCCGATTTGTGAGGGTAGGGTGCCCTTTACGGTGGTTGAGGTGGTGGTGTGGAGGAGAGTGAAAATGGAGGAAGGGGTGAGGTGTTTGGAGAATATATATTGTGAGGAGAGAGAAAACGGGTGTGACAGCAGAGAGCATGAGCTTAGTGAGCAACATGAGAGAGAGGAGAAGAAGAATGGAGAGGAAATTGGATTTGCCCGAGAAAAACTAAGATTAAAAGTGAAGCCATGGAGATGAACTAATGTGGTACTGGTAGGAGAGAATGATGAAGAACCAGGGAAAAGCAAAAGATAGAAGAAATAAGGGAAATAACACCTCACTTGACAGCAATGACAAGTGTTGGTCACACATCAACTTTGCAATAAAAAAAAAATATATTTGGTGATGCCCTAAGTTCTCGCAGTATTTGCAAGATCATGAGCACGTACCACTCTATTCCTAGACACAAAAGAGAAAATACAAACTAAGAAAACAGAGTTAAATAAAAGGATTTCGCTAGCGATTTTTTGAATTTTCAAGGTTGCTTTCGAAGGTTTCCCTAGTCCTTCAATAAGAGTCTGTGAATTTGTTTGTATTTCTAGGATTTGTAAACCCATACTTGCTCCCCATTTGACTACTTCTAACATGGCTAGAGCTTTAGCTTGTAGAGCGGTTTCAACCATTTTTGACATAAGTCTCCCTGAGTTTTTATCTGTATAATTGTTGCAACTGAGAATCTTGCCCAATCCTGCCTTTCGTGTGTTCAGCGAGATGTACAAATATCCTCTATATTTATGTCTATCCTTTTAGGGATCACTTTAGGAAAGAAAGAGACAGTGGCGAAAGTGATGGTGGTGATCGTGTTCGTGAAAACTTTAGTGACCTGACGTCCTGAACCACAAGCCACCTTAGCCGCTACTGTTCCACCGTGCAGGCCACCGTTGGCTGAAAATCCGATTGCTGGTTTGTGTGAATCAAACCCTAAGCTATTGGTTTCTGTTACTAGTTGATTAGTGATTTTTTTGGTTACTATCTGATTATATGTTGTTCTTATGTGCTAATTGAGATGTTTCATTTACTTAATTGATATTTAAGTTTCTGGTTGTGTCATTATTGTTTTGCACATGTTGTTTACACTTGATATGCTTATAGTGATTATGCTACTAGGATGCTAAGGTTGGATTCCCAAGCCGGTGACTTCGAGATGTAATAATGTGAGGCAATAGGATTGCGGGCCTTAGGATGCATCATATGTGATCTTATAGATTAGTTCCTATTTGTTACAATATATTGATCTGTTTTTGTCATAAACCTATATTGGTTGAAAGGCAGTGTGCACATCTAGGAACACTACAGAGTGAGTTGGTTTATTTGGACGTTATAATTTACGTCGGCAATCCTAATGCGATGTTTTGTAAGGGCGTCAATAATCCTTATTGGTGAATTAAAGGCGATAATCCTTAATCAATTAAGCTAGCTCGTTGTCTTCTCTCATAATCATTTGCTTTAGAAAAAAATAAGTGAATTTATTTATGTATGGGTTTTAAGCATGTTTGAGTGGACTTAATTATAGAAGCATGTGATTGATTATGACTATTGTCATTTCAGATTTGTGTTATGTAACTACTTAGATATGTTGATTGGTTGTTTTTCTTTTTATGTGTGCTTACTTTCCATTTTCTTTCTATGATGAAGCTGCTACAAATCTTGATGCATATAGGAGTAGATTGAGAGATTTGTTGATGTCGATCTTTATTTTGGAGTTTTGGTTTGGGTATGAAGACAAAAGAAGATTAGAATTATCTTTATAAAATAAACTTTAGTTTAGTGTTGAGAATAATATTGGATTATTGTAACATTAATTAATTCCTTTGTTTGGGAATTAAGTTGGATTATTTATTTAAGTTTGAGGATTATTTTACATGAATTTAATAGCTGAAGTTTATTGACAAGTTTGCTAATTAATATTGTTTAGTTAGTTGTTTTTTTAGCCTTGTATTTAATTAATCGTAAATACGGTGGTAACAATTAAATTTTCAGATTTCCCGGTGGAATACTACTATTTTACAAATAGTGGAAGTTTGAGAGTGTAACGGTGGCATCAAGAATTCTACCCATGGTCAAATACCTTCATGTTATACCCGATTTGTATTTAAGAAATAGGAGGAATTTAATCTCTCTTTGATTGTGATGTGTGGAGATTGTAATTGCCAAATCAAGGGAAGTGGTCAATATATGATGATTTTGTTTCTTTCTCGTGTGCTTTTTTTCCCTTTGACCATCTCGGGTAATTTTTCTGCAATTAGCAATTCAATGGATAGTCATGCCGCACCCAATCCTCTCTACTGACCACACGACTTTTACAATTGAAACCAAACTACCACCTTGTCTCTCAAACAATCCTTAAACCTTAACTCAAATATAAAAAGTAAAAAAAAAAAAAGTAGAAATTTGTTTAAACCAAATAACATTTCTTTTTTTATTTGAGAAGATGTTATCTGTCGACAAAGGATTTTGAAAGTTCAATGTGGGTTTTCATTAGCATTAGCTTGCAACTAGAAACCTTAGTGCCCGTTCGGACAGGTTTTAAGTTTCTAAATTTCAAAATATTAAAAACTAAAACAAGTTTCGTTTCAGTTTTATGATTTGATTTGATTTTTAAGATTTTAAGAAAAATATGAATATTTAATAATGAGGAGAGGATGAAGAAGGAGTCAGAAGAGAGAGGGTGAGAGAGAAGAGAGGTGGAGTCGGGTAAGGGAGAGGGTGAGAGAAAAGAGGTGAGGCCGGGCAGGAGAGAGACTTGGTTGGGCAGGGGAAGAGAGAGAGGCGGGAGGGACACGTGATAGAGGAGAGAGAAAATAGGAGGGAGAGTGTACAACTTAAATCTGAAATTGAAACCCACTTTTTTTGGTTTTTAAAATCTGAGACCCAGTTGTGAAATGGACCTAAAACAACAAGGATTTTCTGTCCCCTTATATGTACCACTCCATGTCCCAAATACATCCTGTGATCCTGGTTATTCGTGATTTTGTCATGCATCCCAATTTAATAATAAATAAAATTTGGGGAATTCCAATTGGTGCCCTCGTGGTTGAGACTTTTCCAATGGGTACCCAAAACTTGTAACAAAATCCATTAGATACCCTTGTAAAATTTGAATGTTTACTCCATCTCCTTATTTACCAATTTCCATTACTTCTCCCTTAGATATTGTTGACGTGACAATTATAAACTCAACTGGTAGTATTTGTGTCGTTTATGCAATAAACAAGCTACCGAAAATGCCCTTTCACATTCACTCACCGTTTCTACATTTGATTTCTTGTACTCTTCTGCTTTTCTCTCTCTCTCTCTCTCTCTCTCTCTCTCTCTCTCTCTCTCTCTCTCTCTCTCTCTCTCCTCTCTCTCTCTCTCTGTTATCATGTTTGTCCCCATCATTTCCTTTAAAATCCCAAACAACAGGGTACTCATAAGTCATAAACCCAATTTCGCTCGCAAATGGCATCATTTTATCTCTCTCTCCATTCGCTAATGCATATGCTGCCAATTCCAGTATCCCTCCAGCATCATCTACCCTTATAGCCTATGTTTGATTCACCTAGAAAAAACTAAACTAAACTATACTTAACTGAAATGAAATGAACTGAACTGAATTGATTTTTTTAACTTGACTGTCAATCATTTAACTGAAATGAACTGAAATGAAGTGAATTTAAGTTGAGACAAACAGAGCCTTAGCCCTTACAAAAAAAAAAAAAAAAAAAAGCCATAGTCGCCTTATCAACAACTTTTAAGAGTCGAGGGTTTTCTATCAGCATCTTCTACCCTTATTCTCCGTTTGATTTACCTAGGAAAAACCAAACTGAATTGAACTGAATTGAATTGATTTTTTCAACTTGACCGTTAATTATTTGACTGAACTGAACGGTTCTTAACTAATCCGAATTTATTTCGCAACTGAACTGAACTGAATTTAAGTGAAATTAAGTTGAGGCAAACAAAATCTGCCTCAACTTAATTTAGTTGCTCTACTATAGGGTTGATCTACTTTTGGCAGCCTTTTTGAGTTGGAAATTGGTTTTAGGTCGATGTAGGATTTTGTTGTCTACGACCAACTTGATGATGCTTAAGTTTGTAATGGTCTATTAAGAATTGATGAATTCAGTTTGCATGTGTAAAATTTGTATTAACAATAGAAATACCAAGATAAAAAAAAAACACCATTGATCACATTTCCTTCATGCTAACTGAACTCCCAAAAGGCTGTATAAACCACTCTATGACTTCACAAAATGCACATTATGCACCTGTAACTCCCAAAAACATCAAGTTTGAAACCCAAAAAAAATCCCAAAAGATTGAGTGTAAACAACAAAAATAAACCAGTTCAGCACATGAGAATGCTTAAATTAGCCCAAAAGTGAAGTTTATGTTCAAGAATTCAATTTGAATGAGGTAAAGACTTCAATTTGCAGTTTTGCTCTTCCCCTTCCTTGTTCTTCCAGTTGGCAATAGCTATGTGGCAGACCCTTCTTGATGTGTTGAATTACTGTCAACTTGAGTTGTAATAGGTTGAGAGGTTGATACAATCGACTGTTGTTCTCTTTTGGCCTCTTGCTCTTTTCCTGCGGACTTTTTCTTTCCCTTTCTGGTTCTCTTGTTCAGTTCAACAACAAGACCTTGGCTTTCCTTTCTATGCTTAATCTCCTTTGCAGTCAAGCCACCTTTGCAAGTTTTGGCATTGTGACCAAAGGCCTTGCATTTGGAGCATTTGACAGTGGTTGATCTATTGCCCTTCCTTGGCTCCCCTTCTTGCCTTCTTCTGTTTATAGAAGACCTGCCTATACTTCTCTTTATAGGGGGGGGGGGTGCTCTATATGAGGAAGGTCATAATCCTTCCATATGTCATCAGATGGTATAGGAGCGATGTTGAGACCATAAGCTTCTTTGTACCTCTTTACAGAGAACCTATCTGAACAATAGGTAGTTCCATCTTCCCTTAGGTAATCAATGGCCCTTGCATGGAATCCCACTGAGCTGCCACCTCCCACACATACAAGTCTTGTTGCTCATTGAAACTAGCAAAGATGTCTTCCCATCATGAATTTCGAACTCACCCTTGCCAGCATGGAGCACTTTGCAAAGCTTTCCATCTTTTGTCAACACTTTCATCAGGTTCCAAATTTTTGGGCATATCCCATTTTCATCCCATGTCTCTGCCATTTCTAGTCTGCTAGCATGCCTAACCATAGTCACCCTTCTAACACCTGTAAAGACAACAAAAATAAAATAAATAAATAAAAATAAAAAATCTCGAGCCAAAAATTCAGCAGAGTTCCGTTTGAAAATAGACATCCCAAGTTATCGACTTTACAAAAACTTGCGTAAACAAAAAGTACGATAAAAGATCATGTGTCTCCATTTTCAAGTACTATGGACTTCCAACAAAAACCGACTTTACAAAAATTAGAACACAACATAAATGCATAAATATTGAGGTTGCTGCATCCATTTATCTTCCAACAAAGTTAGCACAGGTTTTACCCTGTCTGCCCCCAAGAGTGAGTTAAATGACTCTACAAAATTGCTTGTATTCTCATCATGGCATAGTGCAGGATCAAATGCATGTCTAGCCCACCTTTCTTTATCTCCAAGGTTATGCGACCATTGCAAAGCACCTCTGCCATCTTCTTTAGGAATTCTTTCCATTGCTTTATTAAATGCAAATTCTGAATATGAATTACACACTCTCCAGAAAAGAACATACATCAATGGGCCTGGATATTCTTTCTTGAAATTCATGGAAAGGTGCCTCACACAGAATCTTCTCCTAGCCTCTTTCCACATATCATCTAAGGCAGGTTCAACCCCCTGTCATTCATAACTCATGGAGACGTTTATCTGTCATAATCAATTGCATGTTAAAAAAAATAGAAACAGGGTTATAGTTAATTATACTTTTTGTCTATCTGAAATAATTGTCCAATCATTCCTACCAGACTCTTTTAGTGTTTGCTTCAAGTGCCAGAAAGAGTGGGACCATGTTTCCTTGCTCTAATTTTCACACTACGCCAAATAGTGGAAACTACAACACTAGTTTAATAACGGTTATATCAAAAACGTTATTAAATTTCTATATAATAACACGTCTGAAAATAAGTGTTATTGTAATGTCATAGATTATAACACTTCCTCCAAGATCGTTATGCAAAATTGGAAGGGGACCGTTTGTAACTGTTAATAATGTAAGCGTTATAATTCTATTGTTTATTTAGTTTCTATTTTTTTCGCTTGAAATCCCTAGAGTACTAGATATCCCACATATAAAAGCCCACACTTTGTTTTTTGGCCTCATTATCTCCGCCTCTCATCTCACTTCTCTTCTCTCTTCCTCTTTGCCAATTCAAATAAGTTCATGTATTCGTAAACTGAAGAGGTCGACCAACCTGATTGTTTGTTCAAGACATCAACTATAGTACATGTAATCATCCATGTCCAATCTCCCTCACTTGGTAATTGTTTTCTCTCTCTTCCTGTTATTGCTTTTACCTTCTTTTTTTTTTTCCGTTTCCATCTCTAATTTGTCTTTTAAACTTGTAAATATAATTTTCATTTTAATTTTCTCTTGTTCAGGTTTTTCAAAAGATTAAAGAGGAGAAGAATGATTTTTTTTTTTACCAAAAGCTCCAACACAAATCGAACTACAACATCAAATATTTGTTGATCATAAGATGCATCCTGATTACTTATTTTCTTCTTCTTTTCATTTTATTGTTTCGTAGTTTAAATTCTTTTGTGTGTGGAGTAGATCTCATTTTTTGATATAAATTTTATTTGGTACATTGTAATTATACAGTTTTTTGTATCTATATTATTTTCCTATAAATGTTGATACAATGTCATTGAATTTTTTTTTCCTGGTTTTGTAATCTACTGATTGTTCTCATTAAGCTCTCTCCACCTTCTTTTCTTTCTGGGTAATGTGTAAACATTAAAATAGAAGTGAGTTTTTCGGTAGTGGAGAGGTGTTGGAATAGTAGTGGGGAAGTTACTGAGTACTGGGTAGGTGGGGAAGTGGGAATTTGGGATATTGGGGGATCGGATTAACGGGGAATCCATTTTTTTTTATAAAAATAAAAAGGCAACAATAACGGTTAAATACGAAAAGCGTTATAAATGGGCATGCTCTCATAACGCTTTACCAATATAAGCGTTATAATTGGTACAGGAGTTATAACGGGGCCTGGAGAATCGTTATTGATAGCCACCCTCTAATAACGCGTTTAAGCGTTATAGTACAATCCGCCATACAATAATCCCCACATATATAACGGTTGAAACCGTTATGAATCCATCCACGAAAGCGCTATTGTAGGCATACTCTGGCGTAGTGTTAAGAATGGCATGAGCAATTGGGAACAACTCATTATTATCATCTATGGCTACGGCAAATAGTAAAACCCCACCATAGTTCCCTTTTAAATGAGTTCCATCTACCCCTATAAGCCCTCTGCATCCCTTGATCAATCCCATAAATTCAGCATGGAATGAAATAAACACATACTTGAAGATTAAAGGCCTTTCAGGATGTTCTGCCCCTTCTCTCAGTACTGGATGATCTGATTCTTTCCAAGCAATATGTGCAACTGAACCAGGATCGCATTCCTTGATCACTTCACAATATGTTGGCAGCTTACTATATGAGATATCATGGCCACCATTAATCATTTCCATAGCATAATCCTTCATCGAATTTGCACTGGACTTCTTCATAGTTATACCATACCTCTCTTCCAGTAGCTTGTTTAGTGACTTAATAGAAATGTTCTCATTTGCCCTTATATCATCAATCAATTTATGAGCTACCCACTTATAAGATGCCATTGGATTATGTCCCACTAACCTTACACACTTGTGGACTTTATGCAAAGATTTAATTGCCCAAGTAAACTCATCTGGTAGTGTAGAAGCATGTATCCTAAATGTACAACCTTCTACCCCATATTCAGCTGTGTATCTAGTGTGATCAGCCTTCCTCACAACCACTGCGATGCCTTCTTGAATGCAATATTCTCTAAAACACCATCTTGAAGTGTTTTTTGTCAGTAAACAACATCCAAGGTTTCAATTCAATGTCCCCAAATTTTTCATCAACATACAATTCACCAGTATGAAACATCCTATCAAAGTATGACTCTACCCTGTCCCAATTTTCAGACCACTTATGACCGGAGTTAGGTTCATACCCATCAACACATTTCATTTGATCTTCATCATCTTCTTCAAGTTCAGGAGATGGCACATAATCATCATCAACTACCTCATTCATGCTTACTGTACCAGATGAAGAAGGGGTTGTAGATGGAGTTGGGGGGCTCTTAGGTAGCAAACCCTTCTTAACTGCAGTTGATCTTGGGAGTTTTTTTGCCTGATATATGGGTTTTCTAGTCCAAGGAGTTTTTGATTCACCATTGGATCCAGAAGTGATTTCAATAGGCTGTTCAAGTGGTGATGAAAAATGAAGAGGTGGTGAAGATGGTTGGGCTGCGAGTGATCCCATATCAATCATAGGGCTCATTCTAGGGCTTCTAGTAGGTGATTCAGGGATATGAATACAAGGGGCTCTATGGGTAGATGATGATACAAGCCTTTGTCTCCTCCTCACAGGTGGTTTTGGCATTGGTTTGGGTTTCAGAACAGGGGGTGATTGGTGTTGTGTTTGTGGGACAAAGGTATCATAGAGTTATTGGACAGAGCCAGAACCTGTTTCAACCGGGACAAAGATAGATTCACTAGCAGCTTCTAGTTTTTTTGCCTCAACCCACACTTTATTTGGACTATCTGACTCACTTGCCCATATAATCATCACCTTCTGCTTATGTTTATCATATAGTTTCATCAAATCATCGTCACAATTTAGCCTAAATTCATTCCTCCCAAGACCAAAAGCCAAACGTGGATTTTCAAGCAACTCAATCCCTTTTTTTTTTTTTTTTTTTGCAACACTCATCAAATCTCTAAATATATCTAATAGTTGAGACCTATCTACGTCCACTTCAATATCAAAAACAGACCTCTGATAGCACAATTTCAATGATCTCTTATCCATTCTGCAATAATAAATAAACCTAAATTGTAAGCAACAAACCCTAAATTTTCCAAAGATGATATGTTATAACAATAATTTGAATAAAGGACACTCATTTACGGTAAATAAACCTTTTTTCTTTTTTTTGATAATTGAGAATCATTTTATTAAGCCAAAAGGCTACACAAATTAGCTAGCTTACAAAAACATTCACAAAAAAATGCACCTAAAAAGCAATTGGACACTAGTAAAAGGCAATAGCTAAGATCAAGTTAAGACTCCACTTTAATTTCTTAGCATCACAAGACCACTAGATGGCAATATAACTCCAAAGCAAGATAACACTAATCTCATTTAACACCATCACCGTATTCCAGCAACCCAATTGTGTACAAACTCCCAAGTCAAGATTCAAGGTGCTAAATTCATGATGATCAGTATTCAGTAGCATCACTTATAGGTATCACTTGATGAAAGCTTCTGAGCCCAATCACAAATAAAATCCAGCACCATATACGCCTAAACCGAATTTGAAAACCCAATTTGATAATGACAGGCCTAATACAACGAAAAACAGAGAGCTAGGCATTCTAGTAGAAACGAAATTTTTTCAAAAGCTTTAAATTACCACACAAAACTCCATAAACATTATCAATCAAGCACCCATCATTTTTATGCTGCAAAAATTACAAATTTCATACAGAAGAACAAAAATTGAAACAAAACCGACTAAAAAAACCCTAATTTTCAAGTAACAAACTTACTTGTTCAATATCGCAATTACGGCCAGATATCACCAAATAATAGTCTCTCAGTGTTCGATGTTCTTTCTATGGTCCTTCAACAAGCGAATTTCCATGCTGAATTTCACATACTGGGCTGCAAAATTTTGAGTTGCAAAGAGAGAGACGCGAGATAGACAGAGAGAGAGAACGGTTGTTTTGTTTTGGGTTCCAATTGTGGAAGGAGGGAATTAGAATTAGGGTGATGTCTTTTGGAGGGAGCTATATTAGGTTTCATTAAGGGCAAAATGGGGAATTCAGGGAGGGCTAAAGGAAAATCATAAAGGAGTAGATGGAATAAACATTCAAATTTCACAAGGGTATTATCTGGATTTTATTATAAATTTTGGGCATCCATTGGAAAAGTCAAAACCACAAGGGCACCAATTGAAATTCCCCATAAAATTTAAAGGTTGACGTGTCGAATGTATAAGAAAATGGGACATGAGATAGTATAGAAAGTGAGACAGTAAATCCTTACTAGGATATGTGAGGTGTTTCCGGAGTTTGCCTCTTTCATTCAGGTGTGATAAAAATTTGATACTCGTTCTGATTTCTGAAGGCTGTGTCTCAAAACACTTGAGCCCTCCATCAATTTCAAAGCGCAATACATGAAGCCGCAAATCCCAATCTCAAGATATTTAATATAATACAAAAAAATTTATGTCTTACATCAAAGCAGCAAGTCACCTTAAGCCTGCTGCTTCAGAACCAAAATTGCAAACATCCTTTCCCAAAAAAGATGAAAAGGACAAAAAAGGAAATAAAAGAAAATAAAGGCTCCAGACAATCAATATGCTGTGGAATAAGAACGACCAAACGACAGACACAAATTGTGAATGCAACCTTTTGGACACCCTATTTGATGCCTACAGTAAATACATAAAGAATGCATATTATACACCCTGCAAGCATAAACCTCTTAAAACTTTTGCCACAAAGTAGAACAAATGATTCCTAAACTACCAAAACCCTGAATATGTATGGTGCAGACCATGATGAATGGTGACTCCAACTACAAGGTACTCCCGGCACACAGGACACGCGTCCTACATCAGAAGCCTACCCCAAAGACATCTGACTATCTGAGCCTCAAATTTCTTAACGTCTTTCCATCTGCAGCGAAATACAGTGTATACACTTTGTCGCTGCTAGAATCCAAGACACTTAGTTGCATCAAGCATGGAATAGGCAAAGAACTGGCTTCAAAAGAAACTCAAACAACTCGATGCTGTTTCAACCACATGTAATCAAGTGGAAGCTGTAGCAGATGCTTTTTCTAGTTTTTCCTTCTCAATCTCCACCCTTCTCAGGTCAGCGTGCTGGGCAACTCCGTTGGCCAGTGCTTGGTATTGGAACTCAAGAGTCTGTGTCAGGTTCTGAAACCTTATTGGTTCTGAAGCTTGCACGACTACAATAACGAAATAGTGGGTCAACATGACAGGACATATCATAATACAAATAGGCCCAGGACATAAGATGCTTCAGTAAGCTTGAAATTCCATCCACTTACCTTTTACTGTATCAACAAACAATATGAAAGGGTCAACCTCATCAATTGGAGATTGTAACTCTTCATCATCACTATAGTCATCATCAGAATCATCATCCTCCTCATCCTCTTGCCGGAAAGCTTTAGCCTACACATACCACATTATTGTCAAAGAGAGAACCACCAGCTGAAGAGGAAGAATAAGCTTGAATAAAGAACAAAGTGCCAGGTACTAAACCAGTGAAAAAAAAAAAAAGCACATAGTTTTTTAATGATCCGAAGAGTTACTAAAAGTGACCATCAAAATAGGCCCTCTACCATGTAGAATATCTGTCTAGGCAGATTTGTAGTAACAAAAATTTCAGTCAAAGTACCACACTCGATGGTGATCAGGTAACCAGCCGCAGATAACAGGAAATGGAATATACTGCTCAAAAAATGAAAGATTTACAAAAGAAATAAAATGGAATTTAAACAATACACAACTCTTCCTGTCATGTGTTGGGCAATGAAGATAAAGCTCTCTTCTTCCTATCTTCTCCCAAGTAACAGAGCGAGCACAAGCTGTGCGCTTGGGGGGTGTCTCCCCTATAGAACCATAAAATTACTTTTGCTAGCTTACATAAAAGGATGTGGCTAATTTGTCTAAAACCTTTTGTGAGAACCGACATGCTAAATACCATCAGCAATTTAAAGTTTTTGGGTGTTTTGATACACATATTAATACTCTCCCGTGCAACCTGGTACAGTCAAGGATAGGAACTTCAAAGGTCCTTGTCGACAGCTAAAATTTGATAAATATATGTGAAAAAGAGAATGTAGAATGTAAATTTCTTAGAGACAGTTGACATGGAGGATGAAATAAATAAACCCCTCTATCCCAAAATGACCTTTCCATTTACTTTTGGCATGAATATTATCACTGCAACTGTGTGGTTGATATTCTTTCTAAAAGGTAAGAGATAATACCAACCACTCAAATGTTTCTACTAAAGGTAATGGAGTAATGGACAGATCATTTTGGGACGGACTAAAAAGGAAAGTAGATCATTGTGGAACGGAGGGAGAACTACTTTGCTGTCAACTGCCAAGCTTCAACTTTTATAATGACTAGAGCCTAGAAGTTGATGGCTAATGTATTTTTCATTTGTTTATTTTCATGAATAAAGTCAAAATAATGTGTATTGTTGGCAAGATACCCCCTCCGTCCTAAAACGAAGTTACCCACTTCTTTTAGGCACCAAGAATAAGACACTGAAGTTGGTGGTTGATTTTCTTTCTATACCCCTCACTTCAATTCAAAAGGGGTGATGCTTAGAGTATTTAGTGAGGCCCTGGGACCTTTCACCAGAATTTTATGTCTCTAAAAGGAAATGGGTACTTCAATTTGGAACGGAGCGAAAAGGAAAGTGGGCACTTCAATTTGGGACGGAGGAATTAATATTAAGCAGACCATTATTAGGGCAATTTTTTTTTTTTCATGTATGTAGTGTTGTCTCTAGGGCTGCTAATCGAGCGAGCTAACTCGTGAGCTACTCGAGATCGACTCGGACCCAACTCGACGATAGCTCGACTCGAACTCGAATCGTATGCTTAACGAGTCGAGTCGAGCTAAGCCTGAACTCGACTCGATAAGCTCGCGAGCTACTCGATTGTACAAGTTCTAATAAAAATTAGAAAAAATGGGAATTTGGAAAAAGGGGGTTAAACCTTAGTAATTAGTATGGATTTAATTACCGAAATCCCACCTTAACCATGTTATGACTTAGTAATTAGTATGGATTTAACTAGAAAACTGAACAAAAGAAAATAGAAAAAGAGAACAGGAAACTAAAAAGAACCAACCTATTTCATGTCAAAGCTATTAAAGAATAAAGGAAAAATAAAAAAGAAAAACGGGAACTCAATAAAAGCCAAAAGAACAATACAAGGGAAACAATCAAAATAAAAAAAAAAATTAAAAGAACTTGAAAACAAACGGGTACAGGGCTAGTGTGAGGAGTAAAGAATGAAAAAGCAAAGCATTCATAGTTTTACAAAGTCCCACATCGCTGGCGAAATGAAAGAACTCATTACCTTTGTTTTATAAAAACCCATGTGAATACCTTAATTCCCATCTTTTTACTGCACAGCAGCCAAGTTGCTTAAGTCCTTGGGCCTGCAATGCTAATTACCAGCCAGCCCAATCTTTGGTTGGGGTACGGACAAAACCCAAGTTAAATATTTGTTCTTCAACCGAGTTTTAGTCGAGTTTTAGTCGAGCTTTAGTCTCGATCTCGAGTCGAGCTAGAAAATTTTCTAGGCGAGTCGAGTCGAGCTAGGTGAATTTGAGCTCGGCGAGTTTCGAGCTCGAGTCGAGCTTGAGTTTGGGAAAGTCGAGCTCGAGTCGAGTTTGGCCAAACTCGAGCTCGACTCGCTAGATTAGCACCCCTAGTTGTCTCCTGTTTATTGCCCTGTAATTGACAGGTTTTCGGATCATTTGGGGACATGTGCAGAGTAGAGACAATGGCCAAGAGGGATATAAGTGTTCTCTAACCTCTAGTTCAACTATACTTGGGTAAAGAAGTAAAATTTAAGGGTATTGGTATGCGGGCATTGCTCTAGCTCATGATAAAGCTGGCCTTGGTGGGCTTGGGGTAGGTAGTGCAGTAGTACACCCCACACTTAATCCCAAGAATAAGCAGTGTCCGAGTCCTATTACCCTCAAAAAGGGGGGGGGGGGGGATTTCCTTGCCATATCACGGGAAAAAGAAAAGAGAAGGAATCTGATGGGTTGGAGTGGGACTCGGTTAGATTGTTAGTAGGCCTGGACATCCCATACGCAAAGAAGGTAAAATAGGGTATATTGTCTGCTTGTCTCTCTTTCTCAACCAGTATTCCTACCAAGTTTCTTACAGCCAGATTGAACCATGATGTAAGGTACACAATATGATGGTTTATGCTTAAAACAAAATAGAAGGTAAAAAAGGGTATATTGTTTGCTTGTCTCTCTCTTTCTCAACCAGTATTCCTAGTTTCAAACCAAGTTTCTTACATCCAAACTCAACCATGATTTAAGGCTTACAGTATTATGGTTTATGCTTAAACCATAATAGAAGGTAAAAGAGGGTATATTGTCTGCTTGTCTCTCTTTCTCGACCAGTATTCCCACCAAGTTCTTACAGCCAAATACAACATTTTGGTTTATGCTTAAACCCTCTGTTTTTGCAAAGCCCGCGCCCTTAGCATTTCCTACTACAAAGCCCATCACCTTCTGTAACACGCAGGCTAAACCACTAAAGCACACTGAAATCGTGGGTGATATTAAGAAATACAACAATTACCAACCCCGAGGACAGTAACTGACAGTTTAAAGAAACTTAAACACAAACTATTAAGGCAATGAAGCAGGTAGAAACCTCAGAACATCAGAAACAACAAAGAAGTCACATCAGTACAGCAAAAAGTAGTGAATAATCAGAGCAATTTTCTTACACTAGAGTGCTGAAATGGAGTGCCAAGTGTCAAAGCCCACGTAGGATTATCAACAATTTAACACGGGTACTTAGATGAAGTGAAAAACTTATACAAAGAGCTTTAATCATAGGCAAAAAATAGACTCAAAAGACCTTTAATCACTCACCCGTGCGGCCAAGCGTTTTAGCTGCTCACTATCAGCTTCATCCCCATCATCCTCATCAACTCCCATTTCTTTGTCTGATCCATCACCTTCTTCTTCATCATCACTTTGAAAGCCATCCATGTCATCATCATCTTCCGCTTCCTCCTCTTTTGCTGCTTCTGTCACATAAAGAAATGAAATTTGAGAAGATCTGCTCTGCTAACCAATATCATGAATTTGACAACATTCTCCATCTTCATGCTAAATATCATAAGCATGAGATAAGAAGACACACCTGCGACTTGGTCCTTGTACGCAGCAAGTAATTCAAGTGTAACTCTGAAAACACGTCCAAGGGCTTCCACTGGAAGTTGATCAGAAGGAAGAGCTAACAGGGATATCAATCCCAAGCAGCACACTTTCTTATCATGCTCCCTGTAAGATGAAGTGTATTAAAACGAAGTTGATCTTCCAGACAATGTACTCAAACCATTAAAAAAAACGACACTTGGAGAGGCAGAACAAGCATCCAACAATCACCTTTTAAAGTAGGCACGCACACCACTTTTTTTAACTTGTTGTATCATTTGGAACCATAGATTAAATATCTCTGTGGCAACACCAAGCTTATGCAGTATGCTCAGCGCCAAACTTGGGTTGTAATAAAGAGCATTAGCAATCTGTGGAAAGAGAAAATGACAGTATATTTCTCCATTACAAACCATCCAAAAGTAGCACAATATTTAACAGACAAGACTATTCGTTGCTCAAAATAGCTCAGCCACCAATTCAAAACTTCTGAGCAAATATTACGTTTTGAATTCAACAACTCAGATGACATAAAAAAGAGAGGAAAAGGTGAAGACCCAAAAAACTGATGGGATGGCAGGCAGCTATGTGAACATTAATTTAACTTCCTAATATTAAACCAATTATGAACACACTAAGCATGAGATGCAGCTACAACATAGTTATGCCTGCAAAAAGTAGAAATAATAAGCTACCCTGGTTTCTCCACCTGATTAGGTAGACTTTGTCTAGTTTTATTTTGGAAAGAAAACAACCAATCCTCCCTATACAACAACATTGTTTCCACTTCTTGAGAAGGATTGAAAGGCGCGTTTGGAACTTAGCTACATACCACTTGAACAAGGAGACATCTGAAATATGGCTTCTCAGCTCTATGCAACCGCTCAACAGTGATCCGTAAGTATGGTTCAACCCAATGATCGACTTGACCCTTGCAGTTCTGGAAAACTACTTCTATTAGCTTTGGAGCTGGCTCAATATCACCATCCTCCAAGTTCTTATCACTCATTATCTACAAATAGAACAATAACCGATCTTCAGTCACAAGCATTGTAATTTCAAGATATAAACAAAACAAAAGGGTCAGCAACTGGATATGAGGTAATGACTATCAAATATAAAGAGATTCTTTTGTTGTGGACAGGTTAAGCTTATAAAAGCTCCTTAAGAGTGTTATGAATAAAGAAATAGGAGGAACTTACAGAAGAAATCATATTCCATAAACTTTTCTGATAGTCTGGATCTTTGCATGATAGAAAATGAGCAGTGCCCCGAGATATATAGTTGTCCAAAGGTACCAAAATGTCTGCATCAAAACGGCCATTTCTCAGATTCCTTCTCTAAGGGGTTTTAGAGCCTACTATTCTGTGTGGCTGAATGCCATCCATTTTACCACATTTGTGTATCGAGTAAATGGAATTATTGCCTAACCCATCGTAACTCGTATGGAAATACATCATCACTTTTGGTTAGCCCCATATAAAATAAGTAAACAAACATTTAATTACTCAGATTCAAACATTATTCAATAGTCAAAGTGCCAAAACAAGCATATACAATATCAACAATTTGTCATGAACCCTAGCCTTAGTTCTTAAATAAAAAACTTTCATGTAACAAGCATGCGAAACTCCCTCCATACGAGCATTATAGTCCCACTTTCTACTTTACCCTGTTCCATTTCCACTGTAGTTATTCTATAAAATAATGGTAGACGTCTATTAAATAGACAAGGAAAATTGTCTAATTAAGGTAGGCTGGAGATTTAGTAAACGAAATTGGTGTTTTAGTAAATAAATTTAATATTTTAGTAAACAAAATTAATGTTTTAGTAAACAAAAGTGATATTTTAGTAAAGAAAATTGGTGTTCGAGTGAACAAAATTGATGCTTGTAATTTCTAAAATTGAAATTTTTTTTACAAAATAAATTGGTATTTTAGTAAATAAAATTTATGCTTTAGTAAAAAAAATGATTAAATAGACAAAATTTCTTGTCTATTGAATAGACTCATAAAAGCTTCCCTATAAAATAATGGTAGATATTTGTTCATAAGCGGACTATAGTATCGTATTCATCTTTCAAGGAAAGAAGACGCATCAAGCAATTTAGTAACCAGTAATGTAAAATTGTCACATTAAAAGTTTCCTATTATTCAAAAAACTAGACACAACTAGGAAACCCATGATAAAAAAAGGAAGTACTTAACAGCACTCATCCCATCCCAGATATATTCTTTTTGGTATCTCAGTTTTCAACATATGGAGACCCTTCTTCCAACAAAACCAATTAAAATAAATAAAAATGTAGCAACGAGCAAAGAGCAATGAAAAATATCAGCAACCACCTATTGTAGCCTTCTGAAATTTCTCTATTTTTTGAAATAAATAGTAATTCTTAATACATTGAGATAGGTATATCATATGCACACAACAAACTTGGTGAATCCAAAAACATTCTCCTTCACCAAAACGATCATACAAGGTCAAAGGTGACACTTACTTGGAAAGAAATCAATAGCCCAATCTGACAATGCTTCCATCATCAATGGCCAGAGGCTCCACATCTCCATAGAAATTGTAGGAGAAAAGAATGTTATGTAAGACACAATCTCCAATACTTCTTCAAACACCTCTGTGAATACACAACAGTGACAAATGTTATAACGATTGCTCAATGAAGTGAAAAGTTTCTGATACATCACTAGCTCTAAAATCAACAGCATAGCACAGATGAGCATTCTAACTAAACAACATTGAATGTTAGACCCTCGTAAATAACATTTCTTGCAGAATAATAAGACTATCAAACATTAGAATTAGAATGGAAACTAATAACAACGCTTCGCACAGTGAGGATTAACCAAAATGAACTTACAGATCAAACAGTGAGAATGAACTTTCAAACGCCCGTTTAACAATGGGATAAATGATTTTATCAGATCCTTTTCTTTTATAAAGAAAAAGTTTTATCAACTGAAAATGCTAAGCATTACAAACAAGAGGACAAGTAGTCCTCGAAAGAAAAAGCTAAATTACAAATCGCCCCATTGACGTTGCACATCAGTTAGAGGCACCTCTCTAAAAGCCCTTGAAGCCTTGGCCCAAAGAGAAGCCAAGTACACCACCCTATCCCAAGCAAAGCCAGGAGTCTTAGAGACCCCACCAAAAGTCCAGGAGTGCCGTTCCAACCAAACACACCAAAAGATAGCAAAGAACGCACATCGTCACAACATCCTATTCTCCTTGCTCCTACCAAAATACATCACATCCTAAAAGACACGAGCTCGAAAAATACAAGAAATCACTAACAAATCAAAGCATCAATCTCAAACAAAGCAACCGAACTTGCCAATCATGCACATTGACTACTTGTATAGAAAACTTGAGCAAGCTCTGCTCATGAGGAAGCCCATAAAAAAAACCGGTGAATCCAAATCATTTATCACCCACTTTAACTTGTAACAAGAAAAACTTGAGCAGCCATTGTCAATTAAGTAGCCATAAGATTAAAGACCACAGAATTAAAGAACTTAAAAAGTAAGTAAACTACATCATATGTTAATTATCCAAAGTACTAGGATAAGGGCAATGATGTAGGCCACAGCTTCAGTTTACACAACTCAACCACCAAGAATGGCAAAACCCAGAAAATAGGCAGGAGAGAAAATTTTCAGAGTCAAAATTCACAGAATACAACCAAATACCAACATATCACTTGGTAATTATTTGTGTATGCCAATTACTAAAAAGGGCAATCACAAAGAATGGCTTCATTTTGCAGGCCCCAAATAATTGAAGGCTACTCTCCATCCCAACAAGTGGCAGCAGATCCCTAATCTCTTAAACTAGAAGAATAACTGCCAAGCCAATGTTCTTTAAGGTAAGCCATATAGTGTAGGACTAGAATCATTTGGCCGGCCCCAAATAATTGAAGGCTACTCTCCATCCCAACAAGTGGCAGCAGATCCCTAATCTCTTAAACTTGAAGAATAACTGCCAAGCCAATGTTCTTTAAGGTAAGCCATATAGTGTAGGACTAGAATCATTTGGCCGGCCCCAAATAATTGAAGGCTACTCTCCATCCCAACAAGTGGCAGCAGATCCCTAATCTCTTAAACTAGAAGAATAACTGCCAAGCCAATGTTCTTTAAGCTAAGCCATATAGTGTAGGACTAGAATCATTTGGCCGGCCCCAAATAATTGAAGGCTACTCTCCATCCCAACAAGTGGCAGCAGATCCCTAATCTCTTAAACTAGAAGAATAACTGCCAAGCCAATGTTCTTTAAGGTAAGCCATATAGTGTAGGACTAGAATCATTTGGCCGGCCCCAAATAATTGAAGGCTACTCTCCATCCCAACAAGTGGCAGCAGATCCCTAATCTCTTCAACTAGAAGAATAACTGCCAAGCCAAAGTTCTTTAAGGTAAGCCATATAGTGTAGGACTAGAACCATCCTCCTTTTTGGTTTAGGTTTGGAGTCAAATAGCTCCTTCGGCAGAACTCTCAGTATTATTGACAAGTACTTGGGAGGATTTCATTATTTGGTGGAATTGTCTGTCGGAGGGAGAGAGGGGAGGCATTTTTTACTTAAATTCCCTTTCTCATAAAAAGTCAGAAATCCAGCAAAGTAATTGACAGATGCTAATAATTTCTCCACTCTGAGAAAGGAAGCATAACTCAGCCAAAAACCAGAATTTACTGCTTGTCCTTTCCATCATTATCTTCAAATTGAGAGAACTAATTTACCACCTTATATTCTTCCTTGATCGCCTTTATGCTCCCCATGCAAATAGAATAATAGATAAAATTTAAGAATGAAACAAAACAAACAAGATGCAGGACAACAAAGAAAAACCAAACCTTGGCCATCAGTAGTTAACATCCTTCGCATTATAGGAAGAAGAGTTGGCTCAATATGAGCAAAAAGGTGAGGAAGCCTGCTAACAGATTCAAGAATTGTGCTAATAGCACGCAGACAACCAACTGCTGCCAATGCACCACTTGGATCATCACCTTCTTCATCAGCTTCAGCAGTGCTCATGCACTTCCAGAACGCAGCAGCCTAACAAAACAAAGAAATATCCATCAATAAAAAGCAACTAGAGCATATGAAGTGTCAAATGAAAGTCTTCAAATTTTACCAGATTTTGGCATAATCCAAAAGCATAAGGTGCCATTTCCTCCCCAAATTTGTCAACAATAGTCTCCAGAGTGAATACAAGGTCTTCATTTTCAACCTCGTTCATAAGTTTGAAGAACTCTGGAGAAGGTGAAAGCTTTTAAGAAGTAATTGTAAAATTGCATATGAAAACTGAAAGAATTCAGATATTATGTACCATCAAGTAGCTGCGGTAGAATGGGGCGTATCTCTCCCAAATCTGCATGAAGTTTGAATTTTTCAATAATCCGAAATGTTTCTTCTTTTCATCCTAGAAATAACAAACACATGTGAGACTGATAGAATTTAACAGAAAAGAATATACCTTTGCAAGCTTCAACGAACGAACGCAGTGCAAAGACTGAATCAACACGAACAGGGAGCTCTGGATCACGTAGTCCAGCAACCACACTGTGCAGTGCTTTTCGGAAGTTGTTCTGGTCGGAGAAGTTAACGTGGGCATATTGGCCAGAAACCCATGCCGCCTGATATTAAACAATGTTTAGGTAATAAGAAGAGCAAGAATATGAGTATTCACAAATCTATGGGATATTACAATCCCTGGCATAACCAATAGAAGACGAAAATATATATAACAAAACCATCTAAGGTCTACCCAGGAGATCTAGCAGATATATTAATGGAGACTACTTTCATGGAGTTTAACCTATACAATAAAGTCACAATGAGTGAAAAACAGACAAATTGTAGAGGTTTTTCATAATCAACGAACACCTATTTAGGCTACTAATGACACTGAAAAGATTAATGAGCTGCAGTTAAATTATCAAGAAAGGCGTCCGAAGTAAAAACTACAACAACAGCGCAGAAAACAAGACTAAGAATTTACAATATGTTTTGAACTTCAACAAGAAAATACACTACATCAAATTTGTAAACAAGGCAATGTGAGTAAATACACTAGTAACATTACAGCCTGATCTCTTCTCTTAGTATATAAAGCTCAAAGAAAGCACCATAACGGTTCAACCTCATAATTACTTGGGTAGAGAATTAAACAGAACTACATTTCATTTATGTCTCCATGCCTGGTGATCTACCCCAAAAGAAGCACTTATATCCCTTTTTAACCCCTGAAAGGGCCCGCAGCAAGTTACAATGTAAGAGAGGGAAACAAAACAAGAAACCAACCTTAGCTCTTAGGTGTCCAGCAGGACTGTTGAACTCAGTGAAAACATGTTCAACCAACATGCGCTCCAACTCTGACTTGTATGGTGCAGTTTGTTTCAACTTATCACAAAGTGCACCTATAGCAAGAAGGGCACCATCTTTCTGACGATAGGGTTTGTGCTCTGCTGGAGCCTCGCCATACCTGCGGTAGCAATTATCAGATATAAATTGTTGAATGATGGACATTATGCAACAATAAGCAAAAGAGATACCTCTTAAGAATCTCAACAACGAACTGAATGAACTTCTGCAGATTCTCCTTTCCCCGTTTTCTGACCAACTCACTCACAAAGTCCATTGCAGCAGTCCTTGGACTATACAAATCCTCAATAATATCTGATAATTGTAAAGAGATGCATAACCATCTAGTACCAAACACCTCTCAATGAATAATTTAAAATAGGAATCATGCCAACAGCGCAAAGCCCTAAAAGGCTAAAACTCACCATAGCCTTTCCTCACGTACTCATGAGGGTCCTCATCCCAAAGCTTCTGGTCGTTGTCGTTGAAACACATCAGCGGAAAAATAATTTCAAAAAGTAGAACATCAAGACGTGGCTGCAGCAAGTGATACATACTGGACTTTGAGATACTGCCACAAAGAAATAGGGAGTAATAATCAGTTCTGATGGATACCAAATATGCCAATGGCACTACAGCCAATTTAGATAGAAAGGAAACACTTGTCAACAAAATCCTGCCTCAGATTTGAATAAATAAATTACTATGCACTTGATTATTCAGAGTTATGAGAACAATGTAATCAATGTTCTTTTCATATCAACATTTTGACTTTGGTTGTCTCATGCTCAAAACTCAAACTCGTTGCAAGCTGCAATTCATAATTCACCAAAGTTTGCTTAGGTAGGAAGGCATACTGCATGTATTTGATTCACTTAAAAAAGAGACTGAAATGAGCAACAAAAAGCACAACTCCCCAATCCCCCTCCCCGCGTAAACATAGGAAGAAAAAGAAAATCAAAACTTCGTGCCACTGACATAAAGTTGTCAAACCAACATAAAACATCACCAAGAGGCACGAGGTAGGTGGGCGATAATATATGAGTACATATTTGTGTTAACTTTTCTTGGAGGGGTGGGAGGAGAGAAGAAATTCGCCTCCTCCCCTATTGTCCCCCATATTAAATATCTCAAATATCCACTTTACCAAGCATTTATGATTTTGGTAATTTACTCCATCAACATCAGTAAAGGGGAAAGATAAGCAGTCATATGAGCAAGATGTAGGAACCAAAGGGATAATTGATAATACAATGTTAAGAATGATGAGAACATTTCAGGGAAACTCAATCAAATAGAACTTGGAATTTATGCAAACCTATTGCTTAGATATTGCAAAATAAGATTGATAACTCTGTCAGGTAGATAGCCACCAGCACGGATAACATTCAACAAATTCAAATGGCACTCCAAAATCTTCCCAGCATAATTTTTCTGAAACATCTGAGCAAACGCTTTGCTCTCAGGGTTCTGGAGTCTCATGTCTCCAAATCTGTTGACAAAATTAAGAAAGCAACAGATATCAGACCATATAACTAATCTCGTAATTCACTAACATCAGAAATGATTTACATCCCAGGAACATCGCAGAATCCCATCAATTCCAAGTCGACCAAGATTATTTTGTCAACATTGATTTCACTGACCTTGTGTATAGCCGATTCAAGATGTGGACTGTCCATTTTTTTACCTTCCACCAACCCCATGTTTTCCTTTGATCGGGATCTGCTGGCTGTCCTTCTAAGGGCACAGGCCTCTCCAATATGTTCAAAAATAGGACCATCCAAGCATTGAACAAGTTGGGATCAAGGAGCTGTTTGGGAATCTCCAGCTGTGAAGGCAATACAAGAACTCTTGTGAGTCTCAATGATGATAGCAACAGAATGAAAGTGATTGCAAGTAGATCTGTCAACCATATATCCATTTCAAAAATATCGGGATGTTGACCCGACATTTTAAACCTAACATGAAGGCGACCAGGAGGGACTAGGGGGAGCCAGGGCCTAGTCAAACAATCCAGCCCCTGTAGAAGCCCACTAAAAATAATCCAATACTAGCTAATTTCTTACAAGTCCCCCAAGCAAGCTAAAGAAGAACAATGCACCTGATTCCTGAGAAAAAGAAACTGCTATGCTAGAGCCTACATTAAACAACTAGTTCCCATACATGGTCCCAACGTGATTTTTGGAAGATTGAAAACTCTTTCCTAAGGCTTCTCTGTTTCGCCCCAAAACCTCTCATTTCTTTTATTTGATGTAGCATGAACATTTCGGCCTTTCCGTTTACCATTCAATTGAAAAAGTCAACAATTTAGCATCAAAGTGAAGTAATATTCTTAAAAAAATTTATACTATTGCTACAGAGTCTTAGTTGAAACAACTACGCAAATTAATTTAGTCCACGCGAGTTTAATAAGGCTATACAGGTATTTTATTAATTATCGGTTTTCTTCTCTTTTTTTTTTCCAATTTCCATTCTTTCTAATAAGAGTTTTATCACAAGGGCTACTATATTTAACTTGATCTTATCTGACTAACTACAAAGATCGATATCATTGACTTGTACGTGTGTGTGTGTTTTATATGGTAATAGTAATACTATTGTCCATATTACATTTATCCTGGTTCCGCCAAAACCAGAAACCAGGCAAACCCAATAACCCGAAAAGTAAGAGGCAACCTGCTATGGGCCACTCAATAACAGGGGGTCAAAGGCAGCCCATTAACAGAATATGCTAAGCCGTTCAAAACAATAATTGATTTGTAAAATATTGAGTAAAAAGTCAACCCTTCGTATTTGGAATCCTATTGTCTGCCTCTTCTGTCTTCCTCTCTCTCACTCTACTCCCTCTCTTTAGCAATTGCTACTTTTCTCCATCTTCTTAATTCAGCGCCCCCCCCCCCCCAACCCCTTCAAACCTGCTTAACCCCTCAACTAAGAGTTTGAGACTCAACCTCTCCACTATACAAATAACTAAATATAGTATCATGAGAGAAGATGAAACTTGATTTTTAAACAATATCACTCCTGCAGTACTTTACAAGTAATCTGCATATAAAACACAATTTGTCTTCGTATATACCGTCCTTAAGTCTTTACTATTTGACCTAATAAGTGCTCCATTATGTTACCCAACAAATAATCTATGATGCTCGGACTCGGGTACGGATCCAAGAGTCCAATACCAAAAAATCAGAATATGAAGATATGGGGACACGTATCATAAGTCTCCAAATTTAAAATGTGGACACGGGGACTTGGGAAAACTGAAAAATTGGAAGAGGAAAAAAAAACGCAAAAGAAATGAAAAGTCTATCCTTGGTAAGTTACGAGGAAACCAACGTGAAGAAGTTTAAACGTAGATAATAAAGATAAGTAATTTGAATAGTTTATTATTGGACAGCTATAAAGTAGTGGTAAATGAGTATTAATTACTTTCTGAGAAGGTAAAAGGGAGTGTTTTCTATAAATGTTTTTTAATGGGTAACAACTGTCACTGGTTAAATTCTTTTAACCCCTCACTCTCCTACTTTTTGCATTCCCCATGTTTTCTCTCTCTACTCCAGGCCCTCTCTCTCCCTCGTCTCTCAATCTCTTCTCTGTTCTCCATTTTAGACTTTAGAGCTTCACCTCAAGCCATGGCTAGAAACGCTGAAGTAGATCTGCAAACTCAGCAGCCGCGTCCAACTTTCTCTTGCCGGGTCCGACCCATATCCCGTGTCCGTACCCGTGTCGTGTCGTGTAGTGTCGACACAGGTACGGCAGGGTAAACAGGCGAGTCCGAGCTTCATAGCATATAATTAATATATTTTACTAGTGGTAATGATGAATTATATAAGAAAGAAAACTTTGACCGATTATTAACATTGATAAGAAAAAGACTAAAAAGCTCTAATAACCTATTGGATTACCAGAGCGCAGGATTTCTGGGCGAGGTTGAGCAAAATCTGACTAACCTGCTCAAGTACACCCAACCTACTAATTTCCCAAACCCAAAGTATACCAACCTCTACACGTCACCAGCATCTGTAGATGAAAAGTCAAACCTAGAATCATCGCAAAGATTATTTTAGCTTTACAGAAGTTATTTGCACTTTATATTGATACCGAAATCCAATCTGCCTAAATAAAGGGCCCACAGCATAGAGGGTAAAGGACAGCCTTATTGCAGAGATCTAATAATGAGCATACTGGCATGGGTACAAATATACAGACGGATACGGGAATACGGCAATCCAAAATTTTTAGGATACACCGACACAGGAAATTTGTACTTTATTAGGCAACAAAGTAGTATGGTACTATGATATATATCAGAATAGAAAATTCTACAAAATTCTAGAATAAAAATCTAGAATTTGGATACTTGAAAAGTAAGCACTTTTTAAAACTCATATAAATCAAATTAAAACGCTAATTTGATAGGCTTAAAGCTAATAATGTTCTGACAAGTATTGGAAATGTGTCAACGAGTGTCGGTATGGGAAAGGTATAGGACACTGGAACAGCCAGCTGACACAAGGTGCTTCCTACGAGCCAAACTAGGAACCACTGGAATGTCAGAGCTATAACCAGTTGAGCTACCCAATAATGGCTTCAATATTATATATAAAAAACAGTGAATGGAGAGGAACCTGCTCTTTTTTAAAGATGAGTAAAACAAAACTTGTAAAAAGCACACGAAAGAACAAACATTTTCCACTTATATCGACATGAAATTAATCAAGTATTCTTAGTTTCTGTTCCCAGAGTAAGAGACATACATAGATTGATGACCAGAATATTTTACATATAAGCTTCATCAGTTCTGCCACGTCGAGAGGAGGGTTGGGAATCTGAACGAGCTTGCTAAAAATATTGAGCAAAGGAGGAAATGTATCCTCGACAATTGAACATACAGGCGTTCTCTCATCATCTGACTTGAACCTGCACAAAATAATTGGTGTCATAACATGAAAATAAACAAGCTGCTATATGGGAAGATCTAAATTGAAAGTCTGTATCGCACGAACACATCTGAAAAATAAAAACATTATTAAACCCAAGTCTTGCTGAAACTAGATATAAGGAAGAATATGATGCCAGACAATAATACAATGTACCCTCACAATTCACAACTGTCATCACACACAACAAAATGCACATCATAGAATAGAAAAAGATGATGATGAGCATAATAAGAATTATAATGTCAACACCCACGTTTAACAACATTTTCTTTTTTTTTTTTTTTTTCAATTTACTCATCCTTCTGACTGTTTGAGTGTCTAGCTTTCATAAGACCTTGCAGACTTGACTGTTGGTGTTGACAATGCATTAATCGAAATAAAAGTAAAAGCAACGTGTTCAATCACTTATTGACTCTTTCCATCCTAAATAAATTTTATAACTATAATAGAGAATATTATTAAAACATCACGAAACAATGCAAGGAAAATGAGATGCACATTTACGAGTGTCCTGGTCACCAATATCAAAATCTTGACACTGTTTCTGTTATCATTTACATATCCCAATGCAGGATACACTCACCAAATGGATAATATCATGCAGATCATCCAATCTTTTCCAGAAAGACCTCTGGACATCTGTGAAATTATTGTGGAAACAGGCACAAGCAGAAAATGATGATCATTCCAATGTCCCCAGAGCATATATTGCTCATTTTCATTTTCCCTATTCCTGTTTTTAAATAAGAACACCATAAATGCAGCAAGAATCCTGCTACAGCGCCTCACCAACTAAAGATCCTAACTTCTCAGGCATTCCATAAGGCAAATGTCTTCGGCATAAGTCTCAACAGGTAAGTTGCATGGCCCTCCCACTTTGCCTCTTCTTCGGTCAGTAAGGGAGCGTAGATCATGCAAAAGTGGATGCATGATTAATACTCATCTTTACAGCACTAGAACATTCCCAAAATATGGGAGGGAAAATACAACTTAATAACAGCAATCCCCAAATTCATCCTATCCGCTAGTGTGAGGTGCTGCCAATTCTAATCTCTTGCTGACAGCATTTACTCGTGCCCCTTTCTCTCTGTATCTCTGTGTCATTTGGTTGTCATAAATGTGCTTCCCCTCCTCCTTTCCCAATGTTCCACTCTTCCTAGCACCCTTGCACTGATTGCTGCTGCATCTGAGATTCATACCTATGACCATGGGGCCACACGCTTGAATGATATGTCTATCAAGCTGCTTATAAAACATACCCCTAACACAAGCATCTCTGTAACAAGGTTTTATTCATGCCAAGGTTCATGTCATAATTTGACATTATTCCTTTCTATGTCGTACATACAACCAAAGAAAGTAATAGCAATGTCTTCTTTGCAATCTTCTGGTGCGTTTGGTTGGAACAGAATGCCCGGGTTTTTGATGGGGCCTCTAAACATATTGGCTTTATATGGGATCAGGTGGTGTATCTGGCATCTCTTTGGGCCAAGGCTTCGGGGGCTTTTAAAGGGGTACCCCTCACCGACATGCAACGTCACTGGGGTGACTACTAACTTTGTTTTCTCTTTTCTTCTTTTGAGGACTTCTTGTCCTATTTATGTATTTGCTCTCCATCTTCATTATAAAAAAAAAAAAGAAAAGAAAGTAATAGCAATGTTTTTCATCTTGATGTTTGACTTCTTCAATTAAAATAAGCTTTTTGAGCTTTCTTTCTACAATCTATGCCAATAAAACCCAAGATAATCAGGGACTAGTACTAAACAAGCAACTAAAAGGGAAGTCACCCAAAGCAACTAAAATGAAGTGAAAGGAAGAAAAGTGACGAAGATGGGGGGGGGGGGGGGCCAACAGCAGAAAACAAAGCAATAGCTCACCTTGAGACAAAGAAACAAAAGCCAACAGAGCTTCTTGCTATGGATTTCAGTACTTTATCATGTTAGATGTGAAATGCTTTTCTTTGCAATCTAAATTCTCAACATCCACCACAAAGAGGGTATACTCTTTCAGACAATATACAGATCCTGAGAGAACAAAAGATTATGCAAATAGTTTTCTACTCTTTTTAAACAATGCTCTAGAGTCAAGCCTCAAATTCTAATACACACACAAAAAAAAAAGTTTGTCCATTCTTGTCCTTCCAGGTAAGGACGACCTATGTTTTCATGATATTGACCAAGAGTATCTGATACAAGTATATGATAGATGATGCATTACTCAATTTCCAAACATTTTTACATGTTTCAGTCCCATTTTTGAGTGTCCAATTGTCATACCCATGTCTAAGTAACCAATGTCTAACAAGGAAATACTGATGCAAAAAAAATCATGTTCATAGACAAAGACAGCAGTAGGAACTTTACGAAGAAGACAAGGGGGCAAAAAATTGGAATTATGCAAACTACTTTCATATAATCGCATGGACATTCTAACAAGAGAAGGAGGTAGGACAAAAAAACAAAAGAAAAGAGAAAGAAAGAATGAGTTTGTGACAAGCCATTGTGCCATTGTGGTAAAAACTGAGATCCAACTAGCCAAACTACAGTAACATAACCCAAGTAAATAATAAACGAGCATAAGAGGGAAAAGGCATCATGTTATTTACTCATATTTCCTAGCCAGAATTCGCAGCACAAACAAAGCACCATAAACCTGTTGATCTTGTAAATTATGTTTCACCCATTGAAGAAGGGCAGGCCACTGCTCAGGGTAGTCAGCATGGATAATTGTTTTAAGGCACTCACCCAGCTGCACCCTGCAAACAACAAAACAGGATATGTTAAAACAACCCCAATAAATGCCACACAAAAATTTCTTCCTACTACTACATTAGAAGTACAAGTAGTAATAATCAGTATACAATAACACGGCTTGCACAAAATGCATTGTCATTAAAAACAAACCATACCTCAACAGAGGAGGAACTTGGGCCACAAACACAAGGATGTTCTGTCTCACCATATCTTTGTCAGCAGGTGAGATCTTTGATTGCTCATCTAACACCCAAAAACAAGAACATGTAACACTATTAAAATTTACGGGCTTCTTGATGTACGACAAATGAATAACTCTTACAGCTCAAAGATGAGACAAACCAGTATCATGAGGAGACCAATTCTTGGCAATGAAATTCTTGAAGTGAATACTGGCAACCTGCCTAACGGCCATATCACAATTCCCATCGACGATTATCTGTAACAGTCTTACTGTATGCTGTGGAGTGAACTGAAACTGCAAACATACCACCAAAATACCCAAACAGGTGTTTATCATCAATTTTATCAATGCCCAATTATTGCCCAGTTGAAACAAGCTATTGCACAGTTAAAACCACACCAAAAACTACCTCAAACTAACAATTGATCTAGCCTTCGAACTAAAAGCATTAAATTTCCAGACAGCTCAGAAACATTTAAGATTAAACTCAAAACTATCAATCAGATCAAAAACCAATAACTTTAACCATAAATTTCAGCTCATGATCATAATTTCACCTCAAAATACAAAATTTGATCAAGAAATCTGGAAATTAATTCTAATTAATTGTAATAAAGTAAAAGAAAACCAAAACCTGATTGAGACTCTCTTCACCCGCCTTACGCTCATCAGGATTAGGGCTAAGAGCAGCACGAAGAATAATCGCCAAACTCGGAAGATCCATGAATTCGTGCTCAAAATTAACACCCCAAAATTATAATCAAAAGTATATGATATAATTCCAAAATTGAAATTAAATGGAACAGTATTATGCTCAAGCAAGAGACAAAATTTGCTAAATTTGTGTTTCTTTTTTTGTTTTTCTACTTTCGGGGTACTGAAATCTAAACCCTAGAAAATTGCTCTCTAGGGTTTAGAGAGAGAGTGAAAGCAGCAGCGAAGGAGGAGAGAGAAACAAGCACTGATATTTTATTTTTTATTTAGTTTTTTTGTTTGTGAAGAAAAATGCAAATGGAGCACGAAGGTTGCGGAACAAAGACAGCTTTAGAGAAATGTGCTCAACTGGCTGGCACACGTACGTGTATATAAATGATTAGGGTTTTAGGATTTTTTGAGCCTCCAAATTTTCACCTAATTTAATCTTGTTTGGATAAATATTTAGTTGAGTGTGTATACTGGGGAAGAGTAATAACTTTAGTGACTCCATTAATTTATTTTCTCATTCTAACACCCTTAACCTCTTAAGCTTAACCTTGGAAAAAAAAAATGAGCTTTTTTTTTTTAATGGAAATGATATCTTTTTTATTTCTACGGGATGGAAATGATAACTCTTTTTTTTTACACAATTTAGTGTATTAGCATTTTCTTTTTCTTTTTCTTTTTCTTTTTTTCTGGGTGCAAGATGGCAAAGCCGTAAAGGTGGTTTTTAACTTTATATGAACGGGAAACATCCAACAATACAGCATTCAACACGTTATTAGGGAAATTCGAGGTCTAGAAATGACTCCTTATTTCCCACGACTACACATCTGCAAGCTCGTGTGCTACTTACCATCCCTACGAACAAAACTTCAAGCCACACTATTAATAATAGACACCAAATCTAAGATATCTTCTACAATCAAATGAAATACATTATGACCACTACTTCTAAACTTCAAAGCACTAGCAATGACTCGACTAAAACATCAATGAAACCATGAACAACACATGCCAACTGAACGCCAAAATAAATGATTTTTGCTTCTACATATTCGATCTCCCAATCCTCCAAGAAATTCATAGTCACCCCTTACAACAGAAGTCTTTCGTCCTACCGAAAAATGATATGAATTCAAATTCCTTTATCCCCCCATTTTCGACCACCCATGTCAATCTTGACGATACCTGGATCTGGAAGCTTCCATTAAAGAAGACGCAACCCACCAGTAGTCAGGGGCGGAATTAAGGGGGTTTAGGGGAGCCAAGGCCCAAGTCAATTATAACGTTCTGCCCGTATGAAACACATAAGATTAGTAGCTCAGACTGTGATTGTGCTAAAGTTGGTCCCCCTTGACCCTAAGAGCTCCTGTGATCGATCCTTGCCACACACCTTGTTATAGCATTTTTTCGTCCAAACATATTCAATATTGGATTAATTTGAAATTATATGCTTTGAGATATTTCTGATAACATAGTTATCATCATTAAGTTATTTCGGGATAAAACGTTATCTAAGTGATAAAGTTACATATGAACTGGACTGAACTGAACTGAAATTAAGTAAAATTAAGTTGAATCAAACAGAGCCTAAGTTGTTTTGCTTTTACAACTTTTTGCTCTATTTTTGTCTTTTTCTCGATCTTTAAATTTTTATTACTTTGTCTTATTCCACTATTGCCTTTATTTTCTCATTTAGTGTTTTTATTTTCGGACATTAACTTCCAATATCAAGTTGGATGTTTAATTTGTTAAAATATATTGTATTTCATTATGAAAGGGAACTAGGTGTATGCCCCGTGCGATGCACGGGCTTGTAGTTTATCGTTAGAAAATATATTTGAATGATATCAAGAAATAAGTTAATGCTTTATCAATACCGTCTATGATAACTAATATGAAGTTACCCGTACAAAATCAAAGTTGTGCTATGTGAGTATAAAATTGCTTATGTGACATACAATAATAATTGTTTAGATTTAAATGATAAGTTAAATTTATATATTTTCATACTTTAAAAAAGAATTCAAATAAAAAGTTAAATGACAGATTCACAATGCAACCGCACACCATCTTGATATAATGTCCTTGGGGACCGTTAGATTTATACATTCGTGTACTTAGGTACTCCATAAATTTATCTACCGAGCTTATTATTAGCCAATAACTACAATTGGTTCTTATCTCTCTTTGATCTATATTTTTTTTATATAAAATTACTTATGTGTCATGTAATGTATTATGACAACGGTTTGATCCATGTAGATAAAATTATTTTCTTTTTTTTATACTTAAAAGAATTTATCGAAGAAAACTGTGTTTAAACCTACTTTATTCACATTATTTAACCAAATTAGCGTAATACTCCATCTCCATGAACCATGTACTTTTGTTGGGGTATAGAATCACTATGAAGATTAGATGCATATATAATATGTTAATTTATTAGTTAGTTTTAAAGTCTTTAATTATGCATTTATTACTTTGACTACTTTACCTTATTAAATTCTTATATCTAGTTTTTGGTATAGTTTACTTTAAGGTTTAGTTATGTTCATGTATCCTTCACTCAAATAAATAAATAAATGTTTATGTATCCTATTTATTAATTATATAATATGATTCATATCCTCATTAATTGGTTAACTTGGCATTAGCTTTTGAATATAATGATGATTGGACATGGTGACATGCAAAACACGTGTGAATACAACAACGCTATAATCAACTTTTATATAGGATCATTTTATAGTATGTTCTTTTTTCGAAAATTCATACGCCAAAAACTTTGTTCAAGAAAATACATAAGTGATAGGTTTACAATTAACTACCATTTTCACGTGCTCAGTCAATCGAAATATTAATACCTCTACATGCTTGTGTAATTCTATAGCTTTCTACCATGACAATACACATTACTAACTTTTTTGTGTTCTCTTTGATCTACATTGTATTAAAATTATTAATAATATTTTTTCATTTAAAAATAATTTATGTTTAATGTCATGTATTATGAAGCAGTTTTTTGGATCCACAAGGCCAAACTAATTTCCTAATTAAAAGAAATTGGTTAAAAGAAATAATATTTATATTTACACCAATTTTACTTAAATGACATGTATTATGCAGCAGTTGTTTGGATCCACATGGCCAAACTAATTTCATATTTTTAAAATTAAAAGAAATTGGTTAAAAAAAATAATGGTTATATTTACACCAATTTTACTTAAATATTGTACTAATTTACTACATTATCCATCTTCATGGAGAATCACGGAGAATCACTTATAATTTTGTTTAATGTCATGCATGTATTATGCAATGGTTGTTTATTTGGGTCCATGTAGACAAATTTAATCTTTTATTTTTCTAATTAAAAAAGTACTAAAAAAATAATTATGTTTACAACTACCTTACTGAAGTATTCTACTAATCTACTATATCTCTCCATCTTCATGGAGAATCATTAAGAATTTCAGATGTATAATCTACCAAAATATGGATTATATATGTTAGGGCTATTTTCCCTTATAAATTAGATTCGTTGTACCTAGATTTTAGCATAATTTATTTTAAGTTCATGTACCATACTACCATATCTATGAAATTAATAATGTTCATGTATCGCAATTAATTAGATAACATGGTTCATGTATTGTCATTAATTATTTGGGTGACATGACATTGCCTTTTAGATATGATGATGACTGGGATAGTGACGTGGCATGACACGTGTCGATGCAGCGGCTGTCATGTTCCAACTATATATATATATATATATATTAGATTTACATTGTCATATTTCTATTGAAAAATATAGTTTTCTATTCATTTTTTATATCTTTGAACAAGATATAGTCGTCGAAATTAGTCATCAAAATTAACATTTAAACGCAAAAATGAAAACAAAATTTAGATGGAGACTACGCTACACATATATTTACGAACTATTATTTGCCCCTCACCCCTCAATAGAAATTTCATGGTTCCGCCTCTGCCAGTAGTCATCTTGTTGTTCATACGATGGCCCTTCGGTTATTACACCTGCTTCTTGGTGTATTCGACGATTTCAATTGCGTTCTTAATTACACTCTCAAAACTTAGTTTATTCCTTACTTAACAAATCGTTCACATGACAGTAATATAGAGAGCAAAAGAAACCTCATCCAACTCTCATCTCATACCTTCAATCCAATCTCTCAATGAATGGCCATGAACCTCTCCCACCATAATAGTTTGCTAGCCTCCACACCGCAACAACCAATGAGCAAAAGTTCACGTTTCCTTTTCTAATTAAATTCATGTTTAGTGTACTGATTGATATTCGGGAAATACTCTATGACTATAGTATTATGATGTTAATATTAATTAATTTTTATTAAACCAAGTAATCAGCTAATAAATATGATTAAACCCTTGAAAGTCACTAAAATCTTTTAATAAATATAGTGGGTATCATAACTACTAACAATAATGGATATAATACTAGATATTGATTTAATAAGATCGTATTAATACACGATGTCGATTATAAACTATTATCTTTGTAATATCCGAGCAATTGCTTTGTGTAATCTATAACTATTTACTAAACCAGGTCACTTCTATCCACGTGGCGTTCTGAGGTGAAAGTTTTTCCCGCCCAATATACTTTGCAATTCATGACTAACCGGAGCAGCTTCTGGATTATTCTATCTTAATTAACAAGAAGGTCTAACGGTGTAGTTTTTTCAACATTTTCCCAAGCTTCTACCTAGTTTATTAATTAACCACCTAATTCATGTTTAATTTGCTGCTATTTTCGATGCTTGACCGCTTCTAATATTCCATCAAGAGTAGATGCAAACCCCTTTAATTGTTAATTTATCACGTCTCTTTCACTTCTTCTAAGTACTCATCAAATTTTAAACTCCCTCACTTCTTTCTCTTTTCTCCTTAGTTGCTGATTTCTATCTACTCTTGTGCTACATCTATGACGACGTATTTGGAGTTTTAATTACCATAATAATTAACCCCATTGATGTGATTCTTGACTGTGGATTTGGTGAATTTTCGTTTTTTTTTTCTCTTCTTAATTTTTAGGTTTATTCGTCAATGTGTCATTTATCCATTCTGTACATGTGTCATCTTAACCCCTTTTAATTTTAGTGATATTTTTCACAAGTTTACGTTGGATTTGGGAGTATCGTATTTATGCCTACCATCTGTTTGAATAAATGCCTATGTGAAATTTAGGTTTATTTTCTTCCTTAGATAACACTTGATTCTAAGTCCATTGTTTTGTAGGTGGAAAAGAAATCATGATCCATGTTTTAATCACTCTCTGGTGGCAATCGCAATTTCCATGGACTTGAGCCTCAACCCAATATTCATTTTTCCCAGATTAGCCCAGTCTAAATTATTGTGCCTCTATGTTTGTCATATCTTGATTACCTTCTTATTATTCAGTCTTTAAGATTCTCATACTCTTTTTAACCTGCTCTTGGTGTATAAAGGTTTTGAATTTGTCCTTTTATGTTCTAAAACTTAATCATATTCAAACATGATTGTCAACATTTTTTGCAGATTTTTTGAAGATGGTGACCCTTAGAAAGATGTTCAAAGAATAATAAATTAAAATTCAATAATGGGTATGTATATTCCTTTAAATGGGATTTCATTTATTTCATGGTTGGCATTGGCAGTAACGATTGATGATTTATAACTGTATTTGATAATTGATGATGTATATTAATATTAATTGCCACAATGTTATGGTTTATAAATTCATTTAGTTTGCATTATATTTGATTTAATATCTCTAATTGTGAGTCAATCTCCCCCTCCACCCCCATCTTGACAAAGCTGGTTTGTGAGAAGCTGATGAGTGTTGGAGTCCCTTACAGTTTGTAGGACACGACACCAATAAATGAACTAAAGGAAAAAAGAAAAAAAAGAAGAAGGTGAAGTCAAGTTTGCAATAGTAGGCCGGTAGTAGAGCCAAGATTTCTACCCACCAACGATGAAGATTTATCCATCTTCATTTATTACTAGGTGTGAAACAAAGAAAACCACTGGTGAGCTATGCATAGGTGGTGGCAAAAGACTTGTGGCAAATGTGTCTTTGAAACCACTTAATATAGCATGCCATTCCACGGCAAAATGTATTAGAGCAGAAGTGAGCAAGCAAAACACAAAGGCTTTTGTTCACTGAGAGAAAAATACAGAGAGTTTTAGAGTAATCATGTATAATATCCGATCGGAAAGAAATATTCTCCGAACGAGACACAAAAATAGAGTGTTGTTAGTGGGAGTGTTAGCCTCACATCCGACGGTCCGATTATTCATCTGGATCCGGAACCGAACAGTTATCAACCATACCGGTGAAAATATGTTTCATGTTTATCCACCTCTAAGGTGAGAGTTATTATTTTGGAGAACCTCTAGGTGGACCTAGATATGTGTATTTGTATTCCCATTTACAATCTCATGGTTTTTCCCTTCCTCTTGGAGGGGTTTCTACGTAAAATTCGGTGTGTCGTATTTATTTATTTTCCTGGCGATTTTATTATCTCATTTTAATTGCACAAGAGGGAAAATCGTTAATACTTCCGCTGTTCATTTAAGTTCTTTTCCTAATAAGTGGTATCAGAGTTTGGGTTGGCTAAGTTATTTCTTGTGTAAGTTAAAATGGAAGATTCTGTCACTATAAGTGGGCATGATAAAATTGACGGTATCGAATTTTTCTATATGGAAGCCAAGAATGGAGGATATTATTTTTTGCAAACAAATGTACACACCAGTATCAACTGTTAAAAAGACGGCTGATAAGTCTGATGAACGATTGGAAACTGGTCGATAGAAAAGTTGTCGGTTTAATTTGTCAATATATTGATCAAATTGTTTTTCAGCATGCTATTAGTGATACAAATGCTTATACACTTTGGAGAAAGCTGGAGGCCATGTACGTACGAAAGAAAGACGACTTTAAATAAAGCCTCCTTGGTGAGAAGATTGGTGAAGTTGCAGTACAAAGATGGTCGCAGCGTAGTAGAGCATCTCAATGATTTTCAGGGCTTGTTAAATCATATAACAAGCATGAAAATGGTGCTAGATGATGAAGTTCAAGCATTATTACTTCTCAACTCCCTGCCAGATAGTTGGGAAGTGCTCATGGTGTCACTGAGCAATTCTACTCCACAAGAAAAACTTACAATGCCTATTGTGAAAGATAGCTTGCTCAACGAAGAAGCAAGGCGACGAGAACTTACTCCTTCAACGGAAGCTAATATTATACAAATCAATCGTGAAAGAAGTAAACTCGGAGGGTCGCACAAACATGATAAATCCAGGGGGAGATTATAGCCTAGAAAAGAAAATAAAATGTTATTATTGCTAGAAGATGGGCCACAAATTGAATGGGTGCAGATGATGCAAACGAGATCATGTGAAGGAGAAAAATGGAATTGATTATGGAGATCAAAATAATGATGAAAAGAACACCAGTGTCGTTGCTGTCAGCTCCGAAGTATACTTTATAGGTGACGATGGTTACCAAAACTTTGCATCTGAAGATAGGATGTGGGTTATTGACTCTGGCGCTTCATACCACCTCACTTCACATAGTGATTTCTTCTCTTCCTACACTGTTGGTCACTTTGGCAGTGTGAGAATGGGAAACAACAACTCATACAAGATTATTGGAAATGTAGATGTATGCTTGGAGACTAATGCTGGTTGTAAGCTAGTACTCAAAGATATACATCATGTACCCGACATCCGGCTGAACTTAATGTCCGCCGGAAAGCTCGACGATCATGGATATTGCAGCTAGTTAAGCAATGGCAAGTGGAAACTCTCAAAAGGAAATATGGTCGTTGCACGAGGAAGCAAACAGAGAACTTTGTATGTGACTCAAGCTAAAGTGAGTCGAGGAGAGGTCAATGTTGTGTTGATCGATCCCTCTATTGAGTTATGGCATAAGAGACTCGGGAAAATGAGCGAAAAAGTCTTGCAAATTCTCGCTCGTACGCAAATCCCCCCTTAAGTTAAAGGTGCACCACTAAAGTCATGTGTTGATTGTTTGGTTGGAAAAAAAAAACATAGAATATCATTACAGTGAACCCCTTCATCAAGGCGGAACCACGTTTTGGATTTGGTACACACAGATATTTGCTCTATGACAGAAAGACCACTTGGCGGTGCACATAATTTTGTTACTTTCATTGACGATTATTCCAGAAAGGTTTGGGCCTTTACATTGGCAAATGAAAGACCAAGTGCTGGAAGTGTTCAAACAGTTCTACGGTAAAGTGGAGAAAGAAACTGGTGTGAAGTTGAAGTGTGTCAGAGCAGACAACAGTGGCGAGTATAGAGGGCCATTTGAAACCTATTGTAGAAGTCATGGCATCATGCATGAGAAGACTGTCCCTAAGACGCCACAACAAAATGGTATAGCGGAAAGAATGAACTGAACAATTGAGGAAAGAATTCGAGCAATGCTCTCTTACGCAAAGCTGCCTGAATTCTTTCGGGGAGAGGCAATGAAAGCAACAGTCCACTTGATCAACTTGTCTCCATCAGTGCCTCTGGATGGCGATATCCAAGAGAGAATTTGGAAAGGGAAAGATGTCTCCTACAAGCAATAGAGAGTCTTTGGATGTAGAGCATTTGTGCACATCCCCAAAGACGGAAGATCCAAGCTTGACAGCAAAACAAAGCATTGTATCTTCGTAGGCCATGGAGAAGAAGAGTCCAACTATCGATTGTGGGATCCGGTAGACAAGAAAATAGTGAGAAGCAGAGATGTGGTCTTCTTTGAAGATCAAACGGTTGAGTACTTTGAGAAGAAGCAAAAGCCAAAGTCCAACCCCCAAGGTCCGGTGAATATGGATCCCGAATCTCCTGTTGCACATGACAATCAAGGTCAAGATGAACAGGAAGATCAAGATGGCAATGATGTTCAACCACCTCCCGAACAACCTCAATTAATAAGATCTAGTAGGACTCGGTAACCGTCTACTAGATAACCTTGACCGAGTATGTAATGCTCACTAACGGGGGAGAACCAGAGTCTTCTGACAAGGCTATGAAAGATGTACACCAGAAAGAGTGGTTAAAAGCCATGCAAGATGAGATGCAATCAATTTTCTAAAAACTTTCTCTCTCTAAAATCTAAATGCTCTCTAGGCGCATGATAAGTTTAACTGACTATCGTGCACCCGTGGCCATTGATGACGAAGAAGAAGAAGGCGGCAAAAGCGGCGAGTGTGCCTTTACAAGAGTTTTTACATAGTGGTGGCAGTTTATCGGTTGATTCTGACTTATCAATCGCGAATGCTGAATGCCTCGATGATTTAGGGAACAATTTGGGAGATCTCAGCTCCCTCTCATGAGGTATTCCGGGGGTAGAGGATTCTGCGGTGGCTTCCTCCCCACGAGCGACGAGACGCTCAATCATGGTACCCACACCCAAAAGTGAGGCTTAGGTGGCTGCGATAGTGACACCTACGTCGATGGCTATACCAACACCAGGCAGTACTTCTGATTTGGTGACGCCTGTGTCGGTGGATTCGCCGGAGATAACCCAGGAAACCCTAACGGAGAACCCAGCAAACCCAGAGGGTGAGGTAAATCAGCTTCCTCCTCCTCCTAATTCTGTTTCCGAGAATCGTTTAGCTTTTGAGAACACAAAGCTTAAATATATACTCCCTATTGTCAAAGATGGGAAACCAGTGGCCAAATTACTCAAAACTGAATTAGCGAAGGAACTGAAAAAATGGGATTATGATTTAATTGGGTTTGTGCTTGGAGATGTACCTTATTTCAATCAAATGGAGAGTTTTGTGGCGTCATATTGGAAATTTGTTGCTATGCCTAAATGCTACCTACATGAGGATGGATACGTTATTTTCAAGTTTGCTTCAATGGAAGATAAGAATGATGTTCTCAACCGTGGACCTTTTGCTTTTAATTCCAAACCTTTGTTGCTGCAAGAATGGTCTGTGGGTTTTAAGTTGGACCCTTCCAGTTACAGGAAGGTACCTCTATGGGTACAATTCCCCAATCTACCTCTAGATTGCTGGTCTTTAGATTCTTTGAGCAGATTGGGCAGTTGTGTTGGTATTTCTATATCAGTTGACAGATTTACTGCAGATCAGGAGAGGATCTCTTATGCTCAGTTGTTAATTGAAGTAAACATTACACTACCTTATAAAACTGAGGTTTTATTTGAAGCAGATGATGGTACAATAATGAAACAAGATGTGAAGTATGAATGGAAGCCCACATTTTGCCAAAAATGTAGGAAATTAGGTCACCTTGAGAATCATTGTGGCATCCCTGATACTAATGAGAGGAATAACAATCACAGTGATTGGCAAGAGAGAGCACCCAGAAGGAGAAGGAGGGGACATCAACAGAAACAACAGTGGGTTCAAAGAACTACATGCCCAAACATTAGGCCAGCAAACACTGAGATAGCCTCCACTTCAACTTCCACTTCAGACACTGCCCTGATTGTTTCCTCAGCACCTGAACATGCTGTGGAGAACTCTCTATTTCATACAGTGTTCAAGGATATCTCAGTTGAATAAGCTAGATGGCAGAGTCTTCAACCAGCTCCCTCAATACCTACTAGAAACTCTTTTGCAGCATTACAAGATGAAGTAAATGAGATGCAGACTTGTGGAGAAGACCAGGAAGCACATGAAATTCAGTTTGGAGCTAATCCTGGGTTAAGGATTTCTCCTCCTCTCACCCCATCATCATGAAGTTTCTCTTCTGGAACATGAGGGGTATGAATAAACCCTCAAAACTGAGAGATGTGAATAAATACATTGTCAGAAGTAAGGTTTATTTTGTTGGTCTCTCGGAAACAAGTGTTACAATTAATAAAATGGATAGAGCGCACAGAAAACTTATGAGTTCTTGGATGGTTAATTGTAATCATTTATCTGCTGTTAATAGTAGGATTTGGATTACCTGGGACCCTGCTATGTTAGAAGTGAATTTTATTACTGCCATTGATTAGTTTGTGCATATGAAGATTGATTTGGTGAATGGAAATACTATGTTTGTCACTGCTGTTTATGCTAGAAATGACAGAATTTTGAGAAATAATTGTTGGAAAGATATTGAAGCTTTTGGTAATGGTATAAAGGACCCTTGGCTGATTGGGGGTGATTTTAACACTACTATGCGTATTTCAGAAAGAATCCAGTTTGGCAATGTGTTCTCTGGGACTGATGAGCTTCAGAGTTTCTGTTATAATTTGTGTTTGTCAGATATCAAGGCCAAAGGGGGTGATTTCACTTGGTCTAATAGACAAGAAGCTGAGAGAGTTTACAACAAGATTAATAGCATGATGGGCAACTTTGAGTGGTTGTCTAAGTTCCCTGCTGTGGAAGCTAAATTCCTAGCTCCCTTTATTTCAGACCACTCACCCATTCTGAGCAATTTCCACAATGAAAATCACAACAAAAGGAAAACCTATGGATTTTTCCATGCTTGGACAAAACTTGAGAATTTCTTGCCTGTTGTGAATGCTAACTGGCACTGTGAAGATGCAGGTTCTTATATGTTCAGAGTATTGAATAAGCACAAGAAGATGAAGGAAGCTCTTAAAGGAGCTGATTTTTATTGCACAAATCTGGACAGAAAGATTCAGTTGGCAGATGATGATCTACTGACAGCTCAACACAATCTGAGTTCTGATCTGTTTAATGCTGTTTGCATTTAGCAAGAGAGAGATGTAACCCTCAATTGGAATAAAATGAGAGATCTGGAGGAGGATATTATTAGATAGAAAGCCAGAATTAATTGGCTCAAAGTTGGCGATGAAAATTCAAAATATTTCCATGCATGTCTGAAGAGCAGAAGATCTACTAATCATATTTCTTCCATTTACACAAGTCAGGATGTTAAATTAATTAATGATGAGGAGATCAAGAGGGAATTACAGGATTTCTTTATCAATATGATGGGAGCAAGTATATCTGAACTCCCTGCAATCCATCATGATATTATGGATAATGGCAAGTTTGTGTCTACTGAACAACAAATTGCTTTGTGTGCTGAGTTTTCTGAGAAAGAAATCAAAGCAGCTTTATGGCAGATAGATGATGATAAGTCTCCAGGTCCTAATGGCTACATTGTACCGTTTTATAAAGCCTCCTGGGACACTATTGGGAAGGACATTGTGCAAGCCATTCAGAGTACCTTTTACTCAGGTAACATACTCAAAGATGTGAACTGTACCTCTGTGACCTTGATACCTAAGAAGCAGAACCCTACATATGTGAGTGATTATAGGCCTATTGCTTGTTGCAATGTTTTGTAAAAAAATCTTGTCGAAAACATTAACAAATAGGCTATGTACTGTGCTAGATGATATTGTTCATGTTGAACAATTTGCATTTATTAAGGGAAGATTCATCGGGGATAACATCATATTAGCTCATGAAATTATAAAATACTATGGGAGGAAGGGGGTGTCACCTAGATGCATTGTCAAGGTGGATCTTAGGAAAGCCTATGACTCTCTTGAGTGGTGTTTTCTTGAGCAAATGTTGATAGGTCTCCAATTTCCTATTAAATTTGTTCATTGGATCATGATGTGATTAAAAACTGTGAGCTACTCTATTATGTTTAATGGAAGCCCTATGGATCCTTTCCCTGCCAAGAGAGGATTGAGACAAAGGGACCCTCTCTCCCCTTATCTGTTTGTTATTGCAATGGATTATCTCTCTAGATGCTTAGCTGATTTGAAGAAAGACAAGGGTTTCAATCATCATCCTCACTGCAAGAAGTTTGACCTTGTGCATTTTATATTTGCTAATGATTTGCTATTATTTGCAAGGGGAGATGTGAAATCTGTTCAGTTATTATTTGAGAAGTTCAAGATCTTCTCAGCCTGTTCTGGTCTACAGGCTAATGAGTCAAAGTCAGAGATATATTTTGGAGGTGTTGACCCTTCAGTGCAGCATACCATCATTGAGCTGCTAGGGATGCAAGAAGGTACTTTACCATTCAGATACCTTGGAGTCCCCTTGACATCCAAGAAGCTGCATATTGGCCACTATGATCCTTTAATCCACAAAGTGACAGAGAAAATTCAGAGTTGGACTGCAAAATTCCTATCAGATGCAGGCATAGTGGTGTTGGTTAATACTGTATTGTTCTCATTCCAGAATTTCTGGGCTCAGTTCTTTACAATTCCAGTGGTTGTCACACACAAGATTGAACAGCTTTGTAGAAGGTTCCTATGGACTAGTACTGCAGAGGTGAGTCATAGGTCCCAAGTTGCATAGGAGAACCTGTGTGTTCCAGCAGCTGTTGGAGGGTTAGGAATCTTTAGTTTCAGAATTTGGAACAAAGCTTCACTTGGCAAGCTCCTCTGGGATATTCAGTGTAACACCCCGGAAATTAAGCCTGCTTAACGATAATATAATATTCTTTTCGCAGAGGAATAAGCAGGATTAACCTCCAAAGCCTTACCGATGTGCTTGCCAGTTAGACAAACACAAGGCTGAAAATAGTATCAACTCACCAATAAAATCCAAACGTTACTTAATTTACATCATTAACATAGTTAAGTCTCTGAAAGACAACTTAGGAGTAGTATTTATACTTATTACAGACCGTAGTATTTTACATAATCAAAAGTTTATACCAAAAGTACTAGGTATGTGATCGTGATTGCTCTCATGTCTCCACGCCCTTCCATTTCCAGAATCTCGTCTCCTCATTCTTCAGCTAGTGAGCGCTTGACGTAGCTCCGTGAGGTGTAAGATTCCCTTGATTTCGGTTCGGTTCGGGGTCAGACGTCGGGGTCAAAACTTGAGGGTGATCTTAATACTTGACAAGTGAAAGAGCTAGCTAAAGCGATTACAAGACATGCAAGTAGAAGCTCAAGTATGGAGTGGCGAATGAAGAACGATGACGATCGACGAAAATGGCGTGAGCTTTGTCAAGGAGCCTCATGACTCCCTTTTTTATTTTGTTTGACATTTTGGAGGATGATAAGTGATTTGCATGTAGAATAGTGTAGAAGTAGTTTATATATATAGTGGGTGAATGGTAGTATAGAAATAGAATGACAAATAGCAAAAATCCACTGAAGTGAATAGTGTAACATGTAAATAAATGGGATTAAGAATGTGATTAGCTTAACAAAAACATGTGGCTTGATATGGTGGTGACACGTAGTGGCTTAGTGATAAGTCCTTCCCCATTCCACGACACGTGGCAAGGCTTGCAATAATTAGGTGTATTAGTTAAATTATTACTATTACTAGCTTACTTAAGAAGTTAACATAAATACATAGGACAATAATCATTCTGATTCTTTTTAGCGAAAATACTATATATAGAGATTACTTATATATCATAAATAATAATATTCTTAATTTCTATGCAAATATCTAAGCCTCGTTAAGAAAATGAAAAATTAATAGGGGTTTAATTAGACTATTATATTATATATTAGTACTAACACGGGGTTAATCAGAAGATAATTTTTCCATGTGTTACAGTCCACTCCCCTTAAAAGAAGTTTCGTCCTGGAAACTTAAAAATACTAACCTTCTGTTAAGTGAGGGTAGCGCTTCTGTATATCCGCCTCTTCCTCAATTTTCTGACTACGCCACAAGACCTTAACCAGAGGTACTACCTTATTTCGCAATACTTTATCCTTCTTGTCATATCATCACTGGTTGCTCTTCATATTTCAAATTAGGATCAACATCAAAGGCTTCTTGCTGCAAGACATGAGTAGGGTCCGAATGGTACTTCCTAAGCTGTGAGACATGGAAAACATCGTGGACATTTGCTAACTCTGGAGGTAATGCCAGTCGATACGCTGTATCCCTAATATTTTCAAGCACTTCAAATGGTCCCATGTACCTGGGACTTAATTTACCTTTCTTCCCAAATCTCTTTACACCTTTCATTGGAGACACTTTAAGTAACACCTTCTCGCCAACTTCAAACTCTAAACGTCGACGGTTCTGATCCGTGTAACTCTTCTATCGATCTTGGGCAGCTTTCATCTTGTCTTGGATTACTTCTAACTTGCTCCATAGTCTCCTGAATCATATTTGGTCCTAAATACATAGTCTCACTTAACAACATTCCAACACAAAGGACATCTGCATTTACGCCCATACAAAGTCTCGTAAGGCTCCCTACCAATACTCACATGGTAACTGTTATTATTGGAAAACTCTATCAAAGCTAACTGTTTCTCCCAAGTTCCCTGAAATTCCAAAACACACGCACGAAGCATATCTTCTAAAGTCCTAATTGTACACTCGGTCTGTCCATCTGTAGCTGGGTGATAGGAAATACTGAATTTTAACTTAGTCCCAATTGCTTCCTGAAGTTTCTGCCAAAAGTTAAGATAAAAACCGAGAATCTCTGTCTGACACTATATCCTGTGACACTCCATGTAGTCGAATTACTTCTCTAAATAAGCATCAGCCAACTGAGTCATGTTCCAAATATCCTTTATTGCAATAAATCTATCCACCTTAGTTAGTCTATCAACAATAACCCAAATAACATTCATACCTCGAGAAGTAACTGGTAAACCTGTAATCAAAACTATAGAAATCGATTCCCATTTCCACTTAGGTACTTCCAATGGATGTAAGTATCCTCCGGGTCTTTGTTGTTCACTCTTAACTTTCTGGCATGTTAAACATCTGTTTACATAATTAGCAATATCACATCGCATACCTCTCCACCAGAAATGAGATTTCAATTCATGATACATCTTATCTCCGCCTGGGTGTACTGAATACGGAGTGTCGTGTGCTTAACCTAAAATCTTTCGCCGTAGCTCTTTATTCTTGGGAATGCACCATCTATCCTTAAATTTTAAAGCACCATCCTCTAACTCAACAAATCCTTTACTCTTCCCCTCTTTGACAAACTATCTAATCCTTTCCAACCTCGGGTCTGTTGGTTGCAAACTCCTGATTTCCTCAAATAAGGTAGGTCTCACTGCTATCATATTAAAGTAATTTTTAACTTCCCCTTGGTGAACCATCTCGAGATTCAATCTATGGAACTCCTTACATAACTGATCGGACAAAATTAACTTGGTGTTTACAGAATGTTGACTCTTCCTACTAAGTGCATCAGCAACCACATTCGTCTTACCCTCATGATACCTAAGCTCAAGATCGTAGTCTTCTACCAATTCTATCCATCGACGTTGTCGCATATTAAGCTCCTTCTGAGTGAAAAGATACTTAAGACTCTTGTGGTGTGTGATCAGTCACTAAACAAAGGTAGACGGGATATCCTTTCCTTATGTGCGTTTCTATGCTCATGGCAGACACTCCTAGGTGTTGTGGTAATTTCTTTATGTGACACTCTCTTACCACCTGGTCCTTTAAACTTTTTGTAAATGACATTCAATCTGTGCATGGTATCTACCAAGCCAATCTATACCCAGAATAGCATCAAAGTCTCCTAAGTCAAATTGAATCAAGTCTGCTAACAATTCTGTCTCAGCTATGACTATAGGAAAATCATTATATAAATTATGACATTAACAAGACTACCAATAGGCGTGGATATGTCAACAGTATGTGAAGTTGTGGGTTCTAATTTGTGTTTCTGAACAAATGATGTAGAAATAAATGAATGCGTAGCACCGGAGTCAAATAAAACTAAAGCTGGTTGCGAATAAATAGTAAATATACCAGTAACCATATGCGGACTAGCCTCTACTTCACTCCGACTCATGACATAAATCTTGCCCTTCTAACTCATCTGATTATTAGTAACAGCTGGAACTGAACTCTGAGACATCCTAGGTTTGCGGAGCACTCGACACTTGACTAGGTCTAGTCACGGAACTTCCCTTGTAGTACCGAGATTGACCATTGTTATTCACAGTCCTGATGTATCCTCCTCTGTTATTTGCCTGATTCTGAAACCTTTGATAACATTCATTTGCTTTATGACCCAAACGACCACAAATATAACAAGATATCGGCCCGACACACTCTCTGTTAGGATGACTCCTACCACACTTCCTACAAACATTAGTAAACTTGGAATTCGCACCATGGTTACCATTAAAGTTTCCTCTGTAATTGTTACCAAAAAAAAAGTTTCCTCTGTAATTACCATTTCCACGACGTTGCCCAAAGCTATTACCCGAGTAACTAGTCCTAGGCCTCTTGTCTCGACTATCACTCACTCTGTAATGATCGTCACCTTTCCTTTTTACCTGAAGAACTTGACTTCTATGCTCCTGAATCCTTTCCATGTTAATTGCCCTATCATATACTTCCTGGAAGGTAGTAGAAGAACCAACAACTAACTCCTGTAATTTCCAATTCAAACCATCTTTAAATCTCTGTACTCTGTCTTTTTTTTCTTTCACTAAAGCTTCTGCAAACCGAGACAACTCATGAAACTTAGCAGCATATTCAGTCACAGACATTTTTCCTTGAATCAGATTCTCAAATTTCTGTTGCTTCCTCCTTCTAAGTGAACGGGGGTAAAATTTTTCCTTAATCTTTTCTTTAAATTTATCACAATTGAAATTTTTGTCACCAGTTATCTCTTCTTTAACAATCTGCCACCAGTCATCTGCTTCCTTTGTCAAATAGTATTGAGCATAACCAATTTTCATATCATCAGGACTACGTATAACCTCAAATAATTTCTCCATGTTATGTATCCAGTGTTCTAAAGCTAAAGGGTCACCACCTCCTTTATAGGTTGGTGGTTAATAGATTCCCAAATTCTTAAACATAAGGGCTTGTGGATCACCTTCAATCTTCTCTTTTTCCTTTTCTTTCATCTTTTCTTTAGCTTTATGTTTCATTTGTTCCTTTAAGGCATGACCAAAGAATTGACACAATGTCTCTAGTGTCTCAAGACGAGTATCACGATCATCACTAGTTGCAGTAGTATTGTTGGGCAGCTCGCCCGACACAGGGGTATCGCCACTCAATTTCTTCCTCCTAAATAAACAATATTGATTTTCTCCTCAAATAATAACGACCATAAATCACAGTTGACATAACACCCAATATTCATACATGCAGGAAATTCCACTCATGTAATTCTCACTCACGTAACACAAAAAGCATTTAAATCGATCTCCTCCTCTCTGTTAAAATGAAAAATCGATCCCTAGGTACTCATAATACTTGATAAAATAAATAACATACTCCTAGCCTCATATAAATTATAACGCGTCTATATATGTACTAGCTGAAAATAAGTTCGTTCACGATATAATAAACTACTCACATATATAGTTTAAACACATAAAATATCTTAGTATATTAGGTGGTTTGTGGCTATGAATTACAACCTTTCCCCAAGCTAGCTACTACGGCCACCAAATTATTTCACATAGGGGAAATAAACTAGCAAAACTATTTATAATACACATGGCCCTTACTAGCTCACATAACATCATCACATAGTGCGCAGTCGCAGTCTAGAGGTATCCATTCGCAAGGTGAGGAGCATGGCCATTAGCATATGGCTGGTTAGGGACATCTCCAGTCGCAGGGAGAGCAAGCACAGGCGGAAGTATAGTCAAAGAAACTGGTTCGAGGTCAGAATCGAAATCGGGCTGAAGTGGGTCTGTCATTCCCTGATAGAACACAATCGTATCGGGGTCTAAGGTAATTCCTTCCTGGATACAACGCCATTCAGCTTAGGCCTGGAGCAAAGCAACTTCCATAAAACGAAGTGTGAGGATCCAATTTCCATTGCGATCAGTGTAGTGCGGGACATGAAAGAAGTAGTTATCCCTAGCAATACTACCATACTTTCTCTTAACACACAACCATGGATCTTCGGATGGAAGATTTCGGACGAAGGCGTGAACTTGCCAAATGTCCTCAGTAATAGGCTCATCAGCATGCGGGTGGAAGCGTATGTAGTCAAGACATGCCTGGTGGAAGCGATGAACGTAATCCAGGATCTGCTTATTTTCCAGAGGTCGCAAGGTGAAGGGGTGTGGTACATTCTCGTGATTGATGTTCATGAAGGGAAAGTTTGTCTGGTTCATCTATTCACGTACTTGTTAGCACATAAGCAATGTTAGCTTCATAAAACAACACCACATATAACACCAAGTCATATTTCAATCCAAAACCACATAGCACAAGCAATACTCAAGTACACATTTAACCCTTTCAAAAATAACCACCCCACTCTCAAACTCACTCGGCTTTATCATATTTTAGCATATTTCTTTTCTTTTACTTATAAATTCAGATTTATTGTTGCTCTGATACCACTCTGTTCAACGACAATATAATATTCTTTTCGCAGCGGAATAAGTAGGATTAACCTCCGAAGCGTTACCGTCGTGCTTGCCGGTTAGACAAACACAAGGCTGAAAATAGTATCAACTCACCAATAAAATACAAACATTACTTAATTTACATCATTAACATAGTTAAGTCTCTGAAGGACAACTTAGGAGTAGTAGTTATAGTTATTACAGACCGTAGTATTTTCCATAATCAAAAGTTTACACCAAAAGTACTAGGTATGTGATCGTGATTGCTCTCATATCTCCACGCCCTTCCATTTCCAGAATCTCGTCTCCTCGTTCTTCAGCTAGTGAGCGCTTGACGTAGCTCCGTGAGGTGTAAGATTCCCTTGGTTTCGGCTCGGTCCGGGGTCGGACGTCGAGGTCGAAGCTTGAGGGTGATCTTAATACTTGACAAGTGAAAGAACTAGCTAAAGACATTACAAGACATGCAAATAGAAGCTCAAGTATGGAGTGGCGAATGAAGAATGATAATGATCGACGAAAATGGCGTGAGCTTTGTCAAGGAGCCTCATGACTCCCTTTTCTATTTTGTTTGTCTTTTTGGAGGATGATAAGTGATTTGCATGTAGAATAGTGATTTGCTGGGTGAATGGTAGTATAGAAATAGAATGACAAATAGCAAAAATCCACTAAAGTGAATAGTGTAAAATGCAAATAAATGGGATTAAGAATGTGATTAGCTTAACAAAAACACGTGGCTTGATATGGTGGTGACACGTAGTGGCTTAGTGATAAGTCCTTCCCCATCCCGCAACACGTGGCAAGGCTTGCAATAATTAGGTGTATTAGTTAAATTATTACTAGTATTAGCTTACTTACGAAGTTAACATAAATACTTAGGACAATAATCATTCTAATTATTTTTAGCAAAAATACTATTTATAGAGATTACTTATATATCACAATTCACAAATAATAATATTTTAATTTCTATGCAGATATCTAGCTGAAAATAATAATAAGCCTCGTTAAGAAAATGAAAAATTAATACGGGTTTAATGAGACTATTATATTATATATTAGTACTAACACGGGGTTAATTTGTCGAAATTTTTTCATGTGTTACATTCAGCATAAAAAAGAAAAGCTTGGGGTCAGATGGCTTGATGCTTACTCTGTGAAGAATAAAAGCTTCTGGACAATGAAAAAACCCATGCAAGCTGCCTGGATCCTACAGAAATTGTTTGATCTCAGACATGAGCTAGCTCCTGTCATATGTAATGCAAGGTTGAGTTTTTATAAGGTGAGTGTAGACGCCAAAAAAAGCGTCTTCAGATTTCTCCGCAAAAGCCCGATGAGGAAAGGAGTAATTTATAAACTTGAATGCTATTTTTGCTTTGATAGGTAAAATAAGGTCTCAGGTTTTTCCTCGATCACTCCTTCATTCCGATCACATTCAAAAGCCCCGTTCAAGAGCTTTCCAACGACACCTCTCGTGTCCTTTTTCGACTCCCGGTTGCCAAGTTGCTAACCGAGGGTAAAACCGTCTTTTACCGCAGAAGAGTAAAACGGCCTTTTCACATTTTCGGTATACTAAAATTCCTCCGAAAATAAAAATAGACTGGATGTCGTCATAATGACGACATCCAGCTGCCAAGCTGACAGCCGTCAGCGGCTGTGGTCAGCCCCGTTAGCGGTGCTCGCCATCGCTGCCAGCGCCGCTGGGTGAAATCCCAGGGCCGCTAGCGGTGCTCACCAAGTCTTCCAAAACCGTCTTTTTTTCAAGCCCAAACCCCGATTTTGGCCATTTCTTCACCCGTCCAACCCTATTCCTCGGCTATAAATATGACCCTCGACCCTCAGTCCAAAACACACAGTCTACGGTTGACAACCTCTATTCTCGGTTGAGTACTCCCGAGCTTCCCCCCTCTTTCTTCCAAATTTAATCTTTACTTGAGATCTTGTCTTTACTATTCATTTGCTAAATAGCCTACAGCTCAGGTACTAACTCCTGAGGGCTCAAATTAAATTAATTGCTTATATGTTTATTTTCTAGTAGTCAAAATGTAGATATCACGCCAATCATGTCTTTTATTGCTTCCTAAATATTTTCTTTCAATTCCAAGCATGTCTAGTCGTTGTAATGCTCAACTTGCCAATCGAATGCATGTCTAAATAAGGGTCGATAATAAATGTTGTGATGCTTGTAATAAACCAATTAATAGTCTAAGTCTAGGTTGTTAATCCCGTTTGTGTGGGAATCATGTCTTTAAATTATTAAACAAACTTGAGTTAGTAGAGGCCGTCATAATACGGGCGAGTTGGGTGCCTAACACCTTCCCACCTCGTACCTTCGCCCCCGAACCCTTTATTCTTGGGTACTCATATGTCCTATATGAGCGGGAGTCTTTATTAAACATGGTCAGTTCACTTATTGCGCTATTGGGTTGTCCCTTCGAATTGTCCTTTCAGTTTGTCCCTTCGATAAAACACCGATAGCAGATTTGTGACCTCTTTCATGGTTTTTATTCAATTCAAGTATTTTCAAAAGGTTTTATAACTCGATGGTCCCTTGAACTTATCTAAACCCCCAACTTACAAATTTTCAATAAGGACACACTCCGTGGACATAGTGGAAAATCCTGCGTCCTTATAGTGAGTAAAGTTTACTCAAAGCTGTTGCCACCAATGCAGAAGTAAGTGTGGGCAAAGCTTGTTTGGTGCTCTCTATCTGTACCAAAATGGAGATTTAATCTCTGGCTTTTAGCACATGAAAGGCTACCCATTTGGAAAAATCTGTTTAAGATTGGCATTCAGGGTCCGAGCTACTGTGTACAATGCAGAAAGGATGCAGAGACTTTTCAACACTTGTTCTTTGAGTGTGATTTTGCTACTGAACTGTGGAAGAAGAGCTTCCAGTGGCAGGGAGCTACAGAGATACCATGGAAATGGCCTGATGCCTTCCAACAGGTCATGCAAGTTTTCAGAGGTAGGCAACCAAGAAGCAAAGCTTTTCATGCTTGTTTTGCTGCTATTATCTATCATATTGGAGAGAGCGCAACAGGAGGATCTTCCAAGGAGAAAGCTCCACCGTAAACAGAATCATGAGGGAGATAATTGCAAGTCTGCAAGCCCGTGCTGCTGCAGCAAAGGACCAGAAGTTGCAAGCCTATTTTCAGCAGAATTTGAACTGTTTTGTGTAATTTGCGTGATGTCTCAGTGTTTTCTCTTGTTCTTTTGATACAGTAGCCTTGTGTTATGTTGAGTCGTCCTTGTTGAAGGCTCCTAGGAGTTGTATGAGTTGTAAGAACTAGCCTATTTTGGCTATGTTATGTGATGTAACGCCACACCCTTTTGGAAGTAACAAAAATATTTACTTTCCAAAAAAAAAAAAAAAAAAAAAAGATGAGATGCAATCCTTGCATGAGAACCACACATATAATATGGTAAAGTTGCCTAAAGGCAAGAGAGCACTCGAGAACAAGTGGGTGCTCCGGTTCAAGACCGAAAAGGTACAAGGCAAAGGTGGTTGTGAAGGGATTCCATTAAAAGAAAGGAATCGATTTTAAAGAGATCTTCTCTCCAGTACTGAAAATGTGTTCAATCCGAGTTGTTTTATGCTTGGCTGCAAGCATGGATTTTGAGATTGAACAACTCTATGTGAAGATGGCTTTCTTACATGATGATTTGGAGGAGGAGATATACATGGAACAACCTGAAGGATTTCAGGTTAAGGGAAAGAGCATCTAGCTAGCATGCCGATTGAAGAAGAGCTTGTATGGTCTAAAACAAGCTCCACGTTAGTGGTACATGAAATTTAGATCCTTCATGGTAGATCACTGTTACCAGAAGATGACGTCAGATCACTGCGTGTTCGTGAACAAACTCTTTAAAGGAGATTTCATCATCCTACAACTCTATGTGGATGATATGCTGATTATTGGTCGTGATACCAAGAGGACTGCAAATTTGAAAAAGTCATTGAGCAAGTCCTTTTCCATGAAGGACTTAGGACTGGCAAAACAGAAACTGAGAATAAAAGTCTCTCGTGACAGGAGAGACAAGAAGTTGTGGTTGTCACAGAAAAGACACATTGAGAAGTTACTTGAGAGGTTCAACATGCATAAGGAGAAACCAGTTAGCTCTCCACTTGCAAGTTACTTCAAGTTGAGTTCTCAACAGTGTCCTACAAGTGAGGAAGGAAAGAAAGAAATGGACAAAGTTCCGTACGCATCCGTAGTTGGCAGTTTAATGTAGGTCATGGTATTTACGAAGCCAGACATAGCTTATGTGGTTGGTGTTGTAAGTCGATTCCTTTCTAATCCAGGAAAGAAACACTAGGCAATAGTGAAATGGATTCTTGGATATCTCAGTGGCACGTCCAAAATTTGCTTATGTTTTGGTGGGAGTGAACCTGTGTTAGATGGATACACAGACGCAGATTTAGCCGGTGATGTCGATTCCTGAAAATCAACTTCGGGAGATATGATTATTACTTTTGCAGGGGGAGCAGTATCATGGTAGTCTAAGTTGCAGAAATGTGTTGCTCTGTCAACTACATAGGCCGAGTTTATCGCAACTACAAAAGCTTGCAAGGAATTATTGTGGATGTAGAAATTTCTACAAGAGCTCGGATTGAGACAGGATAAGTAATCATGTATGGTGACAATCAGAGTGCGATTCATTTGGCAAAGAATCCCACGTTTCACTCCCGATCCAAACATATTGAAGTAAGGTATCTGTAATACCCGGTATTATTATTCATTTAATAATAATTACTTAAAAGAAAAAAGTGAAATTTGAATTTAAAAATATTAATTGGACTCTTGGGTGTTTAAATTGCCTAATTAATGTGTGATTTTTGATTTTGGACCTAAATTAATTTAATTGGGCCAAAATAAATAAAAATAAAGGATTGTGGGCTAATAATTTCAGAAATGGCCGAAATTAAAGCAATTCGTTCGGGCCAATATTTTCGGCTAAATGGCCAAAAATAAGGGCAAGAAAATGAGAATTTTTATTAAAAAATTATTTCCTAAAAGTGAGGATTGAGGGGAGATTTTTTGGAGAGATTTTAGGAAAGTGACTTGAGATAAAGAAGGAATAGATTCAGGTTTCTTAAATCAACTCAACTTACCTAATCAACTAATCACTTAACTTAAAAAAAAAAAACAAAAAAAAAGAAACACGCAACTCCCTCTCTCTCAATCACGCTCGCTTGAACCAAAAGGAGAAAAAGAGAGAAGTTTTGGCTATCTTTCACAATTCATCCTCTTACTCAAGTTTGATCATAGTTTTACAAGTAAGTGTTTTTAGTTAGTTTCATGATTCTTAAAAGCTTTGTTTTTTATTCAAGTTCTTTTTTTTGTAGAACCCTAGAATGTTTATGAGTAAATCCTAAATTGTGTTTTAACTAGGGTTGCTAGAGTCTAATATTATGCATGCTAGAATCATGTTTAGGGTTTGATTTGAGGTTTTCATTGAATTTGAATCAAAAGAGTTTTTTATGTTTGGATCTTTATGGAATTTATTGAATCTGTAGTTGTGGAATATATTCAGATTTAATTAGGGTTTTAGATTTGTTAAAGTGACTAACAAAAAAAGAAAGAAAAAGAGAAAGGACCACACGGCAGCGACCTGCGCCAAACGCTGCAGCCGGCGGGCCACCGTCAAGGCTGCAGGATGTGGGGCCCGCTGGTGGTGGTGGTGTTGTTGTGAATTTGGTGTTTGACTTTTATTTTGGATGTTGAATTTCAATTAGGGTTTATGAATTATTTCCCTAATTTGATTTATGAAAGTTTGGTTTGAAAAATCATTGAACATGCATGAGTAATAAAATTCTAGCAACTTAATTATTTAAGTTTAAAGAGCTAAATCATATTTAATGTTTAATTTAGAGGATTAAAAGTTAAATTATTGACTCGTGGATTATTTGTGGATTTGTTAGTACCTGTTGACCGCACCTACGTAAGGAGCTTACGTGATTGTTTGGAATTGCCTTATTGCTCAAGGTATATTCATTGTCTAGATTTGAATTGAGATTATAATTCATATTGAGATTTGTGACAAATGAGTAATTGAGTATTTATTTCCTTATGTTTAATTCATATAGAATTATGAGATGAATGAGATTAGTAAATGCATGATGAACTATGTTGGAAATTCACTATGTGTAACAATAACAACTTGTTGAGATTCATGTTATACGATGCGTGTTAATCTTTGTAATTACGTGGAATAATTATTTGTGGATATTGAACTAAAAATATGTTAATATTTGTTCAATCGGATATAGCCTGTCGCTATTTACATCATGTTAGTAAGCATGTGGATTCATGTTAGTAAGCATGTTATTTCAATAAGTTGATGTGACTTGACTATTGAATTGGTGAGCAATATTGGAAACGTGTAAAAGGTATATTGTTAGGTGGTTGTGAATTGAGTGTTGATGTTCATTCATGTGAAATTTGTCATCGAAATTGTGAACTTTAATTGTTCATTTTGTAACTATTGAGTAGAAACTCGAGAAATGACAAGATATGTGTATTACTTATTATGTGTATTACTTGTTATGTGATTACCTTATGAAAATGAATTGAGAGTTAAGACTTCTTTGGTGATGGATCCATCGAAGGATGCGAATGCGAATTTGTCACTTTGTACGTTGGGCAGGTCTATAACTGTGGGTATAGCCCCAATTTATTATATTGCTTGTATCCATATATGATGATTGGGCAAGTTAGTTTGGTGGATGAAACAGTTCTTCTTGTAAACCTAAGGGTTGAGAGAAGGTATGCATACTTAGGACAGAGGAAGTACTTCTAGGAGTCATCTATACTCTGAGACGGTTGATCCCTTTTTACTATTATGCACAGGACTAAGTTCCTTTTTGAATCAACTGCGGTTTATTTGACAATTCATGCGATTCTCTTCTCTCTAATGGACTTGACTAATGGATAATAATAAATATTAATTTATTATTTGGTGGTTGATGCATGTTTTAAATTAATGCATGTTGTCTTTTATTTAATTAAAGCATGATTATTTATTATTAAGCATGTTGGCTTGGAGATTTAAATGGATTGTGTGGTTATGAATTACTCAGTGTAGCTGATTGAATATTTTTATTTTTATGTGTGTTTGTTGTCCATTTCTCTTCAATGATGCGCCTATGATGAACCTATACGAAATTCGTTTGTATGGAGGAGTAGATTGACAGGTTGTGTAGCTCGTGTTGGGAGCTAGAGAAGAGGCGACCGAAGAAGATTGCAGATTGACAGGTTGTGTAGCCCTGGCCAAGCTTATCATATCCTATCTTTTCAGGGTCGTTGACGGCCCTGCCAGAGCCAAGCGGCCCTGACACACCATCAGGGCCGCCAATGACCCTGCCCGAGCTAGCTGGCGCCAGCTTTTTCACCCAATCTCTTCAATCCACGGCTCTATCCTTTCACCTGTGCAACCCTACTTCCTCCACTATAAATACAGCCCCCCACCTTCAGTTCAAAACACACTGTCTACAGTTGACACCCTTTATTTTCAGTAGTATTTACTCTGAGCTTCTCCCTCTTTCTTTCAAATCAATTCTATTTCTCGGGAGTATTGACACCGAGCTTCTCCCCCTTTCTTTACTTGAGATCTAATTTTACTATTCAATTGCTAAAATAGCCTACAATTCAGGTACTAAACTCTTGAGCACTCAAATCAACTTTCTTGCTGAAGTGTTTATTTTCTAGTAGTCAAAATGTAGATATCATGCTAATCATGTCTCTTACTGCTTCCTAAATACCGTCTTTCAATTATGTAAATAAGCATGTCTAACCGTTGTAATGTTCAACTTACCAATCGAATGCATGTCTAAATATGGGTCAATAACAAATGTCGTGATGCTTGTGGTGAACCAATTAATAGTCCAATCTAGGTTATTAATCCGGTTTTGTGTGGGAATTATGTCTTTAAATTATTAAGCAAACTTAAGTTAGTAGAGGCCGTCATAAAACGGGCGAGTTGGGTACCTAACACATTCCCACCTTGTACATTCGCCCCCGAACCCTTATTCTTGGGTACTCATATGTTCTATATGAGCGGGAGTGTTTCTAAAAACATGATTAGTTTACTTTTCGCGCTACTGGGTTGTCCCTTCGTTAAAACACCAGTAGCAGAATTTTGACCTCTTTCATGGTTTTTATTCAATTCAAGTATTTTCAAATGTTTTTCTAACTCGGCGGTTCCTTGAACATATCTAACCCAAATATATAAATTTCTATAAGGACGCACACCGAAAACCCGGGTCCTTACAAATGTGCATTAGACTATAATTTTTTTTGGTTAAAACCGTGCAACTTAGGGACAATAACCTAGCCAATATCATTATTTAAATAGGCACAAACTGATGGGTCAGGTCTACTACCAAGTATGCTCAAAAGATTTTGGCGCTCATTCAGAGAGGACGAATTCATCGGTGGAGTATCCATCTAGGTACTCTCTGGTGCTTTTAAGAACCATTGCTCATAGGCAGTTAGGCACTTTTAGGCAATGGAAGACTACCTCTGAGGAGCCACATAAACAGGCTACACAGGCTTAGCTCATGAAACATCAAGCATAATTCAAAGGCACCAGGGTAGCAGTGAATAATTGGTTCTTTCACGATTTACGCCAACTGATAAAGAGTGAACATCTACTTCTATTTTAAAATCAGAACGTGGATAAATCCCAATAAGGAGATGAAACAATAATTTACCAGCTAGAAATCTAGAATTGCATACCACAAAGGGGAAGCTTAATTTGCATGAAAAAAATACAATCAGCCTTAGAAAAAGATGGCCTTAGTACAAAAATACCAACTAAAAGAATGGTGTCTGAGGTGCAAATCACAGGAGCTAATGTACACAGAACAAAAGAATGTTTGTGGTTGTGGATCGCAATAAAGAATGATGAGTTTTGCAACCATGGATTCTATCGAATCTCTTGAACCATTCATTCTCATCAGCATGCACAGCCACCTCTCTGCTCGGTTTCAGAAACTGCTTCAGGAATGCCTTGGAAGTATCTGTGAACGAAATTGAAACCAGTTAGTGAAGAAATGAGTCTCCCATGTGTGACAATGGCCCAATAATAAGTCATTCACAAACTGAAAGGGAATAAGTTTTAACTTGTCGTAACCCAATATTATTTGCTCTTTAGTTGATGTTATTTGACAAGTTATGGCCAGCTTCACAATTATGGGATTTGCAACAACTTGCATTTTAATCTCAGTAACCATTTCAGATGGCAAAACTACAACTAGCAATGTCACTTTCTCTTCAAAGAGAATATGTGAACATACTTCTGCAGAAAAATGACTTTTTGTTCAGCCTCAAATTTAGGAGGGGAGCACTGTTCTTTTATTCACTTAATTCTCAAGTTTGTTTGCAGAGATCAATATGAAAGTCATCCAGGCACATACAAGGCATCCTAAGCAAAGTGGCATACATATAACAAAACAACGAAAAAAGGAAGCTAATACTTTTCTAAAATCAGGTCATTTAGATTTCTAAATCCAGGGAGCTAAAATGTCATCTAGGCACGTACTGGATAAGATTATGAAAAACCCAATAATCAATGGAAGCAATGTTCCCCTGGCAAAGCCAAGTTTGCAAAACAAGCCCTACATCAAGGGTACAAGCTGAATTTGCAAAACAAGCCACCTGCTAAGCTAGAAAGTGCTGAAGTGACTGGGCCTTTACCCAAAAATAGAATAATAATGATTGCAGAAGCAAAGGCTACGATTTCTCATTTTACACACACAACTGAAGTAGAGGATAACCATAACCTACAAAAGGTTGATGTTTAAATGTAACTCAGATGAAAAAACATCAATTAGGAAGTAACTTACATGTCCTGCTCCCGCTCATTTGCTAGAGCAGCTTTGGCAATACAAAGGAATGCAGGATCAACATTGATGTTCTCTTTTGCGGAAGTCTCAACATAAGGTATATTCCCCTTTGAAGCACACCAATCCTTTGCTTTCTTATCAGAGACCTGTAATACATCAGTCAGAAGAAAATCAAACCAAAGAATGCTTTGTAAAAGATTTTATTACACTGACTGCATAAGAGAATGCTTACCACTCTACTGTTGCCACCATCTATGTCAGTCTTGTTTCCGAGTAAGATAAATGGGAAGGCCTTAGGGTCTGGAGGATTTGCCTATAGAGTAAGATATTCATATCAGAAACAATACCCAACACTTCGTACATCAAGGCATGGTAAAGATACCCAAGAACTAGTTCTCTTTCACCTTTGCTGGAAGAGAAAGAAAAGATGCCACAAACCTCAGAGGAGAAACATTTGGGAAATCAGAAAAACATAAATTCTACCCATGAAAAATAATATGCATTAACTATACTTGCCTAGTTGCCTTAACTCATTTGGAAAGACACGCCTACATAGTGTGAAAATATGCATAAACTACTATACTAGCCTACATGTTAAACGCAGTAAGAGCACACCTAACCAAGCTGCAAGGACAAAAGAGTTTCAAGAGACACACTATAGCACACAGAATACTACAGGAAGAGTTAGTAGATCAGTAAATTTCTGAATTCTCCACACCCTGTTTCTTTTCTTCTTTCATCCTTTTGAGTTTCCAACTTTCCATGTCTAGTAAGGACAACAAACAATGAAAGAAGAGTTGTTAATAGTCCATTTTGCTAAAGAATTTTTTAAGTTGCCTAGGATGTCAATTCCTTCATATTCAAAAGCCTTCACTTCAAAAAGACTCATTTTAATGGTGTTGGATTGATTCTCAATCAATATGTAGCAAGAATTTGAAGAGTTTCCAAAAGAATTCTTCCTCACTCCGGTTTATAATTAAAATTCTTCCTGTACCAATAGAAAATCTTCACTTGAAAAAAGAAAATATACAATCAGCATTCACGACATCAATCAGCATGACCACTTTTACCCTATCCCACAACTTATGAAACCCATGAAGCCTTTCCTTTTGCAACTTTCAATAGTAGATGTTTCATTATTCTAATGCACTTGCAACTGGCATTTGCCACTCAACACTTTGAATGTTTAAGGATTGGTGACTTTTCTGATTTGTTGCCAGAACTCAAGGTCACAACTTTAGGAAACCATGCTCCAATAGTCCAATAGGCTTTGGTCAAATTCATAGCTTTTGGCAAGGTATGTGCTCTGTAAGTGAGTTGGAAGTTCATACCTCTGTCATTTCTTGTTGATTATCCATCTTCAGTTAGTTGAGTGGTTCAACAGTTATAGGCTTGGGTACATCAGTGTCCGTAGCAAATACTTGTGGAATGGTCTAACAAGCATGGGGTTCATATTGCTAGGTAAATGAGGCATGAAAAGTTAGGTTTTACAAACGGAAACTGTCAGTTATCAGCTTTCTACACTTTACTTTTGGGGCTTAAGACCCAGACAAAATATTCCTTGCTAACTCAATATCAAACCAAGCTAACTCTAAACCTTCCTCCACTCTTATCCCGAAACAGGTGAAAGTAAAGAAAGGATATTAAACACCATAATACCAATGTTTTAAATTTATGGCTGCCCATCCAGAAGCACCCTTAAGCGATTCACTTCTAACAAGATGCCGAAGTGTCTTCACTCTTTCAATTGTATAAGGAAAACCATTAGTTTCTTCAGAAATCACCATGTTTTTAATCCGTAACTATGAATCCTGGCTATACTTGTTCTTACTTCTCATTGTTCTCAATTTAGCAATAGACACACAAAACACGAGCCATCATTTGCTAATTTGTGATGCATAATTGTATTAAGTGAGCAAATATCTTCCAAATCCTACATATTTCCTAGATAAACGCCTTATTTCCTGGTCTTCATAGACAGAAGTGAGATCACTTTCAGCCTATTTTCCATTTTCTTCTTTTCTCTTCGAGGGCAGGTGACAAGGATTAATTTCAGAATGGTAGGAGTGTAGGAGATGCGATGCTAAGAGAGCAGGCTGCCAGACAGGTGGTTACTTGGCCATCTTGTGGCTTAAACTTGTGATTTGAGAGGAACGTGACAAACATTAAGAATAGAGCATAAATGTCGATTTTATGCTGCGTTTGCCCTACCACCTCTCAAAACACAAAAGCTTGCACCTTAAGGGGAAACTTTGGTTTTTCATATCATGTTTAAAACCGAGAAAGGGGGGCTGATGCAATGGTAGGCTTAGATGATATCGGAAAGGATTTTCAAAAGAATTCCCTAGTAGAGTTCCCAATCCAAATCCAAATCCGAGAGTCTGTAAATTGAATCTCATCTGAAACACCTAGAAGAAAAGTACTTTCCCCAAACTTCCACTCGTGATGTTTCTATGGAGCTGGAGTAAAAATCATGATAGTTTTAGCAGAGGAGGATTAAGAGCTCGTTTGTCCTAGTTTCAAGGATTTTTAGTTTCAGCCTCTAACATCTCTTCCCCCCAACCCTCTTCTCCACTTCATTTCCCCCCATGAGTTTCTAGAAAACAGACAGGGCTAGAATGGGAACTCTAGTTAGCAGCATCAATTGCTAGACCCAATTAGATTTCTTACAAACCCATGGGGGTGGAGTACATGAAGGAGGAGGGGGAAGGGCAGGAGCAATGTGAGAGCGAGAAACTCCAAATCCTAGAAACTAGGCCAAACATGCTCTAAGGCCGTGTTTAGCAATCAACAGATTCCATTGCTTCAAGCTGATGGCTTGTTGTATTATCTTTTTCTAGCCAAGAAAATATTTTACCAATGAAAAGCAAGAAATTTTGACCTACGATATGCCCCACCCCCTTTAGGCCCTAACCTTATAGAAGCTACATAAGTAATGGTATCCAAAGCAAATATCGCGTCTTACGGGAGCCTCTAGCCTCTGAGGCTCCGTACATTCCTCTCCAGCGAAACACACCACAAAGAAGCCAGTAGAGCACACCTCCAAAGAATCAATTTCTCGTTCTCCTTCCCAAACGCCACAAACCCATCTGAAAGAATTTAATGACAGTATATGGAGCCACCCTTTCGGAAACAGCCTCTCTACTAGGCGACTAGTTGGGGGTAAGACTACGTACATCTGGATCTCCCCAGACCCCGCCCTAGGCGGGATACTTACTGGGTTGTTGTTGTTGTATATGGAGCAACTCTACCTCTCCATGTACATTAAACAACTTGGCCCAAAGGTACCGAGCTAACTGTCAGAGCAAAAGCACAATGCTATGCAGTCTCATTACAAGCCTGACAGAGTGACTGATTGTATTATCTTATCTGACCAATTTGCAGTATTAGCTGCTTCTAAGTAGGGAGAATAATGACTACTGACATAACAAGTAATTTTTTTCGTAAACGTTTGAAAAAGTCCTTTTCTGGACTGTCTCAATACTAATAAATTGGCTTGTTGGTTCCAATTAGCTGGCAATAAGCCATTTTATCGAACACTCATATTAGCTAGTCAAATGACTAAAATGAATCAAACCCTCCAAAAAGGTGGGAAAAAGGCCATTTCCCAACCAAGGCTTAAAAATATTTGGATGACTATCTTTAAAGCATTAGATTCTCCATGAAATTTATGGGTTTGCTAATACAGTGATAAAGACAACTACTTCTAGGCCATCGGATGGTCAGACAAATGCCGTTTGCCTGGAGATCCTCCTACACCTTTGGCACCACTACTTTCATGTCCATAGTGTACATAAATTTGAAATGCTCAGTCAACAAATGTAAACTTTCAAAAAAAATGATAATAAAATCACACTTTGACATTTGTACTAGAAAGTAATGCCATTCATAGAATCATAGCATTTAGGGGGCTAACCATCAAAATGTGAAATATTCAACACCAGAAAAGACTTAGAACTAACCTGCTTGAGGAACTCGTCATGCCAATTGTCAAGGGTATCAAAAGATTTCAAGACATTGACATCATAGACAAGAACACAGCAATCAGCCCCCCTATAAAACGCGACACCAAGGCTTTGAAACCTCTCCTGCCCAGCTGTGTCCCAAATCTGAGAATAAAAACGTTTAGAGCAGTAACATAATAGGAGGAAAAGCAATCAAAGAGCAATTGCTAGGTAAAACCATCAAACAAGCATAGAACCCACTTGTAGTGTGACAAGCTTGTCATCAATTTGGAGCTCCTTGGTCACGAAATCCGCTCCAATCGTCGCCTTGTATTGTTGACTAAACTTATTATGTACATATCTAATTTCAATAGTTAAATGGCCACATGTACCAGTGTTTGGATAGTAAAATTTATTTATATATTTAACCAAGAACACTAATCCGTTAAGTAATATTTAAAAATGTCACAATCCCAAATTTAAACATAAATCATTCATACCTCAACAACAATTTAACCAATATGGGAAAACAATAGTTTCAAACCCCAAAAGTATAATAAACAGAAATAAAGAACCGAAAAATCTCGAAGATCAATTACTACAGAGAAGGATACTGATTCATCAACGACGTCTTCCCGACCCTGAAACAAATCCAAAATAAAACAAAAAAGAATAAATTTCTGAGATGAACAAAATGACAGGAAATTGACCTCCAAAGTATAGATAATTCACTAAAATGGAAAAGGAACCAAAATTACCCACTGTCACCAAGAACAATCACTTTGAGCAAAGTACGTCTACGAGTAGACATTGATGATGAATTTAAGAGAATTTGGGAGAACTATCAAATCTTCCCTTTCGAGCTTTTGGATTTTTTTGAAGAACTAGTTGCCACCCCTAGAATCTGTACATTAATAACAAAATAATAAAAAATCATATTCCTTCAACTAATATTAAAAAACAATATAACCTACAAGTAAAAAGTCCACAACTAAGAACAACACAACTCAAATCTTATTCCAAAATAGTAAGTATATCTAAAATTATATCAAACAAGTCAATAGTATATATTATATATATAATTAAAATGTGACAGTACTATATGACTTAGCAACCTGACAAATAGTTTCTGTTCAAGTAGTCTCACACATTACTTGCAATTGCTATACAGTTGACCATACAACAGCAAAATTATGAACAACAAATTTCCACCCCTTGAAAATGTACAGAAAAATACAAAACAGCAACAAGAAAACAAAAGGAAATGCATATTTCATAGTTTGAATATTATTTGCAATTATAATATGATAAAAAGCAAGTTTTGGGTGGGGAGTTGACATGGGAAAATGTCAAATTACCTATAGTGCTTGCTGAAAATGATTTCAAAGGTTCATAAAGTATATATATTTATGCTTAAAGAGAGGATATTCACAAAAGGTTCAATTTGAATGTCATCTTTTTACAAATAGGCTAAAAACCCATGAAAAGAAATGATACCCCAAATCAAAATAAGAAATCACTAACACATATGATGAATTGAAAGTAATGAGACTAATTATCAAAACAAAAGGAGAGAGAGAGAGAGAGAGAGAGAGAGAGAGAGAGAGAGAGAGAGAGAGAGAGAGAGAGAGACGTACATGGTGGAGATGGGGAATTAAGAGAGAGGAAGTTGGGTGGAGCGTGGGGGATATCATACAAGTGCTTTTGGGCAGGCAAGCAGCTGGGTTGGAGGACAGGACAGAAAAAGATCGAGATTCAGGAGGAGAGAGAAAGACAACGGGAGAAACAAAGAAAGAACCGAGGGCAAAATAGTAAATTACCTCAATCCCCATACCCATGATCCATATTCCATTGAATTTAATATTTTTTATATTTTGGATAGAAATCTACTCTATAATTTTTGTATGAAAATACGAAGCTTTTTTTATAGTTATTATATTATATAAGGAAAAATTGTTGAAAATCCCCTCGTAAACCAACTTTTGTGCAATAATCATCTCATAAAATTTTTATTTTTTTTTTGTCAGATTTCGACCCCAATATGTCAAATTTGAGATTTGGATATAGAAAATTTTATCTACTATAATTCTACTTTCCTAATTAATATAATTTTCAATTTATTAGAAATAATTTAGGAAAGAGTTTTTAACTAGAAAAGTCATTTTCCTATAGTTGGAAAGGATGTAGGATTATTATTCTACATAAAGATTGCATTTTCTATTCTAGTTCAACCAGGATTAGGAAGGTTGAGGCCTATAAATATCGAGTTATATATAGGTTAATGTTAGAGTGCTCGAGAGAGTCACCAAGCTTTGAACTCTGTGAGAGAGAGTCACTAAGTTAGGGTGTTGAGAGCCACAATGTGAGAATACGCTAAACACTAGTTGGGGTGCTACCATGGGAGGTAGTTACCAAAGGTGGGGTTGTTGGTTGGCTCAAAAAGAGAGATACCAAAGTTAGATGCGTAACGTCATCTCTTGTTCGGTTGGATGTATTACTGATATTCAGGCTCGTCCTTGGCCCTGTGCAGCAGGGGCAACTGTACAGGGCCTCCACCAATAAGGGGGCCTAATCAGGCCTCTAAGATTAAAGTTTTTTAAAAAAAAAAAAAAAAAATACTTCGCACAACTTAGCAGCAAGCGGCAGGTACGAAAGCTGAGTGATTAATTAGTCTTCTAAATTGGCTGAACAGACGCTCCTTCCCCTTGTGTTTATCTCTCCTCCTTTCTCTCTATCTCTTCTCAGTTTCACCCATTGATTCCGTTATTCCTCTAATCAAGCTTACTATCTGCCTCTCCAATAGGTTATGCCTAGCTATTGAAGTCAAAGTGGTAATGCTTTATATTTAATGGTTTCATTGGTTTGGCTTAGAAAATTAAAATTTTTGATGTTGGTTAAGGGAGAAGGGAGAAGAGAGAAAATAAGGGCCAGGGGGAGAGACAGATATAATGGGAAAGCCAAAGTGAAAGAAAAAGTGTTTGAAGTGTTATAAAGGAAGGAAAAAAAGTTCTACGCTTCTAACATTTGCAACTTAATTGAACTATGGAAGGAAATCTTCTTTATCCCTAGTTTGTTCTTCTTCTTTTTTTCAATTTATAGTTTTGATTTTTAATTCTTAGTAATTTCGAATCTGACTGCTTGTGTTTCGCTCAATCTGATTGTTGATTGTTAATTGCTAATTGTGTGAATTCTTAACTCAAAGCAATAATCTAAAAAGTTCATTATTTCTGTTTTTATAAAAGCAATTTATGGTTTGGATGTTGCTGAACTTTGTGTGATTTTTGGGCTTTAAATTTTGACAATTTCATATTGGTATTTTGGTCTGAATTATGATCAATTGATTGAATCCAAGTTATTTCAGTCCTTTATCTTGGCAGTTTAAGCTTAGTATATGTTTGTTTGTTTGTTTTCTGTAAAAGTGTGTGATACGACATTTTTTTGTACTAAATTTCACTTCAGCGATGAAGGTTTCATTTTATATCCCAAACAAAAAAACTTTAAAATTAGGGCCTAATTTAAATTATAGCACAGGGCCTCCAAAATCACAGGGACGACCCTGCTGATATTGAGAAAATTAGTAATATGATTAACCGTGGACATCGACCATTGAGTTGGGGTCGAACCACATCAAAAATATCATTTGCTCTTTTTGTTCTTGTTTGTCTTTGTTCTTTTTGTTCTCGAATGTCTAGTTATATGTTGAATCACCATGATTATCCCTAACATTTTCTTCCAAATAACTATCTTTTATGGGTTCTAACTTTTAGATTATCACCTAACTAATGCCACTTTTCGCCCAAAATTAAAAAACAAATAGCCATTTTGTCCATAATTGGGAGCCAAAACGGTCATTTTTCTCAATTTTTGGCCGGTATGTAATTTGAGGTGGTGATTGAAAAGTTGAAACCCCATAAAACGTACTTCCTCGGTTTCATGAAGATGTTTATATTTGTTTTTTCGCGGTCTCCAATGCACCACTTTGACCGTACATAATTGTAATTACATGCATATATAAATTAGAAAATTATAAGTTTTCAAAAGTATTTTTTAAAATGAATCTAACAATAGCATTTTTACATTATAAATCTTTGTATTTTTTCACCAATTCATGGTCAAGTTTGTGAACTTTGACCTTGAAAAATGAAGTGTAAACATCTTGGTGAAACGGATGGAGTAATTATTATTGAAAGACAAAAAATGGTGAAAAATGAAAATAACACCAACTCTCAATAGGTTGCAATTAATAACACGAACTTTAGCCACTTGCGATTTTAGCACCAATTTAATTATTTTAACAATTAAATGAAACCACCTTTACCTCCGGCCAACAGTTTCTGGTGAGGGCGTAGCACTATGAATGAATCAAATTCAAATTTCCCTTTTACAAATCACCAAATCACTTGCCTAGTCACACTCTCGTCGAAAATTGTTGGCCGGAGGTAAGGGTGAGGTCTTTTGATTGTTCTAAAAAATAAGTTGTGCTAAAATTGCAACAAGTGAAAGTTCGTGTTATTAATCGCAACACATTAAAAGTTGATGATATTTTCACCAATTTTAGGATTATTACAAATTGGTTTTATAAGTTGATTTTCGAAATTATTTTCTATTTTAATTAATCTAAATCATTCCTTCACACCTTATCTATCAACTCCTACCTAATTAATTAATTAATTTCATTCATTTAACACTTCGCAGATAATTTTGGTGCAAGGGAGGAAGAATGTCAATTACAAGAGCCAACTACATTTATTAATTTTTTTAACATTTAGCCAACTACATTTTGGAGGAGACTTCACTAATATCTTAAAACACTAAAAATGAGACCCATAAAACGAGGGCTTTCAATGTAATGAGGACCTCTCAAGTATTGAGCATCCACACCAAACTCCAAAACTTTATTTGCAATCGTCATCTCCTAACGCATTACATTCTTGATAAACATGTTGAACATGAACTTATTGTAAATCCATTATTCATTGATTTATGTTTAACCATACTCACTTATAATAAATTGAGTCAGGTGGATGTTCAATAGGTTGGGATATCATTATCATCCCTACCCGCAAATAAGGTCTTTGCAAGGTCTATATGTTCGGGGAAACAAAATAAGAAAATACCAGGACCCAAGTCAATTACGTCCATGTGACTATAGGTTTCCATATTTTAGGAAACTAAAAGTGATATTCTTACCCAAGAATCAAAATGCTGCAAGAGTTGGAAGTATTGTAGGCTCATCATAAGATTGAAGATTCGACTCCCATTAGTTTTTGTGCTTCATCAAAATTAAAAAAACATAAAAGAAAAAAGAAAGAGTGGTATGGACCTCTTCACCAGTAATACAGAAACAGTGGTACATACTTCTTCATCATGAAGGCACTTGCTAGAGCTTGTGGTGGGTAGGCAATGATGCACCCCTTCTAAACAAGAGTTGAGATCCTCTCCATTTACCCAAGTAAATGGAGGCTTCCATTTACTAAATGGAGGGTGGGATTTGCTTTTTGCAAGTTACTTTTTTAAATTTAAAAATGAAGAGAAACAAATCTAACCCTCCATTTGCTAAATGGACACTTTCATTTACTTGGGTAAATGGAGAAGATCCCAACTCTCCAAACAATGACCTGTGGCAAGTCCCATCTCCAACAAAGTTGGAGATCACTCTACCTTTCAAAAAATATTAATATAATGAGGGAACAGCTTGCTAGTTGCTACAATCTTAGGCCTCGTTTACTAGGTTGCAATTAAATTCATTGCAATGCAATCATTTTATAGGGTAAATGGGAGGTGAAAAGTGAAGGAGTGGGAGAAGAGGGATTGAAAAAGTGGGGTTGATTGCATTATCCATTGTAATCACAATTGCTCAACTTTTCCCATGTAATGATGATTACTTTGGATGGTGTAATCAATCTTACTTTTTCCATCTCCTTTCTCCCCTTTTTCCTTTTCCACTTCTCATTTACCCTATAAAATAATTGCATTGCATTACATTTGATTGCAACCTAGTAAACACCACATTAGTGACATCCTTGAACCTATGACTTCCTGATTCTTGATCAGGTTCATAATTTCATGTGAAACGGGGTGGAAGCTGGTCCTTAAGTTGTGGGTCAGGAGGTTGCATCATGAAAAGCTAAAAATGGGGAAAAGGAAGAGAGAGAGGCCCCAAAAATTATTCAGCCAAGTTTCACAAAAGCCACTTTACAACATTATTTGCAGATTAGCCAGCTTCATCAAATAGCAAAGAGAATAAGTCATACCCACCTCAACAATTGCAGAAGGTGAAAGCATGCTGAAGATCTGGGAAATCACAAACTGAGCTACATGACACAACTTCGGCTTTTGATGGTAGGCGAAATACACTCAAAAGCACGAGACCAATATATCGAACCAAAGGCAATGGTAGCCTTGAAAGAGTAGAGGGATAACATACTGAGAAGCTATTCATTACTTCAGAACAACTTATAAGATACTTCACTGCTGAAATGAGGATGATCACATGAATTTGAATGTTCAGAGCTCTCTTTCCATCATGAGCTGTTTGTATAAAAACTTATATATGGCCTAGCATTTTGCTGGCTAACCAAAAGCAAATTTAATTAGAAAAACCTTCATCTGAATCATTACAGGATATCACTGAAACAGAGAAGACTACCTTGACAGCAATGTACAACATATAGAGAAAATAGAACTCCTGCTCCGTGGTTAAAACTTGTTTGTTCATACATGTAAAAATTTGAAGACAAGTTTTATTGAACAAAATCTCACACAAAATGGGGAAAAGGTTAGCTTTTGTGAGGTGTTAAAGGCTTCTTAGCGCCAACCACATTTTTTGAACAAGTCTTTAGTTCTCTTCCTCATGCGAGTGAAAACGATCACTGCACAAGTAAGGAGCCATGGAGGGATTCTGGTACCCTTTATGTTTATGTTAAATTTTTGAGCCCACTCTGGTCCTTCACTCACCACCAAGGCTATCAAGACCGTTATAATTGCTACACCAACCACGATCCGTGTAACAGGTTTGACCAACGAGTCCTGCCAAGGAAAATAACATAAGACCAAGATCAACAGATTGTTTTCTTTTTGTGCTTATATGTATAAAGATTTATTTAAACCCAATGAAAGAGGAAAATAGAAGTCAGAACAAAAGATGCAATGGGCACAAAAGAAAACAAAAACACCTAACAAAACTGTGTACAGAACTTAAGCACAAAAGTTCAGGGGAAAACATCTTGTTGTAATGAAACAATTTTAAGAAACATTCGGCCAAATCCATCAATCTTCACCCATGAATTGGCATATATATTCTCAAACTCTTGCCAAGCCAGAGAAAAGAAGGGTATCAAATTTGATGAATTAGTAGAATGCTTTGGAAGAGGACCTCACAAATAAGGACTTGGATATAGATTACTCCCTCCCCCCCCCCCCCCCCCCAAACAAAAAAAGAAAGAAGAAAAAAGAGAGACAGGAACAGAAAGTTGTTGCATGATCCACCAAGCAGATAGTTGTCCAAATGCAAACAGTCATGGTAATAGTATAATTGCAAATGTCTAGTATTCCTGTGCATCTAGTATTCTTCTGCAATGCACGGTGTTTGGTTCATGAATGTGTCTTAATTCATTGTATAATTGTCTATTTTATTTTGCCACTCTATGCTAGCTTAGTTTCACTAGGCTGATCATTCTGACCTTGAGAAAGAGGGGTCTATAAGGTGATGCAGGTCTCAATGAAAGAAAAAATGGAAGATAGACCAAACCTATCCTTACAGAAAAGCATAGGCAATCAGATTTGTTGGTTACAAATATAACAAGCAGCTTGTAACAAATTTACAAGTCCTATCTACTTCACCACTTTGTTGCTCGTGTGTTTTCTTTCTCCCTCTTGATAATTTGTCAATAAAGTCTCTTAAACAATGATCAGGAAATCAGCGTTCCATTTGGACAGCAACACCACACAAAAAGATTTCTTAAATAGTCTAGGAGTAGTCCAAACGAAGAACAAGAAGAAGAAACAACAGCTAGCACAAAATTAAATTCATATCTTGGTGTCTTTCTTTTGCTAAAGCCTTTTTAGAAGTCCTGGAAAAAACATTCCTTTATTGATGGAGCAGTGTCGTCTCCTCTTTTAAAAGGTCATTCTCAAACAGCTTCTCAAAGGCTAGATGCCAAATATACGTGTGCTGCTCACTTGACGTTCTACCGAATTTGTCGAAGCTAGTATCAAACCAGTTGTAAACACCCTTGAGCAAATCATGAATTTTGTCACAAATTTCATTGCAACTCAAATTCTCTTGCTCAGCCCTAAGGCCCTAACCTCAGTAGTTGTCCCATATTTATCCATACTGGATACCGCATACATGTTTAGATAAAGAGAAAGTATTATTAAGAGTAATATAAACAGTATACATCCTAAGAGAACAAGGGGTCCTCGAAAGGAATCTATTTACAAGTCAGCCCAGTGAAGCATAACCTGTGAAACTGGATAACTACGAAAACACCAGCAGCCTTAGCCCACAAGAAGGCTAAGTAAACTACCCTATCCCATAACACACCAACTGTCATAGAAATACCAGAAAAGACTCTAGCATTCCTCTCTAACCATATGCACCAAAGTACTGCAAAAATAGCACTCTTCCACAACATCTTCTTCTCCTTTCGCCACCCAAGCCCTACACGCCTGGCTTGCAAGAACTCCATTACAGTGTCCGGGTACTCCCAAACCTCACCTATGAGACCAGATAATCTGGTCCAAAGGCCATGCGCAACTTCACATCTCATACTCATACTGGATACCGCATACATACAAAACACTGTACCCTCTCACTCGTTGGCAGTAATGGGCAAAAAAGCCCCATCAACACATTCCCCTTTCCATCAACAAGAAGCCCCATCATTGATGAAAAGACTAAAACTCCTCTAGAATTTTGCGACCAAGGTTTGATGTGAGTGAGACATAGGGTTTTGAATGCTCAATGAAATATTTATGGGCCTTTCATTTTTGACAAAAAACGGAATATACAACCAGTACTACTTGGGCAACAAGATTCAAGTATCAGACAACGAGACGGGGACGTCAATAAAGCTTTATCAACGTGTTTTTCTTGGGTGTCGGCTTTTGATCAAATGGCTATCATGTCTCTACAAAAGAGCTTTATTAACTATCTCGCTAGTTTCTGGAGATTCTAGTACATGAAGGGACAAAAAAAAACTCAATCCTTGTTGTCACTAGAGTCTGGACTCCAGAGACCCAAGTGTCGGTTCACCTTCATGCCATTCTTACAGGCAGTTGCATCCCACTCCCACTCATGCCCATGACTTTGTTTCGTATATCTTCTCATCTTCTAGTGGCAACCAGTTAAAAATGCTACTAACTCATAATTATTTTGTGTGTCAAGTATCACAACTCTTCAACTTATTATTTTCAGATAGAGACCAAGTTGTTTAACCAAAATTGCCAATTCGTTTTGGTGAATGGACTTATAACAGCAAATCTTTGTTTACCTTTTTTTTTTTTTTTTTTTCTGGGGCGTTATCCAAACAACAAGGGGTTACTTTGGTCCAATCCACCCATTATAAATGAATGTATCAAACAAGCCATACCATAACATCTAGCTCTCTGCACCTCTTCTCATTGGGTGGTTTGCTGTCCAGGCACGATTACCCACTCAAGATAACCTCATTTGTAGGGGGATGTACATTGTGGACAAGTGCCACCTTTGTTGTCAGGTGGCTTAAGATAGCCAGCACCTCGTCATTCAGTGCCCCTTCTCAAAGCAAGACTGGCAGAAGGTGCTTTTATGGCTTGGCAAGCAGGCATGGTTGGAGTCTCAAGAGAGAGATACAGAAGCTGGAAAGGATTGTTAGGAGAACTCAAGTACAGCATTGCTGGAGAAGAACAGCCCTTTTTGCAGCTTTATATGACCTCTAGTGAGAAAGGAACCAGGTCCCTTTTAATGACGTACACAGATCAGTGAATCAGGTTGTTACGCATATTCAATTTGTTGTTTGTGTCAGAATGTATGCTTGTTTTGATGAAGAGTCTGTACTTAGGGTACTTAGTAGCTCTCTGCTGTAATTAGGTACTTTGTCTGGTTTCTTTGTAGGTTGTAAAAGGCTGTGCTCTATCTGTTTGAAAGTGCCTCTCTGGCATGCCCCCACCCCTGTACATTTTTCTCCTCGGGCACCATATTGGTGTCCATTGGAAGGTGGAATGGAAAATCTCTAACCATTTTCCAAAACAGAAAAAAAAAACATAACATCTAGATCCATAAAATCAAATCATCAAAAAGAGATCAAAGTACTAAACTACTTAATTAAGAAATGCAACACAAATACACAATGATCCACAAAATCCTAAGAGATTAAAACAAGAAAAGGTAAACAAACTTCGAGTATGAATGGTTTCAATCAAGCTTTAGTCCAATGGTCTAAATTGCTTTTTGTGATAATAACTTAATAAGCAAATTGAGTAATTTGAAATCCTTAACCTCGGCATTCTTAAATATAACAGAACAGTTATTTAGAGTTTAAGTCCATCTAACATAAACAATAATCAACTTAGGGCAAACAATTTGGCCTACTGGTGAAAAATATTTTAAGCAAAATGTAGTAAGTCCTGATACTTGACACACAAAATAAGTACGAGCAAGCAGCATTTTTATCGGTTGCCACTAGAGCATGAGAAGAAACGAGCAAGGTTGGGAAGATATACGAAACAAAGTCTTGCATGGGAGTGGAACCCAATTGCCTCTAAGAATGAGATGAAGTGAACCAGTGTCACTAATTCGCTGAAACCCCAGCGAATTGCGTGTACTGCGTACCAGGAACACAATTCATTGAGCCTCTCACTAGGGAAATAAACAACTTAGGTAGCAAATTATGCTCCCGTACTCGCTCCATGTACCGAAACGTACCACATACCATGTGATACTGAGATGAACTGGCACTAGCAACTCTGTAGTCTAGAGTCTAGTGACAACAATGACTTGAGTTTTTTAGTCTCTTCATTCACTTAAATCTCTAGAAACAAGCAAAGTAGCTAATAATAATACTAGTGTAGCTGTAATTTAATAGCAATGCTAACCGTGCAGTATAAGGAGAATGAGTGTTGGTGATAGAAAGACCACCAAGATTTGAATTCGGTTTTGTGCTAGCTGGTGTTTCTTCTTCATGTTCTTTGTTTGGGCTACTCCTAGACTCCTAATTGAAAAACTAATGGAGTACTCTTACTAATGTGAAAACAGAAGAAGTTATGGAGTAAACTTACATTCCACACTTAGCATTGCTATTTAATTACGCTTAGTAGTACAATTAGCTAGCTTGCTAGTTACTAGAGCTTATAGAAAATGAAGTGCCTGAAAAACTCAATCTATGTCATCACTGGAGTCTAGACTGCAGAATTCCAAGTGTCGTGACACCTTCATGTCATTCTTTGGGGAAGTTGGGTTCCACTCCCACTCGCTCTCATGCCATGACTTTTTTCCGTAAACCTTCCCAACCTCGCTCATTTCTTATATCCTCACTTACAGCAACCGTATAATAATGCTACAAACTCACACTTAATGGCACAAAATATTTTTTTTTCCAATAGTAGGCCAAATTGTTGAACCAAAATTGATTATTTGTTTTTGGTAAATGAACACATACACCAATTTTTTTTTTCCCTTCTTTTTTGGGTGTTTAATTTGGTCCAATTCCACCCATTTCAAATGAAAAACTACCATCCAAATCCAAAGAAACCCATAACACCAAAACTCCACAAAATCAAAATCATCAAACAAACCCATCAGAAAACAAAACACCCTAATCAAATCAAACGCAACAACAATCAATAAAAACCCATCATAAAGGAGAAAAAGTAGACAAACCTTGGGTTCACCATCAATATGAATAACAGACCCATCTTTATAAGGCAACATAGACCGACCATTCTTAGGATGAAACCTTATAGGAACAGTTCTTCCTAACCCATTATTAGGATTAAAAGCATAAATAGCTTTAAACCCATATTGGTCAAGAATATCACGCACTTCTAATTGATCTTGGTCCCAACCACCAAGGGTTGATTTAAATACAGCAATGGGTCCTTTTCCTTTGTTGTATAAATGGACCTCTATTTCTGGTACCTTTGTTCTTACTGTGCGACGATTTGAACTAGGTGGTAGAGAGAGAATTTCTGATGAGTTGGGTTCATTGTGGTTTAATAATGGGGTTGTTAAGGTTGTTTCTTCTTCGATTTCTTTTGTGAGACTGTCTGATGACATCTTTGGAGTTTGGGCAAATCTGGGCAAGGAAGGGAGAAGTCTGTTTTGATCGGGATTGGTGTTGTTCCTCGCTCTCTCTGGGTGTCAAGTGTAATGGTATTTTTGTTCTTTCCACTTTTTCTTTTTTTTTCTAACATGGAGTAATGAATTTGACACAAAAACTTGTTGACGATCCTATCATAACTTTTTAGTGGAATAAGAACAAGGAATATGGGCTCACGGCCAATAATAAATGATTCTTTTATTTTTCTAAATAACAACCCTATTTTTTGGTGAATTGGAGGTGGTCCGGGCCGTGCCGTGTCGGAGCTGGGCCGGGCTTTCTCGGAGGGAGGCACTGCTTTGGCACTGCCAGCACTGTGTCGTGCCGGGCCTGGGCCTCGGGCCTAGCTAGGTGAAGCACGCGGTTAGACCGTCATGAAAAGAGAGAGAGAGAGCCGTCATTGAAGGAGAGAGAGAAAGCTAGAGGAGAGAGAGAAAGCTAGAGGGAAGAGAGAAAGCAGCAGTAGTCATTGAAACCAGCAGCCATTGAAGGAGGGGAGAGAGAAAGTCAGAGAGACGGGCTATAAGGCGGGGCGGGCTTTCTCGGAGGGAGGCACTGCTTTGTGTCGTGCCCGTGCCTGGGCCTGGGCTCTCTCCTCGCCGGCACAGCTTGGGCTCTCGGCGGTGCGGTCAGGGCGGGCTTGGGCCTAGCCCGGCCCGCTGGCCACCTCTAGACTCTTACACGATACTTGCTTTAAATTAGAAAATACATTTTTTTTTTTTTGGAAAAGAAGAAAGTGTAATGTTTGGGGGCAAAAACTTATATACTTTTAGACAAATGAATAGAAATCAACAAATAAAGATAAAACAAGTTACATTAAACTAAACATGAAATTACAAAATTGACAAGTCAAAAAGAAAAATAAAATAAACGAAGCAAATGTCCTTGCAAAAGAAAAAAGGGAGTAGATCAAATGACTATTCAGAAACGGACCTCTAGACTACAAGAAATAGTAGGGGACTCGTCATTTGTGGTTAGAGTAGGTGGAGTATGGTGGCAGATTATGGCTACTGGTATAGGTGCCACTCAAAAAGTCTTGTCGACATGGACCCATTAAAATGAAATTTTTAATAGAAATGACCTCAATTTCGACAAAGAAACTAATCTTAGGTAATCTACAAAAATAATCGATTCTTTACTTTTTAGTATACGAATAATAACATTGTTTGTCTCCACTTTTGTTGACAAGGCTATTCCCTAGTCTATACTACAACATCCACACTCATAACACAAGTTTGTAACTAATGGAGTATCCATCTATGTTCTCGGAAGTCCATCCTAGAAGCATTGTTTGTTCACAAAATCTTGTATAAGACGGCCTTAAAGTGAAGCCCCTTTTATACAAGTATAATATCATGCCGACGTCATGCTTATATATAGAGGTAGATGAGGCTCATAACTAGACTTATTGTTGTTTACTTTCTCCTCTTACTTCTCTCTTCCAGGCGGGGGGAGAGAAAATGGAACAAAAAACGTTGCTTCATTCTTTTCATTTTCAATTTTCAACTATAAAAAGAAAAATTAAAAAAACAATTGCCACATGAACTGTTCTGAAAACGTGGCACATCGAAGTATATGCTCCAGAAAATGGAGCAAAGTGATACAACCATCACTATAATGAATTTAATCTTTTGGATTATAATGATGTCTATACACAATGATCAAATATGGTTGCTTTGGTGATCAAAAATAAATAAATCTGGTTGCTTTGAGGTTGAATCCTAGCTTAATATAGGTGAGGAAAATGACTTTCGAGCTATAACACTGTTGTACTCGAGCAGCTTTCAGCTCTTTCCTTGACCATGGTCTGCACAAAGAGCTCCCCAGCCCGGTATGATGACCGTACCTAGAGGAAGGACAGAATATCCAAATTTAAATTAACTCCAGTAACAATGCTCATAATAATGACTTAAAATATCATTCATAAGGACAATGAGTTCACATCAACTAAGCCAAGAAAAAGGACAATTCAATAGGTAAGTTCATGAAATAACCCAATATCCATTTCATTTTTATTTTTTATTTTAAAAGAATATCCATTTCATTGATTTCAACATACACTACAAGGAGGGGAGAAAATCATACCTCCAGATTGTCATGGATAGCTTACTAATCTGGAATGTGCGTGGCCTCAATGGGCCAAATAAGCAAAAGGAGGTATCTCTTTTTTGCAAACAGAATAAATTTGGTTTTGTAGCTTTTGTTGAAACAAAAATCAGACAAGTTAATTTTGAAAAATGCAAAAAAAGTTTACTAGATGGTTGGGAATCCTTTATTAATCTTAGTGATCATTATTTGGGTCGCATTTGGTTTAGATGGCTGCCTCAGATGTATTCAGTTCATGTGCTATATTCATTTGCACAACTTGTCACCTGTCAAGTGACAAATGTGAGACTGAATGAAATGTTTATGTGTAGTATTTATGTATGGTTTTAATGAGAAAGAAGAGAGGAAATGTTTATGGCAGGAATTGAGAAATTTTGCTAGCACATGTTCCATTCCTTGGCTCATTGTAGGGGATATTAACACACTGTGTTGAGGCCTGAAAATAGTGGGGGGTGCAGTGGTAACACATGCAGAAACTGTGGACTTTAGAGAATGCATTGAGGATTGTCTATTTACTGAATTGTGTTGGTCTGGTTACAAGCTTACATGGAACAATAGACATAATAATGGGATAAGAGTTTATTCAAAAATTGATTGGACCTTTGCTAACTGTCACTGTGTGCAAAGGTTTGATCAATGTTCTGTGAGATTCCTTCCTGAAGGGATCTCAGATCACTCTCCTATCCTCATCAATCTGACAGCCAGCAACCAGCAGAGAAGAGGGAGTTTCGGGTACTTTAACATGTGGAGCAAGCACTCTAGCTTCTTGAAGTTAGTTGAGCAGGCTTGGCAAACTGAGACTAGGGGCACAAAAATGTAGAGATCGTGTCACAAGCTCAAAGTTGTGAGGAATTCACTTAAGAAGTTGAACAAGGTAGAGTACTCTGATGTCTTAGCTCGTGTTGAAAGTGCCATAACCCACATGCTTTCAGCTCAGACTATGGCAAATAGCAATCCAACTGATGTGCAGAAACAGCAAGAGGAGAGGAATGCAGGACAGAAATTTTGGGAGATAAATTATGCAGCTGAATCTTTTCTCAAGCAGAAAAGCAAGATGAACTGGATACAATTGGGTGACGACAATACACAGTTTTTTCATGCAATGGTGAAGCAAAGAAATCAGAAAATTAGAGTTCTCTCTTTGCAGAATGCAGAAGGTGTTGTTATTACTAACAGAGATCAGATTTTTGAAGAATTTATCTCTTTTTACAAATTGGGGTTAAGCAATCAGGAAGAGTAACAGTTGCTGATTTTATTTTCCAATCTGGGAATGTTTTATCCATTGAACAACAGATGCAATTGATAGCACCTGTTAGTCATAAGGAGATCAAAACAGCCATGTTCTCAATTGACAGTGATAAAAGCCCAGGTTTTAGCAGTGGGTTCTTCAAGGACGCGTGGGGGATTGTTGGTGATGAAGTGTGTGAGGTTAATGCCACCAACCTATGCGTAATCCCAAAGGTACAAAACCCTGAGATTGCATCTGATTACCGCCCTATTGCCTGTTGTAACACCATTTATAAATGCATATCCAAGGTGTTGTGTAGTAGATTAGCACTAGTTTTGCCTGGTTTAGTGTCATTGAATCAGGGTGCTTTTATTGCCAATAGATCTATTGTACACAATATCATGATTTGTCAGACCTTATCAGACACTATAGGAGGAATAATGCTTCAACTCGATGCTTGATGAAAATTGATCTACGCAAGGCGTATGATACAATTCACTGGGATTTTTTGGTGGAAATGTTGATTGGGTATGGTTTTCCACAAAAATTCAGTAACTGGGTGCTGACTTGTATTCAAAGTGCCAGTTTTCAGTTAGTTTGAATGGTGAGTGCAATGGGTATTTTGAAGCAAAATGTGGCATTAGACAAGGAGATCCAATATCTCCTTTAATCTTTGTCCTGGTGATGGAATCTCTGTCAAGACTCTTGAAGATTGTAAGTACAGCTCATGGCTTTCAATATCACCCCATGTGCAAGGCAGTGCAGCTCAACCATCTGTGCTTTGCAGATGACTTAATGGTTTTCTGCAAAGCTACAAGAAGATCAGTGACAAAAATAATGGAATGCTTTTCCTATTTTTCACAAGTCACAGGTTTGAAGGCAAACAAGGAAAAATCCCACATCTACCTAGCAGGAGTCAATGCTACTGTCAAGAATGAGTTTTTACAGCTGTCTGGTTTCAAAGAAGGAACATTCCCTATGAAATACCTAGGTGTTCCACTATCCCCCTCAAACTGGAACAAGCTAGATTGTGTGTGCTTGGTGGAGAAGATCACTAAAAGACTGAATATTTGGGCATCAAAGAATCTGTCTTATGCAGGGAGATCACAACTCATAAACTCAGTTCTTATGTCACTACATGTGTATTGGGCCAATATTTTTATCCTGCCTGCTGGTGTAGCGAAAGAGATTGAGAAGAAATGCATGGGATTCCTATGGTCAGGAAGTGAACAGAAAAGAAAAGCTTGTTTGGTTGCATGGGATATTGTTCGCAAGCCTAGGAAGAATGGAGGTCTCAACTTCAAAGATTGCAAAAAGTACAACTATGCCTTGAATGGGAAACATATCTGGGATCTAGCAGCCAAGAAAGACAATATGTGGGTAAGGTGGATTAATGGTGTTTATCTGAAAAATGAAGAATTCTGGCATTATGTCCCTAAGGTTGACAGTAGCTGGGCTTGGCTGAAAATAAACAAGAACAAAGCTATGTTTCAGCAAGCCTACAGAGCTGATAACACATGGTCTCTGTCTGCAAAAGGTGAGTACACCGTCAAAAGTGGCTATTTGTTTCTGCTGGGGAACACACAGAAAATGAGACATGCTAATCTCATTTGGAGCAATATCAACATGCCACAACCTAGTTTCTGTGTATGGTTGGCACAAGCAAACAGATTACTAAACAAAGACAGAATGCAAAGGATGGGCTTTTTCTCAGGAGATCCCCAATGTATGTTCTGCTGTACACATGCAGAGACTCACAGTCATCTGTTTTTGAGTGCGCAAGATCAAGGTCGCTGCTGAGGGGAATGAAGAGCTGGCTAGGTTGCACTGTAACTTCAAGCACTCTGGAGGGTTTACTGAACTAGATAAGCAGGCAAAAAGGGAGCAAATTCCAGCGCCATGTGTATGCAGCTGCTGTGGCTGCACTAACATACTGGATATGGAAGGCACGCAATGATTTATGCTTCAGAGAAGGTAATATCACAGATAATCAGATTATGATGCAGATCAAACTGGCTGTGAAGACACGCATTGAAGGCAGAAAATCCAAGAAGTTAATCAGCTCAGATAGGAGATTGTTAGACAGAATAATGTAGAGAGTTATTCTGTATTGTTGTTTTGTTTGGTTTATTTTTCTTGTTTTAGGTGGGTAAGGAAAAGTTTGTATCGTAGATGCTCAAGAGCTAGAAAATGGAGGAGTACCCTACATAGTAGGTGGCTCTTTCCCTTCTAGTTTCTCTTAGGTTGTATGGTGCCTTTCTCAATGAATACAATGCTATCTTTAGACCAAAAAAAAAACATACACTACAAGAACAACCAGGTGAGAGAATCAGGGAGGTCGAGTGGTGGTACCACAGTACCACTTCCACCTCCCGCCCAGGAGATGTGGGTTCTTCCATTCTCATAACTCACAATTGCAGATCCCTCAAGTTGTGGGTGCTCCTTACCAACATCCCCCCCCCCAAAAAAAAAAAGGAAAGAAAGAAAAAAAAGTAAAAGAGGAAAGAAAGAAAAAAAGTAAAAAAAGAACAACTAAGTGAAACCATTAAAGAGGTTTAGGGAGGTCAAGATATACGCAACTTTACCCCTACCAAAGACGGTCAGAGACGCTTCAGCATGAATTCAATTATACTATTTCTATAAAAATTCTCATCACCATCATTATGAATCACTAATAACTTAGGGTTCAAAGGACTTCTAATAGTTGAATGATTTTGTCCAAGGGTGGCAACTTGCTTAAATTCTCAGCAGTCAACTCAACTGAGGAGCTTTTCAGATTTTATAGTTGATACATTTGCAATGGAAGTATCATCTCAATAGTCTAACAGATCAGGAAAAACACACTTACCAGAGGCCCACTGGCAACATAGCGGAACCCTATAGCTTCTCCATACTCCTTCCAGAAAGCAAATTTCTCCGGAGTAACGTACTCTTTAACGGTAAGATGCAATGGAGTTGGCTGCAAGAAAAATACAAGTGAATATCTTAAATCTTTGACAAAACAGTACAGCAAATAAAACCTCATGGATGCCAATTATATAACCAAAATGAGTAAAAGGTGAACAGAAATTTGAACAAGCAAGAAGAAAAAGAAGGGCTGGGGGTTATAAGTACTTATAACTTATAAATACAATTAGACAGTTGACCTCCGCTGGGGCATTAGGACACACAGCACAATACCAACATAGTCCAGGAGCCCAGAATATTTGCCCACCTGTAAATACTGCCCAAGTGTCAATATATCAACATCAATGGCCCGTAGATCAGCCATGGCTTCCTTTAACTCATCATCAGTTTCCCCAAGCCCTAGCATTATAGAAGTTTTTGTGATCATCCCTTCCTTGCTAATCTTAGCATGCTTCAGGACAGACATGCTCTGTTCATACCTGCATCATTAACTATAATCACTATTTAACTCCCAAACTGTCTAGGCACATCTTTATACTATTTGATTATGATCCTCCAACATAATTTTTATTTATTTTTAGATAACATGGGTGTACAAGCTTTGCTTGACTAATCCCATGGGCCCTGAAGTTCACGACCAGGAAAACCTGGGGATACTCGAACCTGGGACCTCTGGAATACATCTCAGAGGTCTTACCAGCTGAGCTACCCCCTTGGGGTTTGATCCTCCAACATAATACTTCATAGTATTTGAGGACTTGGAGGCATGACTTTGATCAAAACAATGCATGAGACACCAAATGTAAGAAGTCATTATAAACAATAATATAGAGAGCCCAAAAGAGTTGAGAGTGAATATTTATGAGTATGATTGCATGTGAGACCATTGGTAGGTTCAGAACATACAAAGGGCCTCCTCATAAAGAAGATCATAACTCATAAGTTGAGAGTTGAGACCAACACCAAGATTCCTTCTTCTAGAAGTGGGTGCAGTAGGAATTCACTTTCACCTTCATGTTCAGAATATCCTATAAAGTTGGCTTTCAGCTCTTTTTTTTGATAAGCTGCGACCAACACAAATGTTTCCATAGGTCAGATTCTCACCTCCCCTTCCTGAGGATTCCAACCTGACTGAAGGAATCTTTGCTAGCAGTGGCCTGGTTCAATATAAGTTGTCCAGTCAGCATTTCAGTTTCTTTTACTTACAAATTTTACATAGTTTTGGGACAAGACCAATGGCAATTGATCTGCTGTATTCCTTGCAAAAGACATGCAACCATTAATCACCTCTCCAAACTATAGCCACAGTTATCTATAATAAGCCACCCAGTGTTCACATCACATGAAGTATTTGTTATGTAGTTGTCCCATAAAACTTCCCCTTTCAAGATTTATGCGTTGATCACACAGTATATCTATATACCATGCACGCTTCTCCATTTTGTCAGCAGTTTTAATCCCATGTGTAAGTGTAACAAATAACAAACCCTAAAATTCCTTTGATGTACTAGTGATCTTAACTACATAATTATACTGCTCTCAGTAACTTCTTTCTATTAGGGGTAAAAAAACTTCCATCATCCAGAGGAGTTGCTAAAGATCCCATTACACATGTTTAGTTCCATTCCTACAATTAAAAACTTCTAGAATCTACACCTTGTATACTATTTTCTAGTTTTACCCATCCACTCAACCAGAAACTACCAAAATAAATTATGCAACTCGATTCTGCTCTCATCAAGAGACAACTTAATTGCTCATGGTACAGCAATGTAATAGCTAGTTTTGCTGGTCAATAGATATTAACGTTAAGATAGCAGACTTGCTGGTTCACAAAACCTTCAGTGAACTGTCAGCAATGTTTTTTTACCCGGACAGCCAAACTGGTTGAAGATGAGGAAGGCTTGAAGACCTCCAAGCGTCAACCAGTTTGGGCAGATTCAAATACAGATTGGCACTATAATCTGTTTCTGAAAGTCGTCTCTGAGTCTCAGATGCGCCTTGGCTTTAATGATCAAATTCAAGTTGTCTTAGTTTTCAAACAATATGGTTTAGGTACCATTAGCATCGACATTTGTTCCGAATCCAAGACACACTAAATTAAACTCATTTTACTCAACTTCCTTTCTATTCGCATTTACATTCCCCCCCAGAATTGCCATGCTACCCCCCCCCCCATTCTCTCTCTCATATTCTGCATCCTCCTCTCTCAGCTCTCACCCTTTTTTGGTGTTCAAACAGTGTGTATGGAAGAACTCTGTTCTTTCATGTTACTTGGTTCTCCCAGTTACTAAATCCCGCGGGTTTTATTGTTTTATTCTACCTCTGTTTTCAATAACTAATTGAACAAAACATGCTGACAATAAAGTTGAACCCAACCTTGTCGAGTTTCAAGACATTGTGTATAGGCTTCATCTTTTGTTCTATAAGACACACCTCCTTCCCAACGGATATTGTATCAATTTGTGGAACGTGTGAGCGGAGCATTACTGGTAGGCACTTGACCTCTACAGCCTATCGCTCTCGCACTATGAATAATTGGTAGTGTTTTCAATCCCCATATGATAACTTGACAAAGATAAATAACAAGAGCCCCTCGCTCAATATGCAATGCATCAGTTCAGATTGAAGAATATGCCAACAGGGCAACTTTGGGTAACAGTAACCATTTCCTAAATCTGATGTAAATTCGCTAAATCCAATCATGGCCTTGGACTACTGGGCACAGTAACGCAATTCTGAAACATAAACATTTAGGAGGGAGCCAATTTGAAGAATTTCAAGGCAAATAGATGGGCAGTGATGCAGGGGCAATTGTTTATGATTCTAATTTCTCTCTCTAGGATTCTCTCTCTCTAGGGTGGGTGTTGGTCATCGGAGACTCCCCTGTCCACTTTCAGTGGGCGGGGCTCCGGGAGCCTACCCATTCTTTTAGAGTTAGCATCTTAGTTAATTATGGAGTCTGTTTTTAGGATTGAGAATAAACGTTTTGATCTGAAGCGTGACAATTTTGATTATTTATTGGTGGAGCAGCGTCGGGAAGCCAAGTTCGTAATTCGGCTGAGTCGAGAGGAACTCCTTTGGTGGGGGAAGGAGGCGATCTCACTGTGGCGAGGAGATAACGCAGGGAAATGGGTCAGAACTTTGCGTGGGAACGGTTATATCTTGCTGCTACATATTAGTATCAATGGTGCTGGCCGATTTTTTCTGTTGGAGAAGCAGCCATTGAAGGGTAAACCTGTTTCTATAAGAGTCCCGGAGGGTGACAGTGGGCGAGGATGGTGTGCCATGTTTGAGGCCTTGCAATGCTTTGGTCCTCAATTTATTTTTGTAGGGAGTCCTCGCTTATTGCAGAACCAGCAGCATCATTCACCTAGGGATGGGTGGCCGGAGCGTGCACCGGAAAATAGGAATTCGAAGATATTGCAGAGGGGAAGCGTTGGGGATGGAGAAGCAGTCTTTGGAAGGCGCGAGACTTCAGGGCTAGAATCTCGCTCAACCGTTATGAATAAGTCAAATAAATCAGTTTTTGAAAGAATTGGGCCTAGAGGGTCAATTGGAAGATTTCGCTCAACTGTTATGAATAAATCAAATAAATCAGTTTTTCAAAGAATTGGGCCTAGAGGGTCATTTGGAAGATTTGGGACTCGGCGCTCAGCTTTTGAAAGGCTGGGGACTAGGAGTACTGTGTTCCAAAGACTTGGGCCTGGGGTTATGCAAGGGGCCCAATGCCTAAATTAATCAGATCTGCGAAGTCAGCCTTTGAGAGACTTGGCCCAGTTCACCCACACAAGCCCAAGCCCGTTACAAGAGTCAGACAGATCTGGGTCCAGCGGGGCAAGGTCTCAGACCCGATAGTTATCGACGGAGAAACCGAGGCCAGTTCACGGCTGGCAGCAGGGGGAGAGAGCGCGAACAGTCGACAAGGGGACGGCGGTCGCTGGTCGCATGTTTATCGGCGGCGCACCCGCCGGTCACCTGAGACTGACCGGCCGGCGAGTGGGGAATCAGATCCGAGGACGGCAAAACCACCGTCTGAGACAGAATTTGCCGGCCGTTCAAGGAGGCAGGTCGCTGCGTCTCCGGCGAAGGGTGTGACCACTAATGGGGCTGCGCTAGGATCGGAGTTTGCTGGCAAGGAGGTTAGGGAGGTGAGTGGGCCAGAGAATCGACCGGCGATACTATCGCCTGAGACAGATTATGCGCAGGTTGTGGAAGCTGCGTCTCCGGCGAAGGCTCTGACCACTACTGGGGCTGTTTTAGGGTCGGATTTTGCCGGCGAGGAGGTTAGGGAGGTGAGTGGGACAGGGGGTTGCTCCCAGTGCGACATGGCTGCGTATTCCCCTCCCTTGGTTGGTAGCGACGAGTTGAGCGGCGGGTGTGAGGGGCTGTGGCCTTCGGCGGGAGAGAAGGTGACTCTTCCAAAGTCCGTCTTGGAGGCTAGCAAGCTACTTGGAGATGTTTATTTATTTGGGAAATGGGTTGCTAATACGACTCAGGTTCTTAAGGAGACCACGGTTCCATTAGAGGATGTTTTGGTCCGGCTTCGAACAGATTTGGGAGATGCCACGAAGGAGGTTCCTAAGCTTGGGGGATGGGAAGACGATGATGATTTGTTCAGTGATTTTGATGATGAGGATGCTGAGACGGAGCTCCTTATAGAGAGCTTACGTCGGAAGGAGGTTGATGACATGTCAACAGACAGTGATATGGAGGTAAATTTGCTGAACCTGGGAGATTCTAATATGTTTCTATCATCTGCGGAGGAGAGTATAGGTGCTGGTACGTGTAATTCAGACACAACAGATGCCCCTATAGATGGTGTTATTGAGTTAGCACCACTGACAGGCTCGGGTGTTGATGACAGAGATCCGCAGGCGGTTCTTGGGCTCATGCGATGCCAGCTGTATGATGTCTCGGAGAAGGAAATGCAGGTGAGTGTGGGTGAAAAGGTGCACTCTCGGAAGAAAGGGAAAAATTGGGAGAAGGAACTTCGTAATCTACAGAGCAGTGTTAATTATGGCAAGGAGAGTGGCCGTAGGAGGGGTCGTAGTCGTTCTTTATGAAGATTTTGAGCTGGAATGTTAATGGTTTGGGAAGGAGCGATAAGCGGGATGTGGTGAGAGAGGTTGTCTCCAAGATCTCTCCCGATGTTGTGTTTTTACAGGAAACAAAGGTGGAGGTTGCAGATTCTTTTTTTTTTTTTTTTGTGAGGAGTTGCTGGGACTCACGAGACAAGGACTGGGTGGTTCTTCCGTCTTTGGGGGCCTCTGGAGGGATCTTGGTAATATGGGATACTAGGTTTGCTGTCAAGGTCGACGTCGTTTTGGGCTGTTTTTCTGTGACGGTGTGTTTGAACGTTCGAGGTAGGGGGGAATGGTGGTTTACCGCAGTGTATGGCCCATGGAGACATTCTGAACGGCGATCTTTTTTCCAGGAGCTCAACTCCCCACACTGGATTCTCGGGGGAGATTTCAATGTTGTTCGCAGTGTGGGAGAGCGACTAGGGCGTTCTGGTGGATTGGGTGATATGAGGGAGTTTAATAGGGAGTGCGAGTTGCGGGATCCTCCACTGCAAAATGCACAGTTTACGTGGAGTGTTAGTGGGCGACGGTGTGCTTCTTCGAGGTTGGATCCGTTTTTGTTCACTAATGCGGTTGAAGATGAGTTTCCTTTGTTGTCACAGGAGGTGTTCGCGCGCCCTTGCTCCGACCACTTTCCATTAATCCTTCACTCCAGGCCGGTGCAATGGGGTCCAACTCCATTTCGATTTGAGAATATGTGGACTTTACATCAGAATTTCCGAAGGAAGGTGGCTGAATGGTGGGGCACTTGTGAGGTCCAGGGATGGCAGGGCTATTGTTTCATGAGAAAATTGAAATTTGTTAAGGAGCAACTCAAAGGGTGGAATAAGGAGGTTTTCGGGGACATTAACCAGAGAAAGAATGAGTTGTTGAGTGAGATTGCCGTAGTGGATCAGACAATTAGCAACGGAGAGGGGGGTGAGGAGCTTGTACGTAAGAGTGTTGAGTTGAAAAACGATTTTCAGGAGGTGCTTTTGAGGGAGAAGCAGTGTCGACGTCAGAAAATGAAAGGGAGGTGGGCTAAAGAAGGAGACACAAATTCGAGGCTTTTCTTTAAGGTAGTCAATGGGAGGAGGAGAAGGGGTTTTATTAAGGAGTTGGAGAATGATGACGGGGATGTGGTTACCAATGTGGGGGAGATTAGCCGTGAGATTACTTCATATTATCGCTCACTGTTTAGCGAGGAGGAGATGTTACGACCTCGTATTGAGGGGTTGGACTGGAGCCCAATTTCACCAACTATGGCGGCTCGTCTAGAACGCCTTTTTGAGCTAGAGGAGGTTAGAGCAGCGGTGTTCAGTATGGATAGAGAGAAAACACCGGGCCCCGATGGATTCACAATGGCTTTTTTTCAGGATTGTTGGGAGGTGATTAAAGATGATCTTCTTCATGTTTTTACAGAATTTCATGTACAGGGGGTTCTTGGCAGGGGTATCAACTCTAATTTCATCACATTAGTTCCAAAGAAGGATCGATCTATAAAAGTTAAGGACCTTCGTCCTATCAGCCTCATTACTAGTGTTTATAAAATCATCACGAAAGTCCTCTCTGTGCGGATAGGGGAAGCTCTGGCTACTACCATTTCTTACTCTCAGAGCGCGTTTGTGGAGGGGAGACAGATTTTGGATGCTTCTTTGGTGGCTAATGAGACGGTGGATGATGCGAGGCATAGAGGATCACAGGGTATTGTTTTCAAGCTAGACTTTGAGAAGGCTTATGATAGGGTGAGTTGGCGTTTCCTGGATAGCGTGCTCGAGAGGAAAGGTTTTGGGTTACTCTGGAGGCGGTGGATTAGGGGTTGTTTTTCGAATGCTCACTTTTCTGTGCTTGTAAATGGGGCGCCCAGGGAGTGGTTTTCTTCCTCTAGGGGTTTGAGGCAAGGCGATCCATTGTCGCCTTTTCCGTTTACCCTGGTGGTAGATGTGCTCAGTAGGATGTTGGAGAGAGGTATTGAGACGGGAGTCGTTGCTGGTCTGAAAGTGGGTCGGGAGGGGGTGCATGTCTCTCACCTTCAGTTTGCAGATGACACTATCCTTTTCTTGGATGCGGATCTTGAGAAATTTAAGAATGTTTTGACAATCTTGCAAATTTTTGAGGTGATTTCGGGGATGAGAATCAATCTTGCGAAATGTAGTGTTGGCTGGGATAAATGTGGGTAATGACTTTTTGACGACGATAGCAGGTTTGGCAGGCTGTCAGATACAGGAGTGGCCACTTACCTACTTGGGTGTGCCCTTAGGAGGTAACCCACGTTCGGAGGCTTTTTGGGAGCCCGTTGTGCAGCGGGTGTCCACGCGCCTGGATGGTTGGAAGCGAGTTTATTTCTCGTTCGGGGGCAGGATTACCCTAATCCAATCTTGTCTTTCTAGCATTCCGTTGTATTATCTCTCCTTGTTTCGGATTCCAGTAGCAGTAGCTAATAGGATTGAGAAACTCATGAGAGACTTCCTCTGGACTAGTGTGGATGGGGAGCGAAAGGATCACTTGGTGAGCTGGGACAAGGTGTGTCGCCCTAAGGAGGAAGGTGGTTTGGGCGTGGACAGGTTGGTGGCAAAAAACATCGCCCTTGCGGGCAAATGGCTTTGGTGTTTTCCACGGGAGCCTAATAGTCTTTGGCATCGGGTCATTCGAAGTAGGTATGGAACGCAACAGAACGGGTGGGACACACAGTTTACAGGGACTTATACACATGCTAGCCCGTGGAAGTTTATTTCACAAATCCTTCCGCGCTTCCTTCCTCATGTTGAGCTGGTACTTGGGAATGGTGCACGTACTAGGTTTTGGGAGGATAATTGGAGGGGGGGTGAGCAGGTTTGTACAAGATTTCCTCGATTGTTTCAGTTGACCACTCTACATGGGGGTATGGTTGCTGACTTTTTCTCGGTACAGAGTGGTTCCTGGAATTTACATCTTCGTCGGCCACCTCATGATAGGGAGATGGAAGAACTCACTTCGCTTCTTACTCTTGTGGAGCCTATTCAGCTGTCAAGCTCAGATGACTCTAGGAGGTGGTTTGGGGAGCCCTCGGGGGAGTTCTCTTGCAAGTCCTTCTGTCGGGCTTTGGGGACACCTCTCCCTTGTTTTCCTCTAGCAGACTACATTTGGAAAGCAAAGGTACCAATGAAGGTGAAGGCATTTGTGTGGACTTTGGTGCTGGATAGGGTTAATACAAACGACTTAAGGCAGCGGAGGAGACCCGGGGTGCTTCTGTCACCAGATATGTGTTCGTTATGTCGGTCTAACTGCGAAACTTCTGCACATCTTTTTCTTTGGTGTGATGTGGCACAGAGTCTTTGGCGTAGGCTGATCCAGGGGGAGATGTTTGTTTATCCTTCTAGTGTTGAGGCCTTTTTACAAGTGCATTTCTGGGGCTTTGGGGGTGGTAAGGAGAGGAGGCTGCTGTGGCGCAATGCTTATTTTGCAATTTTGTGGTGCATTTGGTTAGAGAGGAATGCACGAGTGTTTAAGGGACTTTCCGCAACTCCTGCGATGCTCTGGGAGAGAATTACTTATTTAGCCTCCTTATGGGCTAAGGCTGCGGGGGCTTTTAGGGATTACTCTATAACTGATGTACAGAGGAATTGGGGCAATCTGTAAATGTTTTATTTAGAGGATACCTTATCCTCTCTCCTGCTGTACATTTAAAATCATATCAATATACTTTTTCTTTATCTAAAAAAAAGAATTTCAAGGCAAGGACAAAACTCACCCCGCTCGAGGATCTCTAACAATTCGCTGGAGCCGTTTAACAGTTTCAATGTTGTGAGCAAAAACATCTAATCCTGAGTGAACCAGCGTATCTACAGCATTTAACTCCCCCCTAAAATCGGAAGTTAAACATTCAACCATGATTTCAGGTTTGAGTTTCTGCAGGGTGAAACATTTCAACATCAGCCATACCCATAACATGGACAGGAATCAAATGAAACTAAAGAAAGCACCTCAAAGAGCAGCAATCATTTCACCGACCTTCATGGTTTTGACTGTTTCAGCAAAATGGCCACTTCCACCATCGGGTATATCATCACGATCAACACTTGTTAATACAATGTAATCAACACTGCAAAAAACAAATGCACAGAAAAACATTGTCATTTAAAAGCGAACATGATTGGGTAACCAAACTAAAACTACATTAACAACATACCGCATGTGACTGAAGAAGACATTATAATATTGTTTGAATCGAAAAAAAGAGATATAACGATTAAGAATGGCTGATTAGTTGATTACACATACCCCCAACTAGCAATAGCCTTGGCTGTGTTCTCTGGTTCCATTGGGTCAGGTGGGGCAGGGTTTCTGCTTGTTTTGACCGCACAGAATCTGCAGCCGCGAGTGCAAGTATCACCAAGAAGCATGATTGTGGCGGTAGCAATTCCATCCCCGCCCCCATTCCAGCACTATCATGTAAATTCCAAATTGGATGGTTAAATAAATCCTTGTACTTGTATCACTAAAGTCTTAAAGATATAGAATCTCAATCTACCAACAGAAAACCATGCACATACAAAACTAATGACCGCAAAAAGATACAAAACACATGCTAGGAATGGCTTGCTAATAGTTCCAAATCCAGCTTCACATGACACTTGTGTCGAGATTTCACACTGAAAAAAATGTTTTCAACTACTTTAATTGAGAGTAAGATTATCTATAATTAGACTCTATCCTTTCTCCAATTTAACAACCAATAGACAGTTTCTACGACTTTTTGACATTCATGATTGCTTAAGAGGGTATAAATAATTAATCCTACGTCTTTTGATCTTCTATATAAATCATGGATATATTGTTCAGGAGCTTAGCTTTTGACCCTAAAAAGGGTTAACTGATAACCATATAGGTTAGGGGGTAACAAAACATCATGATTATGAGCTAGTTTCAGCAGAAAAGTTTGCACATTCAAATAGTATGAAATGTTAAAGAGTCAGCTTTTTCAGTTGAGCAACCGAATTTGCTCCCTTCTGCAGCACCCTACCCAGAACAATGCAAAGTAGGCAACTAAAGAAAAGAGCCAATGCTAGGACGCCTGTATCATAAAATTTCATACCAACCATCTCAAATTGAAATAGGTGAAGGACATTTCTCAAATTTGAGACAAAAATGGTACTCTATTTCTGTTTTCCCTTCCCCTTTTTACTTTGGGTGCACTACATGAATGTTTTACACAAAAGAACATGATCAAAACTACAACTGCTCTATAAGACTTACCATGATACAACAGCATGCATTATAATTAAATCCCCTAGCTTCCCAATAAATAGTATTACTACCAGAATTCAACTAATCAATCAAATCACTTCTTATTTACATAGCCAATGCAAACAATACTCAAGCCAAATGAGGTCCTAATCGATATCAATACAACCACGAAAGAGTTTTACAACTATGCTAGTTGACATTCACATAAAAACTATAAAACATGCATCCACAACAACACAATCCACTACAAGAAACAATAAGAGAGAGAGACGGACAGTACACTCACCTCTCCAATGTTGGGACATTGGGCTTCCTCACAAACAGTATGAAGATTCAAGCTTGAGAGAGATCCTTTAACTTCCTCAAACTTCTGCCCTTGTGGGGCCCTTTGCCTTAGCCACTCAGGCTTCTTCACATTTGGGTCCCTTCCCGTGTGTGGGCCCACCCCTGGGCCCATCCCACCTGGGTAAGGGCCCATTTTCTTGTTCTTCATCTCCGATTCAAACAAGTCTCCACCTTTTTCTGCCATTGATGAAGATGAAGTTGGCGCCATTGATGATTGTTGGGAGGTTCCTGAAGGGGTGATTTGGCATCTTATTATGGGTTGTGGGTAGTTGCGATTGATGGATTTGAAAGTGGGTATTGTGCATTTTGGTATTGGGATTGAGATTGATGGTTTTGTAATGGCTTGATTCATATTTTTGTTTGTAAGAGAGAGAGAGGGGTTTATGCAGAGCCGTCTAAAAGATTTCAGGGGCGCCCCGTGCAAAAATATTAATTGAGGCCCGTCTTACTTCCAACCAAAATCTTGAAATTACACACCAACCATTTATTTTTCCTTCCAAATCAGAATCTAGAAAAAAATTGAACCTTCACATAAAAGGTTTCACCCCATCAGAAAAAGAAAGAGAAGTACAATAGTGAAAACTTAAATGACTTAATGAAACAAGAAAACAAACAATGAATTCATCTGTTCTCCTTTACTCACCCCCCCCCCCCAAAAGAAAAAAAAATAAATAAATAAATAAAAAATAAAAAATCTTATGTTCTTCATACCCGCTGCTCAGATAAATTCCTGGCTACTTTTTCATAACTCATATTACAATTTAAGAAATCAAATCTAAACTACAGCCTAACAAGACGAATTTTAAAAACTCAAAAAATTAAAGATTCACATCACAAATTAATTAAAATCTCATCATCAAAACACATGACATATTATCTCCCTCACACACACAGTCTCACACAATGGGAGGAGATAAAAGAAAAGAAAAAAGACAAAATCGTGGGCAATTAATTTGCTTGGCATCTCTATTTCTCCAGAATCGAAATTTAGGTCTATGATTAAGAAAACATAGCATTGAATATGAAAATCCACCAATTACATAATGATATTACTAACATTATCTCCAAAACTAAAGAATTGTATTCATGAAATTGGGCAAATAAAAGAGGGAAAAACTAATGAATTGGGAAAATTTACCTTTTGAAAAAGCTGGTGCAGGCCGTAATTGGCGGTTCAAGCACAGAGTGCCCACTAAGTGAATGAGGTATTGAATTGGTGTTGTAACTTTGGAATTGACAAAAGATTCAAATGAGGTCTACAAAAATGGAGAAGTGGGTGAATATCAATATGTGCTTCAATTTGGTTTGGCATAGGAAACTCCGTCGGGTGAGTGACGGTTAGGAGGGAGCAGGTGACCCGTTGAGAGAGAGAGAGAGAGAGAGAGAGAGGGACTAGAAAAGTTGAAGTAGGACTAATCTAAATTTGGTTGCCAATTTGCCATGCACATTACTATCTACTACTACTAGTTTTTTTTTTTTTTAATCGTGAGTTGTGAGTTTGTGACTGTAGATCATAAAATTGGCTAACTGGACATGGGCGTATGCCCGACTTGGCTTAAACCGGCTTATGACTAGTAATAAATCGTAACTGTTCGGTCTGGACAAACTTGTTTTCTTGTTATGGGATACTTGGCCCAGCCCAGGTAACACTATCATTGTTACTACTAGCAAAACAGGAAGCAATTATAAAGATCAGAGTGAGATGGAAGGGAGGAGGACTTACCGGCTGAATCGATGGTGGCTCGGTTGCTGTCGCTCGATCTGAGCTGGACACCGGGCTCGGTGGTGCTGTCGGCCTGTCGCAACTCGCAGGAGCTCAACGCTTGGCCTCGCCGGCTCTGTGTTGTCGTGAGCTTGGTGGTGGCTCGGTGGCTGAGCTCAGATCGGAGCAGGAGGGAGAGAGAAAGAGGATGCAGAGAGAGAGAAAAAGGGGTTAGGGTTTGGGTGGGTTTGGTAAATGAAATCAAAATTGAAATGTTATTTTGATTTTTTTAGTCTTGCTATTAACTATTATTAATATTTAATAGTCTATTAAGGTAGTTAAATTAAGGTAGTTAAACTACGATAGTAATATTTTAAATTAAAAAAAATGTAAAAAGAAAGGGTTAAAAATAATAATTTGTGGATCGGTTTCTTGTAGCCGTATCCCATACATATTCACCCCGTATCCGAGTCGTATCCTAATTATTTCAACATTTAAATTAATTCAAAAAAATAGGATACTTCATGGGTACGTATCCGATTTGGTTTTAGGCGTATCCGTATCCGATACGTATCCGTTATGTGATATTTGGCCCAGCCCAGGTATCCGTGCATCGGAGGGAGCAGGTGACCGGTTGAGAGAGAGTGAGGGACTAGAGAAGTCGAAGTAGGACTAATCTAAATTTGGTTGCCAATTAGCCATGCAAATTGCTATTTACTACTCCCTCCGTCACACGTTTATGTTCCCAGTTTCCTTTATTGTGAGTTGTGAGTTTGTGACCATTAAGTAAATAGATCATAAAATTGGTCAATTGGACATGGGCATATGGGCGGCCGACCCGATTTGGCTTAAACCGGCTTATGACAAGCATTAAATCGTAACTGTTCGGTAAGGACAAACTTGCTTTCTTGTTATAGGGTTAGGTCACCTAGATATTTGGGTTATACGGAGTAGCTTTTTTGAGGTACACGGAAGTACCGTTTGGAATCAGATTTCTTTTTTATCAATATTGTATGCGGTACTAATTTTCATTCATCTTCAACCAAGCAATCTTTAGAGCGTTAGAAATATTGACGGGAACAGATGACTCCCAAATTCTACAACTTACTTCCTACGGTAGGACGTGTGCTAACTCGTGGGCAACATCATTACGTTCTACAACATGACTCCAACAAACAACAAAAATTACAACTAATTAAGATCTAAAATATCATTACGAGTAAGATCTAAAACATCATCAATGACCATATCAAACTCACTAATATCACTAGTTTTCACTTTCAATGCATTAATGACCCCGAGGCAAATCATTCTCAACATCAATCTCGTATGCGTCAACACCCTGTAAGCCATGGAGAATTGCTTTTTCTACTAAGGATATCCACTCAACATCAAACCTCATATATTCCAACACGACAACCTCGCATCACATCCTTTGAATTACAATGCCAATGCCCGAATCTGATTCACTAAGCCTACATGCGTCAACGTTGAGTTCAACCATATCAGCACGAGAACAGTATCACTTAGTAATAACATAATGCGACTTAGTCAATTTCAACTCTAATCTTGTTGACATAAGATAAAATGTCTATAGGATATTGACAATCAGTGGCGGATCCACTGCATACAATAGTTATGCACATGCATACCCAACCAAAAAAAATTATATGAAAGTGGGTTATTGTACCATGATTAAAGAGAAGGAATGTAAAAGAGTACATACCCAATTACTAAATCTGATGCCTAGTAACAGAACTGACTTCTTGTCAACATAATCACAAGGGCCCACTAAAGTATTACTCCTAAACTAACCTTTTCATCTTAGTCTACTTTTTCTTTATTACTGAAATTATTGGAATTGATGAATTTTTCTTAGGTTAGGCTACTTACTCAGTTATTACTTGTATGATTTTATTATGTTGAATTATATTTTTCTTTTTTTTTTTCGCTTCTATAATTGTGCATACCTATATTGAAAATCCTAGATCCGCCACTCTTGACAATCACCCTCAGAGAGTCTTCTATTTCTAACTCCCCAAATTCGCAAGCTACTACACAACACCAGACAATTTCATCATGACCACACATATCGCCAACAGCCTAAAAATCAACCCTTGAAACCAATACCCCTCCGAGGCACTTGCTGGCATGCATCACTAGGGATGGCAGTGGGGCGGGTATAGGTGGGTAGCGCCCCGCATCCGCTCTAGTTGGGGCGGGGATGGGGGAGCGCTAGGTGGGGATGGGGCGGGGATGGTTTTGATAAAGAAAAACCGCCGCGGGGATGGGGCGGAGGTGGTTTGCCTTCTTCCCCCAGTGGATACCCGTTGGAGCCCCGCCCCACCTTATACCCGCTTATCCGCCCCGCCTCATACCCATTTGCCCTGCCTCATACCCACGTAAAAATAAAAAAATGTAAAAATTATATATGAAACCTTATTTTACCAAAATATAAAAATTGTCTACTGCTATTGCTCATCAAAAAGTTCAAGTTTTTCCTTACAAATTATCTTAGGGTGAATTTGAGGTAAATCCAGATGTGGGCTTCGTTTATTTTCGGGCGGGTATAAAGCGGATATGGATACCTTCCCGATAAATGGAGCGGAGGTGGATACCCGCCGGGTAAGTGGGGCGGAGGTGGATTTGGGATCTCCGACCCGTGGTGGGGAAGGGGCGGGTGGCGGAATCAAAATACCCAGGCGGGTATGGGGATGAATCTACCTATATCCACCACCGCCTCGCCCCATTGCCATCCCTATGCATCACTGACATCCCAAACATCATCAGCTATTGGGGCACGAGAAAATTGCGTGTTCTACATCCTCACTTACTCTTCGGAAAAGATAACACCCACTAGGAATTGAATCCACAAGTCTATGCAACCGTTCACGAGTTGGAAGCCCCTTGCAGCACAATCTTCAAGCAAAGAACTTGATTATGGGGAAAACATTCAACTCCCAAATTCTTTTCCATCCAACAGTCTCCTCTTTAGACGATCCAACAACATTAACATCATAACTTGATCTAAAAGGTTCATTGTAAGCCGATTTAACAGAGTAAATCCCTTATAATACAATCCCTATATAACATTATCTTGAGTCCTACGGATGCTGAGAGGAATTGACAGTAATTTTGAAACCTCAAAAGGGAGAAAAAGTTTTCGAACATGCTTGTCTCCACCCCATTGGAAAAGGTTTAATTAAACTAGTTAGGAGAGCATTAGGGTCATGGGCACCACTGGAAGAAATAACTATTCTAGCTCTTCCACCACGTAGTCAACAATCACCCCAAATACGCACAAGTTGACCATCCCTCATTCTACATTTTAGGCCTGTAGCTAGCATCCACTTTGCTTCTCAAATACCCCTCCATGTGTAGTCAGGATTTGATCCCACAATAGAGGACAAACATTCATCATGGGAGTAGTAACGAGCCTTAGACATCTTTGCACCTGACTACCTTGGTATGAATAAGATTTCAAGTGTGGACACCAATCAAGTTGAATAACGAACTTGCATTGGTCATGAATGATATTTCTAGTTAGGACACCAGTTGAAAAGTGCATAAATACGACGAGACCAATTAAAATCTTTTCATTTTATATTTTATAAAAGTGTCCCATAAAAGTTAAAAGGGAAAAATTTCTTCTTCCCGAAACCTAGAACAGGGTATCACAAGACAATTTCTACACTTATAAGTAACCAATTTAGCTACAGTCACTTACATTTTTAATAAAGTTATAGGTCTCTCGCAATGAAGTCATAGGTTAATAATAATAAATTTTACTACATTTTGAAAAAAAAAAAAAAAAAAGAGTAGATCAGGGTACACACAACTGACACAAGACAAGTTAGCTTGGTGTACACCTATTAAGTATTAAGCTGAAGAACGACCCTGCCCAACAACGTTTCATCCCTAAACCCTTGCTAAAACCTTGAAACCGTCAGTTACAACTTACAAGTACAGCATGACCAAGAAAAAACCTTCAAAACCCACAAATATGGCGACCAGAAAACCAGCAGGAGGGAAGCCAAAACCCCAAAGATCAGGCAAAAGAAAGCATGTACCTCTTGGTCCAAACAGACCCAATACAAAGAAGACTAAGCAGAAAAAAGGGTCGAAGGGCCCAAATGAAGGGGAGTTGAAATTGAAGGAAAAAAAGCTCACCAAAATCATAACTTTCGAGCTTTTATCATCTGCTGAGCAGCGCAATTTCTTTCTGGGTCAGTTTGAATCTGCTAATGGCATCAAGCTCTCTTCTTTAGAGCTTGAATCTATACAAGGTGCAAACTTTCTCTCTCCTTATGTTGTGCAATTGAATTTCTGAGCATTTAAGTATTGTGGGCTCAGGGCTGTAGCCTGTATGTCATACTTCCTTTAATCTTACAAAAAAAAAGAAGTTTTGTGGGTTGAATGCTTTCATGTACTTCCTTCATCACAAAAAGGTTGATGGATGGGTAGAATTAAGTAGTAGTGTAATATCATGGATGGGTCATATCAAAAAAAAATATCATGGGTGGAATAATTTGAGATTATTGGTTGAAAGTGTAGTTACTGAGTAATTAGGAAAAAGGTTGATGATTACTAGAATATTAGCATTGTCTGAGTAGTTTAAGATAACTGGTTGAAACTTGAAAGTATATTTATCAACTGATTCAACTGACTTGGACAATGAGTTGGCGCGAATAGTGTATTAGCATGATGGGAATTGTTGAAGATGGTTGAAATTCTAGCTATTAACTAATTAGGACAATGAGTTGGACCAGCACCATAGCAAAATAGGATTTACTATAGGACACTGGCTATGTGGAAGGTGTACTTTCCTTTTTACCTAGATTTATGGAAATGGGAGTTTGGGGATGTTCAAGGGTATTCTACATGTATATTGATGCCGAGGAAATTTTGTCTGTTGTACATTCCTATATATCTCGTATCCGACCTTCTATATGATTGTTGTTAGTAATATTACTGGTATAGCCTATGGATTACCTTTGGATGGATTACCTTTGGATGGATTACCTTTGGATGGATTACCTTGTTGTCCTAGGGCGTTAATTACTTTTTGCTGCACAAATGTAGCTGAACCAATGACGGATACAGGCCCTTCAAGTGGAGTGAAGGAACTCCACTTGGAAGAACTTTTTTGACATTTATGGATTAAATTGGAGAAAGATATTATTAAAAAGAGTGAGATACATAGCTGTCAATATGAGGGAAATCACTTGAAAGTTTACCTGGATTCGCCACTGAGCTGGACAAACAACATACTCCCCCTCAATCCCTCATACCAAGGAGTCCCGGCCAACTGGTCCAAGAAAACTCACACTCCCAAGAATACATTTATAGAAGCCTCACTAGCTCGGTGGCAAAGTACACACACATCTGGAAATATATAAAGCATCCCAGATAGAACTTATTTAAGTATAAAGAATCTGCCATATTTGTGAGGCTTTTGATTTTCAGAATATTTGAAATTGTGTTGGCATGATAACAAGAAAAAGTTTAGTAGCTTGTAATGAGGTGTTATTGAGTTATATTGCTCGGGTTCGTCATTCCATCTCATGTACCTCCCACATAGGGCATGGACACTTGACTCATTTTAAGGAAAAAAATCATACAGAAAAGGGTGGAGTCCGACACTAAGACGCATATCATTGTTGGACTCTTGTAGATGAGGTCGAGTAACATAGATTATAGGGAAATTGGATATTTGAGAACATTTAAAAATGCTTTTTATGCAAGACGAGGGGCTTAATTATTGTTGATGGTGTTAGTGGATTTTGTTGTCCTGTCTAACAATAAGTAACTAAAGCAGCAACAGAATGAATGGGCATGTTTGGGGTAGGCTAATCTCGCTAAATATTCCAGGACATTAAGATTAAAACCTAAAATGACGCGACTCAATATTGAAGTCTGTCAAGACATATGTAGAACTTTACATGGGAATGAAGAGGAATTTGGCATGGAAATCATTTAGGTCATGAGCATAAATGACAAGAGTTTCTCCTTACCTTACGGGGGAGCTAGACACTTGGTTACTGTTCTGGATTTAGAAGACAAGAGTTTGGTAACATGCCTGGGTGACTATTCAATTTAATATCAGTTTGGTAACAATTGTAACCACCTGGTATTACTTTGCCAGTATTTTGTCTATTCTGCCTATTCTGTTTTCTCATTATATGCCAATTTAAGTTATCACCAATGATGTTATTTCACAAAAAGCATGAATCGTCAAATCAAGGAGCATTGCTGAAACTTTAACTGGTTATATCACACTATGATTAGTACTTCTACTTTTTCTCGTACCTTAGTGATATGGGTTTCAATGTTAAAATTATGGACTTGGTTGATATGACAATGTCAATGTTATTTCATGATACAGGAGAGCATCTTCATTGTACTGTGAAGCATTATTTACTGGTGTAAAAAGACAAAGCTATGTCCTATGCTATATATATATATATATATATATATATATATATATATATATATATATATATAACTCGGAATTTTGTGTAATGGGTCAATGTCCTGCAGATTCATATTTTTTAAAGCTATCAGAAGGTACTAGTCAAGATGCTAGCAACTTAGGGAAACATGTGAAGGATGCATTTGGTTCGTCATGGAAAGAGGAGCTCTGTGAAAGTCAGCTCATAGAGGGTAAAATTGACCCAGGGAATCCAGCTGTCTTGGTTGTTAGTGCTTCTGCTATAAGATCATTGGAAATGCTGAGGTTTGTTTAAATTAACTTCAGAAATATGTTTTAATTAGAATTTATATTCTTTAATACTGTGGCTTCAAAAGTATTATTTTTTCCTCACTTTCCACTTATAGAGGCCTACGTATCTTGACGAAAGAATGTCAAGCTGTCAAGCTTTTCTCAAAGCATATGAAGATTGATGATCAGGTAATATTTGTACCTTCACCTTTCTACATGACTAGATGGGTAATGAGATGTGTGCTACTATATGGCAACGGCAGTACTCTTGACTTGGTACTGTTTCTACTCAGTCGGAGACGTAGTTTGGTTGGTTAGGTGAGAGGTGTCCCTTGAAGCTTATTGTAACTATTCAACTTGAAGCATGTAAATATATCGTGTCAAATAGTTGATAGCTAAGAGTGTCCACTGATGTTGTTCATCCGGATAATCTGTCCATCATGCTAGTAAGATATATTCATATTGAAACATATTTTTTCAGTGCGATAGGCATGTAGTGCATCAGTTGTCTTGTGCTGCACAAAGTTTAAAATGAACATGACCTGATAAGTATTTCAAATGTTCAGCAGAGCATGTTTCACTGCTCCATTCTTTGAACTTTGAGGCCATATAATGAGCCGCAGGTCTTACGCTTTATCAGCATACTATTCTATTTGCAAGCCCTTCAAGTATCTTTTTCTCCTCTTCTTTTTAATCATGGCACATTTCCACAGCTGATTTTTGTCTTTTCATTGGATACAGGTAGCTCAGTTAAAGAATCGTGTTAATATTGCTAGTGGTACGCCAAGCAGGTAAGCTTTTTGTTTTATTTGATTCGATTTGATTTTTTAGGAGAAGGAATTGTATTAATTACCAAAAGAAAATTTACCATTTCATTCCCGGGCTGAACAACCCAGGAATCAAAGAAAGAAACAAAACACCATCAAACCTATTTAACCACATGTGACAACATCATAGACTCAAGAAACTCATATTGAGAAGGAATTTTATTAATGACAAAAGGAATATTTACAGCTTACATGTGCAGGCCACACCCAGGAATGTAAGTTTAGAAAGAAAAACACCATTAAACTTGTCTTACCACATATGACAGCATCATAGACTCAAGAAATTCATCTTCTAGGAAGGATTGCCTAAAGAGCCCTAATTCTTTGTTCTTTGGTTAGATACAATCTACCTAAAATCCCGTCACTTTAAGCTCTGTACAAGACATCCGATCACTGATTGTTCCAACTTCCCCTTATCAGAATTTACTTGTCTGAATACTCTGCTATTCTTCTCTACCCAAAATACAGAGAAGAGTAGAAGGAGGTGCTGCTCTGAGCATTCTTCCTTCCATTGATTTGCCAGCACAGTTTTGATAGGCCCAAACATATACTTGAGACTATTATTCAAAGGTTTGTTGATTCCCAACCATGCAAGTGTTCTGGACCATATAGCAACAGCAATTAAACAATATAGAAACAAGTGGCCGGGTGATCAAAAAAAGAAGAAAAAAAAAAAGAAACAAGTGGCCGATGTATTTTATCAGTCTGCTCACACAGAACATAGATAGAAGGGTACTTATAACCCCATCTAATCAATGTATCAACAGTCATCATCCTGTCGCGTAGTGGAAGCTACAAGATGATGTGTTTAGGCCTTGGAAAAATTCTCACATATTAGTCTTTTCTACTCAACCTTCTGAAAGTGCCTCTGATTTCCACACACATCCTTCTGATCTAGAACTTACCATCTGCTGTGGTAGCAAGCCAACTAATCAATTGCAAAGCATATTTTCTACATTTGATAATTTTACTCATCGTCCAGGATGTATGAGAAGGTATCTTCATGGCAAAGGTATCTCTCTCCTTAAAATAATATGATCCGCCCATCTCACCCATCTATCCCGTAGCTTATCTTTGGCTCGTTCTTTGCATTGACCAATGAGATATTGTTGTGCAGCAGGCTTTTAGTCTATATGAATTCTTACTTATTTCTATTACATAGAATCATTCCAAACCACCTTTTATAATTATTATTTTTTGTCATTTTAATGAAAACACCTTTTATGATGTTTTTTTTTCTTTCGTAAATCTATCTGAGGCCAGTATCTGGCAGAAAAAGCACATACAGTGACTAAAATACACCCCCCCATGTGGTATCCTGTTTTCTGTTATTGATCGCGTTTAGTGGGTTTTAGGTACGTAATCCACACATACTACTGTTCCTGTAATAATAGACTACGACAAGAAGGGACATGTTTGCTGCAACGCGCGAAATATGCACTCGCGTATGTGGTGCTTGATGTACCCACAGGTGCCACGTCATTAGTGGTGTTGGGCTTGGCCTGAATAAAAATATGGCTTGAACAATGGTATATTGTACTAGATATACCTGAGTACATGCAAAAATTTGCCTGTTTGCTGTCATTCCAAAATAATAGAACACTTACATGTGGGCATTTTAGTCATTTCAAGTCCTTTTTCCATCATAAAAGGTGATTTCAAATACTTTTTATGAAAGGTGATTTTGTAAATGGTTCAATTACTCAATCCACTAAGTCTAATTATATTATTTGGTGAGGGTTCATTCAGAACAACTAACTGAGCAGTGCAATGGCCCAAGATTCCACTTCCTCGGTCCTCTGGTTCACTGGCATCTTAAAACCACCAAATACTCCCTCCTTCCTCTTGGGTAGAAAACTAAAAACCCCTGATTCCCTGCTAAGTGAGATTTCAGTCTCTGTCTTCTGTAGAAGAGAGATCAAAACATTGGAATTTTTTATGTCTGAAATAATTAGTAACCTATAAGCAAATTTCTCCCACTCCTTTGAGAAATTGTAAAGCACGAAGGCAGAAGCTTTCAGATCCTTCTCGCTTTGGGGCGGGAACTCAAACAACTAGCTATAGAGATGCTCTCAGTTTTGATGGCCTTGCATAATATGTTGCTATATCTGCATACGAGTACCTAAACATTTTTTGATACTACCATCTAATGTGGTTGATAGCCATGCCATTAATGCAGTTTCATGGTGCCCAGTTGCGCAACTTTCTTTTCGAGCAATGGTAGTTCCTAATCCTTGGACCTCCACTTTCGGAGGGCTCCCCATGACAGAGAGATGGAGAAACTTCCCTCTCTTCCTAGGGTTCTTGATAGTTGATACCATTCACCTTGTCCCTAATGATGATTCTTGGGTTTGGATAGGGGACTTCTCTGGGATCTATTCCTGCAAATCTTTCTTACATTGTCTTAGCCTTCCCTCTCAATATCCCCAATTCCCTCTTGCTGGTTACATTTGGAAGTCTAAGGTTCCTTTGAAGGTGCAAGCTTTCATTTAGACCCTGGTTGGGCTTTGCAACCCGACATGTGTGTTATGTGCCACAGGGATAGTGAGACGGGTGCGCAATTGGTAACGCAATGCGATTTTGCTTGTAGCTTATGGGGGCGGTTGTTGGGTGAGTGTTTCGTCCCACCTGCGACGATCAGTCAATACCTACTGACTCGATATGTTGGTTGGGGATGACCAAGGACTAGAGATTATTGTGATGTTGCGCCTCTTTTGCTATTTTATGGTGCCTTTGGTTGGAGTGTAACTCTAGGATCGTTGATGGGGGTCTGTAGAACGGTTGATAATGTTTGGGATCATGTGGTCTATTTGGCTTCTTTACGGGGCAAGCTGCTGTTGCGGGGATGTCTCTTATGGACATCCAATGGCATTGGAGGGATTTGTAGTTTGCTTATTTTGATTTTGAGGACGCCTTGTCCTCTTTCTTTTGTAATTAACCTCTTTTACTATTAATGAAATTTTTACTTATCTAAACAAAAAAGAGTACTTAGTTCCTCTTCTTCTTAAGCCTACCAGTACTACTGCCATATATACCTCCGTTCACCAGCCATTCCTAACCTCTCCAAGCTGCACCACTATCTATCTATCATCACTGTTTTGCTTTTATTGTAGCGACCTCCCGTGCAAGTAGTTTAGATACCATAGTTATTGATTTTATTAAGTTTCTTTGATGTTTCCTCGAATGTTATCTGTGCCATTAGGATTTGACTTAGTATTGAAAATTTGAAGACTGAGGATGAATGATAAGGCCATTGGATGTTATTAAAATTAAATATTAATGTTATTTTTAGGTAGAAAGAGAATTGTATTGATAAAATCTGAAAGCTACGCAGAGGACATGATGTCTTCTACACTGCAAGAAGTTACAATTTAGTCCAATTACTTTGGATTTTAGAAATGGAGTAACTCTAAAAATTCCCTGCCGTTCTAGCTTACAACCAAACTAAATAAGTGATCCGGTCCTAGAACAGATCAGGCGGCACAGACAAGCCAAAGAAGACCTGCGCGTTCCACTCTAGCCACAAACACCACAACACCATCAACAAAGCACTCGCCCAAAAACAAACAACTCCATGACAGTGGATAGAAAAAACAAAATGCCCTTTTGCCCCGTCTTAATCCCTACACCACGGACCCCTAAGAACTCTATAACAGTACTACAGTAGACAGAGTTACCTACACCACGGACCCCTAAGAACTCCAAAATAGTCTAACCCAAAGGTATCGTGTGACCTTGCACTAGTGGTGCTAATTAGGCGAGAACTGAAGTTTAGTTTTGCTGGAGTTTTGAGTCGAGCTTGAAAAGTCTTATCTCAACCAGACTAAAGAGATATTCCTTGGTTTTTTTCCGAGTTTGAGTTGAGTTTTGAGCTCAATTTAAGTAGCTTGTATTTTCTTGAAAGGGTCCTAAAACTTGAAATAGTAATTGTAGACATGTTAGCAATCTAAGTACATTAGTGTCTCTGTTAGTATTAGAGGTGATGACAAAGTCATACCAAATGTCTCACATTTAGCAACGTAAACCGTAAAAGTTTCTCGCAAATGTTGTGTAGCTAGGTAGCACTGAGTTAATGAAAATGCCATGTTTTCATACCTCACCAAATCATCGTATATGTTGTGTGTTTGTATATACAATATAGATGTAGTATAAAGATAAATGGTTTTAAAGGAGTACAGTAGCTAGCTAGCTGATCGAGTCAAGTTTAGGTTACCTTTACTCAGCTTGTTAAGGTTTTGAGTCGAGCTATTGCCAAGTTCAATTGAGTCGATTTAGGGTAGCTCATGAGTTGGGACTAAGTTGATCTTGAGTAGCTCGTGAGTTGGCTATTAGTACCCTTTTAAGATAACTTAACTCTCTAGAAAGTATAACGGAAACTAATTTCTCTGAAAATAGCGGTTCTGAGAGTTTTGCATGGCCTAGACGAGAATTTCATTAGCTATGTGACATCTTGTTTTGGGCTGTGTGAGTGAATTTCTTAGCATAGTTGGCTTCCCCATATCAGTTAATACTCTGTCAAAGTTGGTTCTTCTTCATAAAAAGCTACCGTCATTCTGTTATCCAACTTCAATCTGGAAGTTATGATTTAATTCATCAAGCTCCAGGCCCTTTTCCTGTCTACTATGCTCTCAAATGCAAAGAGAACTGGCCCATATCAGCTGTTTCGACATTGTTGAAATTTCTATTAGTTTTACATTAGGTTTTTTTGTGTTGTGGACCAATTGCTTTTTGCATGATTTTGATTTCCTTTTGGCCCTGAAGGTGTCGATAGAATTTTTCAAGGGATTGAAAGTATCTTGGTTCTTTTGATGGATAGTAGGGTCGAAGCAGTTAATTATGGAAAGGAGGTGAATCGGTTAATTCATGCAATCCAGTGGATTTTAGTATGTATTTTCTGATTCTGTCCTTGTTATTTGTTGCGGTGTTTTTTTTATCCAAAGGGCTTATTGATTTGATTTTTTCCCTCGGTAGTTGAGGAAACAACGAGCATATTGTGTATAAAGTTCTTGGTATATTATAGTGAGGTCTTGATGTAAATGTAATAATAAAAATCCTCGTCTGACTGTTTTCAGTCACAATTTTCATTGTGTGTCTACCAGAAACATCCTCTTTCCTTGTTAGTGGTAAGAATGTGTAAATCTGGACCTCCCTCCCCAGACCCTTCCCTTGGCGGGATCCTTACTGTGTTGAGTATAATGTTGTAGAGAGGTGGCGGATACATATGAAAAGCCAAAAGAGGAAACTTAAGTTATTATGATAAGTTGGAGCTAATGGAATTGGATTACCTTTCTAATGATTTACTTTTACATAAATGGAAAATAGTCGATTATGCCTTGCCCTTTCTAAGGGGTTATCTTTTGTTGCTGCCCTATAACACCACTGTTTGGTTCCAGGATGAAGAAATTATGTGAAATGGAGGCTTTGGGGCTTTCAAGACTGACGATCATAGTTATTGATATGCACACTGATGTCAAGGGTTATTCATTGCTTACCCTTCCACAAGTCAGGTTTGATTTTACATCAGTTTTACACTTAGGGCTCATTTACTTGAAAGTAATGGTGATTACAATGTAATACACCATTTTATAGGGTAAATGTGGGTTGGAAAAGGAAGGAGGGGAGGGAGAAACATAGAAAAGAGTGATTTTGATTACAACATCCATTGTAATCACAATTGTTGTACTTTAGAACATGTAAAGATGATTACATTGGATGATGCAATCAAGCTCCCAAATCTCATCTATCTCCTCCCCATCTTTCCTTTTCTACCCATATTTACTCTATAAAATAGTGGATTACATTGTAATCATCATTGCTTACAAGTAAACGCCACCTTAATGTTTTATGGTTCTTTTTGCATCACTATCCCTCCTCTTCAGAGGGGGTAAGAAAGATATTAAAATTGCTTGGGTCCGAAATTAAGTTTCTTGCTTGTATAAGGTGCCATGTTTAATACCCTAAAAAAAAGGTGATGGATGTATGGGTTGGATTCGGGTTTGTATAAGTCCAAAGACATCCCATTACATCTACCACCACTTCTGAAGATAAAAGGCACTTAAACAACATTGTTTTATGGTGATCGAGACCTGAACAACAATTGAATTTTAGTAGTTAGTATCATGTACCTGAATATGATTAGACAACACATTAGGCGCCTTGAAAGTTAAGCGATTTGTCAAGATAGTTTCTGAATGTAGTGTCTTGCAGAAATACACTTTCTCAAGTACGTGAATATGTTTTCTTGCAGGGATGAATTTTGGGATCTATACAAGAGCTACTTTCACCAACGTATTGTTCAAGGCAATGTACGTGTTTGCTTGTATGGTCCAATACCAACAGGATCTGGTCTATGTGAGAAAGATTCTGGAGAACAATGATTGGTATCCGTTGTTGGTTGAGAGGTCTTGTAGCCATATTTTTCTTATGGTGTAATCTTTATAGAAACTATAACAAAGAAATGTATTCTGTTTTTCACTTTTGTTGTACATGATCATACTTGTTTAGGGACGTAAACAAATCAATCAAGCTCCTGAGTGTTTATGTTCAATTTCAGAATGTCTTGTTTAAGACCGTTTTATGGTAAAAGTAGCACTTTTTTTATTCAAAATGTAACACACTTATGATTCTTTTTAGTTCAAAAGTGAAACTTGAGTGAAGGATAAGGCAGTCAGTGAAGGATAAGGTAGATGTTGATCTTGCCACTTGGCTAAGGGAGAAACTTGAGTGGGGACGTATGTTTGGTAGAGATCACTTTTTCATCGGCGGGAGAATCACTTGGAACTTCAGGAGCATAAGTAACACAATGATGATTTGGGAAATAAGCTATTGAATTTTGTTGAGGGTAAGAACGTGACGATGTTGATAATCGAATCCTACTCTTATGGGAATGACGATATTGCAATCCCATATTCAACTTAGTTTAATCCTTCTCACGACAACTAGGTGTTTGAGTGGCAAGAAAGAGTGAGAAATGTGAAAAGCCCTTACTTTTTTGCGTTCGGAGGAGCCCTAGCCCAAATGCAAGCAGGTCGATTGGGGGGGGGGAGTTGATCAACCAGTGTAGAGATGCTGAAAGGAAGCGTTTGTCTAACGACGATATGTGCAATAGCCCGCTCATAATCAGGATGTTTATGAAGTCTATTTTTGCTTACGGCCTCCTGGAGATTTATACCCTAGACGGTCCACTTTTGATTCGATCTTAGGTGGTTGTATCCCACTGCTTTTCCACCATGGATAAATATATGTTCAATACTCATGGCATTTTCTTGAAAGTTATACAATGTACTCAATTTTCATACCCTTCTATGGGATTGAAAACGGGACTATAAGTGTCCAGGTGGAGCTGTCGAGTATTTCTCATGACGAAATTTTGGCAATGAGAGAGCAGGTTATATGGATGATTCCAAAGGATCATCTATGCTCGGAAAATGTTGGAGACTATTGAAGATGCTTTCAACGTAGTTGATAAGTGAGTACTCGAGAGGTTCAAGGAAGTTAAGAGAGTGATTCAAGAGGGAAAAGATCCTAACAACATGTTCCTGGAGAATACAAGCTGGAAGTATTACTTAATAGGATAAACCGAAAAGCATGAATGTGATTCTTTCTTCTAAACTAGAAATAAGAGGGGGCAATATGTAGGGTAACACCAACTCAAATACTCAACAATGTTATTTGAGCATCAATTTTTCATTTTTTTTTTGTCAATAAAAAATTGTTTTCATTAACCATGTAAAACATTCAAGTACAACTGGCAGTTTGACACACCAGCCAGATTAAAAAAAAACATACTCTACTACCAAATGATCACATATCAGCAAAACCCTATGGCACCTTCTAGGAAGGGGTACATAGTTTTCCACTTCATCCTAGGGACATACTGGTATTCCACATTACAGGATATCTGTTTAGCTTATCTAAGGCATTCTTCCATTTTGGTATCTCACTCCCTTTGATGTGAACTTCATTTACAATGGCAATCACAATCTGCTTCATGGTAGTTCTCTCTTGCTGGAACCTCAACCTGTTTCTTGCACTCCAAAGGGGATAAACGGTAGCTGCACAAATGAATGTAGAATACAGGATCGAGGTCTATTATTCTTTACTTCTTTCTGCAGCCAACTAACTTCATCAGTCCATCCAGCTGGATGTCTACTAATCCCAAACCATCCTAGGACGCATTTCCATATGCTCTTAGAGAAAGAGCACTGGAAGAAAAGGTGCTCCATATCTTCATCCTCTCCTGAGTCACAGAGTGTACAAGAAAGGGGTACTTGCAACCCCCAAATTGCACATCTTGTTGTTGTATTCAGGCGGCCATGTAAAGCTAACTAGAAAATAAATCTATGCCTAGGTAACACACATGGCATCAGAATCAATCTTTTCCATGGCACACCACTAGCAAAATCAGTCAGGAACATGTAGGCTTTCTTGATACTGTACTTGTCATGCACTGAAAATGAATTCAGATTTTGTGAAGCTGTATCTCCATCTCCAAGCCAGTCCCTGTTATCAATGATTTTCCTTACTAACCAGCTTGCGTGGGCTGGTATTTTTGCAGTAAAGACAAAATCCCTCTTCAAAAAATATGTGTGAATCTATTTAATCCAGAGACAATCTTTTTTTTTGAGTAATAGCCCATAAAAGCTTACCCAGAGCTGCCTTATTCCATCTGTAAATGTCCAGTATGTTCAGACCCCCAGCCATCATAGGTGCACATAACTTGTCCCAAGCAATGAGGCTTTTCTTATATGTTGAAGCATGGCCTGTCCACAAAAAAGTTCTACAAGCTGACACAATCATCTTTATGACTTTCTTTGGCAACATGAAGATTTGGGACCAATACGTCTGAATACCAAAGAGAATATTGTTTATCAATTGCAATCTACCTCCATAAGACAGGAACTTAGAGGTCCAGCAGTTGATACGAGCCACAATTTTATCAACTAGGGGTTTACACTGCATAATGGTTAGCTTTTTAGATGAAAGAGGTACACCAAGGTATTTAAAAGGGAGATCCCCTGATGTGAATCTCATTTCTTCTATTATCCTGTTCTTCTCATCATTTGCAACCCCAGCAAAATGAATAGCAGACTTATCAATGTTAGCCTTTAATCCAGAAACCTTTGAGAAGTGTTCAAAAGTTTCAAACGACAATTTCACAGATATAAGATCACCTCTGTAGAAAAGGAGGAGATCATCTGCAAAACACACATGTGTAATCTCCAATTTCCCACACCTTGGATGATAATTAAAGTCTGGATTTGTCCTCAGTGTTTAAGAGATCTATTGAGGTACTCCATAGCAAGCACAAACAATAGAGGGGACATAGGATCTCCCTGCCTAAGTCCCTTCTTTGCAGCAAAAATAGGTGTGAGACCCCCATTGAGCAGAATAGTATAACTAACACTCGACACACAGCTCATAATCCACATAACAAATTTGTATGGGAAGCCAAATTCAAGCAAGATCATTTGAAGGAACCCCCATTCAATAGAGTCATAGGCTCCCCTCAAATCTACATTCAACATACACCTAGGAGAAACTCCCTTCCTAGTGTAACCCTTTACCAATTCATGACTAAGTATGACATTGTCAATGATGTTTCTACCCTCTATGAATGCAGATTGGGCAGGGCCAACAATCAGATCAACTATACCCTTTAATTTGTTTGTCAGGATCTTGCCTATAAGCTTGTACATGGTTGTATAACAAGCTATAGGCCTGTATACCTTTGCAAAAGTAGGCTTTTTCACTTTAGGAATTAATGTAAGGGTTGTGAAGTTAATAGCCTTCAACATCTTCCCATTGCAAAAAAAAAAAAACTTTAATAGCAAGGGTGACATCACTTTTAATGACATGCCAAAATTCTCTAAAAAATTCAGCTGAAAAACCATCATTACCTGGAGCTTTGTCAGATGGCAGCTCCTTTAGAGATTGAAAGATCTCATTGTCTTGCACAACTACAATAAGTTGTTGCTGATGTTGTAGGTTGAGGCATGTTCCATCTCTAGCTATGTCAAGATTTATTGTAGGTAGCTGATCTGCTGAAACTCCCATGAGAGCATGAAAAAAATCCAAAAATTCCTGCTGTATGCCCAAAGGATCCGTGATTTTTGCTCCATCTTCAGAGTAAATGGACATCACTCTGTTAATGCTTCTTCTTGCCTTCAATTGTGCATGGAAATACTTGGTATTCTGATCACCCTCTTGAATCCAAGTAGCACGAGACTTCTGTCTAAGAATACTTTCCTGAAGAGAAGACCATTTTTCAACTGTTTTACTAGTATTCTTTTCCCTCTCTACAAGTTGGGAGTTGAAGAGATAATTTTTTAATCTGCTTTGAATATCTTCAAGTTCCAGCTGTGCTTCAATAACTTTTTGATCAATACTATTCATGTCTCTCTGGATACCAGAAGCTAATTTTGCAACATTTTTTAGCTTCTGCCAGACTCTGAACATAGCATGCCCTGCAATATCTTCTTGCCATAACTTATGAACAATATTTGAGAAAGCTTTCTGTTTCAGCATTACAGTTAGCAGTCTAAATGGTCTAGGGCCATTCATTTCAGGACATTCAGTAGCTATATACATAGGGGTATGATAATAAAAGGATTTAGGTAGTCTACCTCCAGATTACCGTAAGATTGCAGCCAAACTTCATTACCTAAAGCCCAATCAATGTGACTATAGATCCTGTCACTAGCCTCATGTTTATTGCTCCAAGAGTAAGTCCAGCCTTTACTCTTGATTTGTTGTAGACCAACATTATCAATAATCCTGAAAATCCCTGTTTTCATAGTCATGTACACCATTTCTCCTATCGTTCACAGAGAGGACAACATTGTAGTCACCAACTAGGAGCCAAGGAATAGAAGAATCCACTTTTAGCTGTATTTTTTATTTTTAACTTTGAAGTGGAGATACACAAGGGTTTATTCATGAGAGTATAATGAAAATTTCATGTCAACATAAGACTGTGATGTCCATTTTATCTGATGATAATATGCTATATTTATAATTAATGTTGAATAATAAAGAATGATAATTGGCCAATATTTGTGTAGTAAGTGTCACTAGTTCTTAACTATTTTTTTCCTTTTCACAACCAAGGGTATTCATCGCCGACCATAGTGACTATTTTCCCGCGCTGACGTGTAGGCACCTCAAAAGGGTGGGACAGCTAGCCAATGAATATTAGCTTAATATTAGTAATACAATATGCATGGCCGCATATCGAAAGTGACATTTTAAATGCGCCCCCACGATAAATTGATATTTAAAAAACTCAAGCGACCATAAGGTGTTTAAAATTGTTGACTCATGCATATCCACCCAAAATCGGTATTTAAAATACTTTCCGAGGAGAATCTTGGACTTGTTTATTTGTTTTTTTTTTGCATCTTGTTGTTTTAACTTTCTTCATTTTATAAGTTTGGAAAGACTTTGGCAACATTTATAAATAATAAAATCAAAAATTCTCTTTGGAAAGTGCGTGTAATATCGGTTTGGGTGGATATGCACAAGTCAACCATTTTAAGTGAACTTTATAGTGAATGTACACAAGGGCTTTTTCTTAGGTTTGTAGAGATAACATGTACTACATATGATAGTAGAGTCTAAATTGGATCAGAGATAAATATGATTAGCAAATTCAAAGTTGAGTTATGCCCTCATAATTGTATTCTGGCCTTTCTAAGTGAATTTCATCGCCAACTTCTAAAGTACCATAGTGTAATGGATACCCAGAATAATCTCACAACCACTCAATCCCTATGGTAATAGCATAATAAATATTATTATTATTGCGTCCTAACTTTTCTGTGGTATATAACTTGACAAGTGATACTAAGCTCACGTGTTTTTTCTTCTTTAATTTTGATTTACTTGGTAGATGAAGTGCTCCAACTGTAGTAAGAAATTTGATGCCCATGTTACGCCAGTGGATGACGTAAGGAGGGTAAACGACCTTGGATTTGGGTTTATGTCCCACTTCCAGTTTCAGTAATGTCTATAGTTATTCAGTTTCTTAGGGGCATATGATACCATATCTTTTGGATTTACGCATCGCATTGACAACGCATAAGAATTGGATCCTCTCACGCAGATTCGTACAATGATGTCGTAGCGAACTGGAAGCACAAATTAAGCATTATCAAGTGTAAAAAGATGTGTCAAGGCCGTATTGGTGTTTACACGAAGCATGCAAAAAGAGGCTAGGCATTTCTTTCAACTCAATTTGGGACACCGACATATATGACATAACATGACATAACCTATATCATGTCAACTCTTTGATTTCATCTAAGGTTGGCAACTCTTGCATACCAGTACATAAATCCAAGTTTTTTTTTCTTACATGCGTTGGCGAGACGTTCATGTACCTTTGGTAGATTATGTTGTTACAAGATTGATGATTATTATTTTGTTACAAGATAGTGGCAACAAGTACCGGTACAAAAATAAGGTTTTTTTTCCTCCTCTTTTGGACATGTTTATATATACTAGTTGATGGACCGCGTGCGTTGCACGCGGCCCTCCAAGTTGATTATCTTGAGTTTATCCTATAGCATGTGATTATACAAGAAGAGTTATGGATAACAAGTACAAATAAACATGGTGATTTAGCTAAGTGGTCCAGGATAAAAGCATTTGTCCTGGTTTGGGAATGACTCTGAAGTTTCTTGTAAAACAGTCATTACAACACATACAATTACAATTTATTCTGCCTCTGTCATTTACGATAGATACATGTCGCTAATATAACTCGAGAACCTAGCTGAGACTAATTTCCTTCAGCACCATTTTAGTACGCATTCACCTTTATCCCCCGTGCATAGAGATCATGGTATGTCATTTCCACTGCCATTTGCAAGGTCAAATATACCTGTAGTAGATCACATCAAAAAAGAAGTCAGAAATACTTGATCACACTATTTTCAATCACCAACACAAAAATGAAGAGCAAGCCACATAATGAAAATCTATCTCGGAGCTGCATGATGCTTAGTCACTAAGCATGATGATAGGCACTAATTGTCTCCAAACAACTTTAGGTATGGTTGTACTCAGCATAACATACATATAAAATATGATCTTATGGGGAGGAGACGAGAGTCTAGTGGCTTCCATTACCTTGTGAACTAACTGCAGTCCTATGATCTGATTACCTTTATATAAACTATTCTTACATTACAAGTTACAGTCCTTCCAAGCAATTACTATTCTTCACATCAGTATAAGGATACCCCTTTGGAAAGGCCAAAAAGAAAAGAAAGAAACAAAAGGTAGTGACAGCAGTATGATAAATTGCATAAAAAGAGTGCAATCACTAAACCTGCTCAGATGCATGCCAACATATAGAGCATGAGTGTACTTATTCAAGGTATTGGGTACAGCTGATGACATGAAAATACTCGTACTTACTTCTGTTGACATAGACCTCCATTTATTTCCAGTAATTCCCAGGACCTGGTACAAATCATTACCATGAACATCAAGCAAGGATCACACAAACAAGAAACAACAATACCCCAAGACACTAAGGCATATCAATAGATTGATAATCAAGAAAATTTAAGAATTGCCATATATACAAGTATTAGGATTAAGCCCGGAGTGTTTGGGAATCCGAAGGTCAGCACCTTATCGCAAAAACAAGTATATTAAATAAGAAAACTAACTTGGCAAGTTCTTGTGCTCTCATATTTGGGCAATTTTCTCAAGTCCTCCCTGCAATAGTGAGAAATAGCTCCACAACAAGAAACAGATTTTTGTTCTCCTCGCTTATGTGCTGACGCCGCCTTTCTCTCTCACTACAATCCCTAGTGTCATCAAGGTCAACACAATATGCAGCCCTAAATGCATTCCTCAAATGAATTCAATAGAAAGGTAACAAGGAAATTCATTCAAGATACCTTGTTTTATGTTGATTCTTGATGGCATGCTCTCTCCTACATCGAAATCCCTGAAATAAGTCACATAAATAAGAAACATAGCAATGCTAAACAATGGTCAATATCTTGTTCAATATTCCTGGATTCAGGAGACGATCATGTTCAATATTCCTAGATTTAGCAAAATAATATAAAGAAATAAATAATACATACCCGAATTGACTATTTATTAGCTTAATTAGCTAGTAGAATGCACTACTATAAAAATTCTTAGTCTAACTCTCAACACCAAAACCAATTGACCATAATTTAAGAATCAATATCTTAGGTTACTCACTCGATCTCAAGCCAACTGTTAATATCTAAGTAGCTAACAACCTTCGAGCCTCAATATCAAAATGTATACTTGTCACATTTGTATTCATGATCTCATTCTCATAAATCTCATTTCATTTCTATTACCCATCCTGGGTTAAAAATCATACAATTCTGCATACATATCATGGTGTCCCAAAGGATCACATAATCCTATGTCTAAGTTTAGTTTCACCTCACTCAACTCACCATAACAGTCTCGCCTCTCAGGTTTAAATAATAGATTTATTAAATTATAGTGCTAATTAAACATCCTACCTCCATGCTATGTCTGCTTTAAATAACCATAAGCATTTTCTAAGTGACAGGAAGTTACGTCCAATCAGAATCCAAAGCACTTAAGCCTCCCAAACATTCAATCAAAATCTGTTACAAAAAAAGGCACGAAATCAATTACTAATAAAACTTTATAAAATTATTTATATATATAACAAAACCCACAAGAGAATTTAAGGGTTTAGGCTTAATGATACAAACCAAGCTAGAGAAATGGAAGAAGATGGCGACAATCCTGTTCATTCACGATGTCAGAACATGGGGAAAGATGTTCGAGGCCCAAAACAGAAGAAATCCTAGAAATTGGACACCAAAAATTTCCAGAGTGCAAATGAGGAAAACAAGTAATGTTCTTAGGCCCTGTTTGGTTGGGTCTAAAGTAAAGGAATGGAATCACTTAATTCATTCCTAATGTTTGGTAGGCTACATTTGGGCTTGGAACTCAAATCTCTTAGTTTTATCATTTACATACAGTGTAAAAGTAGTTGATGAGTTTATACTCTCACCCAATAGAGAGATCAGATCATAAAATCTAGTGACAAATGAATATTAATGTTCTATCCAAATCTACCATAATGTTTCTTTGAAACCATAACTGTATTTCTTCAGCAAAGTTCACAACAGCTCCGCAAACATTAAAAATAACTCACAACTTTGTTTCAATTTGAAAGGGAAAACCTAATTTCTACAAAATCCATCTCAAATATTCACTGTATTCGCTCAACAGCCAACAACTCAAGCAATTGACCAAAGATAAACCACTTTTATTGAGAAAATTAAATAAAATAGAAACCCTAAATCGAAGCTTAAAATATCAAAGTCTGAGAAAAGGGGCAAATAACGTGGGAAAAAAAACAAACAACAAAATTGAGATATAAGGGGAAATCAACTTCAGTTCACATACCTCACAAGTTGCCGCTGAGGAACGCCGACCTCTACTCTAGTCGCCATCAATTTACGCTCGGGTTTTGGGATTAAAACTGAAATGAGAGGGGGAGAGATAGTAGTGAATTATTTTGATTTATGGGGAAGCAACGAGGTGTGGCAAACGTATGGGGAGTGGCAGAGTGGGTAGACTGATTTCTCTCGTACAATTCAGAAAATAGAAAAGGAAGGAAAACCCAAAAAAAAAAAAACGTAGCACTATTCATTTGTGAACAGTTACTATTCATTTGTGAACAGTATCACTGATACTGGCTTTTTAAAGGGTAGAATATATATATATATATATATATATATATATATATATATATATATATATATATATATATATATTAATTTTCACTATCTCCCTACGTTTCAGTCAAACAGGTATAAGTTGAGGTAAGTTAAAAATAAAAAGACATTGGCGCGTTAACTAGATAAGGTGAGTAATTAGTCATGGGTGAGCGGGCTGGCGGGCATTTCATGTCCAAAAGAAAGGACAATTGCTTATAAGGAGATGGTTTGCGTTCGAATCATAGGAAATGCTGCGACATTATGCGGTAATTTATTTTTATAATTGTCTTTTACTTTTTCATTTTGCGATATTTTGCTTATCCAGAAAATAATGTTGCGATGTTCTGGCACTATTTTTTTTTCCATTTTTTACAATTTGGAGTTTATATTAAAGAAGCAATGTAATGGCTTGATTTCGTTGGTGAAATGACATGATCAGTTAGCAAACTGATAAAAACATTCGGAGATAGATTTGATGAGGCATCATTATAGTATGCCAATTTGTTTGGTTTTCTTTTTTTTTTTTTCCCAATAACATGAAGGTTGTGTGTTGCTATAAGGTGCTTTCACTTTAAATTAAGTCGAAGAATGATTTGCTAAGGTGACATGACTCTATACTGCGGCAAAAATGCATTAGTTATATATAATAGTAATCATGCTCGTATAATACACGAGTTAAAATTTATATGTTGTTGTTTTCTTTTTTCTTTTATGGTAAATATCATATTTTAAAAAAATTTAACTGCTATTCACGTTGGAAAACAATCTTACACGTGTATTATTGTAAACATATTGTAAATACATCTCATTTGAAGTACTTTTCGAAACAAATATGTTGGTGTAAATATTAATATTTTTGTAGATGTGTAAAATCATTATATTTGGCTTTGAAAATACTAGTCAATTTCTCCTTTTCATTATCCGGAACATTGTTTTATCCAACAAAAAGAATATACTCGCTTACATGGCATTCCTATCTCGCGCATGCTATTCAAAAATGTCAGCTTTATAGATAGACACTAGTAATCAAACCCGTTCGATGCACGGGTTAAACATATTTGCTCTTTTTTCTAACGTTAATTTTATTGTTAATATTATTATTTTTACTTACGGGAACCAATATTTACCTACGATCTTACATGTTTCTTATACATATTGGAAATGCATCTCGTTCTAAGGTACTTTTCGATGTGAATCTAATGGTATAAAAGTTATTATTTGTCAAGACGTGTTTAAAAAGTTATATTTTATTTTAACTATTCGGCGAATATCTAGTATAACTCTTAAAACACTAGAGGTTTATCCCAACTCAAATTCTATTTTTTGTTTCCAATAAGTGGTTAGTGTGAGTCGTTCAACACTCTCATTATATTTCTCAAGCAAGGTCGAGGGTTCGCATATTGTGAATGGATAAACTATTTAGTGGAAGCACTTCACCCATTCGTAGACCGACTCGGTGTGAACAAGACTAGTCTTGACCCAAAGGGCTTAGGTGAACCTTTGGTTAAAAAAAAAACACTCTATTTTTTTATTATCCTGGAATTTATTTTTTTTTTTAATTGATTGCTTACATGACATTCCCATGTGGCGCGCTCTATGCTCTCGAAAAATGTCAACTTTATTTATGGACAATGAACCCGGCCTACACACTCTCACAGAGAATTAGAATATCGTTTCAATTCAGTGGGAAAGTATACACTCATAATCATATTCGTGGGGTTTGGAACGCACCAAAAAAAGGGGGTTGGATCAATGGGTCATCCCCTCATTTACTGCCAATGTTATTTAATCAGGGTGTTTTTCTTCGTTTTAGCCTTTTAGGAGGGTTTGAGATATTAGAGGGAGTACGGTGGAGAGAAGTGATTCACATTTCCTAGTTAGAAAACAACTTCTTTCAAAGAAAAAGAAAAATCCTTCAAGTGTTTTTCTAATAGCTACAAAGAATATAATTGACCATTTAAGTTAAATCACGCTTTCGGTATAAATTGGCAACAAAAATAAAACAAAGAGAGAAGACCTAGAGTGAGAGAAAGAAAGAGGGAGTGAACTTAAGGAAAAAAAAGGGTGGGTGAGAGAGAATAATGGCACCAATAGCACCACCACTGCTAATTAATGGACTTCGAAGTCGTGTCGAATAACTGACTGACTTTCTCCTCTCGAGAACCATACCGCTATAATTTAGAGGGTTTGAATCCGAGGGGTGTTTCTCCTATCCCTATTCCTATAGATGATCCTCCAGGTATGATTGTTAATGCACAACTGTTTTAATTTGTTTTTAAGTTTTTGCTCATCAATGGGAGTATATTTGCCTGTATGTACGAACATGTTCATCTAACTACCCAAATGTTCGAGTTTTGACTACAATATTTCGTCACTCATCAGTTGCTCTCTACGTTACAACACATTATCGCTAATGTGTTATTTCTCTCTTTAGAATCAAACTCATATAAGATGTTTGCTATAAACTCTAGATACATTATTTTGTTGGTTTCTTCTCTTATCGGCCAATCCTTCTTTCCATTTTCTCTAGTAATTAAACCTGTGCAATGCACAAGCTACTCATTGCAAAATAATTAGTTGTTCCAATTCCGAGTTATTACTTTTTTAATTCCCGGGTCGGCCTACGAAGGGGTAAAATGCTTCCACTAAATAGTTTCTTCATTCACAAGATTCGAACCCTCGACGTTGCTTAAAGGATGTGAGTGACGAACCACTCACACCAACCACTTATTGGTAATATCAATAAGAGATTTATATGAACGTCACTGCAACTATAAAAGAAAAAGAAAACAATCTAATAACATTCATACAAGACTTATTGCTTCTCAAGACTTCTAGAAAGTATTAAAAAAGAGTACATAGATATAATTTTTTTATAAAGGGATACATGTTCTAGGTTAGCAATAGTCCTTCCTCTACATATAACAATTAATCTTTTTTTGAAGTAGAAAGATATATAACAATTAGATTAGATACTAGCGTAATTGGGTACAAAACACCTGAAAAGTTCCACTTTTTGTCCAGTACCCTCAGAATTGTTATTATTTGTTCAGTACCACCTTAAAAGTTGATTTCGCCCTGTGAGTCACCCCTTAAGTGATTTTCGGGCCAAATTCATTATTTTTCTTCCCGTTTTGCCCTCATGTATGTTTCACAACTTTTAATTTTTCTTGGTACTCCATCCATGGCTTCCCCTTCTCCGTAACTCCCCCTAATTTTCTGTCTCCTCCCCATCCATGGTTTCCCTTTCTCCCTCCTCACCACCTCTCAAAGAAGAAGACACCTCCCCCTTCACTCCACAACAACCACCATCTCCACCAACAACAACCCCACTCTCTCTCTCCTAATCCCCATCACCACCACCATGGATGAGAAGAAGGGAGAAGGGGAAGCCATGGATAAGGAGGAGAGAGAAAATTAGGGGAAATTGTAAATTTGGAAATTAGGGAGAAGGGGGAGCCATGGATGGGGAGCCAAAAAAAATTAAAAGATGTGAAGCATACGTGAGGGCAAAACGGGAACAAAATTAAGGAATTTGGCCCGGAAATCCCTTAAGGGGTGACTTATCATCTTTTAAGGTGATACTGAACAAATAACAACAATTCAGGGGATATTGGACAAAAAGTGGAACTTTTAATTTTCACCAAATTGCGCTAAATATTATTACTCGTTTTTTTCTTTGGTTTTTTAATGATCAGAATCTTTTTTTTTTTTTTTTGGTGCAAATGATCAGAAGCTCTTTTAATTTCAACTTCTTAAACAAACAACACAATGGTCTCTCTCAAAAAACAAAAAAAAAAAAAACAAAAAACAAAAAACAAAAACAAATTGTGTACACAGTAAAATTCCAATCTCCCCATTGTAATAGGCTCCTTCTCTTCCCGTGAGACTCTCTCACTTTCTTTCTACTAATTCCTTCTCTCTCTCCTCTCTCTCCTCTCTCTCTCTCTCTCATCGTCAAACCCCTCACCACCACCACCACCGCATCCCGGGGCCTCAACCCTCCCTTCTCCGCCCACCATTTCTGGCTGGGCTTCTCTTTCTCTCTCCTCTCCTCTCTCTCATATTCGCGATTGATTAAGATCTCATTTTGTTGCGGCAAAACTGTGATCTTCTTATACCTGACTGTGAACCCTACAGGTATAACAAACAATTTGATCTCTTACTTTTAATTTCCTTTTTCCGTATTTTATTCCATTTTGCTTTAATTTTGGGGTCAATTGCATTGAGGGTTTCGCTGATTTGGAATAGAATCTTTGGAATTAACTTCCCAATTAGGGATTGCAAATATGCCAAATTTTTGTGATAAGTATGTATTTGCTGAAAATTTTAGCTGAATCGTGTGAATTGAGCTTAATTGAATTAGGATTGGGATTTATCTGACTTTCTTGAATTGATTGTGTTTGGATTGATAATTGTTGTGGTTACTGTTCATTTTTAGGTTTTAATTCGATTAGTTGGGTTTTTTAATTGGTGAAATGAGCATTGTGATGGTCGTTTTATCATAGGGTTTATGTTATTCTGGTTGTTAGTAGGTATACAAATTATGTAAATTGGAGTTTGCTGTTGCTTTTATCGGATATGAATATTCGTTTCTGATAACTGAAAGTTCGAGTATTTGATCTGAAGATAAGTAAAATAGATAGTCACTTTGTAGTGTCTTGTCTCATACTAGTAACTTTTTTTTTATTAATTTTTTTTTGCATAAAGCAACTTGCATTTCTGAAAAAAGAATATTGTAAACACATTGCATTTGTAGTTTGAAAGGTAGAGGGATTTAGAAAAGAACAGTAGAGGGAGTGAGGAGCTAGCAGCCTGAATGATAAATAAAGAAAGAGAGCGGCAAATTCTGTTTAGAAATCCAAAGTTTATTAGCATTTAGAGATTTCATTTGATATGCTGATTGCTGATCTATCTTTATGCAAATGTTGACTCATCAGTTGATAGTTGTGGTGTATTGGGCTTGTAGCCAAAAAGTATCCGTTTTGGCCTTAAGGTCTTATTGAACTGAATATAAATCGGATGACACAAATAATTTTATCTTAGATTGATTGGACTTTAGAGATGTTAGTTTGGTGTTGAACTTAGAAATTAGAAATTGGAATATTGGGGCATGGACTTGTGAGAAACCAAAATAAATAATGTTTATTTATATCTCTATTTTTAATTAGATGGGTATTGAGTAAAGTTTTCCATTTATCGATATCAATGATATTATTACCCCCTTATATCTGAGTAAGACAATTGTGAATGTCTTGTATAAGCATTTCTAATGACGAGGCGTTAGAAAGTGACTGTTGAATATCTCGAATCTAATGAAAATGGATTTAATCTCGGCTGTCTCAATTTTTGTTGCTTTTTCTCACCCACACCCCTTTTGTTACAGGAAAATGGATGGACACAGTGGCCGAGGTGGCAGTGGTGTTGATGTTTTCCTACAGAATTATAACCTTGGTAAAACTCTTGGTATTGGTTCATTTGGAAAAGTGAAAATTGCAGAGCATAAATTGACTGGGCATAAAGTTGCCATTAAGATATTGAACAGAAGGAAGATAAAGAATATGGAAATGGAAGAGAAAGGTATTACCTTCTTGATTAATTACTACTATCTATCTTTGTATGTTTCCTAATGATTCTTAAATATGGTATCAAAGACGACAACAACAACAACAACCCAGTAAATGTCCCGCCGAGGGCGGGGAGGTCCAGATGTACGCAACCTTACCCCTAACTAGTCGACTAGCAGGGAGGCTGTTTCCGAAAGACCCATGAAAACAATTTGATTTTCGAAATCAGTAGGAAACAGGCACAAAGGTGGATATTAAAACAAGTTAATGCAATAAGAAGTATAAATAATAATAATAATAATAATATTAATATTAATAATAATAATAAAATAAATAGATTAATGAAATAATAACAAACAAATAAATAAATAAATAAAACCTACACCCTCAATGTAGTATCATCTATGTGGATCCTACTACGTCAAAGTTTCCTATTAAGGGCTAGATCCTCGGTAAGCTCCAAGAGAGCCAAATCGTTCTTAATCACCTCACTCCAACTCTTCTTAGGCCTCCCTCTTCTTCTCTTACAGTCCCTAAGTATAATCTTCTCACACCTCCTCATCGGAGCGTCTGGATGTCTCCTCACGACATGTCCAAACCACCTAAGTCTCGTTTCTCGCATCTTACTCTCAATATCTGCCACCCCAACCTTGTCACGAACCACTTCGTTCTTGACCTTATCTATCCTAGTTAGGTTGCACATCCAACGAAGCATCCTCATTTCCGCCACCCTCATTTTATGAACATGAGCCTGTCTAATCTGCCAACACTCAGCGCCATATAGCATAGCTGGCCTAATAGCCATGCGATAAAACTTTCCTTTTAATTTGAGTGGTATCTTGTTGTCGCAAAGAACACCTGATGCACTTCTCCATTTTTCCCTGCTATGATGCGGTGAGCAACGTCATTGTCAATTTCTCCGTTACCTTGGATGATCGACCCTAAATATTTGAAACTCTCCTTCCTCGGTACCACTACGGTGTCAATTCTTATCTCTGGGTCAGACGCCCCCTGAGAAGCTACATTCCAAGTACTCTGTCTTTGTCCTGCTCAGCTTAAATCCCTTTGCTTCCAGCGTATCCCTCCAAAGCTCTAGCTTGTTGTTAACACCTTCCTTTGTTTCGTCCAATAAAACGATGTCGTCAGCAAACATCATACACCATGGCACATCGCCTTGGATGCTCTTAGTGAGCTCATCCATAACAATTGCAAATAAGAAAGGACTCGATGAAGAACCTTGATGCAGTCCTATGTCAATCGCAAAGTGGTCTGAATCCCCTCCCGTCGTCCTCACTCTAGTCCTCACACCTTCATACATGTCCTTAATAACTCGTATATAGGCGACAAGGACTTCCTTTGCTTCTAAACACCTCCACAAAACATCCCTGGGAACCGATCGTATGCCTTCTCCAAATCGATGAATACCATGTGCAAATCCCTTTGTTTCTCTCTGTAGTACTCCATTGAGCGTCTAAGCAAATGTATGAATCCAAACTGATTCTCTGCAATAGGTGTTGTCTTCCTCATCCTCTTCTCAATCACCCTCTCTAATAACTTCATTGTGTGGCTGAGTAGTTTAATGCCTCTATAGTTATTGCAACTTTGTATGTCACCTTTATTCTTATATAATGGAATCACTGTGCTAAGTCTCCACTCATCTGGCATCTTTGCCGACTTGAGGATGACGTTGAAAAGTTTAACTAACCAATTAAGGCCTCCTTCCCCTAAGCTCTTCCACACCTCTACAGGTACCTCATCTGGGCCCACTGCCCTACCACTCTTCATCTTCTTCAAAGCACCTCTAATTTCTTCCTTTGTAATACGACGACAAAAGGTGAAGTTACGATAATGCTCCGAAGTGCTAAGATCCCCCTAGAGAGATGTTGTTGCCTGCGTCTACATTAAACAACTCGTGAAAATATCTCTGCCACCTCCTCTTGATGTCGGCTTCATCCACTAGAACTCGCCCTGCTTCATCCTTTATACAACGCACTTGATCCAAGTCTCTTGTTTTCCTCTCCCTAGCTCTAGCCACCCTAAAAATGTCTTTTTCTCCATCTTTGGTTTCTAGTTGCTGGTATAGGTTCTCATACGCTTTACTTTTGGCTACTGAGACTACTCTCTTTGCCTCTTTCTTTGCTTATTTGTAGTTCTCTCGATTGGTCTCCCTTTCCTCCTCAGTCATGCTATCCCTCATGGTTTTGTAAGGAGCTTTCTTACTCCTCAATTTTTGTTGAATGTCCTCATTCCACCACCATGACTCCCTCTTGCAACTCACAGCCCCACTTGAAATCCCCAAAACTTCCTTAGCTGCTTTTCTGATGGTACTCGCCACTCCATTCCACATTAAGTTTGCATCTCCTTCTTGTCTCCACGCCTCGTCTAACTCTATCGTTGCCTTGAGCTGACTCTCTAGACTTCCCCTTTAATTCGACCATTTTATCTTGGTACACTTTGGTGAGCTTCTCTTTCTCCTCCAACCTCTAAAAATAAGGTCTAGAACCAATAAATTATGTTGGGTCGACAAACATGCGCCTGGTAGGACCTTGCAATCCTTACAAATCCGTTGGTCACCCCGCCGAACCAGAATATAATCAATTTGCGTCTTAGCTATGCTACTTCTGAAAGTGACTAGATGCTCCTCTCTTTTGCTGAATAAGGAGTTGGCTACCACCAGATCATAAGCTACTGAGAAATCCAAAACTGAGGTCCCTCCATCATTTCTAACGCCTTACCCAAAACCTCCATGTGCACTAGAATACCCGTCTGAAGTAGCCCCTATATGCCCATTGAAGTCGCCCCCTATCAGAAGTTTCTCACTTGAGGGGATCTGCTGAATCACTTCGTCTAACTCCTCCCAAAAGCGACGCTTAATTTGGGGTTGTAGCCCTGCTTGGGGTGCATACGCACAAACCACATTTAAAGTCTCACCTCTCACTACAATCTTAATAGACATAATTCTGTCGTTGGTCCTTTTCACCTCCACAACATGTTGTATAAGTTCCTTATCCACTAAGATACCCACCCCATTCTTAGGCCTAGAGCACCCCATTCTTCAAATTTCTATCTCTATTAACATATACCTTTTCAATTTTCTTCTCCTCTCTCCCCCCCCCTCCCCGACATGGTTGGTGAATTCTGCTAGTGATTGCATGTCCGAATGCTGGGAATTGGGAAAGCTATTACTGTCCTGTATGTTACATATTATTTCTCTTAACATGTTGTACTTGAAAGATAATGACGTTGACAGATCAGTAAACAAACTATGCTTCAAAATCAGTATAACACCAAGGATAAACTTAACAAAGTCATGACGTGACTCTTCTAATAAGTCTGACACTTCCAGAAAAGCTTGAATAATTTAGTTCAGGAGTTTGTTTATCAATATAGTATAGTTTCACCAATAACTCTTGCTTGAATTTGAGATTATGCTACTATGAAACTCTTCCTCAAGACATGGGTTTAGCATGCCAGTAATAGGAAAAGAAAAGCTGGTTACCCCCCGCTAGGCCCTGGGGCACATGGAATCTGATGCGAGTGGTGAACAAAGGTGTTCAAATTGGAATTCGGAAAATCATTGTTAATTACGTCATTTTATCACCGTAACAACCTTCTATGGTTTGTTACAGCTGTATATAATGTCTAATGTAATGACAGATTGTACGAGATTTCATTCACAGTAAAATTCTCTCAGTTTGAGAGCTTCATCCCAAACATTCTCTCTGCAACTTTCTCTCTCTAAAATCAATTCTCAGTTCAACAATCCAAGTTTTATCATGCTCCTGTTTTCCTTTAGCTAATATGGTTGATATTTAGCATTTGATTACTGATTTAAGTTTTTTAAGTAATTGTTTGACAAGGCTATCTTTGCATTTTGTTTATAGATTTTTGGAAAACTGAGTTGAGCTTTGGGAAGTGTTTCTACTGAGAGAAAGGTTTCCTATTAAAATATGCTCTGAAAGCAAGCGCATTTGAATCCCCCCCCCCTTCTAGCATGGCCTTGATGTTGCTTTTGTGCTTCTTTTCTTTTTATTTTTCTAAAAGGTATCACATGAGACTTTCAGAAGATTGATTGTCCCTGCGAATGACTACTATAGTACTAGGAGAGTAAAACAATGATAGTCCCAATTCCCATCTCTTTGGGTTTATCCAATTTACTATATTTTTTTTGGCGCCGGGGGGGGGGGGGGGGGCTTGTAGTCCTGTCTTATGTGGCCCTCAATTATAAACTTCTTTTGCTTCTGCATTGCATTGCGGAATTGAACATGAAAATTCTCAATTTGAATGTTGCTGATTTAACTTTTCGATTCATGGAGCTTCCTTATCACTGTTGTCTGCATTTCCGTGACCCCTTTGTGAGTTGAGAGTGCTAATGTGCATATGTAGCTGTTATCTAGAATCTAGATGTAGCGCTTCACTACCAGATTATTGTTGTTTGAGACATTGAGCTTGTCACTCTGCTGACAGGTGTGTAGCAAGTGACATCATTATTATTGACACCCCTTGCTCTGTACATTGTAGTGAGAAGGGAAATCAAGATTTTGAGGTTATTCATGCATCCCCACATCATTCGGCTGTATGAAGTTATTGAGACTCCATCAGACATTTATGTTGTAATGGAGTATGTCAGGTCTGGTGAATTATTTGACTATATTGTTGAAAAGGGTAGGTTACAAGAGGATGAAGCACGTAACTTTTTCCAGCAGGTAAAAGCTTCTTCCTTTCCTCAATATGTCTCTTATTTCCTTAAATAGTTATATTGTGATTTTGTAGTTAAATTTTCTCCTATTGCTTTTTGGAATCAGATTATATCGGGGGTAGAGTATTGTCATAGAAATATGGTTGTTCATCGAGACCTCAAGCCTGAAAATCTTCTTTTAGACTCCCATCACAATGTGAAGATTGCAGATTTTGGTTTGAGCAACATTATGCGAGATGGTCATTTCCTGAAGACGAGCTGTGGAAGTCCAAATTATGCAGCACCGGAGGTATAGGCCTACAAATACTTGTGTTTTCTCATGGCATTCTTCAAGATAACAATTATTGCTTGTCACAAAATTTAAGTATTGACTAATGCTTTCCTGACATGCTGTACTGTCCAACAAGATATTTCCTTCTGAAATATGATATAAAATTTTTCTGTGCACATAGGTTATTTCTGGGAAACTATATGCTGGCCCTGAAGTTGATGTATGGAGCTGTGGTGTTATCTTGTATGCTCTTCTTTGTGGAACCCTTCCTTTCGATGATGAAAACATCCCCAATCTATTCAAAAAAATAAAGGTATATGCTTTGTGGAAATTATCTCTTGTGCCTAAGTGCCATAATATTTTCGTCTTAGTTTTGAATTTTGGGGGCAAGAAGCAGGGTGGGGCAAGAAGCTCCACCGAGTCCAGTGTGTATGACGATCTTCTGCCTTTTATGTGAGACTAGGTTTTCATTTATATATGATACGTGTTGTGACTTCAAGTATATTTCAAAGCAATATTTTCTTTCTAAAGAGAGAGCTTGTTCTGTTTTCCCCCATTGATAAGACAAAAAAAAGGTGGGAGAAAGGACAAGATGTCCCTACCACTCCATCACAGGATTTACCACAGGATTTGAGAAGTACTACACGTTATAGGAAATTTGTATCTCCTACTCTGCTGAATATTTGCAACTGAAGCCCTTCAAGAACATTTATAGCAGAAATTAAGGGGGGAAGTTACTTTATTTCAGAAGAAGCTTAAATATTTTTAATTTTTAGAAGTTCTGTCTCATGTTGCTGTGAAACAAAGCAAATGAAGTTTTGCTTTCATATGGTTTCATTTTCTTCTTTCTACCAAAGGATCCAAACCTTCTGAAATCTGAAACGTTAAGGTAAATACATCCTCCTAGTTTTGCAAATTCAGCCAACTTTCTCCCAATGTGTGCCAAGAGCATAAAGTTTGGCCTTATTTGGCTTATCTTCTCCTTGTGGAAGTCTTGGCTGTTTCTTCTTCTCCTTTTCCTTTCTGACTCTTGCCACCTTCTTGATCTTGCCTTTACATTCTTCTATAACTTGTTTTAAGGTACATCACATAATCCTTTATGTGAAATAAACAGAAGGCACATTGCATAATTGTTTTGATCACCTACATTTAGACCTGTCAATTGGGTTGGGTTCGGGTCAGGTTCGTATTGAGAAATGCTCGACGTAACCCAGTGTTGTCGGGTTCGGGTCGAGTGACCCATATTTTTCATTTTACGTTTTCAAACGATGTATTTGCAAATATTTATCTTAATTTTTAACTTGTATAAACAATATACATATATTTTTTTCACTTTTTAGTATATACATGTACAACTATATGATATTTTGATAAGTTGTACTATATATTTTTGTCCATATTAGCATAGTTAAAAAAAAAAATTTCGCATATTAAGAGAACAAAGAGGTAGTGAAAAAGTTAATAAAATGCAAGACAACTGTTTTATATGGTTTTTAGGATATTTTAGTCAAACTTTTGGTTTATATATTACATGTTGTTGTCTCTTTAAGCTGTACACTTGAATCCTTATCAATATACTTTTTCTTTATCTAAAAATATATTACATGTTGTTGTACTTTTTGGGTCAAACACGTCGACCCATTAACTGGTCGGTTTTCCCAAGAAACTCCGGGTTAATAGGGTTTGGGTCAGTTTGGGTCGAAGAATTAGTGTCAAAAAAACGGGTCGGGTTGGGTCACAATTTGACAGGTCTACCTACATTGCATAATCAGTTTTGATAGGATGTTGTTGTTTGGTATAGCTGATCAAGCATAGTTTTATACTTACCAGGAATTCATTTTATCCTTCTGGTACCATCAATATTGCATTTCTTGAAAAGTTTGTTCGGTGCAATTATGTACAGTTGTCGATTTGATTAGATGTGTTTCACTCTGTCTCTCTTCAGTTTATTTTTCTTATTCTTGTGTCTGTGTTGAGGAAAGGGGGTGGGGGTGGAGGGGATTGTCAGGACTCCTGAACGGCTTGGACCATAAAGGCACTTGACTGGTATAACTATGTTCCCATGGAATGCTATGAATTTTGTTAATGCACATATGCACACAAATGAAGCCTTCATTAATAACAATCAATTAAATATTGGGTATGTTCACATTTCCTTTTCTATTTGAGAAGGATTTTGATAATTACTTTAAACCTGGTTAGAAGTCTTAACTGGTTTGGGATTGGCTGCAAATATCTTCTTCACTCCCAAGACAATGCCTACAGTAGGATGAGAGCTTGTTTTGCTGTTTCTTCTTGTAGATTCAATGGCTGCAAGATTTTAAACGTCTTTTATTATTGTATATATATGTATACTATATTGTCAGTCATTGCAAAAGGTGGAAGGATATTATAAATATATATATGTATACTAAATTTTCATTGTGTAGGGTGGGACATGTGTTAAATACTATATTGCGTGTCAATTATATTATATGTCTACCTGCAAGCTTGGAAGCATAGAATCTTGGTGTCATGTGATTGTCATTGTGTAGGGTGGGATATATACCCTTCCCAGTCATTTATCACCTGGTGCCAGAGATCTGATCCCAAGGATGCTTGTAGTTGATCCTATGAAGCGAATCACTATCCCCGAGATCCGCCAGCACCCCTGGTTTCAAGCTCATCTTCCACGGTATTTAGCTGTGCCTCCACCAGATACAATGCAACAAGCAAAGAAGGTTTGTCATAAAGCTTTCTTCTGTTAGTGAAAAATACCATCTTAGATATTTTTGAAGTAAGCTAGTAGTGTTTATAATTTTTGGAACTATGATATACATAGTTGAATTTATATGAGGTTGGAACGTGGTCTTCTAGCTGATGTTTCTTAGGTGCACAAAATTATATATTGAGTGAGCATGGCTTTGACCTTTGACAGTAATTATGCCATCTAGCTGTCTGCAGGAGATATATGTGGATCATAATATATCAATTTGTGAGTAAACCTTTTTTTCTTTCTTCTGAGTTCCCGCAGGTCGATGAGGACATACTACAAGAAGTTGTTAGGATGGGGTTTGACAGGAACCAGCTTATCGAATCTCTTCGCAACAGACTCCAGAACGAGGTCTTCACATTTCTCTAACTTTAAAATGTGCTTGGTATCATTTAAACATTGGAACTGATTTCAAACTTGTGATGATGAATTATAGGGTACTGTTGCATACTATTTGCTTTTTGACAACCGGTTCCGAGCTTCCAGTGGCTATCTTGGGGCTGAGTTTCAAGAAACTATGGTGCGTTATTTTTTCTTTGCAGATCCTTTCCATGAAACTTAATTATAGTATTTCAGACAGTTTAAAGGAACAGGATATACACTTGTAAGACCAGAAGTTTCTTTCTGGGTTTGACTGACAGTCCGTTCTCTTGTGTTATTTGGCATATTCGCTTATGCTACTCATGTTAAAATATAAATTCTTAGATGAATGAGCCATTTTGTATGTGTTTTCATTTTCTTGTATTGCATTTCGGCATTGGTTTGTAGGCAGATAACTATATTCATATATTTGTGTACATTTATTTAGGAGTTCAGCCGGATGCATCTAAATGAAGTTGCTGCGCCTGCTGCTGGACAACGCTACCATGGTTATGTTGATTACCAGGGAGCTGGCTTGCGACCGCAGTTCCCCGTTGAGAGGAAATGGGCTCTTGGATTACAGGTTTTCTGTATTTCTTGCATGTTTTGATTATTTTCTTTGCTTGACTTGAGCGTGATTGTATGTGGGCTTTGGGGGAGGGTGTGATGTAACATTATGGACGTAGAAATTTACTACTTTTCCTCTCTCAAAAATCGATCGCTCTTAAGTCTTAAAATAATACATTCACAAGCTGTTGTCTATTGCATTCTGTCACTTCCAAGATATCACGACAATGAATCAATCTCCAGTACCCAAAAAAGATGACAAGGAAAGAGCCGAAACGCAGGCAAAATTAACGCTTAGATGAAGTGGCTTGTTATCTATGATCTGTGACAACACCCATTGAATCTAGTAAAATTTATTCAATGAATATCTCTCTTTTCTCACTTCCTCTCTCTCTCTCGCAGACCAGTTTGAGTCTCCTTTCCTTTCTTTATTTAATCTTTTTTCCTTATCCATTTGGTTTATCTTAATAACTTTTTTCTGGGCACTGTATTTCTTTCCTGGTTACTATGTAAGTTCAATTTGGGTGTTCATTTCAGAACTTCTGTTCATCCCAATAGTGAGAAAAACAGCATTTATAATTTGAATAGAAATACAACTGCAGGTTATGCAATCTTTAGTAGGGAATTAAAATGATTTAAACCATCTAATAAAAGAAAAAAAGATTGAACTTTTTGAAGTGTGCTAAACTGTTAATACAATGATTGTTTTAGTTACATTTGGCTTTTCGAACTAATTTCGAGTAAAGTGTGAACAGCTTAACGTCGTGTATGCAAGAGGTGATGAATAAGAATAAATGAGTGCCACTTGTGACCTGCCCATTGCTATGATAAAAGGCCTCATAAGTCATATCTAACTGAATTGATTGTATGGGTTATGAGCTTATAGCTGCGTAGTTTCTTTTTTCTTTTCTGTCAGTCATTTTTGGCACGTATCGTACTGCAAATGGACGTATAAATATTTACTTTTTCTATTTGGTTGCAGTCACGAGCCCATCCCCGCGAGATTATGACTGAAGTTCTGAAAGCACTGCAAGAGTTGAATGTTTGTTGGAAAAAGATCGGGCATTATAATATGAAGTGTAGGTGGATTCCTGGAATTCCTGGTCACCATGAGGGGATGGTCAATAATCCTGTACAAAATGATCATTATTTTGGTGATGAATCAAGCATAGTCGAAAGTGATGGCGTCTTGAGGTCACCAAATGTGGTGAAGTTTGAGGTGCAGGTAAGTTTCGTGTTCAGTCTTATATGTCACTGGTAGATTGTTCTGTTCCTTGTAATTACTTTTTAAAAATCCTTAAGAGTAGATAACTTGTACTTGTGAAATTCATAGAGTTGCCTAAATTGCTGTCGACCCGACTTAGCTAGAGACTGTTAGTAGGTCAAATGGTCACACCTATGTGAATGCTGCTTCTGTGATGAATTCCCTTTTGGAAGGTCCATGCTCAAGGTGCAATAAGATAGGAACTGGCCTCTTTATACCAAATTTTTTACTTGGGTTTTTGTCAAGAGTGGGGACATGGTTCATTGTTGGGCTTAAATTGATGTCAACCTGTCGGAAATGTACAGTTTGAGTTTTGCAATACGAGTCTTCTGCAAGGGTTGATGTCTAGTATGTAATTCGCATTTATGTGTATGGACTATGCAACACTCCTCTGCACTGTTCCTTTTCAAAGTAGAAGTTCTTACACTATCTTCTCTGGCTACTTCACAGCTTTACAAGACACGTGAGGAGAAGTATCTACTTGATTTACAGAGGGTTCAGGGACCACAGATGCTATTCCTCGATCTTTGTGCAGCTTTCCTTGCTCAACTCCGGGTGCTGTAGATGGAGAAGACCACGTATATCACTGCATTCACACAAAACTTGTACATATGATCTGTGGCTCTGTATGTGCAATTTTCCTCCCTTGGTAGAGCGAATTTCACAGCTGACCTAGGTGATCTCAGGTGGAATCATGATATTAAATGTGGTTTCTCTCCTACAATTTGTCCGGCTGAGCTTGATTTAACTTCTCAAAGCTGCCAGCTCATGTAATCATCGTGGTAGGGCAAGTTTGTAATCTTAGATGTTCTAGTGTTTGAATCTTTGATGTGTGGTCATTGGTCATACAATTAGTGACAGTATTAAGATTGTAATTGACCATACTCTAAATCGAAGAGGCATATGTTAAGATAATTAGGCTATTGAAACTGATGGCCTTTGCGTACTACCTTGTCGAGCATGTGACTATCTGAGAGATAAGAAGATGTATTGGAGAGAGCAATACATGAAGGCTGGGAAGAGTTTTGAGTGCAAAACTTAACAAATGATGATTGTCGCTTTTAATGGCGTTTGGAGGGACGATTTGCGTAGTTGATGTTCATTCCCGTTGGTTTTCTCCTCCAACGCAGATTAGATGAAATTGGGTAGATACAATATAGTTTTATCTGTATTCATATATTTGAAATTGTAGCAGTCCACAGTAATGACAGTAATGATACTCTCAAGGAAAATACGTACGCACAAAAAGATAATTAGATCTGAGAGGATCCGAACTTGGAACTTTGAAGGCAATATTTGGGGAGTAACTTGGCCGCTTGGGCATAATCGTATGTATACCACCAACATGCTTTAAGATTTACTCCAGCAAAATTTAACACCTTCATCAATTAAGTTCACCTGACATGGATGAAGACAGGAGAGAACCAAAGGCGTTTACGGATAGGCCTGACGTATTCATGGATGAAGCGAATCTTGAACCCGGTCTATTTACATCCCCCAAATCGATAAGGAGTTGGTTCGGTATAAAAATGGTAGCTTACATAAGTTGAGTAGCAAGTAAAAGACTTGCGAAAGAAATGACGCATCCAATAAATCAGTAGTTATAAACTTGTAATACTTATAATGTAAGGACCCATTTATCGGGTCTGTTGTGCGGGTGTGTTCTTCGGGTGTATGAGTTCAGCTGCAATAGGTGTATGAGCTTCGGCTTTTTGTCTTCCATTTAATAAGATGGACTATTGATTATCATAAAAAAAAAAGAGGACCCATTTAGCCTAACTCCCACCAACTTCTAATTCTATTTTGAAATTTGTTCTTAGCCACCATTCTCCATACATTTTTGCCTCCCCCAACGCTTTTAGGAAGATCAAATAGAGCCACAATTAGGCCTACAAGTAGAAGTTATAATTTTTAACCTCTTCCCATATTATTTTTACATTTATTTCAACTTTTAGAAGGGATGGAGGCGGGAGTGCGTGAAATTTGGGTTGAGTAAAAATAAACATAGGAGCAGAAGTTGAAATTTGTGGGTCCTAGGCCAAACGAGCCCTAAAATTGCCACATCACTTTTACTTATAAAATGAGGGATGGTAATTAATATTGCATGGTAATGCTTGGATTTTTGACCCAAACAACAAATCCGTCCGATTAGGATCCAAATACTCTAATACCAATTGCAGAATTAACAATAAAATACTGAAAACTTGCTAGGTTATTTGCTGCCCAGATTAGAATGTGGCCCAACTCTCCCTCTTCAAATCTCCCGTGGAGTAGCTAATTAAGTGCTTTTAGAAATAGGGAAGAGATGCTCTCTCTCTCTCTCTCTCTCTCTCTCTCTCTCTCTCTCTCAATATCTTTTTCTCCAAAACAAATAACCCTCACGTAATGCAAATCTTATTGTCAAGTAATCAATCTCGCTCCCTCTTTCACGTACACCCACTTAATTACTTAGTAAAACATCATGTTGGTTTGTATAAATGAGATAAAGTCAAACCTAGTCAACTTAATACCTGATCAAATAATAAGTATACCCCATTCGCAAAGTACGAAAGAACATGGAAGAATGACAATAATAAGCAGCTGGAACCTATGGGTTTCACGTAGATAGCGATTGCGTGTCTTAATTACAAGAATGCGTTTATGCTTAGTTTCTCGGAGGATTCCCCCACTTCTAGAAGCAATTCAGCAGCTTTGCAAGATGAATGAAGAAAGAGAAGCAATGATAAATGTATGATGCAAACAGTTTGCAAATTTGATCTTTATGCCTGACTCATACAATCAATTAAACCATGATCTATATGGTGACTTTTAATAAAAGTATGACACAACCCACTTGGTAAATTCAAAATATTGGATTATATATATCAGACTCGTTTGTGTACTTTAAATATCAATAAATCGCTAAATAGATCATCATATAATATGAGCAGATTGAGTGTCTAACACCTTCCCTATCTCATACGCATACTATCGAACTTGGGTCTTTAATTCATGAAACACTTAGTTATCTCTCACCACTCTAGGAAATGGGGGCCTTTATAATCCCATATATTAGATTTTTTTGATGTATAAGCTTTCAGAACTTTTTCTCAAAATTATTTGGTTTTCCAAATTTGTTTTTCTTAAAATTTGGTGGTATTCATTGCACTCATTTAATCAACCTCCCAATTACTATCAAAATATAATTTTCAATTAAAATCATTAATGATTGAGTATATATATTGTTCTTGTAATGTTTATACACCATTTACGTTTTCCTGTCAGACATATGAAAACAACGTTCTACTATGTTCAAAAAATATTTTTTTTTATTATCTTCATGTTTGGAGTTGACTTGTGGTTCAAACAATATGCATTCAATTTTGTCTACCTTATATTTGTATTTTATAGTTTTGCTTCGCCTAAAATCATCAATGTTGATGGTAGTGCTTCACCAAATCCCGGAGAAGGAGGAGCTACAGCCTGCAGGCATCTTTCGCAACTATCATGGCGGATGAGAATTCGCCTTCTTGCTCCATCGTCTACATGCCTCAAACACACAGATGGAAGTACTAGCCATCCACAAGGCTCTTCAACTTGCTTGGGACCACAACCTTTTACATATTGAAATTCAAACTGACTCCGATCATTACTAGCACTCTCTATGATTAAAGGCACTTATGCTTATCCTGCTATCTATTACGCTCTTATTTATGATTGCAAGTCGTTCCTTAACCGAAAGTGGAATGTGAGAGTTATACATATCTATCGTGAAGGAAGCCAAACAGCAGTTCGCCTTGCAAGGCTAGCACGAGAGATGCATCGGCCTTTTGTTCTCTTACAAACCCTGCCCTCTTTTGTTGCTTGGTATTTATTTTCCGGTATAATTGGGGCATGCTAGAGCAGCCTTGTAACTAAATAAACTCTCGTGTATATTATTTTGGATGTAATATAAATCTCGTCTGGTTCTCAAAAAAAAAAAAAAAAAAAAAGAGTACAAAATCAATTCTTATGCATTTTTGTATAAGTGGAGATCTCGGTTGCTAATTCAGTTCAAAGGACAAATTGAAAATGAGTGAGGGGAGGTAAGAGATGGATTAAACTGCTTGTGTGTGTGTGTGTGTGTGTGTGTGTGTGTGTGTGTGTGTGTGTGTGTGTGTGTGTGTGTGTGTGTGTGTGTGTGCGCGCGCGCGCGCGCGCGCGCGCAGCGCGCGCGTGCGTGCGTGTGTGTGTGTGAGAGAGAGGGAGAGAGAGAGAGAGAGAGAGAGAGAGAGAGAGAGAGAGAGAGAGAGAGAGAGAGAGAGAGAGAGAGAGAGAGAGAGAGAGAGATTATTGACCCCTAATGTGTTAGTTAAATGGCACAACAAACATCAATGAAGTGAATGACCCCCAATGTGTTAGTTAAATGGCACGACAAACATCAATGAAGTGAGTGACCCCCAATGTGTTAGCTAAATGACACGACAAATATCAATGAAGTGAGTTGTTGAGAAAATCAATGTACAAACCATAACTAAACAACTATGATGAGAGATAGAGAATAAAAAAAATGAAAAAGAAAGCACAATAGTATTTCATTTTTTTTTATCTAACACTGTGGGAACTAAGGGGAGCCTAGTGTAGGTCGTGGACTCCCTCATGGTTGAAAACAATATATTTATTTAGTTGCAATTCATGCAAGCAATTGTAGCACAGTGGAATGACAACGAACCATGTGTGAGATGCCAATTATAATTTTCCTAAGGGCTCGAATCTTGGTAGAAATCAATATTGAAAATCCAAAGAAATCTAATAACAAGGGTAGTCAAATAAGAATAGAAGCACAAAAGAATATTTAGGTCGAAAAACAAAAGCCAAGGCAGTGCAAAAATGATTGAAACACACAGATCATGATAGCCGCAATTGTACTCTAAATGTGACTGTCTCAGCCGCCTCAGGTGCAATTCGATATTTTGTAAATCATCTTATTCCTCTGTTACTTTTATATTACAAAGTATACATAGTAGAGTTCACTTTTCTTATTCTTTCTTTTTGATCTTATTTGTTTTTATACTGTCATCAGGGCATTGGTGCGTTTTATAGTTTTTTTTATAGTGTATCATCTTGTCATAACTTTAAGAGCCCCCCCTTGTTTTTGCTTTTTTATTTCCTAATGACTGTGGCACAAAGCATATGTAAAACATAGCAAGACCAATTCCGAAGTTTAACTTTGATACATCTTCAATAACATGAAAGATTTTCGTGTCCGCTTGACGATTTGTGACAGGATCCAAAAAACCAGACATCACGTATATGTCAAACAATTTCTGAAACTCTTCACCACCTCCCTTTAAGTGAATCTTCATCCCCCTTTATGTCTTCTTGGTTGTTGTGCATAGTTTTCCAATTTGATCTTTCTATCTCTAGAAAAGATTAGTCTTCTTGGAGTCAAAAACATCCCCAACATCGGCGTCAAAAGTATTCTCAACATTGTATAGAGTGTTTACTAGACAGTCCAAACACATCATGAACATCTTTTAGCATCAGCGCAAAGATTTTCCCGGACTGATTGTGAGTTTCCGAGTGTCTGGGTTGAAGTTATGATATGTTAGATTTGATGATGAAGGAAAATAATCTATGGCCTTGGATCGTGATTGAACACTGTCCTAAAGGTAATATTGCCCTACTATGGGATCTTAGGACAAGTTACCCCCAAGATTAAACAAGGCAAAATAAACTTTATGGAGATAATTGATGTGCATAAGGCATTCGAAGTCTCTTTACAAATGTGGCATAAACCACCTATTTATAGACAAATCCTGAAAAGACACGTTGCTTGGTCAAATTCCAAAAGACATGTGGTTTGGACAAACTCCAAAAGATATGTTGTTTGGACTCCAAAAGACATGTTGGTTGAACATATTATGAAAAGACATGTTGGTTAACAGTAATTAATTAATAATAATTAATTAATTATTAACCATCATTAAAATAAAAATAATAATATAACTATTATTATTTCTCTCTTCAACCATTAACCATCAACTACCAATTAAATTTGTCACTCTTCCAATGTGGGACAATATTCCCACTTCAAATATTACAATTTATCTCACAATCCCCCACTAGATTGTAAGATTTGCCTTTATCAATCAATAATATTATGCACTGTAAATGTGTCTCAAGGATTAAACCTTTATTTAGCATTGAAATTTTAAGATTCCAATGAAGTTATTGGTGTCCGAGGATTAAACCAAAACTCCTTATATTAGAATCGAAAATTCAATACACATAACATTATTTTAATATCTCCATGAGTTTAAACAACATTTGAGCGCGTTTATGGCCCTACGCTCCTTCCCGGTTCCATGAATATTTATCAAAATTTATTATACTTTTATTAGAAGCGGCACCACTCCTATATTCATGGTGAGTTCCAACACCTATATCTTGTACATATGATTTATACTTGAACTCGAGTTCTATTTCAAACTCATATAAGCACTTATGCTAGTATGACTTTCCAATATATTATAGTGCTCTTAAACATTGAAAATACAACAATGACTTGTTTTTACCCATTAAACTTTAAAATTAGAAAAACTAACATAAAGTAGGGTTACCATCATTGGTATCTTCTATTTATTGCGAAAGTCTCATTTCTATGGTTGTAGACTTTACCATATCTCTCGAGAGTCCTTAGTTAAGGAATTTGCCAAATTCTTTCCAGATTTGACTTACACAATAGTAATCACTCCTTTAGTGGTCAATTCTCTAATTAATATATCCATGTTTTAGGCCTATATGTCTCAACTATCCATTGTAGACATTGCCGTAAGCTCTAGACATGGTTGTTTGACCATCACAGTGCAAAGAGATAACTTTCATTGGTTGTAGCCACAACTCTTTATTTGATAACATATCTCTCAACTATTCAACCTCTTTGCCTGCCGCAAATCAGACAACAAACTCCGATTCCATAATGGAGTGTGCTTACACAATTTACTTTTAATTTAGAAGCCAAACCTATAGCACCTCCACCTAATGTAAATATCCAACATCTTGTGGACTTATTATCATTTGCACCTACCCATTTACAACTTATGGGTTTAGAACCCGGGGTTAAATCAACTAGGACCCACATATTATTCGCCATAATTGAGTTCATTTCATCATTCACTGCTTCTCTACAACATCTCTTGATGATATTGACTCAGTTAAAGTCTTTGGTTTACTTTCAACATTTTGAAGAATAGGTATCTTATTTAATTAATACCTTAACTCTACTCCTTTTCACTAGGAAGGACAAAGAATCCAGCTATACGAAATTAGGATCTAAAGATTTTTCTTTCTTGCCCTTTGCCTTCTACGAGGTTTAACACTCTCATTACTATCAATTATCCTTTTGTTTGAGGATGCATTTTCACTTATTACTACATCATTTGCAAGTCCACTTTCCTTAGAACCATTATCCACTGTGTCATTTTTTGTTCTCCATCACTTGCACATAGATTGATTCTACTATGACACTAGAATTTAAGTTCAATAGCCTATAGCTTTTGAATCTTTAACATATCCTACTAATACACTTTTGATTCATCTTAGACCTAATTTAGTCCTTTTTGGATCAGTAATTTGGCAATAAGTGATACACCCCCACACTTTAAAATAATTAATATTGGGTCTTCTTCCATTCCAAACTTCATATGGTGAAATATGAGTTTTCTTAGATGGAATTTTCATTAACATTTAGTTTCGTCATAATACACATGTATGACATCATATTTCTAACAAACAAATAGTTAATAAACTGCCACATAAACCAAATGAAGATGATAGCTAAACATGATTTAACTTGATAATGCTCAAGAGTAACTACCACAACAACATAATCCTCAGAGACAATACTTCTTAACAAGGCATGTAACAAATCACGTAATAATTAATATCAAAACAATAATATTCCGATGATTAAGATCATCCACATTCTAAGTGTTGAAATAGAAGGATAAGAAACTTATCTCATGTCCACTAAATAGCAATTCAGATATCCCGCCATAATCAATTAGGCATGGTTGAAAAACCGACTTCTTTTTATCATCAAAACGATCCATTTTAATAAAGTCCTGGTCCATCATTGTTATTGCCGCAGATGATTTTCCTTCCATAATATTACCTTTAGATTGTTAGATTTAATGATGAAGGAAAATAATCTATGGCCTTGGATCGTGATTGAACACTGTCCTAAAGGTAATATTGCCGTACTATGGGATCTTAGGACAAGTTACCCCCAGGATTAAACAAGGCAAAATAAACTTTATGGAGATAATTGATGTGCATAAGGCATTCGATGTCTCTTTACAAATGTGGCATAAACCACCTATTTATAGACAAATCTTGAAAAGACACATTGCTTGGTCAAATTCCAAAAGACATGTGGTTTGGACAAACTCCAAAAGATATGTTGTTTGGACTCCAAAAGACATGTTGGTTGAACATATTATGAAAAGACATGTTGGTTAACAGTAATTAATTAATAATAATTAATTAATTATTAACCATCATCAAAATAATAATAATAATAATAATAATATAACTATTATTATTTCTCTCTTTAACCATTAACCATCAACTACCAATTAAATTTGTCACTCTTCCAATGTGGGACAATATTCCCACTTCAAATATTACAATTTATCTCACATGATACAACCATTGCATCAAATCCGTCCTAGTCTCAGTCAACTGAAAGTGGAGCTAACCACCAAACCCATTCTCACAAACGTTCTGCTTTTGAGCATCACTAAGACTATCTATCAAAGTTTTCAACTCATGTGATCGACATATTATTTGAAATTGAAAACTTCACTTGCAAAACAAAGAAAAACATATACCAATAATAATTAGCATAGTATAGAGCAATTATATTTCACTCTAATAAAAACAAGAAGAAAGACAAAGTAATTATACTAATAAAAACTGTATGTGTAACTATCAATTATAAATGATAAAGAAAAATGCCCTAATAACATCCACATATAGCCACACCCCCCCCCCACACTACAACTGAAGTCACCTCCATACTTAACTTGGAACCACCCCCAAAACTTAAAGCAGCATATATAAATCAAACCACATAGAATTTAAATATTGTGTGTTAAAATTCTTGTCATTAAGAATGAACTACACAAAAACAACGTTACCTTTTTCTGTGAGGTTTTAGTGTCATTAATGGCGGTTTCATATCAGCCTTTTTATCATCCCTAACGAGAATGTCATTAGCTAACTTACTTCTACGTTCCCTCATTAAACCCAAACTTAAGTATGTTTGCACCAGTGGTTTTTGAACTTCTTTTTCCACACAACTCCTTAACATTCTCTTTTCTGCTCTTTTGGAGCAATTAGAGACCTCGTGTATCTTGTCCTTTCCTCTGACCATCGCTTGAATTCGATCTTTCACCTAGAATTTTGGAAACACATTTGGATTTGAAACTAAAAATAAACAAGGATAGTAACCATATACCAACATAGAAAGAAATCAACACAAAAAGACCCAAAATACTATATGTCATAATGTCAGATAATTTCAATCTTTCACCTAGAATTTCAAAGACTAAACTATAAACATAAATTATGGCTCACAACAAACATTATGTATTCTAAGGTCACATTATACCATAATGTTATCAACAACATCATGAAGAACTATGCATTAAGCTCTAGTGATGCTCCAAGAACAGAAATCTGAACCAAAGAGCAAGTTATAATCTTGGGGTGACACTGGTTCATATTTTGGGGTGACTCCTACTGTTACTTTGGGGTGGTGTGTAATGAAACATGTGTGGAAAAGGAAACAAAGTATTCATGTCAAGCATCTCTAACTGCTTGCAAAAGAAAATAACACCAATTGAGCTGAGTGATAATATTGCAAAAGTAAAAACAACACCAAAAAAATTAATACCAAATTGTGGTGTTAGTCCACCAGATTCATTTCCCGATTATTCAAAACCACGAAAGCTCAATTCAGTCATCTCACTAGCTCCAAAGTGCTTCTGTTGACAGTTCATGAAACCCTTAAAAATTTCAACTCAATTTGTTCTAAAACTCAAGTCCCTCACACCTCCCTCCAATTCTACAAAACACTAGTTGAAAGTCAATTCTACAAGCTAAAATTGTGCAGATCAATAGGAACATGCGAAGGAGGGGCACACACTTAATATTTTTGGACCACAAAATGACCTCCAAGTAAGTCCTAACCATTACCTAATCTTCCCAATCTACTGCTGAATAATCTGTTGTATCTCAGACGATCTAAGCATGCGTTAATCATCCCTAAAAGCAAAACAATCAGATCAGAAAGTTAAGACCACAGAATCAGCCCTTAGCAAATAAATTTGATGATTTGAGCACCCATAAATTGATCCTACTTTCTAGAATGTCTTACCACTTAATGTACTGACTTTTAAAGTGCAGTTTCGCTCAAAATTTATGATATATTATCCAATCTTTGAAATACACAAAAACACAAGTTATTCAAGTGCAATTTCGATCAAACTTTTGGCAAATATCATCTAGATACATAAAACAATAAATATGAACATAATAATCACAAAAAACAATGAAATGTGATAACAAACCCAAAATTACACCCACAAAACCCCTAACAAACTGAATTTCAAACCCTTATAATCTATAGTGGGGGAGGATCCTTTGCTGTTCCAAAAAGAACAACAGAGTGTTGTCCTCCAAACCTCCACCTTTGGATTGGAGGGGGTGGGTTTTGGGCCCTTAAATAGGAGATGGGATCCTCTCCAATAGAATGATAAAGTACTTGGTGTAGTAACTCACAAGAACCAAATAAGAAAAGGAAAATAGAATTAGAGTTTGATATCTTTTGGAGTGGGCAACTGATATGGCATGATGATATTGGTTTATTGGAGGGGATATTGGAGGGAAGTACTTTAGAGGATCCTCACTTCTTAAATAGAGGGGTGGGTTTTTATAAATATAAAGTGGTATAATTTATTATGTGTCTTTTCTTATAACAACCCCGGATAAATTTTGATGTATATTAATTATAAAAGACTGATAAAGATACGTTCTTGATGACAAAATCCTAGCAAGAATAACCAAAGAGACTAACCAAGAATCAATCAACAAGAAATTTCGCCACCAAAGGCTAGGGTTTCGCCACGAAAGGCAAGAGACTAAAATTCACCAAAGAATTATAGGCACTCAAAACTGAATTCTCATTCATAAATCTCAATAATCATCTGTGTCTATGTTACAATAAGGACGTGTGCCATATATATAAGCAAGATAATAAATATAACTAATCCTAATCTGAGTAGGAAAACCAACCCTATTACAAGTAGGAATCCTATTACAATTTGGAAACTAAACCAACTGAAATTACGAAATAAATAACAACCTAAGCTAACTGAATTTAACACACAAAAGGTAATTAAATCAGCTATAAACACGCCTAACTTAAGTAGAAACCAACTAGGAAAGAATAACTATTGTATACTCGTTTCCTTAGAGCCCAAGGTAACGTTGTTGAATCCTGCGCTGTAATTTCAATCAAACATTCAACCACGTTATTTTCTGTATCTGAAAATAATCAAAATATGAAAGTTTGAGATCTCTCTGTTATCTTTACATAGCACTTTGAAACACGATGATCCGATCTTGTATGATGTAGTTATGCCCAAAATACGAACAAATGTCAAACTGTCAAACCTACGGGATTGTTCATAATGAATATGATCATATAATAAGAGCTTTAATCCCGATCTTTTGTGCATACTACATGTAATCACCATCACTATAATATATTCTCCATAAAGGAACATAATAAAATCAGTATAGAATGTTCTTTCAATTCCCCTTGAAAACCACCTGTTGTTCTTTAAAAGCGTTGTAGAGGAATTAGGATCGTTCACAAGATATATGTAGTATATGTGATTCTTAGTAAATTTTGACCATGATGCTCTTGCATCATTCTCCCTTTCTTTGAAAAGAATTGTCCTCAATTCTTGACGACTATCAATCTTTTCTTGAATCTTGTTTCTATAATCGGGCATTGAGAACACCATAGAATTCGTATATACCTCATCATGAAAAATAACTTCTTCTCTGAAAATAATTGAACTTTCTTGAAGGTCGTTCAAAGAATCCAAGACCCCAAGGTCCAAATTCTTTTCAAGCACATATTTTTCACTCACTTCATCAAATATAGGAGTTTGTGTGAGATCTAACACATGACTACTTTTTTCTGTAAGATGGATCTCTTCTTCAAAGAAATTTTCTTCAGCAAGAACCATATCTGTAAAGGCTTGATAAAGATCTGGTTGTTAAATACTTTCCTCCAAAATCAAGACCTCTTCTTTTTCCTCATATCTCAACTTGTCTAGCCACATGTCCAACATATTTGCACAATTGCATCAAGACAATGCAAGAAACGAATAATTTTCGATTGAAAAACCAGATTCGAAAGATAAATTGCCCAAAAAAGATAGTAAACGTTCGAATTTTGCAACAGTAAGATGGTCCTAGTAAGAACGTTGTTTACTTTTGAAAAACACTATTTTCTTGTCGAAACCGGAGAACAGCAGATCTGGCAATTGCGGATTTCTCGATCGTTGAAGTTTAAGAAAACTCCAAAACCAAGCTTTGATACCAATTTGATGTATATTAATTATAAAAGACTAATAAAGATACGTTCTTGATGACAAAATCCTAGCAAGAATCCCCAAAGAGACTAACCAATAATCAATCAACAAGCAATTTCGCCACCAAAGACTAGGGTTTCCCACCAAAGGCAAGAGACTAAAATTCACCAAAGAATTATAGGCACTCAAAACTGAATTCTCATTCATAAATCTCAATAATCATCTGTGTCTATGTTACAATAAGGACGTGTGCCATATATATAGGCAAGATAATAAATATAACTAATCCTAATCTGAGTAGGAAAACCAACCCTATTACAAGTAGGAATCTTATTATAATTAGGAAACTAAACCAACTAAAGTTACGAAATAAATAACAACCTAAGCTAATTGAATTTAACACACAAAAGGTAGTTAAATCAGCTATAGATACGCCTAACTTAAGTAGAAACCAACTAGGAAAGAATAACTATTGTATACTCGTTTCCTTGGAGCCCAAGGTAACGTTGTCGAATCCTGCGCTGTAATTTCAATCAAACATTCGACCATGTTATGTTCTGTATCTGAAAATAATCAAAACATGAAAGTTTCAGATCTCTCTGTCATCTTTCTATAGCACTTTGAATCACGATGATCCGATCTTGTATGATGTAGTTATGCCCCAAAAATGAACAGATGTCAAACTGTCAAACCTACGGGATTGTTCATAATAAATATGATCATATAATAAGAGCTTTAATCCCGATCTTTTGTGCATACTCCATGTAATCACCATCACTATAATATGCTCTATAAAGGAACATAACAAAATCAGTATAGAATGTTCTTTCAATTCCCCTTGAAAACCACCATTGTTGTTCCTTAAAAGCGTTATAGAGGAATCAGGATCGTTCACAAGATATATGTAGTATATGTGATTCTTAGAAAATTTTGACCATGATGCTGGAATTTCTCTACAACGCTTTTAAAGAACAACAATAGTGGTTTTCAAGGGGAATTGAAAGAACATTCTATACTGATTTTATTATGTTCCTTCATGGAGTATATTATGCACAAAAGATCTGGATTAAAGCTCTTATTATATGATAACATACATTATGAACAATCCCGTATTTTGACAGTTTTACATCTGTTCGTATTTTGTGCATAACTACATCATAAAACATCGGATCATTGTGATTCAAAGTGTTGCGGAAATCTAACAGAGAGATCTAAAACTTTCATGTTTTGAGTATTTTCATATTCAGAACGTAACGTGGTCGAATGTTTGATTGAAGTTACGGCGCAGAATTGGACAACGTTACCATGGGCTTCAAGGAAACGAGTATACATTAGTTATTTTTTCCTAGTTGGTTTCTAATTTGTTTAGGAGTGTTTATAGCTGATTTAATTACCTTTGGTGTGTTAAATTCAGTTACCTTAGGTTGTTATTTATTTCCTAATTTCAGTTGGTTTAGTTTCCTAATTGTAAAAGGATTCCTACTTGTAATTGGGTTGGTTTTCCTACTTAGAATAGGATTAGGTTTGTTCATTATATTGCCTATATATATGGCACATGTCCTTATTGTAACATACACGGATGATTATTGAGATTTATGAATGAGAATTCAGTTTTGAGTGCCGATAATTCTTTGGTGAATTTTATTCTCTTGCCTTTGGTGGCGGAACCCTAGCCTTTGGTGGCGAAATTGCTTGTTGATTGATTCTTGGTTAGTATCTTTGGTGATTTTTGCTAGGATTTTATCATCAAGAACGTATCTTTATTAGTCTTTTATAATTAATATACATCAGAAGTACTTTAGAGGATCCCCACTTCTTAAATAGAGGGGTGGATTATATATTTAAACATGTAGAGAAGAGAGATAGAGACAAGAAAGGACAATAGAGGATCCAAACACATCTATAGTGAGGGTTACAAAAATTTATACCTTGCAATTTGTAATGAGCCTTTGAAATCGAACAAAAATTCACTTTGTTTCGCGATTTAATCAAACCTTCGCTATAGTGTTCTTAGCAACAATGGAAAAAGAGAGGAGAGAGAAAACTTTGGGAGAGAGAGAGAGAGAGAGAGAGAGAGAGAGAGAGAGAGAGAGAGAGAGAGAGAGAGAGAGAGAGAGGGTAGAAAGAAGGAAGGAGACGCGATTTTTTTTGGTAGTTCGCACCCGTGATGTCAGGAATGCGGGACGTGGCCGCGTTCCGCGTCCCCGGTCGAATTGTCCCAAAACAGGGGACGATTCTGAACTGGGACGGTCGGAAACGCGACCCCTGTTGGCAACTTGGCGACCCCGTTTTCCTAAAGTGGTAAGTCTGGATTGATGTAACTCTGGAATTCTGGAAGTTAGATTTATGAAGAAGAACTAGAAGAGAGTAGAGAGAGAATAAAAAAGATGAAGTAGATCGAAGAGAGAGGAGTTGGAAGGTCGAAAAGTGAAAAAGAAAAATAAGAGATTGGCAGCTGACCATCTGTCGCCTACTATCCCTTTTGCTTTTCTATTTTTCTTTGTTCATTTTTTCCTTTGTTTCTTTTTGTTGTGATTACAGCTGTCATACAGTACTCCACTAGCGTGTAGATACTGGGAAGATTAATTGTAAGTTGGACACTATGAAATATTTACACTTCATAAAAGAAATTAAGAAGGCATTAATAATAATAATAATAATAATAATAATAATAATAATAATAATAATAATAATAATAATAATAATAATAATAATAATAATAATAATAATAATAATAATAATAATAATAATAATAATAATAATAATAATTCCCCTTGCGTTTCCCGCGTTCCCACTTAGCCTATCCTTTCGTTCCCGATTATTACAATTTATGAATCTCATCCCCGTTCCCGTCCCCTAAATCGCCTCGTACCCCGTACCATAATCAGATTATTTGAATTACATTAATAATCATATTTTATAGAAAAAACAAAATTGGAGGCAATTACGCATACAACACAAATACAAACATAGAAGATTGACAACAACATCACAACAAGAACAAAAGAATATAAGTACTACAATTTATTATGCCATTTTTAAATTCCAAACCTAAGCTACAACGCCACTCTGTTCCCTCCTCCTCCTCCTCCTTCTCCTTCTTCTTCTTCTTCTTCTTCCCCTCGCTGAGAGTGATCACTCTGTTTAAGTAGTGGTTGTTACAATAACTTTAGTCCTCTTATCTTCATCTCCTTTTTTTTACCCTTTCAAAAACCTACAAGGATTCTAACTTCTAACCCTTCAATTAGAATGACAATTACGCATACAACACAACGACAAATATAGAAGATTGACAGCAAAATAACAACAATAACAAAAGAAAACAACTACTACAACTTATTATCTCATTCTTAAATTCCAGATCTAAGCTACAACGTCACTCTGTTCCTCTTCCTCCTCCTTATTCTTCTTCGCCTCTTTTCCCCCTCGCTGGGACTGGCCGTCATGCTTGAGGTTGCCGTCATTACGGTAACTTTAGTCCTTGTATCTTCATCATATATTTTTTGGATCCAGTGAAGATGATGAATATACGGGGGCTAATGTTACCATAACATGAACCGTACAATATGACAATTGTATTCATCCATAGTGAGTAAATTCACTCGACATGGGTTGCAACGCCAAATAAATTAAATTCTGAAAACATGATTACTCAACAATTAAAAGTGTGGGTGAGATGAGTAAGAATGCAAAGGTGTTTGTATAGATAAATTTGCTCCAAGAATCAATTGAAATTCCACTAGTATAGTAATTGATCAAAGTATGCTAGTTGAAGTGTTAATGAGCAAAATAAGGACAGAAACATCACATGAATGGACACAAAGAATTGAGGAAGAAAAATGGAATATTGTGTTTTAAATTTATTTTTGACGGTGCATTTCTTGTCCATCTCTTTCCTAACTCATATACTCCCTCCGTCTCATGTTTACGTTCACAGTGTGATATTACATGAGTTTTAATGGAAGTGAACTTTAGCATCAACTTTTCCCTTATACCCTCACCTTAAGTCTTAACACTTTCTCTCTCTCCTCACATCCATCACCCGCCCCCACCCCCTTCCCCACCAGCCCCACTCCCTCCCACACCAAAAAAATCCCACCACTAGTCTCCACACCAACGCCCCCACCACCACCCTAGAACTCTACACCCCACCGCCAGAAAACCCCAACCACCAGCACCCCCAGCGTCGGAAACACCAACACCAGTAACCCCCACCGCCAGAAGCCCCAACCCGAAATTCCCCTATTACCGAAACTCAACCACCCCCATTACCAAAAATCACACACAAAAACCCACCTCACCCCACGAAAACCCACCCCAATCCATGCCCACGAAAACCCCAACCCCCACCCACGAAAACCCACCCACCCAGATCAGTCTTCATCTACCCCCCATTCTTCCTCCCACCACGAGATCCCACCACCACTATATTTCCAACAGCAAAGAGAGACATAAGGAGCAAGAGAGAGGAAGAGCCGGCATCGGAGAGATTTTCGCCGGCACCGAAGAGATTTTCACGGCCGCCGGCGAGCCACCGTTGGTGGTTGGTCTGGTAGGAGAGAGAATGTAAGTGACCAATGAGATTATGAGAATGCTTTTTCACAAAATAAAAGAGGTATGTGGGAAGGGTAGTTAGGTACTTTTGCCCACAAAACTTTACCAAATAAGGAACTGTGAACGTAAATGAGAGACAGACAAAAAAGGAAACTGGGAATGTAAACGTGGGACGGAGGGAGTTTTATATTACGAGTTCCTAATAGTGTTTGGCTCGCTATGCAATTCAGAAATGAGGTCATGAACCGCAGTTCCAATAAATTTGTGAATTTGATGTCCAGACTGTCCAATTTACATTATCCATAACACATCCCCATGTCAAATTTCAAAAATGCAGCAACTGAGTATGGGCCTTTAACATGATATGTGTGAATTCATACATCTACCTCCCACTTGTGTTAGTATCTAGTTCATTCTTTTCTGTTCGATTTGTCATGCCTTACTTCCCCAAACTTTTCCTAATGCCGTCAGAAATTTTTGAAATCCAAAACAATACATCTAGGACGGACCTTCCGGATATGGCCTCTCACAGTTCCTTCTCCCGTCTCTTTCTCTCTCCTCTCTCGCTCCCACGTCTCACGGGGATATGTCCGCCCCATACAAGAGCTATTGAATTTGCAAATCTTTCACCTTGTTGATATCACTACAAGAAATATGGTCAAAGAGAGCATTTTATGTGAATCAAAGAAAGTATTTTTAACTTGCTTAATCTGTTCTCATTAAATAGGGCACTTTTATTCTTCCCTCGTTGTTGACATCAAATAAGGCGTTTCTTAAAAAATTGCCTTTCCGTTTACATTTGCAATATCTAATATTGCATTTTCTAAAATAATGCCCTCCTAGTTACTAATTCTGTAGCAATAAAGCACTTTAAAAAAAGCAATGAAATAAATTCACACTCCACAGCAATGAAAGAAAAGGAATGATCACTACTAGTTTTCCAAACCATATCCCCTTAATTATCGTAACCCTCCACCAACCTTCATTTGATTTACAAGTCCTTATTCTAAGAGAAACAGAGAGATCTTTAAAAATTTTGAATTACTTATCGCTGTTGTGTATCTAGATGATTATATGTATGAATGAAACAAACAACGAACCAAGAGAGAAACGAAGAAGTAGCAGTAGTTTTCTTTTGATTAAGATTTGAGGGGTTGGATTTTGATGAAAGCAGAACAACAAAGACGGAAAGTGGAAGAGAGTGAGAAATATGAATCTATGATGGATCAATTGAATTCTCGCCCATCGTCTTCTTCTTTTTCCCATTTCTCCCAGTGGATTTCCCACCCTTACTGTCCCACGTCGACGATTTGAAGGATAGATTCCAAAATTTCTATAAAAGTAAGTTGCAAGGGTTGATAATAGTTAATTATGGGTTGGCTTACGCTTAGTTCGTTGGTCCATAAAATGCTGGCATTGTTTAGTCCAATAGTTAAAACTTGAAAGTTGAGACCCAAGCGCTAAGTGGAGAATTTCATAAATAAACAATGGTCTTATCAAATAATGAAATTTGGATTTGGTTAGTGTACTTTGATCAATTAGGGCATTTTAATATGCCTTTTATGAAAAAATAATGCCATATTTATTAAGTATCAAATAAGGCAATTATAAAATGCCCTATTTGCTGGGTATCAAATAACGCAACCATAAAATGTCCTATTTTAGCAAAAATTAGGAGGGAAATTAAAAATTCCCTATTTATTCCTTATCAAATATGGTGTTTTTGTGCCTTAATACCCTAAGACAACGAGGTAAATAGAGCATTTAAGGGCATTTTAAATAATGCCCTCTTAGCCTAATTTATAAGGCGTTTTTTGACCAAATAAGGCATTTTAAAACGCCTTCTTTGAACTAAAATGTTGTGGTGTATGCATACTATCAATTTGTCATATCCTTTTCGAAATTATGTAACGTGCACCACATGATTCAACCAGATAGTTTAAGCCTGTTTTAACTCGAAGGAATTCTGATTGAGCGACTTTGAGACATCATCTGAAAAATCAATGGTGACTAAGACACTACTAGTGACAATTTTTTCCCACCCATACAAGACTCAATTGCAATTTGCAAGTACCAAACTCTCCACCTCTGATGTTTGATCATCAAGCTCGATATTTCTCTCATCCACCAAACTAAGAGTTGTACCCTTTCTAACACTGCAATAAAAACATTCTTTCCACTTTCTTTGTTTACCTTTTTTTAAAAAAAAGATGTGGGTACACAAGATTGTCATTTACATTTGCAGTCTTACAGCTATATATGAGTGACACATATCATCGTTAAGGTATTGAGTACTAATTAGAATTTAGATGCAATAGATAAGGTACCCACAGGCTTAATGGACAAAATTGTCCTTCTGGACAACATTTTTTTGGTTGTATCTCTATAAATAAATTTGAGTTACACTAATAATCAGATTTTATTAAGGGGTACAAATTAGAATGATAGCTACACATACAGCACAAAGACAACCATACAACACAAAGACAAACCTAAAAGATTGCCAACAAAATCACAACTAAAACAAAAGAAAACAAGTACTACAATTTATTATGTCATTCTTAAAACCTAAACCTACACTACAATGCCACTGTGTTCCTCCTCCCCCTCCTTCTTTTCCCCTCGCTGTGAATGACCCCTCATCTTGAGGTTACGGTTGTTACGATAACCTTAGTCCCCGTTTCTTCATCATCTTTTTGAGATGACGAATATTCGAGGACTAAAGTTACGGTAACATTGACATGTACAATATGATGATTGTATTCTTTCACAATAAGAAAATTCACTCGGTTGGGTTGCAACGCCGAAAATATTATGAAGACATGATTACTCAACAAATAAAAGTGTGGATGAGATGGGTAAGAATGCGAAGGTGTTAAAAGAATGCAAATGTGTTTATTGGGGATTATGCATGATCGAGTCACTCAGACAACAATAATAAGGCAAAGGAATTAAGGAAGAACAATAAGAACACAACCAATTTAACGTGGTTAGCAAGAACAACCTACGTTCATGGTCGTACTAGAATTTCTCTTTTTAAATCAAGAGGATGGGATAGTTTCAATGAACATTTATATCCCTATTTATAAATTCTCATATAATATCTTTTTTCCCAAGACTACTACTAATTTACATAGGAAAATGTTGCTTTCGTAACCGTATCAGAAAACTAGTCTAACCAAAGATTTTATTAAAGTAATAACATCTCGTATAATACTCTAGAAATGCTGGACTTTCTCTCTCTAGAAATGCTCTAGCGGTGCATGTTACCTCAGATTGCTAACTTACGCGGCTGCCATTAATGGGGAGGAAGAAAGCCACTACAATGTCATTGAGTGATTTTCTTGCAACGGATACTGACATCCCCGAGTGTATTGTTGAAGATGATGAAGAACAGGAGGAAGATTTAGGGCAATATAGCTCGTGGTCCAAGGGTTTGCCTGGGTTTGAATCTGCGAATCCGGGACCTCGAGCGGCTAGACAGCTGATAATGGTTCCCACTCCTCGCGAGGGTGTTTCACCGCCGACAGCTACTAGTCCTGCAACTTTTGAGCAACCTATATTTAGGAGTCTCCCTCCATCGATGAGTTTAGAGACTTCTCCTGAGATTTCAGCAGTTGGGTCTGAACAACCTTCAACTGTAAGTACCCCTGAAGTTGAACCTATTAGAATCCCTCCTAATAGAGTTGCTAATGAGTCTTTTAAATTGAAATTTATCCCACCTGTGATTAAGGAAGGTAAAACAATTGCTAAATTGCAAAAATCTGAAATCCAATTAGCAAATAAGAGATGGGATACAGCTCTAGTAGGGTTTGTATTGGGTGATGCTCCCTATTTTAGCCAAATGGAGAAATATGTTGAATCTTACTGGAACTTTGTTACTATGCCTAAGTGCTACTTGCATGATGAAGGGTACTTTATCTTCAAGTTTGATTCTATTGATGATATGAATGAAGTGCTGAATCGAGGTCCCTATGCTTTCAATGGGAAGCCCTTTATTCTAAGGGAATGGTCAGCTAATTTCGTAATGGATCCTACCAGCTACAGACATGTGCCTGTGTGGATATAATTACCTAACCTGCCTCTTAGATGTTGGTCACTGGACTCACTTAGCAGATTAGGTAGCTGCATAGGGAAACCTCTTTATGTTGATAGAGTTACAGCTGAGCTTGAGAGAGTTTCCTATACTAGGCTACTAATTGAGGTTGACATCACTTTACCTTATAAGGATGAAGTCTGGTTTGAAGATGATTTAGGAGCCATGATACAACAAGAACTTGTGTATGAATGGCAGCATGCTTTCTGCCAAGGATGCAGGAAATTTGGACACACTGAGGACCACTACACTGCTAACCAGCCTGCCCAATAAGCTAGAAATCAGCAGGGACAAATACCTGCTCGAAGAAGGAAGAAAAAGAAGCAGACAACTCAATGGCAGCCTAGAACCACTACAGAGAACCCAATAGTGCCTGACCCTGTGGTTACTCCTGTAGCACACTCTGAGATTGAACTACAGACCCTAGGTACTCTGCAGAGGAATCAAGATGGCAGAGTATAAACACCCAGAGGGCTAACCCTGTGCCCACTAGCAATGCGTTCACAGCACTGCATGAACCCACTAGGGAGGAAGAGCCAGCTTTTGGGAAATTCACTCCAATTTTTGACATGGCAACTGGGTTGAAAATTAACATTCAGCTACCTGCTACTGATGCCAGTGCAACTACTATGGGAGATACCAATGGGGGTAGGCCTCCAAACACCTCTCAATGTCAATGAAGCTTCTCATATGGAATGTTAGAGGTATGAATAAGCCCTCTAAGCTGAGAGAGGCACCAAATGGAAGGATTTTGATTGCTTAGGATGCTACTATATTACATGTAAATATTTTAGCTGCATCTGACCAATATGCTCATATGAGATTGTCATTCCATTCTGGGATTCACTTTCTCTTAACTGTAATATATGCAAAAAATGATACAACTGCTAGACAAGTTTGCTTGCATGATATTGAGCAGTTAGGGCAGAATATTGCTGAATCTTGGCTAATTGGTGGTGATTTCAATTCCACTCTTGTTGCATCTGCGAGAGTACAGTATGGGGATTTCTTCTCTGGTATTAGTGAACTACAAGACATGTGTTATAAGCTTGATTTGCAGGATCTTAGAGCTAAAGGGATGGACATGGAGTATACTTGGTGTAACAGACATGAAGTGCAGGATAGGGTATACAGCATAATTGACAGGGTCATGGGGAATTTTGAGTGGATCTCTAAATTTCCAAATATTGAGGCTGAATTTCTGACTCCAGGCATTTCAGACCACTCAGCAGCTAGTTTTTGTATAGTTCCTGAGGATCAATAGGCCAGGAAACCTTTCAGATTCTTTAATCTGTGGACATCCCTGCCTGAGTATACAGAGATTATTAATAGGAGTTGGAGCTTTGAAGGCACACGATCCAAGATGTTTAGAGTGCTTCAAAAGCACAAAAATGTCAAGAAAGCTATTAAAAACTCTAAGCTCTACTGCTCACGCATTGAGGAGAAGATTAATAAGGCTCATCAAAGCCTTGCAATCACCCAAGAGCAGCTTGATTCAGACAAGTTCAACTCTAAACTTGCCAATAGAGAGAGACAACAACTCACTGCTCTACAACAACTAAGAGAAAATAAAGAGCACTTTTTTAGACAGAAATCTAGGCTTGATTGGATCAAAGCAGGAGATGATAATACAAAATTCTTTGATGCTAGTGGAAAGAGCAGGAGAGCAGGGAACAGAAGTAGTTCTATCTACACTGCAAATGATGTGAAGCTAACAAATGCTAGTGAGGTGCAAGATGAGTTCCAGAGGTTCTTTATTACTATGATGGGTTCTTGTGCAGATGAACTCCCCTCTATTGATCCTGATACTATGAAGATGGGGCCCTTATTATCTACTGAACAACAGATCTGCTTATGTGCAGACTTCTCAGATAAGGAGATCAAACAAGCTCTCTAGGTCATTGAAGATGATAAATCCCCTGGCCCAAATGGGTTTACTGTTGCGTTTTATAAGAAGTCTTGGGATACTATTGGTGCAGAAATCACTCAAGCAATCAAGAGTACCTTGTTCTCAGGTAAATGCTAAGAGAACTTAACTGTACCTCTATTACTCTTGTTCCTAAAAAAGCTAACCCCAATTATGTGAGTGATTACCGTCCTATAGCTTGTTGCAATGTCTTGTATAAGATTATGTCTAAGGCAATAGCCAATAGGATTAGTACTGTGTTGCATGATATAACTCTGCTGGAACAATCTGCTTTTATTAAGGGTAGATTTATTGGTGATAATATCATTTTGGCTCATGAGATAATTAAGCATTATGGAAGGAAGGGTATCTCCCCCAGGTGCACTCTGAAGATTGATTTAAGGAAGGCCTACGACTCCCTGGAGTGGGTATTTCTTGAACAAATTCTGTTGGGGTTACAATTTCCTCTGAAATTTGCGAAATGGGTCCAAATGTGTTATTCTACTGTAAGCTACTCTATTTTGTTCTATGGGACACCCTTGGCACCCTTCTTTGCAAAGAGAGGTTTGAGACAAGGAGACCCTCTGTCTCCCTATCTCTTTGTGATAGCAATGGACTACTTATCTAGATAGCTCAGAGAGTTGAAGACAAGTAGAGAGTTTAGCTATCATCCCAGGTGCAAGAAGTTTTTCCAGGTACACTGCATCTTTGCAGATGACCTGTTGATGTTCTCCCATGGAGATGTGAAGTCTGTTGATAGCATGTTCAATAAGTTCAAGTCTTTCTCATCATGTTCTGGTTTGCAAGCAAATGAAAGCAAATCTGAAATTTATTTTGGAGGGATACAAATTGAGGAGAGAGACATAATCATTCAAAGGATGGGGATATAGGAGGGCTCACTGCCCTTCAGATATTTAGGGGTCCCTCTTACTTCTAAGAGACTCCAGGCCTTCCATTTTGACCCTTTAGTGCAAAGAATGACAGATAGGATCCAGTCCTGGACTTCCAAATACCTATCCTGAAGACTACAGTTAATCAAGGTTGTGCTTTTCCCACTTCAGAACTTCTGGTCTCAGTTCTTCCAAATTCCAGTGGGGGTGATTCATAGCATAGAACAACTCTGTAGGAGATACTTATGGACAGGATCATGCAACCCTAGCCGCAGGGCTCTAGTGTCTTGGGAGGATCTATGTGTGCCAACAGCTGCTGGTGGCTTGGGTCTTTTCAGTTTCACAGTATGGAACAAAGCTTCTGTGGGGAAGTTGATGTGGGATATACAGCATAAGCCTGAGAAGTTGTGGATTAAATGGATCAGTGCCTATTATATCAAGGGTAGAGATATATGGGTCATGCAAAAGCCTAAGCAAGCTTCCTGGGTTATACAAAAGCTTTTTGATTTGAGAGATGGGTTGAAATAGTTCATTACTAGCAATAACAGGTACAAGGTGAATAAAGCTTACAGATGCTTGTTACCTGCTCCACAGAAACAACCCTGGGCTAACCTAGTATGGAACTCTCTAGCTCTCCCCAGGTGGAGATTCATATTATGGTTGAGTGTCAAGAACAGATTGTCAAATTGGCAAAACCTGTACAAAATAGGCATACAAGGACCAAGTATACGCTGTTTATGCAAAAACAATGAGGAAAACCCACATCATCTGTTCTTTTACTGTCAGTTTGCTAGTCAGATATGGGCTAGAATCTTTCAACGGCTGCATATTGCTCCTATCCAGTGGCAATGGCCATGAGCCTTCGTACAAATCAGTGAGAAATTTAAAGGGAGACAGAAGAGTGCCAGAGTCATGAGAGCTTGTGCAGCTGCTGTAATATACTCCATTTGGCAAGAAAGAAATATGAGAATATTTCAGGACAGAACAAGCACGATTGACAGTGTCATGAAGTAGATCATTCTAACACTACATGGAAGAGCTGCATCAACAAGAGATATGAAGTTAAGAGAGTATTTTCTAGCTAGTCTTAACTGTTATGGTTAGAGATTGCTAGAGTATGTGTCTGATTGATGTTCTCTGGCTTATATTGTAGCATAATTAGCAGGCAGATGATTGTGGACTCGTGCTCAAATGCCCTTCCCAGAAGGTAAGTTAAGCATGAGTTATGATGCCCTTGTAGCTGATTATTGCGTGGGTTTATCCCATTGACTGCCAGATGTGTTAATTTTTAGTTTTGGAGGACTTGCGCTTAACTGTAAACAACCTTTGGAAAGTAATGAAATGATATTTACATTCAAAAAAAAAAAAGATATTATTATAGCTAAAGCACTAATTCGGAAATCTCACGAAACCAAACTTTGTCTAGAATTTGCCCCTAACAACAACTCCTTTGTATCCAAGTTGTTAGGGCCCACAAAGAGTACTTTAACAAATCAAGCAAGACTTAATCAACTTGATCATCACGGTTTAATGCAATCGAGGCATGCCGAAGCCAATTCCAGGTATGCTCCTTTTATTGTACCTTTGTAATTATTGGTGTCCCTTTCCATATTATTATTTAACTCCAACTTCAACAATCTCCCACCTGGAGATAAATGACCATGAACCAAGGACCCACTACCTTGACTCATCTCGATGTTCATTCACTTCATCTAGTACGATTTTAACACCTTCAATAATTATCAAGTATGGAGATCCAACGAGGTGTTTGACAACATCGACCTTTCTTCAACCCGAATCCTTTCCAAAGGCAACTTAACAAAGTCGCGAGCATTCTTCATAGGCTCCCACCCGAATGAAAACTATTCACTTTTCATAAATTTCTCAATCTACCACACAAAGTAGCATGTGTGCCACCCATTCCGCCATGTGTATTTTTCACCTTGCGGGACATAGGGTTTTTCACCATCCTGTAAATGGCTTTCTTCCTAGTGTTTCTACAACATGCAATGGTGTATAATATTCTTTTTATCGTCCCTTGAGGTACTGCCATAGCCCCTTTGACAACACTCTAAGAACCGCTCCCAAATACTATCTTGTAGCCGACCTTGTCTAGTTGCTTCATCGATATCACTCTTCTTTTTTATTAAACATGGCATATCACTCTGCATGCTGTTGTCGATTCTTAGGATTAGGACAATCCTACTTGACATGACCCACCTCACCACAACCCCAACACCTAGTGTTGAAAAATATTGCTGTGATTTAAAATTCTTTTACATTAACTTTGTTTTAGTTTATTAAATTAAAGTTTTGATTCTTGTCGCTACCAATTCTAAGATGATGGTTTTCATAACATTAAATATTGTTCTAAACAATCTAACGTGATAAAAGTGAGCTTCCAATTCCTTCGGTGACTAGATGATCGACTAAAAGTGATTGTTGCTTTGTCTTTCAGTGCTTTATTATTATATTTAATGCCAAAGATTTTTATCAGTAAAGCATTGTATCATAATTACTTAGGTATTGGAGGCAATTTAATGGCAGTATCTTTGCAACGTTTGAATATGTGCCAACGATCAAGTACTAATTTGTTGTGCTATAAATTGAGCCGTGGTAAGTCTGTGAAAAGACAAAGGTTTTTACAAAGCTACCGAGTACTACAAAACTAAGATCAGTTCCATTCTTCTTATATTTTACACTAATTTACGAGAGTTACAAAATCAAATTTTATTTTTCCTTTATTCCTCCAAACAATTTGAGTATTGGGTATCAAGTGGTTTGGGGATTTCTCTTATTGCTACAGAAGAGATTCAACAGGTTGTCGAATATTGGGAGAGGGTTGCACTTCAAAGTTTACCAGTGCAGCGGGGATGTTTCCTCTCTATAGAGAGCACTTAGGCGTGCTTCGACCCATACTACTCTAAATTTGACTCTATTTATTTGTATTGTTGCCTTATATTGTTATTGTGTTGTTGTTATCTTCCTAAATTAGTAGAACTTCCCACTTGTGTTTTATATTTTGGTTATTATTTTCTAACACTTAGGCCCACTCTTTCCTCGACTATTTCATTGTCCTTGATGACCACCTCTTCCTCTTCCCTTACCTTTACCACTACTCGCAATCAAAGCACCCTCACCTCACCTCACAGCACCTAGCGCTTGTCTATCTAAGTTCTTTCAATCTGCATCACTCATGGAATCCAGCTTCTTGCCCTCCAATGACAGATCTAATTCCTTTTGATATAAAAAATCATTAATTTGCATCTTCCAGAATGCAAAATAGTCTCAATTGAATTTATCAATAACAATCTTACTTTCCTCCATTATTGCGATTTTTTTGTGGCTCTCTCTAACCTAACCTCGTTGATGATACCAGTTGTTGAGGATTATGCGGAATCGAGTCACTCACACAACAATAATATTGGCAAATTGAATATTGAAGAACAATAAGAACACAAGCAATTTCACGTGGTTTGGCAAGAACACAACCTACGTCCACGGTCGTACTAGGATTTCTCTTATTAACTCAAGAGGATGAGATAGTTACAATGAACATCTATTTTCCGTTTTGTAGAGTCCTATATAATATTTTTCCCCAATACTCCTGCTAATTTAGATAGGAAAAGATTACATTTCTAACTGCATTAGAAAATTAGTCTAACAAAATACATTATTATAAGTAAAGTACTAACACGGAAAATATACCGAAACCAAACTCTCATCTAAGAGTTTAATTGCCCCCATCAACAACTCCTTTCTACCCCAAGTTGTTAGGACCCACAAAATTACTTTAATAAATCAAGCAAGACTTAATCAACTTGATCATCACAGCTTAACACAACCGAGATATGCCGAAGCTAATTTCCAATTCTTCTTCTTTTTGTACCTTTGTAATTATTGATATCAATTTTCATATTATTTAACTCCTACTCCAATAGTGTTTATATATGCAAATTTGCTTCAAGAAAATATTTCAAATTACACTAGTAGAATACGCACCTGCTATACAATGAACAAATAATTAAGGAAAGAAACATCATATGTATGGACATAGAGAACCGAGTAAGAGAAAATGAAATAATTATATTTTAAATTGATTTTTGAGGGGTTTATTTGCGTATCTCTTTCCTAATTAATGTTAGTATATTTGATGTTTGCTAACTGTATTTGGCTAGTTATGTTATTTGAAAATGAGCTCATGGATCTACAGTTCCAATTAAGTTGTGAATTTGATGTCCAGACTATACAATTTACAACCCACTGAGTAGGGCCCTTTTGGACACGATATGTGTGAATTCACATATCCACCGCCCCTTCATATTAGTGCATAAGTCATCCTTCTCAGTTTGTTTTGTCATACCTTACTTTCCTAAAATTGTCCTAATATTGTCGGAAGCGGTATTGAATTTCAAAAGATATTGGACTTGATTGTTCAAATTTCTTAATATGAGAGCGCATGTTTTAGCCAACAAAACTAAAAGGAATAAAAAATGTATTTCCAATGAAAAAGAAAACACTAACAAAATAATATGATAAGAGAACATCTAATGTATCAAATACAAAATCTTTAAATTAAGAACATAAAAACTATACTTTTTTAATTAAGAGGACATGAAAAATATACTCCTATTTATTTAATAATTTCAGTGCCATAAGCCATTGCTAATGATTAATGAGTCAATATGAATGTCCCCTCATTGAGTACAAAACTAGATAAACATTGAATAATTTTGGTTACCAATTCATAAACATGAACATTGAGATCTAATGAAATGAAATTGAGACCTGGAAGTAATTATACCTCCAGTCCCAAAATCCTGATGCAAATTACACAACACAACCCTTGGTTTTATGTCCCATTCCCCTTCCATTCCCACACTTTCCACTCTCTCACCCCCCAAACATAGCGTAAACAACGTCTTCGCGTTCTCTCTCTTCTGCTCCAAATATACGCCACCCCTTCTTTCTCTCTCTCCTCTGGTTATGCAAAATTGGCCGCCAGGCCCTTGAAAATGGCGGCAGGCTAACTACTCCAATGTCTTCACCCTGCGACCAAGCACTTTAATGCTTCCAATTTTGCACCAGAAAAGCTAGCACTTTCTAGGTAAAGGTTTGTCTTTTCAAGTTTGTGCCTTTTTCCTTTTGGTTTCTCAATCGCCGAATTGTTCCTTGTTTAGTCTTGATTTTTGTGCTGTAATTGGATATTGTTTTGAGTAGCTAATTGAACTGAATTAAATTGAATTCAATGTGTAGTTCATCAATTATGCTAGGTTTTTAGTAGATTTGAAGAGTGCTTTTATGAAAATTTCGCGTTTTTATTATTGTTGTTGTTGGAGGTACAGTTTCCACAGTGTCTTCTGGTTTTGGATTAAGTTGATTTATTAGGTCCTTGTACGGTATGTCATATTTTCTTTCCTCTTTAGTATGTACAATATATTCTAGAAACACCAGTGCTTTCCTTTTTATTTATCGCGAACTTTGGTTTTATAGTTGAAGTTGCTATTACTTATTCGAGGTTAAGCGTTAATAGGAGCTATTGAAGCTCTTGCTATGTGTGACCATTTAAACTTGTTGCTTGTTTCCATGTTTGTTAAATTTGCTCATTTTTACTCATATATTAGAGATTTAATTGACAATGTTGATACATGTTTTGATACATGTATACTAGGATTATACTTCTTATGTGATTAAGTAGATTAGGTCGTACTAGGGGTTATTAAGCTCTTGCTATGTTCAGTGACATGTAAACTTATGCGATTGCTTTAGTTTTCATGATTATATTGATAAGGTCAATGTATGTGTATCATTTTTAGGCTTCTTGTACATGATGTAAACCATAATTTAAAGACAAACTTTGGAGCTCAGCGCTTTGGAAGTTACTCTTTGGACTTCCTCTAAACAATGTTGGACATTTTTTCTCTTAATGCTATGAGTTTTTATTCCTACCCATGGTACTCGGGCTTTTCATTCGGCATAATAGCACCTATTTATGTTTCCAGTTGTTCTTTCCTACCCCCGGGAGTATCCATGTGGGTGCTCCCAAGTAGAAATGTGGTGGTCCTGGGCCACTCATGTATGAAGGCATTGTGACAACGTTTTTGGGGGAAATTGGTTGTTGAGAATAGTTAGGTGGCTACTCTCATGAGCAGCCAAGAAACTGCGGTCTGGTCTGGTGGCTTGGATACTCCATTGCATTGGATACTTGGACAATCTGGTGACTGGAGCCGTTTGGGAACTCTGATATGCTTCTTCGATGAGGACATTCCTAATTGAGTCAGTTCATACTTTGTTTTTGGAGTGGATAATTATTAACATGTCACTGGCGTATCACAGGCATTGAACGCCTTGGTAAAGACTTTAATAAAAAGTCTTTGAACATTTACGTTTTTAGTAATCAATGTTAGAACCTTTCTTAATTGTAAAAATGACACGTTTTTCAAGTTATTTCATTTGATTTGTGTTCATTTCTAGTCAGGACAATTTAAATAAATAAAATTATGACATTTTCCTTGTGTATTCGACGGACCAATTAGCATCAAGGTCATCCCCAACCTTATATAGAAGAGAGTGTGGTGCACGGGACCTTGTCTACTGCTGTTCGTTGAAGTAGGGAGGGGGAGAGAGATGAGGAGTGGGGATTAGATCTCAAGTTGGAGTAAATTTTAGATGTGGTGTGGTTCTTGTCAACCTTTAGTTGCGCCGTAGATCTTGATGTGGGATTTCGAATTCAACCGTTCAACTGATATTTTGATAAGATATAGCTTGGTACAGGGGCGAACCCACGCACAGTGGTATGGGGTCAGTTGACTCCATACTTTTAAAAAACCCGAATGTTATATGTCTGCCCCCCATACACGCTTAAGTGTCAATGTGGCAGACATGGATAATTTTAGTACAAAAAACAAGTGAACAGTAACAAAACTCAAGTAAGGGTATAAGAGTCATATCAAGTAGTTTCTAATATATCCAATTAAGTGAAATTTTAGAAGATTTTTCCCCAAATCGATTTCTCTTATTGCTGTTTCTCTCCTCTTGCTCTCTCTCTCCTATTGCTCTGTATCCTTTTCTATCTCTGTCCTCCTTAAAACTCCGACGAAGGGACGCAGAAAGAACAGCTAAGAGACGCATATTTGGTGGAATTGAGTTAAATTGGGTTGAAGAAGAAGAGTGACAATCTATAAAAGATAAGCTTCCTAAGTAGTTTTAAATTTCTTTATGGCAAATAATGATCGAAAATTAGTTGTTGAAGTCTGGTTAAGATAGATGATATTGAAATGAATTGTTGTTTAGTTTCGAATTACCCCTTGCCCCCGTTAATTTAGAAGTGAAAAATGGAAAATTGCGTTTGTGAGATGCGAAACTAGGGTTTTTGAGATGATAAATTGAAGAAAAATGAAATTGAAATCGAAATTAAGTTATGGCTAGTTTAGAAGTATCCTTTCCCCCCGATATTTATGTTTGGAAATGTGTATAAGTAAGGTATAGAGTTAGGGTGAAAATGGCAAATAAATTGTACTATTGATATGATGAATCTGATTTGAAGAATTCTGATTTGGTTAGTTTATTAATTTAGTAATAGTTGAAGTTTATTAATTAAGTTGAACTGTTGTTAAGATAGTTGAAATTTGATAAGATAGTTGGTACAACATAATGAAAGTGTTGTTTGTTTAGGTTATTGTTCATAGTGAAAAATAAATAGGATTATTTAGTGTTTGGAGACAAATTGAAATGTGGATCAATAATTAAAAAAGAAAATGATTGAATGAGTGTGTTGTATTTATGAAGTTGAAGTGGTAGTAATAGGTGTATAACAAGAAATAATAGTTGTTCGGGTAGTTGGAAATGATAATTGTTTGGTTGATATGATTATCGTGAAAGGTAAATGGATAGTGAAGAGGAGTAATGTATCATGGAGGAGGGTGTTCTGTCAGATTCATCATCTTCTGATAATGGGAGTGATAGTGAGTGGGAAGAGGATGAGAGTGAGTCGGAATTCAGTGGTGATGATGCTAATGATGAGGAAGATGAAGTGGATGAAGGTGATAAAGTGGATGAAGGTTTGGGGGATGACGAGAAGGAGGAGAGTATGGAAGAATCTGAAAAGATAGAGGAACCCCAAGAAGGTAAGACCTATAATAGTAGTGACGATGTTTTGCAAAGCTTGCAACGGTATGCTAAGAGGGTTGGTTTTGGTTTTGTTAAATATGGGTTGACAAAAAATAAAGATGGTGATATAAGGCATAGATTATTTGCATGTCATAGGTACGGTAAAAGGGTTTCAAAAAGTGAAAAAGGTGAGAGACAAAGAGCCATTGCTAGGATGAATTGTAGAGTGAGGGTTGGAGCTAGTAGGCTTGGTAATGGTGGATGGAAACTGTCGGTGTTGAACCTAGAGCACAATCACGAAGTTTTTCCATCTAAATCTAGACACCTAAAGTAACATAGGCATCTCCCCAATAGGGAGAAGAATAGGTTGGAGTTCTTAGAAGATGTTGGCATACCTCCTGGGCAGTGCACAAAAGCAACGACAATTGAGTATGGTGGCCCTGAAGAGATGCCTTGCTTGGCACAGGATATGCGCAACCATATTAGTAAGCTAAGGAGATCCCGACTAAAGGCAGGGGATGTAACTTGGTGCAACAATTGTTCTTAAGGTTGCAAAAGCGTAACCATGGATTCTTTTATGACATAGATGCTGATTCAAACTGGCGCATAAGTAATGTGTTTTGGGTAGACCCAAGACCCCTAGAGGCGTACAAGGAGTTTAGTGATGTTATTTCCTTGGATACCACATATCTAATGAACAAGTAAAATATGCCATTTGCCCCATTTGTCGGCGTGAACCACCACCGCCAGTCCATATTGTTGGCATGTGCTTTGATATGCAATGAAACCGCTGCTACATTTGAGTGGTTATTCCGAACTTGTTTGTCGGCTATGGGTGGGATTAAGCCCAAAGAAATAATAACTGATCAATGTAGAAGCATTGGTGCTGCTGTGCGAACAATATCTCCTGATGCAAGACATAGGTTTTGCTTATGGCACATATTGATGAAGTTTCCGGACAAATGCAAAGGTCATAGGAGGTATGATGAGTTGTTGGCAATTTTTAATAATGTGGTGTATGACACGTATAGGATGGAAGAGTTTGAGGGGCTTTGGACTGCCATGGTTGAGGAGTTTAAGTTGAGAGGAGGGCGTAATAAGCCTACTCTTTGGTTTCGTAGTCTATATAGAGATCGTGCTAAACGGGCACCTGTGTTTGTGAGGGATCAATTCTGGGCAGGCATGTCGTCTACCCAAAGAAGCAAGCAAATAAACTCATATTTTAAATGCTATGTTCATAACAAGACTGCCCTGAAAACATTCATTAATAGGTATGAGACAGCTTTGACGGATAAGATTAAAAATGAGGAATTGGCGGAGGCAACTTCCATGCATGGCACATTACCCACTAGAACAATGTTTGGCATTGAAGTAAGATACTAGGAGGCATATACTCACAGACTATTTAAGAAAGTCCAGGTTGAGATGATGGAAATGTTGTATTTAGAGGTCGTAGTTGTGACAGAAGAAGGGGAATTATGTGAATATAAAGTAATTGAAATAGAGGAGGTGGGTGGTGGACAAACAAAGAACCATGAGTTTATGGTCACCTTTCATACCGTGAGAGAGGACGTGGAGTGTGTTTGCAAAATGTGGAGTTGGAAAAGAATTTTATGTAAGCATGCTTTGAAGGTGTTTCATTTTAGGAGGTTGATTTTACTACCCTTGAAATACATTTGTCCGAGGTGGAGGAAAGCTGTAAAAAGATATTATACAACCTTGAAATTAGTTGGGGTTGGTGGTAAGTGGGCTATTGAGTTGGAGAGAATGAGCAAGTTGGAGAGGCAATTTTCTGTAGTTGCTAGTCGTGCTCTTGACTCGAACAAAAAGTGCATGTACTTCTTGGAGGGGATGAAAGATGTAATGAACAGCTTTGAAGGGGCAACAAGTGCGTCTGGAAGTTGAGGTGCTGAATCGAAGAGCGTTGTTAGGGGAAGTTGATGGTGAAATGGAAGCCGGGGAAACGTCTAAGAACCCTCGCCTTTCGGCGCCTAATTGGAATAATAATAAATATGTTATAGGTTCTTAAATAGAAGAGATTGATTGATTAAGGGATTATTGAACACATGAAGTCGCCACCAATTTTTAAGAAAATAATTGGAAACCATCGAAGTGCACCCAATTCCTATTGGGAATTATGACTCATATAACCCAAAGGCCAAAGATTGAGTTCGGGGGTGTGGGTACGACAAAATTATGACACATATAACCCAAAGGCCAAAGATTGAGTTTGGGGGTGTGGGTACGAGAAAGACAAAATGAATCTCATCTAAATCGCCCGTAATAACGGCCTCTACTAATCCTATCCATGTTGATTCTTAATTCACATAACAAGGTTCCAAACAATCCGGTCGTCCAAGAACCTAAATTAACTAGGTGGGTTGAACAAACCAAATTATTAAAGTTATCGGTTTGCACATGATTATCCAATTGCATGATTTGATTTATAGAACACAACCAAAATAATAGAAATATGTTCCCCAACCTTAGCGTGTTAGATTAACGCGCCAAGTGCCAATTTGCATGAACAAACTTGTTAGTAACTTCAATGGAAGTAAAATAAAAGATGTAAACTTTAATTACATATTAGCACGCTAATTGAATTGATTAATCATGAAAACATGCAAAGTATGATATTTACAATAAACATGATAAATATAAGAAAATTAGAAAACAAACTAAAAAGTATGAAAATCATGTAAGGATAATAATTAAACTAACCTATGCATGATAATCATGAAAACAATAACTAAAAACAATCTACATATGATGAACTAAATAAAACAATTAAAACACGCAAAGAATATTAACCATGATCATAACATAAATAAAACATGCTTTGAAAATAGATTTAAGAGTTGAAAAGATGAGCCCTCAGGTTGAACCTTAATTGTACTAGAATTGAATGTCAATGGCTCTTGATATTGGACTTGATCTTGGGATGAGACTTGTTCTTGATTAGGGTTTGAAGATGGGTTTGATTTATGTGACTAGGGTTGAATGAAATAGAGGAGAGAGAGAGATTAGGGTTTTCTTGAGTTGAATCCCGTAATAATGAGTTCTTTCCCCAAAACACGGAGTTTAGAGAGGTATTTATAGGAAATGGGCCGGAGGAAATAGGAAATTAGGGTTCCCGGGCCAAAAAAGGTGCCCAGCGGCCCTCCGGAGCGCCGCTGAAGGCTCAGCGGCCCCGATAGTGCAGGATGGGCTCTGGTGGCATGCCGCTGGGCCCGGCGGTCCATTTCACGGCCTCCGCTCCCACAAAAATGCCGCTGGAGCACTTGTTTGAGCTCCGTTTGGCCAGATGTTTGGTGCGTTGGATTCCTTGTTCAAAGGGATTTCTTTTGACATATTGTGGACTCAAATATCATAAGTATCCTATGACTTATGTCCCAAACACTAGAGAAGTGTCCGTTTCAGCGCATTAATCAATCATCGGATCATATCTTTTTCGTTTCTAATGGGATTTTTGCCCGTAATATATCATTGGAAAGCTAATTCAAAGGAGAATACAAGCCTAGTGGGATAATACTCCAATTAATCCTTGAATGGCTAAAAATTAGTCGTGAACCGTGATATGCGGGTATGAGAACATCGTTTTTAGCCCGTATCTTCATTAAATCATAACTTTTGACTCCGATATCCGATTGGGACAATTGAGATGGCGTTGGAAAGCTTATGGAAAGGGCTATTAGATGGTATAGAAATGTGAAGGGTCCGGAATAAATATGGATATTGGGATACAAATAAGCACAAGTATTTTGAGTATTGACATTCAATTCATTATGTTCATTATAGGTTATCATCATTGGGCATTTAAAAAGGGGGAACCGATTTTGGTGTTTACAGAAGCCCCCACTTTGGCCGAGCTCAAGTAGAGCGAAGGGCAAAGTATTCACATTTTGAAAACATGTAATGCAAGCACATATTGAAACTGTCGATGAAGACGTCGATGTTGATGGCTGTCAGGATTTCCAAGTTGACTTGAATTGAAGACGGCGGTCGAGGTTGCCGAATTGACTTGAAATTGAATATGGCAGTCAGGGTCGCGAGATTGACTTGAAATTGATGTTGGCTGTCAGATTTGCCGAATTGACTTGATATTGATGGATACAGCTGTCAGGATCGCCAAATTGACTTGATCGAATTGAACACGGCTGTCAGGATTGCCAGATTGACATTGAAGTGTCCGTTTCAGCGCATTAATCAATCATCGGATCATATCTTTTTCGTTTCTAATGGGATTTTTGCCCGTAATATATCATTGGAAAGCTAATTCAAAGGAGAATACAAGCCTAGTGGGATAATACTCCAATTAATCCTTGAATGGCTAAAAATCAGTCGTGAACCGTGATATGCGGGTATGAGAACATCGTTTTTAGCCCGTATCTTCATTAAATCATAACTTTTGACTCCGATATCCGATTGGGACAATTGAGATGGCGTTGGAAAGCTTATGGAAAGGGCTATTAGATGGTATGGAAATGTGAAGAGTCCGGAATAAATATGGATATTGGGACACAAATAAGCACAAGTATTTTGAGTATTGACATTCAATTCATTATGTTCATTATAGGTTATCATCATTGGGCATTTAAAAAGGGGGAACCGATTTTGGTGTTTACAGAAGCCCCCACTTTGGCCGAGCTCAAGTAGAGCGATGGGCAAAGTATTCACATTTTGAAAACATGTAATGCAAGCACATATTGAAACTGTCGATGAAGACGTCGATGTTGATGGCTGTCAGGATTTCCAAGTTGACTTGAATTGAAGACGGCGGTCGAGGTTGCCGAATTGACTTGAAATTGAATATGGCAGTCAGGGTCGCCAGATTGACTTGAAATTGATGTTGGCTGTCAGATTTGCTGAATTGACTTGATATTGATGGATACAGCTGTCAGGATCGCCAAATTGACTTGATCGAATTGAACACGGCTGTCAGGATTGCCAGATTGACATTGAAATTGAATACGACAGTTAGGATCGCCAAATTGACTTGAATGATTGAACATTGACTTGAATATTGACTTGAATATTGAAGATGGTTGTCGGGGTCGCCAAATTGACTTGAGGGGTTGACTTGAGTTAAATATTCCTGTAAATGCAAATGCAAGGGCACACACAAACATGGCAATGCATACACACAAACATGGCAATGTAAACACATATTCGACCAATAGACACAAGTAGGAGATTGACTTGAACTTGAAATGAGACTCAAAGCCTCCCAACATAGAAAGCAGATTGAGAAAAAGATTTTGAAAATCGATTTTAGAAAAGACTTAGGGGTCCAATGTAAAAACAATTTCCTTGATCGAATTGAATAGGAGGGCCTTGATGGAGCCTTCACCTTGGATGGGTGAAACTTCTTGAATGATCTACCATATCAGGATTTGGAGGAACACTTGCTGGATTGATGTAGAGCCTTGAGCGCGGAGTTTGATTATTTGAGTATTGAATAGACTTTGCATGAGCCAGAGAATATAGATATGATGGGTGATTGAAGGAAAGGTATGGATCAAAAAAGATAAACAATTTGAATTGTGGACTAGAATTAGAAGGGTTGATAAGGGAAGCACATTGATCGTGGAGGTGATGGATAGAAAGACATGGGTTGAATAATCGAGTCCAAGTTCTAGGCTCTAATGAATGATCCACGGAACACTTGAGGTGATTCTTAGAAAACCAAGTTGATTCTAGAGAATATATAAAGGGAATTTTTGATGATTGAATTAAGAATATGACCGAGCCTCGAGAGAAGCTGCCTACGTATCCTTGAGGAATCAGGCCAGACGTAGTTCATGGATTTTTATTTTTTATTAGGCCCTTAGTTTTTGCCTGAATCATTATCTTGGATGATCGATCCAGCGGGCTTGCCTTAAATTTTTGCCTAGGCCATTGAATGAATGGCTAGCGGGCTTTTTTATAGAGTTTAATGCCCTAACTTTTGCCTAGGCCGCTCTTTCAGGTTTTCAACCTAGCGGGTTGCACATGTTTTGAGTGTCAAATCTCTAAGAGGACTTTTGGGTTGTAATGCAAGGCTTGGTTTGGGTCACCAAAGAAAGGGTTATTAAGGCTCAAAGCCCCCAGTGTGCATATTATCACCTTATGTTTCGAGAAGTGGATTGAACTTGAATTTCATTTCTTTTTTTTTTTCTTGACTTTGATTTTCTTCTTTGCTTTTGCACTTTGAACATTTTTCTTTTTTTATTTCTCTTTCTCTTTTCAAATCTTCTGACTCTTGGAATTCCACATCTCTCATGGATGGTGACAAAACAGATTGCACACTATCAAACCCCCCAAGTTAAGGATTATGTGGTGTATGAAATGAATGGCTATGTGTTTGAGGCCCAACTTGGTTGCAAGCGGATTTTGAATGTGGATTGAAAGGATTGATAAAGGGTGACAAATGAATGCCTCTTGTCCTCGACTTAACTTATGGACACATGCTCTTATTCTTATTTTTGTCCTTTGATTTGAATTCATCAACTTTTTCCTTAGCATTAATGGATTATTGCAACTTGGATTCATCATTGAATTTGAGTGTTCCATGGATAGAAGATATAACACAATAGAGAAAAGTAATTGACTTTATTGAATAGAAAGGAAGAAACTCAAGGCTAAGACTTGATAACTCCTAAGGTAGACTTGAACTCGAATTGGGAATGAAAGAACTGGAAGGGACTCTCCGACTCATGCTAATCTTATTGAATTCGAAAACAAAACAAAATCCTAAGAGGAGACTAGTCTTGAAGGTGCTTGACATCTTGATGCTTCTCTTGACGCTCTTAGCTTGAACTTCAAAAATGGGCCTCTAGAGTGGAGACCTCTAGGCCTAGTGGTTATAGCCTAATGGATTACTGTTGTTATTGGGTTTCTTCATATCAAGGGCTGGGATGGTCCCATTATCGATGAGATACTGGATCTTATGCTTTAGAAACCAACAGTCATCAGTGTTATGACCTCGGCCTCGATAGAACTTGCAAAAAGCTTCGGAATCCCATGATTTGCTTCGAGTTTGTGGACATGGGTCTGGAGTTGGGCCTGTAGGGTGAAGATGCCCATTTTGTTGGAGTTTCTCGAATGTTTTGCTTAATCTCATGCCCAATGGGGTGAAGACCCTTCGAGGTTTGTTGGCATTTTCTTCATTTAAAGAGTTAACCTCGGGGCCTTTGAAACCATTACCTTTTTTGTCTCTGGAGTAGTTGGAGTAGTTGCTCTTACTCTTTGTGGATTGAAGATGCTCCTCAATTTGGATCCCAACCTTGTAAAGTCTATCAAAGGTCTCAATGGGTTGGATCATTAGAAGTTCTTGATATTTGGGTTGAAGGTTGCGAACTACAATCCTTACTTGGTCCTCTTCGGAGGGGCGATTGATGAGTTGGGCCGCCTTTTCTCTCCATCGAGTCAAGAGAGGAATAAAGTCTTCCTTTTCACTTTGTTTGGTGACTTCCAACTCCCTTAGAGTCATGGGGAGTTCATTGTTGTAGGAGTATTGCATCACAAATTCTCCTTTGATAGAAGTCCAAGATTTGGCCTTGAGTGAGCCTAAGGTTTTGAACCATTTAGAAGTTGGGCCCTCGAGTGTCATTGGAAAGATCTTTGGATAAAGAGTTGAATCGATCCTTTTGATCGCCATACATGTGGTAAAACTCCTTAAGTGACCATGTGGGTCTTCTATTCCCTTGAATTTGGGGATATCAAGTAATGTGACCTTCTTGGGCAGTTTGGAGTAGAGGTCGGCCTCGTGCTCCTCTTCTTCATCCATATAGTAGGTGCTATATGTAGAATTCTTACGCATGAGTTGCTCGAGCTTTTCAAGCCTTTTATCGAGCTTAGGGGGAAGAGGGATGTCATCCTTTTCTTCATCATCAGTGTGAGGTTTAGACTTAACATCCTCCCTAAGTTTCTTGATTTCGATGTCTTGGGCTTGGAGACGAGTATGCATCAATTTCAATTGCTCGAGAATGGCTTTGAGATCATCATCTCCTGGCATGGTAGAGATTGGGCTTGAACTTAAAGTATAATATTCAGGTGGACTTGAAGGTGGTGATGGAATTAGTTTCCTAACGAGCCTACCGTTGGTACTGGAATGCTCCCACTTTGAGCTTGACTTTCCTATCCTGGATCAAGGGATGAATCAGAAAAGGAAGAGGAAAAAGAAACTGAAAAGAAAAAAAAAAAGAAAAAGAAAGAGATTCATCCACAATTCTAGTCCCTTGATCTTTTTTGTAATTTTTAATTTTTTTTTTGAATTTCTATTTTTTTATTTTATTTACGGGACATGGAAAAGTGGATGGGAAGAAATAAGGAAGGAGATTTTTGAAAAAACAAGAAAAGGTGAAATATTTTGAAAATGGGGAAGAGATTTCGAAAATGGAAAAAAAAAAATTGATAAAGCGATTTCAGAAATAAAAAATGATATCCTTCCTAAATGAGGACCCCTAAGATATAAGAGTTTTGAAATAAGGGGAAGAACACGATAAGGAATGTTTCAACTAGCATATAGCACATCGATCACGTCCAACCAAGCAAGAAAGGTGGGAAATTGAATCTAGAATAATCCCTCAACATGGTAACTTCTCAAGGAGATTTAACTTGAACAATCCTCTAAGGTAAGTAATGTGTTTTAATTATTGATCCTCCATTTTTGACTTGATTAATAAAAGAAAGACTCTTGACTCAAAAAGGAAAAATATATATATATATATATATATATATATATATATATATATATATATATATATATATATATATATTATTGACTTGATTATGGAAACAAGACTCTTTTATGAATTAGACTTGGGGAAGGGGAAAGACTCTTGACTTGTTATGGAAAAAAGAATACTATTCTTGACTTAAATAAGACTCGGTTGAAAATATGGAAAAGACTCGCAAAAAGGAAAATATTACTCTTGACTGACTATGAAAAGTGAGACTTTTTTTTTTGGAAAGATCTCTAATCGAAACACGTTACTTATTAGGATTCTATTTTCTTGAAAAACAATCTCCCTAATATGGTTAGTAGCATCATAGAAAATATTCATGGATCCTACTTCCTAAAAAAGAAAAGATTCTAGACTCTATCTTAGAAAGATATCTACACAATAAGGGATACCAAATAACGCAAAAAGATTGTGCTCACACGAATTGGCAAACAATCATGCAAGAATGGACATGTGAATGAATACAATATTGGTTGAATCTATGGCTTTGGTAAGGAAACCCACGACCGGATGCGTTTCGTCATCTATGGGATGCATAGTAAAACTAGACGTACCGTTTCACATATCTTGAATGGAAACATGTGAATGTCATGGGGTGGAACACGACTATGTGCAAAGGTAATTCGAACCTAGTGGGTCATCGGCCTAAGTCATAGACAATACTCCAAAGGGTAATTCCTGTTTGTGGTGTGGTGATGTCTTTCAACATCTTGCGAAGATAACGCATGCAAATGGATGATATGAATGCAAAGCAATAATAACCACATAATGGTCTTGAACCAAGAAATAATAATTAACAATCAACATGGACAAGCTTTCGAATTACACCCTCTTATTAAATCCCCAGTGAAGTCGTCACTGTAAGAACCCTCGCCTTTCGGCGCCTAATTGGAATAATAATAAATATGTTATAGGTTCTTAAATAGAAGAGATTGATTGATTAAGGGATTATTGAACACATGAAGTCGCCACCAATTTTTAAGGAAACAATTGGAAACCATCAAAGTGCACCCAATTCCTATTGGGAATTATGACTCATATAACCCAAAGGCCAAAGATTGAGTTCAGGAGTGTGGGTACGAGAAAGACAAAACGAATCTCATCTAAATCGCCCGTAATAACGGCCTCTACTAATCCTATCCATGTTGATTCTTAATTCACATAACAAGGTTCCAAATAATCCGGTCGTCCAAGATCCTAAATTAACTAGGTGAGTAGAACAAACCAAATTATTAAAGTTATCGATTTGCACATGATTATCCAATTGTATGATTTGATTTATAGAACACAACCAAAATAATAGAAATATGTTCCCCAACCTTACCGTGCTAGATTAACGCGCAAAGTGCCAATTTGCATGAACAAACTTGTTAGTAACTTCAATGGAAGTAAAATAAAAGATGTAAACTTTAATTACATGTTAGCACGCTAATTGAATTGATTAATAATGGAAAACATGCAAAGTATGATATTTACAATAAACATGATAAAATATAAGAAAACTAGAAAACAAACTAAAAAGTATGAAAATCATGTAAGGATAATAATTAAACTAACCTATGCATGATAATCATGAAAACAATAACTAAAAACAATCTACATATGATGAACTATATAAAACAATTAAAACACGCAAAGAATATTAACCATGATCATAATATATATAAAACATGCTTTGAAAATAGATTTAAGAGTTGAAAAGATGAGCCCTCAGGTTGAACCTTGATTGTACTAGAATTGAATGTCAATGGCTCTTGATATTGGACTTGATCTTGGGATGAGACTTGTTCTTGATTAGGGTTTGAAGATGGGTTTGATTTATGTGACTAGGGTTGAATGGAATAGAGGAGAGAGAGATTTATAGGGTTTTCTTGAGTTGAATCCCGTAATAATGAGTTCTTTCCCCAAAAAACAAAGTTTAGATGGGTATTTATAAGGAATGGGCCGGAGAAAATAGGAAATTAGGGTTCCTGGGCCAAAAAAGGTGCCCAGCGGCCCCCCGAAGCGCCGCTGAAGGCTCAGCGGCCCCGATAGTGCAGCATGGGCTCTGGCGGCATGCCGCTGTGCCCGGCGGCCCGTTTCACGGCCTCCGCTCCCACGAAAATGCCGCGGGAGCGCTCGTTTGAGCTCCGATTAGCTTGATTCTTGGTGCGTTGGATTTCTTGTTCAAAGGGATTTATTTTGACATATTGTGGGCTCAAATAGCACAAGTATCCTATGACTTATGGCCCAAACACTAGAGAAATGTCCGTTTCAGCGCATTAATCAATCATCGGATCATATCTTTTTCGTTTCTAATGGGATTTTGGCCCATAATATATTATTGGAAAGCTAATTCAAAGGGGAATACAAGCCTTGTAGGCTAATACTCCAATTAATCCTTGAATGGCTAAAAATTAGTCTTGAACCGTGATATGCGGGTTTGAGAACATCGTTTTTAGCCCGTATCTTCATTAAATCAACTACAACAAAAAAGACCTACGACAGCACCCTTACAACAGCAGCTCCGCCTTAGCCGCCGTTGTATATATAAAAAAAATGGAAAACAAAAAAAAAAAGAAAACAAAAAAAAAAAGGAAATTTCAAGTACCTACGACAGCGGTCAATTTGCAACCGCTGTCGTACAGTCTATACAACAGCGGCTCAGAACTAACCGCGTTCGTAAGGACCCGAGGACAGCGGCTTTGAATGGGCCGCTTTGCAAATGCTTATATTCATCCCATTTTACCCAAAAGAAATACCCAACCCAGTAGACATCAAACATTTTTTGTCCATCTCTCCACCCTCACTTGCTCTCTCTCCCCATCCAGGTGAATTTTCGATCAATCGACGAATCTCACAGAGTCGCACAATCTCTAAAAACCCTATTTTCACTCTCTCTCTTCGATTTTAACTTTTCCTCTCTAGAATTTGATCTGAACTTTCTTCAGATCCCGAAGAAGAACATGAGATTTTTAATAAAAGTCACAATGGCGAATCATCAAATGTAAATTTCGCGACTCTTCTCCAAGAATGATTCTTTAAATTCCGTTTTATTGTGACAAAATTTTCGAGCAAGGTAAATCACTTCTATAATCTTCTCATTCTTATGTAAATTTTTGCAATTTAATCGATTGATTTCTTGTTTATAAACCCTAGATCTGGCTCTTAATTGGTCTTTTCTTCCCATGTATTATGTAATCTCGATTCTCAGGTTCGATTTCTCTATCTCTCCACCCTGCCCCATCCTCTTATGTTCTAGGGTTTCCGATTTGCGGTTGATATTTTAACTTTTGTGTAAATTGTGTTGAGCTGTCAAAATTTTATCAAATATGGCTACTGTCTGATGCGTTTAGATTAAGTTTTACATTCATTGCGTTTCTGGTAAGTGAATGGAATTTCAGCAATATATTCTGTAATTATTTTCTATGTATGTCACTCCAAATGGTGCAAATTGGAAAATTTTATCCTTAAATTGAGAAAGTGGAAAATTTGAGTTATTGAATGTGGGAGTTATGGTACACTGGTGGATTTACAGGAATTGGATCATCATTAGAGCATATAGAAATGAAATGACTAGGTTAGAAAAGTAATTTCTCCCCAATTCTAGCAACAAGTAAGTTATTAACTAGGAGGCTAGTTTTCTGCTAGAAATCTGAAGTGATCAAGATTCAAGAGTATACTCAATTACTACCCGTAACATGTTACCCAACAATCAATGTCACTGTATAGTATAAGGTACATCGAAATATCTGTTAGCCTGTTGCCCAACAATTTCACCAATGCAAAAATGCCATTCAGGAAATTACATACTGAAATTGCTAGTAGATAAGAAGGATATGTAATATGGTTCACTGGTTTGCCTTAATTATCTCACTCATTCACTGCATGAGGTAGCCTGTGATGAGCAATAGTTAAGGCAAATCAGAAGGTAGTCGGGACAGGTGTAACATTAGTTATGTTACTATAAAGTCAGCCAACTTGTAACAAAATGCTACAAGATTCATGGTCTAGTTACCACTAATTTGTTTTCACAAGAGTCACTAGCTATTTACAGTTAAGGCACGGAGTGCAGCTGCAAGTAGACACTAGACAGCAGTCACAACACCCACAACTTCCAATTTGGCTCTATCTATATTATCCACTGTAATTTAGTCTAATGCTCAAACCTTTTACTCCGGTATTAGTTTTCACCCATAGAATAAGTATCGAATACATTCACAAGAAGTAGGAGATTTGACTACGTCTTCAAGTCTACATTGGAGGGTAGAAATTGTTTTTATTTTTTATTTTTACAGTTTAGTACGGCATTATATACTTTGCTTGTTCATTTGCCTCGTCTTTTTGTTTATTTGTTCACTGTTTTGTCGGAATTCCTTTACAATCGTGCTACAGTCCTATGGAGCTGTGTTGGGTGATCGACCAATTTGGGTTTTCATTTTTTCACTTTGTCCTCATTTTAAGGGCTTAAGACTGGCACTTGCGAGAATGTGACAACTTACTTTCAAGTATTGATCTTTGCCTATTTTCTAAGTATCCTGAAAATATTGAAATCATTTCAAACGAAGTTCAGGTCTTGTGTGGGACAAAAATTTACCCAAAACAGTTATTCTAAAGTAATATGGAAGTTGCCTTATTTATATCATCTCAGTTCAAGATTTTGTGTTCCTGATGAGCCAATTCAGTTACTTCATTCTGATTAAGAGATAACTAGCTTTGCATCCATACTGTTTTCATGTCTGTAAATTCAAATCTGAATTTTTGGTGTGAAGTCTTCATTAGTTCATGTTCTACTGCTCTTACTTGCAGGTTATGGTGCTTAAAACTTAGGAGGGAGGTGTGCTGCTAGGAGAGAGCAGGATACTTAAATTTTAGTGCAACATGAGAGTATTAAGACAGGGTTAAACAGTCTTGTTGTTGCTGCGTATACTGTGCCACAGGTAACTGTTGGTCCTGATTCTTTTTCAGGAATCCCACAATTGCACTCTTGCTAGGGCTGTATCTTTGTGTAACCCGTTCAATCTGCCCATTGCAGCTGAGGATTTGATGAAGGGGTTTAATAATACTTAACAGATCTCTTGCAAATGCACTGGGAAAAATATTTAAAAGGTAAAAGGAAATAACACAATGAGGCATGTTTGTCTAGTTTCTTGTCTTCTTCTTTCTCTGTTCTTTTCGATCTTCCCCAATTTCTTGAATTAACTCTGCTGATATTTTTTCCAGGTATTCTAATGTAGTTACTCTCATGGAAGGATTTGTTTGTGGTACTTCAGATGTGGAAGCTTAAATCTTATGAATGTTGTTCTACTAGTAAGATATACCAGTATTATGCTTGGGAATTTTTTGGTGTGTGTCAATGTTACTTTATGGGTTTATTTTGGTTGAATGTGGCTAATAATTGCCACGGTTTTTACTACTATAGTATCGTATATATATGAACATGTACATCTATCTTGGCCTCAAAACTAAAGCCTACACACCAAGATGGAAAACTATAAAACGCACTGTACCTTAATATATATGATGTGATTGTAGGAATTTGAGAATTTCCACGTCAGAGCTTAAACTTGAAGACACTGCAAACTACTGGTTTCTATAGACTGTCCCATTTGCGAAGATCGTGGATTCTCATACTACCCCAGCAGGTTGTTTTTATAGACTATCCACATTTGCAAACATCTCTACTCTCACTTTCAATTTTAGAAAACACCTCACAGAAGAGAGTAAGACACTGCAAACTACCGGCGAGGTACTTCTATTCCCAGTTTATAGATGTTTCACTAGACTATTTGAAGTACTTTAATAACAGAAGGTTGAATGCTTTTGGAATCAGCTGTTAAGTTCTGGTTGTCGAAGTTGAAATGAACACTAAGGCCTTGTTTACTAGGTTGCAATCAAATGCAATGCAATGCAATCATTATATAGGGTAAATGGGATGTGAAAAAAGGAGTGGGAGGAGAGGGATAGGAAAAGTGGGGTTGATTGCATTATCCATTGTAATCACAATTGCTCAACTTTTCCCATGTAATCATGATTACTTTGGATTGTGTAATCAATCTTACTTTTTCCATCTCCTTCCTCCTCTTTTTTCTTTTTCACTTCCCATTTACCCTATAAAATGATTGCATTGCATTGCATTTGATTGCAATCTAGTAAACACCACCTAAGAACTTGTTAGTCTTTGCTGTTCTTGAAAAACCAATCTCTAAGCAACTTAATCTAAATGTTTGCAGGCTGTAGATGATCCCATTGCTCCACCTAGGGCTATTCCTCGTAAAGACGTTGAGGTGTATACATTCCCTTTCCCTCCCTTTTACCACAGAGTGTATTTTCAGGCCAACTGGTGTCAGATATATGAACGGTAAACATGAACTGTTAACTTGCCTCATTGTGTTATCTCCACAGAGTATATTTTCAGGCCATCTGGTGGTAGCATTTTAAGAAGATTCCAGATGTCCCAGTTGTTCACCATCTCGGTTGATGACGTTATGAGCGTAGGACATGCTATATTATGAGTTAAGCTAATTAGTTAGCATTTTGTGGTAGATTAATATACTCTTTTTTTTAGGAGGAGATTAATGTACTCTTTCTAATTTCTTTGTATTTGGGATTGGTGTTATTATAAAATAATAACTTTGTTGATTTGGTTTCTTCTATTGTGTTTATGACACTGTATTTTGATATTGTAATTTGTACTTTTGGCGCAAAGATAGAGTTTATGTGCTTCTACTTAAACATTCAAGGCTCGCCTTCAAAAAAAAAAAAAAAAAAAAAAAAAAAAAAAAAAAAAAGCAAACAAAAAAAAAACACTTACAACAGCGGTCAGTCAGCCGCTGTCGTAAATGACCTACGACAGTAACGTCAACGACCGCTGTCGTAAATTAAAGATAAGTCAAAAGTGAACTTTGATCGACATACTACAGCGGTCGATTTTGAACCGCTGTCGTATATAAACCTACGACAGCTGTCGAACCTGAACCGTTGTCGTAGGTGTCTCACTTACGACCGCGCTCGAGACAAAAGCGTTCGAAACCGCTGTCGTTGGCTCAAATCGACCGCTGTCGTAAGTGTTTTTTTGGTGTAGTGATCATAACTTTTGACTTCGATATCCGATTGGGATAAATGAGATAGCGTTGGAAAGAGCTATTAGATGATATGGAAATGTGAAGGGTCCGGAATAAATATGGATATTGGGACACAAATAAGCACAAGTATTTTGAGTATTGACATTCAATTCATTATGTTCATTATAGGTTATCATCATTGGACATTTAAAAAGGGGGAACCGATTTTGGTGTTTACAAAACGTATTTGGATCCCTTGGTTGTAATTACAAAGGGGAGACCAAGCAAGAAGAGGATGATGAGTTCACCTGAGAAAAACAAGAGAGGAAATGCGAAACGGTCACCATCACCAACACTATCACCAGAAACTTCCCACCTCAGACAAGGAGAAGGGGGCGACCCAAAAAATCTGATGTGAGTGTTGTTTGCATTTATCAAATAACTAATCATAATAATCCTATGTTAAATATCCTTAATGTACTGTATTTTCACAGGTTGTTATAGTTGGGTCGGATTCGGTTGCTGCAACTAATTCCAGTATATCAAAGGTTAGCAAGGGTAAGGCGACAAGTGAAACCGTCCCCGAACTTGCTTTGGTGAGTGATATTGATTAATTATAGTAAGATGTAGTTATAAAGGTGGTGGACTGGGTAATTAACATATGCTATGTAAAACAGCGCCCTGGTGATGCGGATACTAGTGTTGTGAATGATGGTGTTCAAAGTTTGCCAAACACGCAAATGTCTGAATAGGCAAGCAGGAACACCATTACTGAATCCCAAATTACCCAAGCCATGGTAAGTCCATTATATGTGGATTCATATACCATGTCATAAAAAATAATATTTCTTAAATAAGAAGTTTACTTTGATAATATAGGTACATTGGGAACCGCCGTCTATCCAAACATGTATGCCAGTGGAAGTATTTCTACCAAAAATGAACAATGGAAAAAGTTTGGGTGAAGAAGATGAATTGGTAAACATTTAAACTTACTACCTGCCTAGTGACATGAGTGAATTGATGAGTGTGTTGGTTGTCTAAAATATTCCTATATTCATTTTAGGTTACGGGCGAAATGATGGGGATGGCGAACGGTGAAATGATGACTATCAACACTCAAATTGTGAATGGTCAACTTATGACAATGATAAATGGGCAACCCTTGATTCTTGTTCCAAATACTGAAATGGATAAAGTAAAAGAGTTAATGCAAGGCATCAATTGTCCGTCACCCGGAGAAAAAGGAGCAACTATTGACATTGATTGACCCGGTTCGATATTGAGGTCACCTATTTGTAATGAACTATTTGAGAGTTGTACGTAGAAAGAATGTATGAGAAACTAATTTGGGATGCGATGTTTCCCCTTGTTAGTTGTTAATAGTAGTGAAGAAATATTGAAAAAAAGTCCCAATTAACGATGAGGTCCGCATACATGTTGCAAGTGAAAGACATTTTATTTCCACGACCAGGTCGTGATGCCATCTATAAGAGAAAGAAGATTTTCTAATAGCTTACCACGACCTGGTCGTGATCCATTCTGCAAGTGAAACATCAATCGACTCATTCACCATTCTTGCTGCATGTGTACTAATAAGTAGTGGTGACATGAATTCAAGATCCGATAGTATCTTACATTTGAAAACATAATAATCATCTATTCCACACATCAATTAACTTCCAAATTTAGACAAATTTTTATAACCGTGGAAAACTAACAACGTGCTACACATAAAAGAGTCGATGGTTTGATAACGTCGACGTCTTGAAAAATAAACAATCAACTGAATTCACTTGTCTCCATTGGTAAGCATTGCAGCTCCATACCTGGAATGCAAACATAATAATCTCTAATTCTAAATCCTTAGTGTTAGAAAAAAAAAAAAAAATATATATATATATATATATATATATATATATATATATATATATATATATATATATATATATATATATATATATATATATATATATATATATATATATATATATATATATATATATATATATATATATATATAATTGAAGGTTATGGAAATCACACCGTTAAGTTGGGGGAGGACCAAAATGTCCTTCAGCTTGATGCCAACCATGAAGCACATTCAAAGTATAATCAATGTCATATATGCGTGACTCCATTATTTGCTGGTTCATTTGGATATCTAATAACATGTCACGCTGGCGTTATAACTGTTGTAGTATCCCATTTAGTGGATCAGCATTCATCGGAAAATCAGTTAGGCCGTTAAAAATGCTTGGGTATTTCACCCTGCCTTGTCCATTTCCACTACTCATCTCAACCCTTTCTACTTCAACATTATCATCATCATCCGGCAGCATCTTCCAATTTCTAATATATCGAAGGGATGTTCTTGTGTAATTAGGAATTGTAATAGTGTCTCCCTCCTTAAATTTCCATTTATAATTTTTCCCATCTTTTGAAATTCACTTCATATAAAATAATGATTCTAAATCAATTCGAGCCTTTCCAACCACCTCTTCATCAATGTTCTCTACACCATCCTCATCCAGTCTACAATGAGCTATTATAGGGGTAATCAACCCACCAATAACAATGTCACCATTTTTTTGGAAACACTAGCGAGATGATTTGCTAGAAAAGCTCCTGTATTGAACTCTATACATTTGATGGCACAATAGAAAATGAAAAGGTCCTTTTAAGTGACATTTCCGTCATTTCCCCCACCCCGTCCAAACAAGGTAAGAGATATCATTCTATGCAAGTACCGCAAGCAAGGGTTTCTTATTAATATTGCTTTAGTTCCCTTTCCTTCGTACCTTTCCTCCACTGTTATTTTTCTCCAAACTAAAGTCTCACGAAACCCAGAATCCTTATCGACTTTTATAACCCCATGTTTATGAGTCCCATATACTTGATTCATTTTTTCCAGATCCCACTCATAATCTTTATTAAACAACCTAAATTTTATTATCCTTCTACTTTCATCCTCTTTAAAATTCACTTCAATGGAACTTAGGAATTCAAGGGTAACTCTTTTATATGTCTCATCTTTCCTTCCCATAAACTTTTTCCACCAAAGTACAAGTAACATGCTGCTCAAGTCTTCTTCAATTCCCAACACTTTTACGGCATCATCATCCATATATCTAGTTGTCATAATTTTTCGATCTTCTAGTCTTTCAAAATTAACCTGTTGTACCACATCTCTATACACAACTCCCAAATTATTAGACTTAGATGGGTACTTATCATTTCCCTTGAAGTTATTTGATCGGCCTCTACCTCTTGTCCTTGGTGGCATTTAGGAGTATTGGTTACAATTAAACCACCTGACACCAATTACATGTCACTAATTGGCCTCAATTACATACGGGTATTGTCTTGATAACATGCATTAGAAATATTGTGAATGGTAAAAAATAAGCAATCATAACGATTTTCTACTTGTGAGAAAAATCAAATCGATTTTCTACTTGTGAGACAAATCAAATTAGTGAACTATGTACATTAAAATTAGGAAAGGTAAATTTCGTACCTCTCTCAATAACCCGGAGACGACTTCTAAATCCTTGTTCGTAGTTGGGGTGTGAAGCAATGAAAACTTAAAAAAATTTGACAAGTAAAGAATTGAAGTCCTAATTGAACAAAATCGATGGCGAAGAACATAAAAATCAGATTCTTAAGAAACTTACCAATTTATAGATAATTCTTGAAATTGTTGTTGCAATGGGAATTCGTCAAATCTTGATGTAGGTGAAGATGAGTTTGGTCAATGACGGGGAGCGCCGTTATTGAAGAAACGAAGCAAACAAGGGGGAAGAGAGAGAAAGAGAGTTTCTATACCTTTGAAGTTCAATTGACTAGTTGTGAGGGAGATGTACTAGGGTATAACCAAAAACTATTTCTATTGATTGATGGTAAGTCACACGGATCCATCCCACATATGGGTTAATCTGAGCCATAGATTTATTTCACACGGATTGAGCTAATGGAACTTATGTTTCAGCCGTTGATTTCCACAAACTCATGTAGCTAGTATATTCATATATTATTTTGTTTTTTATAATCAAATAAATTTACTATTTGTGATAGTGATAAAAATAAATTCATTCCTTTTACCGATGTCATCACTTATTAAGTAAATATTCTTTAGCTTGGGTTCTTTATTTATTTTCCTTGTTGCGTGTGTATGGATCATAAGACCTTATTAGTATAGATTTCTCATATTTAATTTTTGTGATACATTTTTAGTAAAGATTTGTAATATCTTTGTTACCTTGGTTACACAAATAATTTGTTACATTCCACATAAATTTGTAATAGCAGGTAAGGATCGTTTAATGAAAGTCAGTATAATAGTTAACGTCTAAATAAGCAAATAAAATAACGTAATTTCAGAATATAGTAATAGTTAGTTGTCTCTCTTATGAGAGTTCATACATTCCTCCAAAGTTGAATTATTACACGATATCATAAAAGTAAGTCTGAAAATAATATTACTACTTAAACAACTTCATTCTTCATCCCAAGCTTGCTGTAGGTGATCAAGGTTTCAATCCTCTAAATCATTCATCAGAAGTCTGCAAATAACATAAAACCAAGTATCATTAAAATTGATATTACATACCACTTACAAGGAACAACCAGATTGCAAAATATTTTTTACATATGTTTGATATCGATGTGTATACTTATAATCGACCCACCTGAATGATAGCACGGATGCCTCACACATCGTTTCCCCGAAACATGTCAAGCGTTATGTTTTCGCTCCACAAGATTAATATTCCTCCACCAAATCCAATAGGATCGACAAGCACCCAATTCTTGAAAGGAAGTTTCTCAACTATTGCCTCGGTGTGTTCTCTTCCAACGCGAGATTTAGTTATGATGAAAAGATCCGAATTATGGAGGTAGTAAAGGTACATGATTTGTTCTTGAAAGGAAGGTCGTGTTATTCCTCTTGCATTCCATGCAAGGATATTCAAATCAGAATTCAAGGACCGATTTTCAAACAAATTCTTGTGAATTATTTCATGTCTTGCATCCCACGAATCTATCATGTAGTTACCCAGTAGAACTCTCCAATATCTCGGTTGTGCAATGAATTTCATATCAACGTATCTTTTTTGGTGCAAGCAAACTCTTTTCCTCTGTTCCACACGAACTTCCAACTGTTTTACACCCACATCTAACTTTAATATTGTCAAATCATTTGTGTAACTTGCCATTGTTATGTCAGTAGAAATTACGGTCAAAAGACATCCTTTAAGAGAAGTAGGGAGAATCATGGGTGAGTCGTTGAAAAGAGGCTCAGAGGGTTGGAGAATTGGACCAAAGGTTTGGGATAGAAGATATGGGAGTGCTGAAATTGCGTTGTCCACAACCTCAAAGTGCAGATAGCTCACATCGGTTAAGTTAAAAATATGGGCAGGAACCACTAACCCGTCCTTAGTAAGCATCGTCAACTCCATGTGGTCATTCCCCATTCCACTATCATCCAAAATTAGCTTCCTTAGATCACCAGATGGAACTTGTTCTAGCCATCCTGAGTTGTTAAGTAACAAGTAGATGGTTGAATTGTAGTCCATTTTCGGAGGGGATTGAGGTCCAGCCTTAAAAAATGTCAAGGATCCTCGTTTTTCAAACTGGGCCTTCATGACAACGTTGGGCTGGTATAGAGGGTGGTGCGTGGAAGGATGTGGATCATTGATTGAGCAATGAGAATAGGTTTTTCGAAATAGTTGTTGGTTTGTCCTTCCCTTTCCATGGTTATTGTGGATGTTTGAGAATAATAACTTGGAATTTGGTCGTTTTGTGGTTAGTTTAACCAGGCACTTGTTGGTTGTGATTTCCTGTCATAACCTCACAACAAGAAATTTCAAAACAACCAACACTAGTTGTACTACTGCCACAATACATATTAACTAAACATAGAGAAATTCCACCAAAATAACAAATAAGACAAGTAATATTTAGGCTAATTTCACCAATAAAATAGATAAAACAAGTAAATTTAATGCAACAGTTTTCGTCAATTCTTTCAGGATTAAGATTACAAATTGTCATTCATTCAGTCACTGGTTGGTAGTGATTTTTTCCCATAAGCTCACAAAAAAAGACTTCCAAACAACCAACACCACTTGTAGTAGTATAATAAAAAAATTCAACTAAATGTACTCCAGTTTCACCAAATTAACAAAAAAAAACAACAAAATATAGGCATCTTTCACCAAATTAAACAAATTTAACAACTAACTCCCAAGACCATACACCCATTATACGGGTTTTATATATTAGTTCACTCCCAAATTACAAAATGACCATCTATTAGTTCAAAAATCCATTATCTTTAGTAACATAAAGGGATTCATCGAATTCATTTCCAAAACCCATTAATAAATATGTGAAATATTTAGATTTTCTATCAACTAAATAAACAATATACTAATAATACAACTTTTTAGGATAAAAATAGTTTACCTGTGATTATAAGATCATGTACTTGTTCTATGAGTTTAACATATCTCTTCCATGTGTGATAAAAATTTGCTTGTGATGACTTTAGTTATGCTACAAATCACAGAGGTAAACAACAAAATTAGATCCATGTAAAGCTTTGTTCAAATAATGAAGAAGTAAAAGTCCAAAGGTTTTTTACCTGTACTAGGGACGGTTCGTGCTTGGCGACGGCTACCTGAATGCATCTACAAAGTTTTGGGACTTTCATTCACACCAAATGAGCTAAACGCCTTAGTCAATAGGAAGCACATAATCAAAAGAAAAAGTCATATTTGCCCCTCTCTATGTCATTTGTTTCCTATTAGACGTTTCCATTTCACATGGATTGGGTTCGCCAATAAATATCAACCGTTGATTGCTTTTCAATCACACAAACAAAAATACACCCACTTGTAGTCAGTTCAATTATTGGATCATGTACACCTTATTTGGGAGGGTCAAAAAGTTGTTAAGTTTTTACCAAAAATTTCATTTTTAGTTAGGAGATATTGTTATTTTGATAACATATTATTTAGGAGTTACTAACACTGGTTGAAGTTTACATTTAAAATGATTGGGGTTAATTTAAATGAATGTTGTATAGGGTATAGGGTATATGGTATAGGGTTTAGAGTTTAGCGTTTAGCGTTTAGCGTTTAGTGTCCCGAGATATATTATCGGGTAAGTGCAGAAAAAACTAAGTGTTATTTGTAAGCTAATTTTAGAGGTCGTTTAGTCCATAACGGGCTTATAATGGTCGTCATTACTTATGGTCATCTTTTTTAAAAAAAATAAAAAAAAACACTTATTAGAGATATGTATTATTAATGATAAAAAGTGATTATAACCAATAACGTAAGTCATTTAGATGACGTTGGGTCAGTTTATAGGTCGTTTAGTCCATAACGGCCTAATAAATGTGAATGGTAATCACTACTTATGGTCATCATATTTTCAATTAAAATGAAAAACACTAATTACAGATATGTATTATTAATGATAAATAGTGATTAGAACGAAAAACGTAAGTGTTTTAGACGACGTTGAGTAAGTTTATAGGTTGGTAAGTCCGAAACGGCCTAATGACTATGAATGGTAATCACTACTTATGGTCATCTTATTTTTAATTAATATGATAAACATATATTAGATATATGTATTAATAATGATAAAAAGTTATAAGAACGAAAAATGAAAGTCATTTAGACGACGTTGGATCAGTTTACAGGTCGTTTGGTCCATAACGGCCTAATGACTGTCAATAGTCGTTAGTAGTTATGGTGATCTTAATTATAAAAAATATGATAAATACTTATTATATATATGTATTATTAATGACGAAAGGTTATTACAACGAAAAATAAAAGTCATTTGGACGACGTCGGTTCAGTTTACGGGTCGTTTGGTCCATAACGGCCTAATGATTATCAAAAGTCGTTAGTACTTTTGGTGATCTTAATTATAAAAAATATGATAAAAAATTATTCTATATATGTATTAGTAATGATGAAAGATTATTAGAACGAAAAACGAAAGTTATTTGGACAACGTCGGGTCAGTTTGCAGGTCGTTTGGTCATTTACGGCCTAATGACTATCAATAGTCGTGCGTACTTTTGATGATCTTAATTATAAATAATATGATAAAAACTTTTTAGATATATGTATTAGTAATGATGAAAGATTATTAGAACGAAAAACGAAAGTCATTTACACGACGTCGGGTCAGTTTGTAGGTCGTTTGCTCCATAACGGCCTAATGACTAGCAATAGTCGTGAGTACTTTTGATGATCTTAATTGTAAATAATATGATAAAAACTTATTAGATATATGTATTAGTAATGATGAAAGATTATTAGAACGAAAAACGAAAGTCATTTACACGACGTCGGGTCAGTTTACAGGTCGTTTGCTCCATAACGGCCTAATGACTATCAATAGTCGTGAGTACTTTTGATGATCTTAATTATTAATAATATGATAAACATTTATTAGATATATGTTTAGTAATGATGAAAGATTATTAGAACGAAAAATGAAAGTCATTTGCACGACGTCGGTTCATTTTGCAGGTCGTTTGCTCCATAACGGCCTAATGACTATCAAAAGTCGTTAGTAGTTTTGGTGATCTTAATTATAAAAAATATGATACACTTATTAGATATATGTATTAGTAATGATGAAAGGTTATTAGAACGAAAAACGAAAGTCATTTGGACGACGTTGGCTTAGTTTGCAGGTTGTTTGGTCATTTACGGCCTAATGACTATCAATAGTCGTGAGTACTTTTGATGATCTTAATTATAAATAATATGATAAACACTTATTAGATATATGTATTAGTAACGATGAAATATTATTAGAACGAAAAACGAAAGTCATTTACACAACGTCGGGTTAGTTTGCAGGTCGTTTGCTCCATAACAGCCAAAAGTCATTAGTACTTTTGGTGATCTTAATTATAAAAAATATGATAAACACTTATTAGATATGTGTATTAGTAATGATGACAGGTTATTAGAACAAAAAACGAAAGTCATTTGGACGACGTCGGGCCAGTTTACAGGTCGTTTGGTCATTTACGGCCTAATGACTATCAATAGTCGTGAGTACTTTTGACGATCTTAATTATAAATAATACGATGCACTTATTAGATATATGTATTAGTAATGATGAAAGATTATTAGAACCAAAAATGAAAGTCAATTACACGACGTCGGGTTAGTTTGCAGGTCGTTTGGTCCGAAACAGTGTCTATGGAACATGTTATCTAAAGCGGGTTGGTATGTGGGTCGAAATTGTTTTTGTCCCCATTCATTTTTGTCACCACATTTTCATTCATATATCCCATCACATCACTTCCCAATACCAACCTACTTTATCCCAACTTTATTAGAGAATCTTGACTCTATTTTCACCACCCCATGTTTTGTAATCGTCGGCCCTATGACCCATTAATAACATGGCTTCTTATTCCACCTCCCACAAACTTAAACTCATTCTCAACTTCCCTTGTACAAAACTTAAACCCTTCTCATCTTCCCTTCCACAACCTCTTTGTGATTTAGTCTTCCATTGATAAACCAAAGCAAAGCAAAGCTAAGCAAAGGAGTGGGAAAAAGCGAACTACGGTATTTCCACTTATCACATTCGCAAATGTGACATTTTATACATAATGAATAATGTTCTTCTTTACTAATATATTTGTGTTTTTTGCATGTGTTTGTGTTTATATATGCGTTTCACAATTTTTGAGATGTGCTACTTACTTAAGTTGTCATGTACACGACTACAAATTTAATTTATGGATCCGAATATAGTGTTCTTTGTTGATTTACATTCTTGGTCCATTTGTTGTGCTTGTAATGTCTGTATAATTAAAAATAATATAGTAACAAGTTTAAATATTTATTTTCCACTCACATGGTAGATCTAAATTGCTAAATGACTAATATGTTAGATGTAGGTAGTAACATCTAAAAATTTGAAGAAATTTTATTAAAATTAGCAAAAATAGGAAGAATAGTTACAAATGCGGTATGACTTTAGTTTGCAAAAATTTGTCTTAATTTCATATCTATTGCTTCAATTTCATATTTACAACCAACCATATACTAATTATTAGATCGTCGTACTAATATGTTGCAATATAAACTACAACACAAAGTGACTAGGAACAATTTGGTAGGGATCAAGCAACTTAGCATCATCAACGTGTCTCAATTCTTCAAGGTTATGGTTGGGAATTATTGGAAAACAAAAAGGTAACGTTAACGTTATTATACCTCTTATTTTATCCCATATTTTTTATTTGATGTGAATTCCTATAATATTTACGACTTTAAATGGTTATGTAGCAAATATCCAACAAATTCATGGTGAAATATGGCCGAGATTTGTATCCTCAATGTAAATTGTTCTCCCCTTTCGGATTTTTTAGATTCGTGACTATCACGAGAGATGGTAGGGGACGTTATTGATTGGAAGATGGGTGGAAAACTTATTTGAGGGAGCATAATGTGCAGCATGGATATTTTGTGGTGTTCAAGTATAAGGGGCACAATTCATTGGAGGCTACAATTTTTGGTCTCCGTGTGAGATAGAGTTGCAGACATGAATGTCGTTCATCAACAACAACACGTGAATGATGATAAGGAAAGCATTGAGGATAGTGAGGAGGATGAGGATGGTCAGGATCAGGAGCATGGAGATCATCCTATGTAACAATATAGTAAATATTCTCGTTATCATAAAAATATATTTTTTCTATATATATGACTACAAAAGGAAAATGTTGTAAAGGAATGTCATAATTTTTGCATTTATCCTTGCAGGTGGAGTTGGGATTCACATATCTCATCGTAGAAGTGTTACAGGTGAAGAGATTGCAGCGACCCATCAACGTGCTGAGCAATTGGTGGAAATGATTATTTCAAGTGGATACCCGACTGTGAAAATACATTTGCGAAAGGAAAATGTGTATTCCCAAATTTATTTGGTAACCATACTTATAATCATCTTAGCCATCAAAAAACGTTCATATAGGTGAACTTTTACTATTACAAACGTAATTTGTTACTTATAGACCATCCCTCACTGATGGACAACCCACATAAATCGACGTTCCCATGATGTATAATTGGATGTGCCTGGTAACGGAACATGGGTTGTTGGAGTTCGTTGGGATCATAAGTGCGTTTATTATTATTTTAAGCCGCATTGGCCAAAGTTCGTGTTTGATAATCACCTAGAAGAGGATGATGTCATTGTCCTATCATTGGTTCAGCCAAGGCCACCCCGTACAACCCAGATGTCAATATTCGAAGTCCATATATTTAGGTTTGTTAATTCACCTGTTGGTTTAGAAAAGAGATGGCGCTAGGTAAAAATTAGAACGTGTTCTAATTTGAATTACGAAGAAGTGCTAAGGGCGTTAGTTTATGCATTTAATTAATATTGTGTTTGCGTATTTGAACTAAGCTTAAAATTTGTACTAACTCTTGTATCGAAGTATTTGTAATTGGGATTTATTTTGAATGTGTGAAAGTTTGTACGTTGTTTTAGTGTCTATGACATTCATGTGTCCCATATAATTATTAATTATATTCCCACAACATTGTGGTGAATAATTCCACAGGTTAGGACATAAAATTACAAATACGTTGACTTGCAAAACAAAGGTACATGTACTAGAAAGAAATGGAATTTAGTTGATTTTCTGTTTTCCCAAGGCTTTTAGGACCACAAGAAATCTCAAATATCACTCGTACACGACATTCAATGAGTACTTGAAAAGTGTAAACCCACAACTTTAGTCTTTCCCCAATTTATATCTCATCCCAACATTGTCATCAAATAATAAGGTAAACCGTTACACATTCGAAATAAAGAAAACGAAACAAACACTAAAAACGGATAAAGTGTAACGTTTCAAACATATGATCACGTCATTCAATGTGATCCTTATTTGGTTCGTACCATATAAACACAAGGTAAGGGTGAATTATTCCATATGTTGGGAACATATAATTTTAGTAGTGTCATATTTCAAGTACAATACCATATAAACACAACTGACAGATGAAGATTGTGTCTTCCAGTACAAAATCGAAGAAAATGAAAAAACTAACAAAAGATTCCCACAACCCAACTTGCACACTCCTTCCCCATTATATCACTCTTTCAATCTCTTCATACCCATCTACCATCCCAACTTCCCAACACCACTTTTTCTTCCATCTCCCTTCCCAACACCATATTTTCTTCACACTCATCTACTTTCCCAAACCATAAAAATCTTCTTTCATTCAAATATTGACCACACTTCATTTTCTCCACCATAATTTATCTTTCCCCTCTTCACAAAGACAACAATAATCTCAAGTTTACAACAAGTTCTTTGCAAAACACATCTACGGTTTTCATCTCTTAAGTTTCTCCCTTTTGATTTTGAAAAGGTAAAGTATAAAATTACTTATTTATTCTCGTTTATTCATGAATATTTGCATATCTATGGTGGTATATGTTTTGTAAAAAGAAGTATTTGGATTGTGTTAATGAACTTCACGATTGATTATTGGTCTATGATATTCTTCATTGCATGATTTATGAAAAATATTTTGCGATATTGTGAAAAGTAATTTGTGTAAGGCCTTATTTAATTAGTTGGGATTGTTGGTCGTTTTGTATTTTGATTCTTGATTTGAGTCATTTTTTAAATATTCTACATGCTCGTAAACCCTAAAATGTTCTATTGTTTAGAATTTAATTTATTTGAGATTTGTGTAAGGCATTATTTAATTAGTTGGGATTGTTGGTCGTTTCTTTGTATTTTGATTCTTGATTTGACAAAACTTAAAATTATTCCACATGTTCGTACCTAAAATGTTCTATTGTTTAGTATTAAATTTATTTTAGATTTGCCCACACGAACATAACTATTGATGTTAACTAAACTTGAGAACAATTAACTAAACTATTATGTGTTATCTATATGTATTTTAAGCATGTACCTATTTTGTGTTGTTATACTAGGCACTAGGTTCTTCTCCCTCCCCATGGCCAATTATCCACTTCGATCTAGAGTGGAAGTCATTATGGAGGAAGATGGATTGGTAGGATCTTACTTTGAAGCAAAAGTGGTCAAGGTGAAAGAGGAATGATTAACCGTTGAGTACAGAAAATTGAGGGAGGAAAGGTGTTCCTATAATTTGACGACGTTCAAATTATATAAAATTGTACGGCCCGTACCACCTAATTAATATTTTTCACCACTTCAAATCAATGGTAGAGTGGACACATATAAGAATGATGGGTGGTGGACAGGAGTCGTAGCGGGTAAGATTGGGTCAACCCGGTATGCAGTTGAGTTTGAAGGACGGTACCAGAGAACCCGCTACTCTCGATGACAATTGCGCGGCTATTTTGAGTGGGTTGACGGGGAGTGGCGTCAATGATATGGTGGCGGCCCGTGATGAAGTGCTAAGTACGGAGGATTATGTTGTTCAATTATGTTTGTGTTTGTCAATTTCCTTTTGTCGGTGCAATATGGATGCTTTACTAATTCGCATTATTGTGTTTTATGTTGCTCAATTGTGGACTTTGATTGTAATCGGATTTATATTTTGTTGGTATATTGTGTGATCGGATTTAAAATTTCTTTCTATTTTCTGTAATCGGAATTATATTTATGAATTAGGTTTTTTTAAATTAATTAGTTAATTTTTATATAAAATTTTATTATAATGAAAAAAATTAAAAAGTATTATAATATTTTTCGCCCGTTCTTCGTAAAAGCATGTAAATATTTGGGTCACATAGTCAATTTGGTAATCACAGTTCACAATGGTGTGTGGCTTCATGGGTTTATTGTGAAAAATAAAGTACGAGCCAATGTAAATGGGAAAGGACAAAAATAGATAATACTATGGTGAATATTCTTTCCTGACAAAAAGAACACTACCATATATAATTGGGAAAAGTACAAAAGAGAAAGTACAAAATAAGATAGGACTTTACAAAAACAGTAGGAGAAAGTAAAGTACGAGATACATAGTGATCCCTCAAAATCTTGTGCACATGCTCGGCCACGTGACTAGGAGCCAGTGGTCTTCGTGTTCATAAGGATAATTATACATGTAATCCTAATTTGGTGCATGACACATTTCACTTTAGCTCATAATTCTAGTAGGTAGTTCTTACTTTTACTAAAAAATTGCAGGATCGCTACCAACTTTGTTTAATTACGTAATTCTTGTGAAATTTATATCTTAGTGATCTTCATTCTTATTATTTATTGCTCATTGATGTTCATTCATCCTTAGATCGTCCTAACTATTGGACCCCGACATCCGACCCCTGACCGACCCGAATTCAGGAATATCTTCAAGATTTTATTAATTATCCTCCTCGTTCTCCACGTACTAGGCGCTCGACGCAGGTCCTAAATATCAATTATTAAGGAATAAAAATCATTTAAGATAGCATACTTAATCCAATTAATCAAATAAAATATTATTAAATTTTGTTGCAACTCGGTGTACTTGCATCCTTATGTCACTACCTAACAGTGGGGTTGGGCACTGGGTGGCTCATACTTCACCTGTAAGTACCTTTAATTATATCTTTAAGCTCAATATTAGTATCTAACCATGCAAAAACATAATTTAATTTGTAATCCCCGAATATCACTTTTACATGCAAAAATGAATGTTTAGTACCGTGAGGTTGAAGTTACTCCTGATGTCGGGTCGATCTGGAGTCGGATGTCGGGGTTGAAGCGTTAAGCCGATCTAAGGCTCCAAGATCATCAATAGCCAACAAATAATAACAATGAAGATCAATAAGATAGAAAATTGACAAGAATTAGGTAATTAAACAAAGTTCGTACCGACACCTCAATATTTTGTAAAAGTAAGAACTACCTACTAGAATTATGAAATAAAATTTATGGAAGTTCAAATTTGTGGAGATGGTGATGGAGATGATGATGGGGGGTTGTGGCCTTTATGGTTGGTTGTTAAATAGGTAGTGTAGAAACATGATGACAAGTATAGGTAGTTTAGAAAGATGATCACAAGTTTTGATAGTGTAGATACATGATGACAAGTATAGATAGTGTAGAAACATGATGACAAGTATAAAAGTTTGACATAAGTGAATAGTGTGACATGCAAAAAATTTGGATTACAAGTAAAATGAACCTTAATGGCCAAGCATCTGCTAAGTAGGTGCATTATCTCAACTACTACTACTATCATATTACGTGAAAATTTAACTTAAATATTGAGGATAATAGTCATTGTAACTCTTTAGCAAAATTAATATATATAGAAGATATTTATATATCAGAAACAATAAGACTTTATTCCTGTGGTAAAAGTTATTCCATGTGTTACAATATGATTTAAAAGCCGAGAATGGATGATGAGCTTCATCACTCTTACACTAAAACATGCTTTGATTTTGAAATATTTTATTATCATTTTTCTTTTATTTATTTATTTATTTATTTATTTGGAAAATGGTTAGGGATTATATTCCACCTTCTAAAGAGGGTCAATGTGATACCCTTGGCAAACAGTTAAAAAAGAAGGCATACCCAGAGAAGGTACGCCAAAATACAACACTGACTACAAGTAACAAAAAACCATCCCTCGATCAGTTGCAGCACATGATTGTCATAATCAGCAAAATCAAAAGCACGGGTACAAACAAGAGACTTAATCTGGTTACAGATTTGAAAAAAACCATGCTCTTTCCTTTGAAAATACGGAGGTTCCGCTCTCTCCAAATTTCGTAAATGGTAGCAAGAAGAGACGTCCGCCTAAGCCGCTGTTGGAGCGTTTTCCCTTTAGCATTTGCATAGAACCAACGAATTTCATGAGGGAGGTGCCATGGTCTTCTGGTAATACGCAGCCACTTCAGGATGTTGGCCAATGCAGAGCTAGAGACAGGACACCCAAAAAAGAGATGGGAGCTACTTTCACAGCTAGCTTTGCACAATAGACATTGATTGACCAACTGAAAACCATGTTCTTGGAGAACGTCAATAGTAGCTAGTTTTTTATGCACCGCTAGCCAGGCAATCATACAATGTCTAGGAAGAGTCATTCGCTCCCAAACAACTTTCTCCCATTTGACCTTCCCTCCTTTGGCCCGAAAAACATCATAAGTGAGCTTAGTAGAAAACTTACCAGAGCTTAACAATTTCTGTGCAGTGTCTTTAGCATTGTCCAGATCTTCACAAAACAAAACAAACTCATCACATAACTGAAGGAGCTTCCTCCAAGGCCAAGAATCAAGCTGTTTGGGTTGAACAGACCAAACGTCAGCAGCTCTGAGATAATACTTGTGGACCCATCTGCACCAAACTCTATCTACGTCTTCTTGAAACAACTTGAGCAGATTTTTCAACAATGAGGCTTTGTTCCAGCTGAGAACCTCTTTGATGTTGAGCCGCTCTTCCCTTTTTGGTGTACAAGTAGCAGCCCGCTTGACTAAGGGCGTTCTTCTCTTCCCGTTGGTGAATCCCCAAAGAAAATCTTTGCATATCTACTCAATTTTAACACAAGTCTCTTTTGGAAGTGAAAAAATAGTTGTCCAGAACGCATAGGTGCTGAAGATTACAGAGTTTATGAGCTGGACTTTTCCAGCATAAGAGAGGAAGGCATTTGACCAATGCTGCGGTTTGGCCGCAATTTTATCAAATAAAGGTTGACAGAGGGCATGTGTAAGCCTTGTGGTGGATAGAGGAACCCCTAGATAGCGGAATGAGAATTTACCTTCAACATAGCCAATGCAATTGAGAATCAACCCTTTAGTAGCATGATCAATTCCCCCAAAGTAGACTGATGTTTTATCACCATTTGCATGTAGACCTGTCATCAGAGCAAAATTATTGAAGCATGAAGTAATCAATTTAACCGATTCCATATCCCCATGGGAAAAAATAAGCAAATCGTCAGCAAACACCAGATGGTTAAGCTGAGTTCTATGGCATTTAGGATGACTAGGCACTCCTGGCTGACTCTTAAAACTTCTCAG